>JACCHV010000032.1:1364806-2599806 GCA_018907245.1 Eupristina koningsbergeri | reverse complement strand
GAATTATCAAATTTGATGTTAATCAAAAACATTGAAGTGCCTCAGAATTTTTATAAGTTTTCTTATAAATGTAATATTTAATGAATGAAAGTTTTTATAATTATAATATTCTTAATGAATAGACTGCGTGAAAATGATGTAAAATTCTTTATTAAATAAAATAAAATAAAAGTCAAATGTACATATCAAATAATTATACCTTACAGCTCTGTTGTTCATAAATTTTTTCATCAATTTATGTTTCATTAAATGCGATTTATTTTGTTATAATTCATTAATAAAATAAAATATTGAATTAACTTGTAATAGGATACCGTGTGCATGTTACTAATTGAAATTGATATGATCTACATTAACATAATGGTAGATTCAAAATTAATAGTATGTAAAGATAATTGTTTTTAGGTTGACAATGAGTAAAAATATAAATATGTACATATAAATATACTATTGAGAAGCAAAACTATTTTAACAGTGGTTTTTGCGGACACAAACTTCGAGTGTAGGCCGACTTATACAAATTGTGTTATAAATAAAAGTTACAGACTGCCTCGCATAAAATTACTCAAATTAGGGAAAATTTTGTAAACAGTAAAATAAGAGTAACACCGGATCACTGATTTATCTGATTGGACAAATCTTTGCAGTAGATTTTTTTGTATGTGTGATTTGAGGTGCCGTCTGGTAGAAAATAAGGGTTGGAGGAGATTTCCTGATCCGAAACAATCGGTCTAAATATATCAACGACCAAGACGAAGAGAAAATAAAGGTTTTAAAACTTGTACATAAATACATATTTTTGCATATTAATTCAATACACGTCACTTCCAGTAAAAATGAGAGTATAATGTCATTGTTGTTACCAATGGCATTTTATAGTTTTTGACATTTTATAGATTTACCTCAATAATCTCAAGAATCGCAAACATAAGTAATCGTATAATTATTCTTGTTCAATTCTTAAATAAAATCGACAAAATTTCGACACAAAAAAATGAATTTTCTTTTTATGGGAAAACTAACATACAATATCGTAGATTAATATTTAAAAAAGTAAAAAATTAAGCCAATGATTTTGAAAGAGTATGATTAATGCAGCGTCATTGTCAATTTTAGTTATGGCATAGCTGTTGGTTATCCATTGGAAACGGCAGTAAATTTGAACGGAAGAATGTACAGCTATCTATCTTTGTGCAGGTATGGTTGGTAGGTCCGGGAAAAGGCGAGTGTGTTTGTAGTTTCTCGGTTATACGGTGTAATAGGGGCAAAGGAGTGGGGGTTGCGCCGAGGAGAGAAGAGAAGAAAAAAAGAATAAAAGAAGAGAAGAGAAGGATTCGGTGGGAGGATAACGCGATAAGGGGAGATGAAGAGGAGAGCGGCAGAGCGCAGGGGGGGGAGAAGCCTATGTCCACCTTCTCTCTTTCTTTCTGGGCGTATTGATCGAGGAGGTGCACTGGGTGAATTGATTCTCAGCGCCGCGTCGACGAGAGAAAAGAGAGGACCAGACCATATCGCATGCCGACCTACTTCTCTGGTTTTCATCTCCCTCCCTACTATCGCCGCCCTCCATCCATCTCGTATCTGCAGGATGAGGGCACAGGCGTCGAGGCGACTAGGGTGGAAACACCGGTGCGGATGCTTCGCTCTGACTGGGTGGAGGTGGAGAAGAGATAGAAGGGATAAAGTTAGAGGAGGAGGACGAACGGGTGGTTATTCGGTATCCAGGCAACCCTCGAGCAGCTATTTTAGCTACAACCGCACCCTACACTCATTCCATCTCCGTTGCTCTTGTTCCACACAAGGCGTTTCCGAGCTCGCGCTGGCGATTTATTATTCATATAATAATTGCGCGAGCACTGAGCTCGAAGTCGACGATGGGAACTTCTGCTGGTCTGATGTTGACGCTATCGTTCTCGTTGACCCGCGTGCGTGCGTGGGTGGAGTTGTATTCATGTGGTTCGTCCTTGCTGTCGTTCCCGCCCTCCTTCGACTGAAGGGGGTGAGCCTCGTGGGATGGAATTCACTCTGGTCAATTGGGTTATTTTAGAGGAACGGATGGCGTGTTTTTGCTCAGGTGATGAGTTTGTGGAATCTGACTGCGATCAGGCGAACTCATTTCAGGTGAACTCGCGTATCGATGCTTTGTTAAATCAGTTCTCATGTCTTCGGGGCATTTTTTCATCTTCGCACATTTTTTCCAAGTGCTCATTCGTGACGAATGATACTATGCGAGACTATTGATTGGCAATTGCGATGTCCATTAATAAAGATTTCATTCAAAAAAGTTTGTTAAAAGATCAAAATTCATTCTCTAGCTTCTTAATACAATCGCGAACACTAAAGTTACTGTAATATACTATTAAGTCCAATAGTCGATGTCATGATAGCAAAATCATAATGACAATGATGTGTTTAAAGCATTAAGTTAAATGTACAATACCACATGTATAGTATTCAAAATATTGTATTAACTTGCAAATAGTATTGATAGTACAAGTTGTAATATTTATTACGTTAATGTTACCATTTCTTCGTGCGATAATTTATTTTTGTTAAATTATTTCTATGACAGCAAAAGTTAAGAAAACTTTGAGTATACTTTATTGAAAATCTTATTTAATAGCTACTTCCTTCGTGGAAAAGTAAATAATCGAATGAGCACTTTGCTTTGAGAACTAAAAGTTTGGTTGATTTTAATTCAGCAGTTTGGCGTGGTCATTATGTGAATGACTAGAAATTCATACCATTAAGATATTGTAACATAATTCATATCCTGTAACGCATGTGAACTTTACCAAGAAGCATAAAGAGGATCGAAGATGTTCTTTTTTATTTTCATGAGATTAATCCAAAGTATGGGAATGGGTGGCGAATTGTTCAGGTATGTGTCTGGAGTGGGTACGAGTTAGTGCGTATGTCTGCTAAGAAAATTGTGGCCTGGAAAATTCGGGGATGATGAGATAGAAGATGATGAGTCGTCTACATCTTCTTCGTTCGGTAATTAATGAGGTAGAGCATTTTCCGTGCAAATTGACGGTCCTCGTGTTATTTATTCAACATGACACACATGCGCGTTTGAGTATAGGCTAGGAGTCGTGCATAATGATGATGAATTCACCTATAAGTCGCCGTACACGGACCATTGAATTGGCGTTCCACGCGGAATTACATTTCGCCTCTACGTACGTTTAATTTTTTCCCCGAAGATTACATTCGCCTTGTTTTCTAATTTTATACGCAATCCATAACGGTTTTTTGATTTAGCAATGCTTTCTCAGATAATGAGCATTGGAGCTCTTATAGCGTTATATAGGGACGAGTGAGACTGCTTTAATTGAGTTTTAGCGAGTTGGGAATGATTGTCTTATCGAAGACTACTTACATTAAACACTTTTGTTACTAGAAAACTCAAGTTTTTCATAGAAGATTTCCAAGTCTCGTTTAAAAGCAATAAAAAAAGATTAGAAAGCGTAATAATTTAAAAATTTCAAGTATTAGATTGAATATTCAAATTATTTTGTACATTTAATTTAGTAATTAAATTAAATTATTAATTTAATTTAATTGTTTATTCAATCTTAAAATGAAAAAATATACAAACTATTTGAATCTTTATCATATTGTGTTTTATTGATTTGCAGGATATAACGTTTATAATTGTTTTGTGCTTTTAATTCAAGTTGAAAATGTAAACTTGACATCATATACAATTGTACGTATGTATATTTCCAGTGTAATATTATGTTGATAAAAAGGTAAAAATAAATTGAATGTTATAAGATAATATATTAAATGTATTACGTACTTGTAAACTATTCTGCGCTATTCACTTTATATTGCAAGTAGTAAAGGATATTTTTTTTTAGAATATCGTATACTCCAGATTGAAGTTACAAGTAATCATTATTGATAATGTTTTTTAATATTTAAAATAAATTGAGTAATGAATTAATGAGCTCTAAAAAATTTCTGTTGATAATACATAAGATATAAAACAATACAATAAAAAAGGAATTATAGATTGTCAAAATATCTTGAAAGGTAACTAATTTTCAATGAATAATTGACAGAGTTTTGGGAATTAATAAACAACTGAATCATTTATTTTTGTTTGATAATTGTACATCACGGAGGAAAAGTTAAGAACAATCTAATTTAAATAGTTAATAATTTAAAAATGAATTTTGAAAAGTACAGTAATATTGATAAATTGAGATTAGACAATATCTAAGATTAATTATCTTTGAGATTAAGAATTGGATTGTGTAAGAATGAAGAAAAATATATGGAAAAATGGGTAATAGTTGTTCATCGTTACTTATGAATGTGACTGTCGTGACTTTTAATTTAAGGGGGGGGGGAAGGGGAAGAGGAGGAGAAGGACATACGAGAGAAAGATGGAAGCCTTTCGAATGGTTGAACAAGTTCATCAACTTGAACAGTAAATAGCGGTTGGAACTCGGATCTTGCAGAAGAAATTATAAAAATTGGAAAAGGTAAGGAGGATGGGAAGGCCTAGGCTGGGACTGGGGCTGACTCCACCAACCGTCCGCAGGATGTGATTCGGCTGAACGCGTGCAGTGGATAGTGCGGGAGAGAGAGAGAGAGAGAGAGAGAGAAAGAGAGAGGGCAGCGCACTTGGGCTAAAGTCAGATCTCCAAGGTTTCATATATAGGTGTGTTGGCTACCAAGTGTTGCCTGGTAACAGAGCTCCCAGGGAGGCTCAGCCAACGGGTCAATACCTGGCCCCTCTCTCTCTCACTCTCTCTGCGCAAGCTAAAACGTCACCGGAGCTTCTCGCTCTCCTCGATTCTCGTGCTCCGTTTTCCCTTCACCCTCGCCAAGCAAAAAGTCTCTCATTTTGCGTGAGCTGCTGCTCCGGCTATGAACTGACGCCAGCTCGACAACCCTATTCTCAGCTCTCGGAGTCAGACAGGCAGACAGAGACCGAACGAGGGACTGAGTGAGAAAACGATCCATCAGCCTGAGAGATAATGGCGAGGTATACACCGCTAAAAGATGGCGTAAAATGAAAGAGTTGAAATGATAATACAGCAAGATAATACAGAATAGGGTAAAAATTATTTTATGCTAAAAAAGGGAACTCACTACAAGTAACTCAAATCAAGTTCTTTTCTTTTTGTTAAGGACTGGAATGATAATCATTTTGTTGATTTAACAATGGTTACCAAATTTTTTACATCGAGTAATTTCAAATACATGTTTTTAACTGATGTATTATTTTTTAAATTTACTCGAGATTGCGTATATTGGGCCGTTATTTTCATTTTCAAAAGGTTCAAAAAAATTTCAATTTTGTTGCTTTACAATATTTTTTATTTTTAGGTGAATTGCTCTACCAATGTACAACTTGCATTATTGCTTATGTAGAATTTTTTATTTTTAAAAAAACTTGTCTTTGTATAATTTTCAAAATGATTTTTAATTAAAATATAATTATTATTAATTTATCTGACAATTAACTCTAAATATTAAATCTTTAATTAATTCAAAAAAACAAAAATAATAAATATTTTTGTTCAATTTAGTAAATTTAAATTAATCATAAATATATTTGCAATTAGTTGGAGTATTGGTAAATTGATATATTCATAAGCACATGTATAAGTTGGAAAACAGAAGATATTTCATCGTTCTTTATATATTATAATTTAAGTATCTCGTTACAAATAAAGTACTTTATGTGAAAATTAAAATTAGGCCATACTAATTAGAAAAATTATAACTGAAAAATAATGAATAAATATCTATTTGTATAATTTTAATTTATATAAAAAAATTCTTTTTACAAAGGATCATTATTTCATTATTATATTTGTATTTTTTTAAAATATTTTTTAAAACAGAATAAAATAAGCTTGGATAAAAAAGAGAAATAGTTCTTTTTGAACTATCGATAGCATATATTTTGTTGAATCTCCATTAATTTGTAAAGAGTTCAACCTGGAAAACTTGTTTTTATCTGCATTGTAGAACGAGTTTCTGATGGTTAGGTGTAGAAAGGTATTCCTCCTATCACCAACACAATAATTCAACATTAGAATCATCCGTAAATAAGTAGAAACTTCACCCCCGTTATACCGATTATAATATACTAAATAATAATCTACTGCAGGTGAAAATCCTAAAACGGCGAGGGTTTTTTCGTGATGGTCGCGGGGAAACACGAGGCACAAGAGCAGACGAGGGTTGAGCAAGAAGAAAGAGTAAGAAAGTGAGAAAGGGAGAAAGACAGGAGGGCAACCCCTGCACCAGACACATTAGCGGAGCTACTCGTCCGGAGAGCCGTTCGCTCGGGGCTGATGGCCTTCCAGCAGCAGCAGTACCAGCAGCAACAGTAACAACAGTAACAACAAGAGCAGCAGCAGCAACGAGAGCCCTGCAAGTGCTTCCTGGTAACACTCGCACGAGGGTTCAACATGTCCGCCGGAAGCTACGACGGTTCCTGCGCGCGGAAATTGACTTCCACCGTGTTTGGGGGATCCCTGTAGGCTCTTTGTTATTCGTTGCTCTTGGAAAAAGTACAAAGTTTTTGTCAGTTTCTCACTTTTCATTTGTTCCTGCTCTTACTACAATTATTTAATTATTTTTTCGATTATTCGGGAAAGTGAACGTAATCTCGTTTGCGTTTCCACGGGGAAATAATGAAAAAGTAAAAGGGAAACGGAGTAGATATAAACTACAGATAGCGTTTGACAGACAAATGCATTGCGCTATTTGCCAAATGCACGTCATGAATATTTGATTAGAAGGTAAATATTTGTATTTAAAAGAAAAATCCTCAAAGGCCTATTTTTTCGATTTATCCATTGATTTCGAGGAAATTAAAGATTTTATTTGTTGGAGAAGTGCTTATATATTTATTATTGATTGAATAGTAACGCGAAAAAAAATAATATTTCCCTTTCACCCAAAAAGTTGGATTTTTTTTTTATACCAAGGTAGAATATTAATTTATTGTGTAGGATAACATGGAATGTTTGGTTCATTTGAAGAACAGTTCTTAGAGATAAATTAAAGAAATCTATATTTATAGAAATACGTTTTGTGAAATTTGACCTGTACTTATACAATTAAATTGAAAGAGAGGAAAAAATGTTTTATTTGGCAATTTTGAACCTCTGCTTAAAAACTCAGTAAATACGTATATATGCAATATATAAATATGCATGACCTTATGTCGTGAATAAATAATTAGAATATGAGAGTTAAAACTTCTTTCCAAGTTAGTCTCTTTTATTACGAATACTTGATATACTTTTTTTAATAAACTTACTGTACGAGCTTCTAAACACAAATGTGTGTGAGCGTTTGCTACACATTTACGAACTGAGTGCTGGGTAAAATGTAGATATCGATTGAAACTTTAACATAATTTTTTAATAATCGTCTGCCAGTTACAAGATTAATAATTAAAAAAAAAAGTGTAACTTGGAGGACAGAGACCTAGGAATAAGGGTAGAACAACGGTAAAGGATGATCAGGTTTGCAAGAGTTTAAGCTCGATTATGGATACAGAAAGGACGGAGAGGAGAAAATAGGGTTCGATATCAGCTCGACAAAATGGAGCCCTCGATGCTGCTGCTCTCGAGACGGGACGGGACGCACGTCTATCTTCGTCCTCTTTTACGCCGCAGCCTCAGCCCCTACCTTGAGCGGGGGTGGCTACATCCCCACCACAGGCTCGTTGCGCAGTGGCGCACTATCTCGTCCATCCGCCCCTTATTCTCTTCCCTTGCTCTTCTTCTTTCTTCACGCTTTTGTTCGCTCGTCTATGTCTCCATTTCTCCCCTCTTCTCTTTCTCGCTCTGCTTTGCTTCTTGCCATTTTTATCCTTTTGCTCTCATTTTTTATTTTTATATTCCATTGACGTTTATCACAATTTTAATTTTATCCTTTCCTCGTCTTCTTTCTTCTTCGATTTTTTTCTTACTCTTCCTATTTTTATCTTTTGTTGTTGATTTTTCCCTTGTCTCTTCTTTACTCTCTTTAATCTTGTACACGCTCATTTTGCCTCTTTTACTCCTGCTTTTTGTATCTTCAATCATGCTCATTAACTATAGTTTCTTCTATTTTTAGATTTTCACTCTTTCCAATCGTACATTTGAGTCTACCTTTTTTCATTTTATTTTTATCTTTAATGCATGTAATTTTACTTTTTGAATATTATTCTTTAAAGTTAAATTTCTTTCACTTTTCAACCCACAGTACGATTCTTAATCTAGTATTTTGTTAAAAATAAAATTACTTTAATCCTCCTGTGCGTTTTAGTTTAAAATAAGTAAAAGGTGGTATTAGTTGTGCGATATATATGCATATATACATATATATAAAGAGAGAGAGAGAGAGAGAGAGAGAGAGAGAGAGTGTGTGTGTGTGTGTGTATGAGAGAAAGAGAGATAGAGTGTCGATCAGAGTGTTTCATGGCGTGATCGACCACCTGAGTTCGACTAATTAGTAAGGCTTCGTACTGTCCCAGGCTTAGATGCGGGATAGTTGTTAGTTTCAGCAAATCAGTAAAAATATATAAAATAAATCTAGTCGAGTTGAATCTTTTCTACTGTTCTGAATTTTCAGCCATGGCTCCCCACTCGTGTCTATTTATTAAAAGACTCATTCTATTATTACAACATAATTACTTCTCTCTACTTATATTTGATACTGGTAAATTAAACTATTTTCCTTTCTTCAATAAGCTACAACATTTTCAACGTTTGATATTTTAATTTTAATCATGTATGCCTAATTTCTCTTCAAAATCCAAAAATATTCTTATATCTCAAATACTTATTAATAAACTTTATATTTTTTTAAAATAATTAGTAATGCAAATTAATTATATTAATATGGATTAAATCAAAATCTCTCTATGTAAAATTAAATTTCAAAATTGCAGTTGCGCTGATGCTTGCATACGAAATAGGGACCTACTAATGGTTTTATAATTAGGAATAATTCTAGATTATCCTTTTATTAAGAAAATGATACAACTCACGGTATGAAACACAGGATCTCCTCCTTTCTTTGTCCTAACTTATCACACTGAAGATCTTTCTTATCTTACGTAGATTATGTATCGCGCATCTTGAATGTAGTTACACGATTTGGTAATCTTCACTTAGTTTTGAGAAGGAATCCCCCTTACTCTCGCTTTTCGAGTTTCTCACCAAATTTAACTATAGCTAGTCAACATGGCACTCATGTAACAGCAATCTGTTGTTAAAAAATAATTATTATTATAGAGCTCACGGATTTTTTCTCTCAAAACTTTTATTTACTTCCATTCTAGTACCTTTGAATTTTATTTATTTTCCAAAAATCTTCAAATTTATTCTTTGAAATTCTTTATTATTATTATTATTATTATTATTACCTTTTAAAATATTATTGAAAATTACAAAATTCCTTTTGTTGTGTTTGGTAATTTAGACAAATTAAAGAATGTTATAATTTATTAAATTGGGATGACTGAAATAAAACTTAAACAATGAATAATACTACTTATGTATTTGGATTAAGCAATTAATTTTTACTGTAATTGAAGGAAAAATATAACGAAACAAATATTTTTACCAAAATTTTTTAACAAGACACGTTTTTAATTTTTTATGATGACAAAATATTAATTCAACTTTATTCTCTAATTTTATGTGGGAAAAAGCATCGTCGAAAGAGATTACTACTTTGTTTTTAGAATCAAGTAGTTTAAATTTGTGTTTATCTTTTCTTCTCTTTCACTTTTACAATTGAGTTTGTAAGTGAATTAGTCTATCTAAAATTGCCCCGTCGTGCTTTGGTTATTGGGTTGCAAAGTTGACAATTATTCGTCTTCTTGGTTTAATGCTCACTCAAGCAATTTTCAGCTGCAACTTACGTTTATTTACACGTAAAGTATATATATAGTATTGATGTTAAAAGTTCTCAGACCTTACACGTATGTTGCTCTTGATTTAAAAATATATCCCAACGATTAGTTATGGTTGCCGTGATTGGCTTGTTTTAAAATGGCATCTATACGTATGGCGGCTGTCAGTGTTAATAGTAGGGGTTATTAACGGGGGAACGAATTTACTCAACTGCGGTGTTAATATAAAATCATAAAATTAACCTGTAATCGGAATTTAAATTACGTTCATTAATTAAACACGAAGAAGCAACAATGTTTATATTTAGTCATTGGATTTTACTATTTGCTAAACTTAGATACTTCTAAATTTAGATTAATTGCACTCGTTTCAATTTTAAAATTTTTCATTGGATTCTTATGTTGCAATGTTTAATAATTCCCAATAATCATTTAAATGTACAAAATTAAATCTACCATTTATATAAATATAAATTTGAAGGAAAAATTTATGGAGTATGTAACAGAAAGCTAAAAAAGCTTCTTTAATTAATAATTATTTCTTAGAATTTGGTTGAGATCATTTCAGTGGAATTTTGTCATTTTAATGCAAATTATAAATATAATAATTTGAATTACCGTAAAGTCTAAAATAAAAAAAAAGATAATATAAAGATAAAAGTGTTTAGATGCAGGCTTGAGATTTATATTAAATAATATTAAATTATATTATATTAATGAATAAATTAAATTAACGAACAGTGAATTTCATGGGAACATGAAATAATTAATATTTCAAAGTTCGATACGTACAATTTTGTTTTTCATACATAGTTCTTACTGCAGTGAAAATCTAGTTTTGAATACCTTAGAGAGTACTTTTATGACTTTCTCCACAAAGCGAAATGTCCAGGTGGAGAAGATTGATGACGTAATGATTATGATAACCCGAGGGCAGGATAAAGAGGTAGAGGTGCAATGTGGATTGCGCCAATACTTTTTAAAAAGAAAACTCGTCAAATAAGACTCGCGATCAAGATAAGAGGTGTTTTCGGTTGGCTTCGGAGACTATTTCACTTGCTCGTGCACATTCTCGCGAGGAAATTTGAGAACAAGCATTGACCCCTGCCTCGTCCCTCCTTCTTCCACTGAACCTCACTGTCATCGCTGTTAGTGCAACGGCCGATTTGTCTTTTTAGCCGTCAAAGTCAAATGGGTCGATGCGATTATTAACTGCCAGGAATCAAAAGGTGCAGATTTTTCTAGCATCACCCCATGAGCAAGTCCGAAGGATATCGATTATTTGTTTCTACCTCGAGAGATTACAGATTCACAATTTTTTTTATCAAGTACAATTTCTTACTAACTTTTATTAATATTAATTCAAAATTTTTGCCGCAGATAAATAGATAAATAGATAGATATATTGATAGACAGATGGATAGATAGATAGATATATAGATAGATAGATAGATAGATAAATAAATAAATAAATAAAAAAATAAATAAATACAATGCATCAATTGACAACTCACAGATTTATATTCGAAAATACGTAAAATTATCGGTAATAAATGTATATCGTGTGCATAGTTTTAATAAAATACTCAAAACAAAATTTCTAATTATTTTGATTTTTAAATTTTTTTAACATTTTTAAGAAAAATGAGTCGTTTTCTTTGCATTACATAATATATGTGAAATCAAGTTTAGGTGATTATTAATTTAGAAAAAATTCTTATTTTTACTGCTTTTTTTCTGATTTCATCCATGTATATTATAGTAACAATTTTAATAATTTAATACAATAAAAGTTTTTGGTCTTAAAAATGAAATTTTTAACAATATTAATAAAAATATATTGCAAATGCTGTATATTAGTGTTGATACATTTTAGGGGCATTATCCTATTTTTAATGTAATTTTTAAATGTTGTCATTAAAAAATGAAATATTTTATAACTGCAAGTAAAAATCAAAACTAAAGAATTTTATCATAATCATAATAAATGGTCTATAAGAATGAAGACACTCAGTCAATTTCATTTTATCAAGTTGTACAATGAAACTGACGCAAATAAATAATAAAAAGGATAGAGTTTGTCGAATGAATTTTACAGGGTAGAGGCTTGATGACGCGAGTCTCTGATCATTCTCTTTATAATTCACTCAAAATCGTTTTGAATTGCCAAAAAACAATACGTCTGTAATAACATCAAGGAAAGAATAATCCATCGCGTTGTTCAGGTAACGCAGGAATGTCCGATGGTCTCGAAGCCTCCAACTTGAGAATGGAAAATAATTTGGTAATTAGAATTGTAAGCTAGTTATTTCAAAAGGTATCGGGGAGGGACCTGGGGGGGGGATAAAGAATTGTCTCAGTTGCAGGCATTGTTGGTAAATGGACTAAAAGACATTGACAGACTCGATCAAAACTCGATGAAAGTGCCTTCTTTTGCATTTGGGAATCGCCAATTTGGCGGCGTTGGGACACATTGGGACACACAGTCGTGCTCCGCATCCGAGATCATTGAACTCGAAAATGGTGCTGACAGGACACCCCCACTCTCTCTCTCTCTCTCCCGCTTTGACACTTTCTCTTTGTATTTTTATACACGTCATTCTGCTGCTTACTCTGATTCTGAATAATGCTATGATGTACTTTAAGTGCGGTTCGATTTTTTCATCTCTCAACCTTTCAACTCTGTTTACTTGAAATGTTTTGAGTTTCACCTTTTTCTTATCGAAACATGTATAAAATTATTAAAAATATTTTGTATTTGATCTTTGATAATTTAAAACATCAATAAATTACGATTCAAAAAATTTATTCGTTTAATTGCAAAAATTGATGATCCAATGTAAAGCCCTTTTTCTTAAACCACGTTATTAATAGGAAAATGTAAGTTAATTTTAAAAATTTTTTACTTATGTATAATTAATTTTTCAAGTTAACAATATCTACCTTTAAAATTCACGATTAAATTATTTTGGTTCAATATGTACTAAACACAAATTTTTATTGGTTAAAATTGCCAAATGAACAGCAATTTGGAAAATTTATTGTTATAATTAAATTTAATGCTCTATACTAGTTCTCTCATTATAAAATTATTTTTTGATGTTATTTATATAAGATAGTATAGCCTAGTTAAATAATTTCTTTATTTATAAATGATAATTAGTATATTAACGTGTGTATTCAATTTCAGTTTTGCATTAAAGTCAAAGTACTTAATTGTATATTAGCGTCATAAAGAATAATCAAGTTGAATTTGAATTGTGATTAAGATAAATAGTTTCTTTATTACTGAATTTTTTCTTAAAATATAAAAAACTTTAAATAAAGATGAGGGTGTCTCTTTAAGATTTAACATAATTTATATTCAACATATGTTTAAATATATTTTTATTTTTCCTGTAAAATATAAGATTTACGTACTATTAAATTTAAATTTACCGAATGGGATTGAATTCTGAATTACACGCCATATAATGCTATATTTTCCTGATTTTCCAGGAGCTGTCAGCGATGAAAAAAATATCGAAATTTTTTTACGAGTTGCAGCGATTATTTAGGTAAAATATCGAGATTACACATGTTAAAATCGGCTCATCTAGTGCTCTGCTCTTGGTAAGTATCGTGTACTTTCCCGCACTATCGTACACTGATTCATGCGCGTCACGCAATCGAACGTTGCCTCGTTATTTCTCCTCCCACTCCCACACCCCTCTCCCCTCCCCCTCTCCCACTTTTCTCTTTTTTCAAGTGAATTGCCGATCTAGTCATTCGTCGAATGAAGTCCCTCAGACAACCAAGAATGTCGAGTCTCAAGAGTTGACGGGATATATGCAAACGCGTAATAAACATTATCAAATGCTCTTTTGGCTTCGATTCATGAACGAATGCGGTAACTAGGCAATTAGTGAAAGCATTTCTCAACCCAAATCCATGGCTTACATTTTTATTGATGGAAAATGTCGACTTCTAGACTTGAACGTATATTGGAGTTAGTATAGAGAATGATCCCAAGGTCTATCGATTTTCCGATATCCAGATTCTTAAATACAAGTGCGTGGTTTTTCTTCATTCAATTCGTAAATACATTAATATGAAGAATTAAAAATTCTTAATAATAAAAATCAATGAAATCTTTTAAAGCTGTCATCGGTTGGATAAAAGCTCTTAAAATAAATGTATTATTATATCATTGGAATTATTTATTTTTATCCAATAAATTTAAAAGCATATTAATCAATTTATTAATTTTATTTCTTTTAACTTGAAAGCTTAAACTGAAAATAATTTTTTTGTCGGGATAAATATAACGATAATGATGATAATGATGCTGATGTCAACAATAACGAGAGTTGATATTTTAGGTGTTATAGCATAATGTTGGAAAAAATAAATTTAAGGTAAATATTAATTATAATTAAATATTATATTATTAAATTGCATTTTATAGATGTTTAATTTCAAGGTTTAAAACTGATATTTCTAATTCTGATAATTCTATTGTACGTGCGTTCAATGATTAACTTATTTAAAAGTAGATTGTATTGAAAATAGGAAGAATAAAAATATACGAATATGTAGTTTATTTGATGATTAAATTAAACACGGGTTTGTAACGCATTTCTATTTATGTTTCCTAAATTTCTAAAAAATTCATCAAGCATGAAAGCAGACTCAACAATGATTTAATCTACATAAAACACTCTGATCCCGACAAAGGTAAAATCAATTAATTAAGCATAAGTTTGCAGCTCAACGCAAGTGCTTTGTTTCATCGAATGTAGGCAGTTGAAAAGATAATCGGGTTGATCATTCCGCTGTCCGTCTCCCCCACCTCAGCCACCGAAAGACAAAATTCCTTTCCAGGACTCTTTCCGTCTCTCTAATTATATCTCTCTCGAATTTGTTCGACTGCATCCCCCGGGAGTTTGGCTCCGCGTTCGAGGAACGTGGAAAAAGAGCTTACATACGTGCAGGTGAAATACGACGTTCTCCTCCTCAGCCCCTGCGCCCCGCTCCGCATGACCCGCGACCCCCAACCCCCGACCCACGATCCGTGACTGTAAACCACTTGCTCGATTTTACGAGGTAATGCTTACGCATCGAAATGCAGCCGTAGGTGATGGCGATGGCGATGGTGGATCTCTCCTGACATCTGAACGTTCTTTCATTTCCTTGCCTGGTATTTGAGACGTGACCTCTCGGGGGTCAAATGCTTTGGACATTTCTCCTTGGGACTATATGCGTTTTTACAAGAAAATATCTAAGCGAATAATTCTACCTTACTGGTATCATTTTCATACATTAATAGTTTTTTGATGTGCTTCCATGTAATTTGAGAGAACAGTCATTTAAAGTCATTTAAAAGGTTTCCCATTATTTTAAAACACTTTTGAAATGCTTTCATAATTTACTTTTAATTAAGTAAGTATTATTAAAAATGAAAATTTTGAATTTTTAAAATAAATTTTTTTGCAAGATTTTGCTTTATAAAATATATTTATATTTATTTTATGTACAATTTTATCCAATGTAATTTATTTAAAGTGATAAATTACTGGAAAACATTTTTTTACAAGATTCCTTAGTTAATCACCATAAATATTATTAAATTAGATGCCATACAGGTATTTTACTGTAAAAATTAATCTACAAAATTTCTTGGATATATTGTTTTTAAAGTAAACTAGGTTATTTCTTTATTATTGCAACATTTGAATAAATAATTACACATTCATAAGATCAATAAAAAAATGTCGACTGCATAATTTTAAGGAGGGGACGGACAATTTTAGAAATAAACAACAAAGAATTAAAAATTCATAATTCCGAAATTTAATAACCTGTTGTTCTGTTCGACTACCTCATTACGTATTTCTTGGGCGCATGTGCTACCGGGTACCGATAAAGACGAGGCCCTGCTGTGGTGCGAAATTTAATACATTATACACGTAAACAAAGAATAAAACCGAGGAATTAAAGATAAGAAAGCCAAATGATGAAAATTGAACGATGAACCATGAACGATGGACGGTGAATGGTGAATAGTAAATGGTGAATGGTGAACGGTGAACGTTGAATTATGATCTTATGACTACGTGTTATATTAATTCACATATTGTCGTGCCTCCACAAGTGTCCAGTGATTCCTGAATTTACTATGAATTCTGCCGGAGTATTTCACAATGTGTCTATGTGATATATTTTTATTCAAAATTTATAAATTTAAACCTTTGTTTAATGAATGTTTTAAACGTTTCCACAAAATTCTTTATATTCATAATTCAAATTTTTTATACATTTAAGAAAATGCTTTTACATTTAATTTTCAAGTTTTTATTTTCTGATGTAGTCATCAAATTGTGCATAATTGAATATAAGATTCACATTGCAAAGTAATAATTAAAATAGCTGTCATTCAATCAATTAATCGTTACTTGTACGAAAACGAGATATAATATATATGCCAAGAATACATAATAAATAATAATAAATAAGTATTAATTGTATATTTTTAAATAGTTATACAATGAGTGATAATTAATAATTATAATAATTATTTTTTATTGCAATAGATATAAAAGAGTGTCATCTTGAACAAAGTGAAGCATAAGTATATAGTTATTAATATTCTGGCACATTGTATGCAAATGCTATGTTTATCAATTATTTCCTATTTATCACTTTGCCCATCATTTTTACAAAAGCATTTTACTCTTCTGAAAGAGAAGCATTAGGTTATCCCCTTTAATGCATGAATATTCGTAAAATGATTATATAAATGAGAATCTCAAGTTAATTATATTACGAAGTTTGCGGTACACAATCTCCATCTCATCTCTCGAAATATTTAAAAAAATGTAAATTAACGCGTTGATCATCGCAAAGTAAAAAATTGTTGAATTACCATCGGAGTTTGGAGCGATGAAAAATCAGATGAGACGCCGGATACCGGAGTTGCTGCATAGTTTTAACAAAGTAAAAGAAGCGTGAATCCTCCCGTGTCAAGGGGGAAGAAAATGAAACTCTTAACTAAGACCCTCCTCTCGAGCTCCTCTTCACCAGGATCATCCATCCTCTCGTCGTGGCGACGCACACGCATCCATGCAGACGCGCCCAAGGAAAATACAATATAATGCATTATCTCGTTATAAAAAGTCGAGTGGAAGTAATAAGCCGTGGTTGGTTCTTTCCGAGTTTCATTCGGGAGGTGCTCGCGAGAATTCGATTTAGAAAAAGATAATGCGAACCGGCGTTCGAGGTTGGAGCTACCGGTGAGAGAAACTCCACACTTGGTGGATTCTTTGATCTCAAATTGTAAGCCGATGTTCAATAATACCATATAAGCGAGAGAAAAAAGGATGTCAAGTCGAGAGGAAGGTGTGCGCTGATAAGGGAAGGGTAAAAAAGAAAATGAGGATAAAAGGCATTTTATGAATAATGTACAGCAGAAAAGTTCTCGATTAATTATTTATGTTAATATCCCTACAATAACAATATACTAATTATAATAATTACAAGCTATTCTTATAAAAATACCCTTTAGATATTGACGTTTCAACGATGCACATCTACTAACTGTCTAATTTAAATAGTCTAATCTAAAATTTATTCCGTATGGATTTTTGACAAGTTATCAATCAGTCGAAAGTAAATAAATTACAAAAGTTACATTTTATGAATTTTTTTATTGAAAATAACAAAAATTGTACAATTCTATAGCCTTCAATATTAAAATTTTTGTTTATAATATATTCAATAATTATACTTAAAAAGTTGTTGTAACTAATATAAATATTAAATTGAAATTTAGTAAAGTTAACATGATTTTTACTCTATATTTATAGTCAGTACTGTTTTTTATTTAATTTTTATTATGTGAATGAATAATGATAGATTTTTACTTTTCATTTATTATTGGTTACTTTTAATTGAATAAGATTTTTTTAACATTTATATTAATGTCTTTAATTCTAATGCCTTATAATACTGTTAATGAAAAATTTATGGAAGAATATTTAGTTTTATAATTCAATGTTAGACAGTCAGATTATGTTTGTTGTGAATGATTTTTATCTGTTTTTTTTAAATTCTTATCATTAATTCCATGGAAAAAGACTAATGTGAAAAAAGAGCGTGTAAAAAATCAGCAACATTTAATCCATGTTCATTTGGATCATGGAGCATAAATATATTAAGAAATAATATCATTTTTATGAAGAATTCTTTATTTTATTATTTTTATACTGAAAGTGCGAAACGTTTAAATGGTTTAAAATTAATCACAATCTTATAATTTAATAATTTTTTACAAACCTGTGATTGGAATATATTGTAACGATTTTAAGGAGTATAGAGAGGTATAAATCAAAGTACTTGGCCACAAATTAGGATTTAAAATGAATATACAATGAGTTGGAGGTCAGTTTGGTGCTTCGAAGTTCCGTAAGTGGAAATGTCAGAAACAAGGAAACTGAGTTCATGGCCAGTTGAAAAGTTAGTTGGGAAAGGAGAGCGAATCGAGATAAGCCAGACTAGGAGCGATACCGAGGAGGGGGGGAGAGTCAGCAGGATAAATGAAGGGCAGCGACGGGGGCATTGAAGTGCATGCACAGGTCCACTCGAGCCTTTGCACTCGCACTCGTACTCACGCACACCCCGTCGAGGAGAGGAGGAAGGCGTCTCACATGAGTGCCCCCGCAACACGAGTCCAGCTCCTCGCGCCCGGCATACAGATGGGGGAGACATCCGGGCAGCTGACGTCTCTCCAATGAAACTGACTGAGTGGACTTCAGTTTAACCGACTCCACATCCTCCTTCGATTAAAGAGAATTACCTCCGGGCGCCCGTCAGTTCCTCCTCGTCTTCAACTCGAGTCCGAGTCCTAGACCGAGTCCGAGTCCAAGCCCGAATCTGAGTCCAGTCCTCTCCTGCACTTCCTCTCTATACACTACGCTGGCTCGGGGATTTCTTTGAGGTGATCTTTTACTCCGGTGCTCCCGTTAATTGTCTCCTCATCGCAATGCATGCCTGGTTTTCTGGCTTTATACGTTTGTAGCTCGCATCTACTTGGCTTTACTTACCTCTTGGATAGTTCAGTCCCTTCCGAGTTCTTACTCTCAGTCTTTTAGGCCTTCCCATTTCCTCCACTATGTAAATCTTTTTCACCTTCTCTTGATGGATTTACGTCGTCCAGCTCCTTCGTAACCCGTTCTTTCAAATTCGGCCGACTCCTCTATAAGCTTTTTTAATAGCTTCTTTTTCTCGAGCCTTTCCGTTGCTTTTTCGCTCTCGAACACTTTTCATATTTGCTGATTTTTTGAGTGATATTAAAAATATCACTCTGGGTATTTATCGAATAAAAAATTTTGGAGTCATAGCTTTGACTATTCTTATCTTGTGTCTATAACTCATGTACCTCTGGGAATCCAATCGATTCGGTGCAAGATATAATTAATAGACTTTGAATTCGTTCCTTTAATTCGTTTTTTAAATAAATTATCTTCACCTAATCAATAATATGCACTACTTTAATTCAAAATATAACTGAAAACATATTCTACGATATACTATGCACACATTAACTATTAAACGCTAAACATTATTTGAGTACTGGAATTTCATTTCGTTTTTATAATTAACGAGCAATTTAAGGCGACAGTTTTAAGAGACATTAATTACAAATAAAAACTCATTAGTGATTAAAAAATATAATTACTCATTTCCCCTTGAATGCTATTACCTTTTTCGTCGCACACGACATTATTTCGTTACTTGTGCAAAGAATTGTACAGTTGAACCAAATTACCCCTTCTACTTATGTTCCCAATGGATTTGGCGTAACAGTTGCACCCTTTTAAATCACAATATCGATTGATCTCGCAAAAAGGTTGCATTTCCTCCAAATTGACGAGAAGGACAATTACAAGAGATACGAAGGTAAACACGCAGGTAGGCACAGCTGTAAGTCACGCCACTCACGGAACTTCGAATTATATAAAAAGGCTATTGAGGGCGGGCAAGCGTGTGTAGATCCTTGACTCCTCTTTTCAGTATCTTCATTTATCTTGACCAGCTTATGGAGCAACAAGCTTACAACAGCTAGAAAATATCTTTGGAGTTTGAACGAAACTATTCCTCGGTTTCATCAGATTCTTCGCCAGCCGGGGAGAACTGAGAAAAAGAGCGCAAAAAGAGCGCATGACATCCTCTTCAGAGTCTTTTGCACGCAAGTGCAACACTGATTTTTTAAAATAAATAAAAGGAGTAAATAATATCATGTATATCTTTTCCACAGTTATTGAAGCTTTTTTCTCTCTTTTTATTGCAGTTGATTAATATCAGGACATATTTCTTTTAATTTTTTTTTTACTATTTCCAATTCGAATGTGTGATTATGGACTTGGAAAGCGAATTGATGGTCCAAGTGTGACAATGGTCACGCGTAATATTCTTTGTCCAAATTATTAAAATTATTGGTATTTTCAACTCTTCTTATTCGTAAATTTTTCATATTAGTTTAAAAATATTATTAAGAACACATGTGAGAGAACATTTAAAAAAATTATTGAATATTGTTTATTTTATTGTTGTCACAGTCTCTACAAGGAATATTTTCTTTTTCCAATGTGATTTTATTATTTTATTATTCCAGTGTGATTATTGAACAATCAGTGTATTACATCAGAACCTTTTAGTACAAAATTTAAACATTAAAATAAATTTTAACAATAGACTTGTTTCATAGTAACTTTGAAAATATTTGTGAATAATATTTCACATATCCAAATTTATGAATTCAAGATTTATAAAAATTCTTTCTTTCATAAAAAACAATGCTTGCTTTAACATCATTGTGGTCAATATTTTATTCTTAATATTTTCGTGTTTTATGAAATGTAATATCTACGAAAATGAAAATATAACAAATTTAGTGGACCCTTGAGTATGATTATTGAAATAACTTAAGCATAAAGTTTATATTACCATTTTTTCATTCTAATTTATTTGTAATATAAAAAAAAACGCATTATGTGTTATGAAATGAATTTTATAAATTTATCATTGCTTTCATCTTCAATTCTAATGATTTAGTGAAATTGTTAATTACATTATTCTTATTTGTGATTTAAAATATGAACATTTGGAAACAGATAAAAATAAAATAAGATGATTCGGTCAAATTGTAAGTATACCAAGTTACATCTTTATTTTACGGGTGAATTAAATAATGCACGCAAGAAGAAAATTTTGAAATTTTAGAAAAAATTGCATTGTCAATTACGGTGAAATTATTCATTTCGATTTTGTCAAGGGTTATTATGCTTTTAAAACGTTCTGACCGAGTGTGTAGCGTATCTGTAACCATAGTTACGTCAATTTTGGAGTTCATTCTTGTAGCGAGAAAAATAATTGTCTAAGTATTATAATTTTCATCGGTAAATAGGCTACAGTGGTAATGGTTTGAGCTATTAACTTGTGTTTTAATTTTTCTCGCTTCCCAGCACAATGTACTTATGTAAGTAATAAGGAACTATAATAAACTCGAGACTTCCAATAAATAGTTTGTTAATACGATTAAAGATTTATGATTTAAAAAGGGAGATTCGGGAATATAGGAATACGAGAATTGTTGTTGTTTGACCCGTGGTAAATCGTATTTTAGATACAAATGGCAGAGTGACGTCGATCAGTGGATCGCCGAGATAGAGAGGTTGTTGCGTGTACACACCGCACCGAAAGAGTAATTCGGGTCTCAAAAGAGTAATTGGGTTATTAGTTACGCAGAGTCCATTGTAAGAACTGGAGTTGCCAGACCAAAACGAAAGCATCTCGAGAAGGGCAGCGTGCAAGCTTTTGAAAAGTGCACGTGAGAGTGCGTAGGCGGATCTCGCAACTTTGGGTTCCATTGTGGTCGCTCGGACTCTGGGCGTGCGAGAGTACGAGTTCGAGGCACAAAAGAACCGCTGCGAAAATGAAAATCAAGAGAGGATCAACCGGAGCAAAGGATTTCTATTTCCATTCCTTGGATGTTCCCCCCGCCCCCGCCCCCACGGGGGAATATCCATTGCTCTCACGGGTGCGGTTGCGACATGAGTCGCATGCGTCTCTCTCCATCTTCCAGGATAGCGTCGCGACTGCGAGTCTCTGATTATTAAGTGCCCAAGTGCGTGGGAGAGTTGCGTTATAATGGCACCTCCTCGCAGCATCTCCAGGAGATGGTGCAAGGCCCTCCTCAACAGTCAGTCTGACTCCCGGGCAATTGTTCGCCTTTTGTGCGCATAAGCACCGGCACGCTGATCTTATTTCCACTGTGTTTAGGCAACTCCTGGTGCTCTCATTATAGTTTATACACTATTTTTTGCTTCGGCGCGAAGAGGTCAAAACACTTTTCAGCGGTAGAGAACCAGAGTTGAAAAAACGTGTAAATGCTTCCATACATGGTAAACCTTCTATTAATGACCGCTCAAACACAATTTTCGCGCGATAAATAAGCCTTTTTAGTTAAATGTTGCCAAATGTTGGCACATTTTAGGATTGTAATATTCGACACAAATTCTGTCTGACATCTGTCATTTTTATTACTTTTTACATAATTTATAAGCATTTACTTGAGTTTAATAATTGATAATGATTGTCATTTGGAAAATTGCGAAAAAAAAGCAGGCAAAATAAAATTTTAACGCTTTATTTTAACATTTTCTTTATATCTCATGATATCTTTATGATATCTCATTACTTGATACAAGTTAATTATAAAAATAATTTGAAAAATATTAAACGTTCAAATAATGACTAGTTTAGAAAAAATTAGATAATCCTGAAAGTATTGTGGGTAAAATTAAGTGTTGATTTTGAAAATATTTTTTTGCAAAATTTTTGTTGCGCATTTACAATAAGTGAATAGCTACACTATCCGAATAAACTCTTTTATGAAAATTGTGTGATGGATATGGAGAATGTTGGAATGGTTGTACAAAATAGACTAATGTTATTCAATTTGAATATTGATAGATAATACAACCCTTTTTTAATTAACATAACATATTCTGGAGCAATGTATTTTCGACTGTAACGAATAGGGAGAGAGAGAGAGAGAGAGAGAGAGAGAGAGAGAGAGAGAGAGTGTAAAAACTTAAAATTACAGGTACTCTTAAAAAATAGCCGGAGAAAAGAGCCGGAGCGAAAAAATGCAAAAACATCGAGCAGTTGCCCATATAGTAGTTACTGTTTCGGAACCATTATATATCCCCCCTGTCTCTTACTTTTTTCATGTTTGTCGTAAAAAAAACGTTGTTCATCATACACGTGCGCTCTCTCTCTCTCTCTCTCTCTCTTTCTCTCTCTCTCTTTCTCACAACGGCAGAAAGAAAGACAAATAGATGGATAGAGGAGAGAGTGTGCGCGAGAGAAAGAGAGAGACAGAGAGAGAGAGAGAGAGAGAGAGAGAGAGAGAGAGAGAGAGACAGACAGACAGACAGACAGACAGAGAGTGAAACGGATGAGAGGAAACGTGAGCGCTCAGGTGTGACTCTCTCCTGCGGGCTCTTGGCTCTCCTCAGTAGAGAGCGCGAGCAGATATGCGCAGACCCTGCTCTCTCCCTTCCTCTTCACTCCCTTCATTCCTACCACCTTCTCCCTACCCACCCTCTCTCACGCTCTCTTCTACTTCTTCCTTCTCTTTTTACTCTCGTATTTCTTCCATTATTACCCGTTTTCCCTCTCGCTGCTTCGGTTCGCTCCCGTGCTCTGTTTCTCGCTTTAGCCGTCTACGCCCGTCTCTCTTCGGCTCCTTCTCTCCCCGGGTCATAGTACGGAAGTGCTGTTTATCTCTGTTGGTATGTCCCCTCGTACCTCGCTCTCTGTCTGCACGCACATTCACCTGAGCGGAGTGGCGTGTGCGCGTCCATGAGGGCATGGGTGTGTATGCCGAGAGTGAGATAAAGAGCCAGAGATAGGTGGCCGTTGGGAGAACGAGTCGAAAGGGCGAAAATGAACGAGAAGGAGAGAATATGGGGGAGAATATGGGGAGAGAAAGCTTATGTGCTCTGTTTTACTTGCTTTTCATGGAAGAGGGAATTGTTGGTAAAAATAAAGCAGAGACAACGCTCGTAAAAAGGGAAGAAATAAACGAGTTATGGAGTGTGCGTATATTGAACATGAATCCGAATTCCAACCCGTACCCTTACTGCTTGATTCCGTATTTTTGTCTTTGATTGAGGCTTACCTGGCCTTAAGATTTCAAATGAAAACGCTGTATTTATTTTGTGAGTTTCGCTCTTTTTTACCAATTATGCGTTTTAATAATGATATCGATGCTCATTATTGACCAATAAATATTGAAAATTTTATTTTTACTGTTAAAACTTAAATTTCTCCTGTACTTAAATTCTAAACAGACCAAAGATATATTATCTGGATAATGATTGTCTGATGATGACTTAATCTTTAATTATTCAATTACAGTTCAAATGGTAATAATTTTAATATTACTACAATTTATAGTCAATTATTATAGAAATATTATTTCCAACAGTTGGCGATTTCAATAAGAACCTTTTGATTGTAAATTTTTACTTTTTATACATTAATATTTCGTGTATAATTAAAAATCTCACTACAAAGGAGTTGTTTATGACTTTTTTGAAACATAATTATTTAATGTTGTTTTTCATATTTTCTCAACAGAGTAAAAATTTCTTTTTACATGAACAGTAATTATTTATTTTAAAAGACTAATTTCATTATATGAAGAATAAGAACTCAATTATACAAAAACTTTGTGCTAATTTTTTATTTGGACTAATTCATTTCGACTGTGCACAGTTTCTTTTCAATATTTATTCGATATAAAAAAAAAAAGTTAAAAATCTATTCGAAATTTTACTATCTATAAAACTGGATGAGTTTCTAAATGTATTATAATTATTAATGTGAAAAACAAAGTTCATTTATGTTTATGTAAATTTAATCAGTAATTTTAACGATGTAAACATATATTATAACGTTAAGTAACCAATTAAAAAAACTGAGATTATAAAAAATTTTAATTGTGGACTAATGTCAAGTTGAGGGTCTTTTAATTAATATTGTAAAATACATTCTTTCAATGACGAATATTTTATTTAACTAGTGTAAATTTTAAGCTATAAGTAACATGTTGAATAAATGTTAAAAAAGATATTCAGAAATAATGTTGAAGGGAAACTACAACTAAATGTGTACATATTTTGAAGTATTTGAAAAATCAAGATAAAATTTAGTTTTTATGTAAGAAATTCAAAGCAGGCGATGAATAAAATAAGCAATTTATATATTGTCTAAGAATAAATTTTAATTTAAAAATGACGGTCCTTGAGCAAGAATGTTTTGCCATCAGTTCGAAAACTATACGCATAAAAATGATTGATGAAATGATTAGGGAGATATAAGGCACAAATAACTGGAAATATGAATATACAATTATTATTTTGTTGATTAAATGTATCTCATTAGTTAGTCGAATTACACGTACGCACACGAGTACGTGTGCACTTGAATAAATTCGGAATACATGTCGAAAGTAAGAGGATTTGCAGTTAAATGAACAGATGTCATCTTTAAATAGTAAATAAGGAGATCGTGAGAGACAAAAGCAGTGTCATTTAAGTGTTGCACATAATGAAATGGTCGAGGATGAAAAACATCCGACTTCGGGAAGTCTTTCCCAAGAAAGTGGGAGCCGGATGCATGGATCTATGAGGCGTCACAACGTAATCCTTGAAACAAAGAAAAGAGGTTAGCGTCCAGTCAGGAGTTGAAGTTTTGAGCAGGGAAAGGTCATTGTAAGGAGGATGAAAGGCTCCCGGGAAAACGCAACTAGCGTCGGCGAGGATGGTTGGAAAAAGTTGAGGGAGGAGGAGTTGAGAGAAAAAGCGAGTTGTGCATCCTACGCACGCACGATACAGCGTAACACGTACTTGGCCAAAGTGGAACTCGCGTGCACAGGGTTAGAGAAAGAGAGAGAGAGAGAGAGAGAGAGAGAGGAGAGAGAGAGACAGACAGACAGACAGAGAGAGTCATTCTATCGGGCATATCTGTACCATCACCTGCACCGAGACCGTCAGGACGGTGCGTACCCGTACCACCTGCTTTGGGGCGTCACCCCCCCCCCCACCAACGACCTTCCAAAAGGCGGGAAATTATTCATCTGGCATCTCTCGCCGACATCCTCGTCAATTCATGCATCTCTCCCTCTGTTTGACTATTGTTCACTAGTCTACTGCGACGCCACAGATGAACTTGACCCTAAACTGCAGTGCCCTATCAACACCGGTATACGCTATATACATGGTATAAAAAGGGACGAGCACATTTCTCCTTACAAGCATGAGCTACAGTGGCTCACCACCGCTGGATGCAGGCACTATTTCGCACTGTGCCTCTTCTGGAAAATCCTAAACTTTGGTATACCTGCCTACTTATTAGTACTCTTTAATTTCAAGGTAACTACTCGCTCTATAAAGGAAGATGTGACACCCCTGGACATTCCCTCCTTTTCAACGCAGATTCTGAGGAAATCCTTTCACATTAATACTGCTTACCTCTGGAACAGTCTAGCTCTTAGCTTAAGAGACATCAGTGACATCAACTCGTTTAAATCTAGAGTACTTGCGTCAGAGAGCATCAGTACCGAAATACTACTCACTCTTACTATGTTAATATAATAGATTCATTACGTTAATTAATTTTTTAGTTTTTTATTATAGTTTATATTATAGCTATACTATTGATAATATTTTATATATTTATTATATTTTTCTTATATTTATTAGTTTAGGCACGTAGTATTAAGTACTCTCTAGTTTCATATATAATTCTTTGTATTGTTTATCTATTTTGTAATTTTTTTGTACAACATAATATACGATAAACAAAATTATTTAATCTAATCTAATCTTTACCCTTCGTTCAAAGTCTTATTTTGTCTTATTTACTATCACTGTAAAACACAAGCACTGTACAACAGTTGCAGAATTTAAGTCTAATCGTTAGTGGACATGCAAATTTTGCGTATTTAATAATTGAGTATAATTTAATTATAAGTGTATTTTTCATTAGATAATAAAAAATTTTATGATAGTTTTAAGTTAAATACACATACATAGTATCAAGTATTTTTTAATGTTCAAATTGTATAAGATAGGTTGTTCTATAAATCTATATTGATACAAATTCTACAAAACTATGTTGAATCACGGCTGCTTCACTTTCAAACAGAAAGCCTGATTATTTTAATTATTAAAAAAACATTTTTTTTGTTTTATTTACAGATGTATACATCAAAAATAAACTTTATTAAAGTAAGAATATTTTTAATTAATGTACTAAAAGATACAAAAATTTTATTGACATTAATTATACATTTTAGTGCATAGTTTATATATACAGGTTTAAAGTTTTAACATATTGTATATTATATTTAATGAACTTTACATTAATTTATTTTAAATAAACAACGATTTAGTATCGCAATAAGAGCAAGCTCAACCTGAAACCCGAAAGAATCATAATCTTATCGTTATTTCAAAAATTTCTCCAATAAATTGCAAACTGTATTATACTATTAACATATGTATACATGTATATGATATTATATAATTCCCAGTCAGTATATCCCAAATTGATAATGTATTCGTTTTACGTAACCTAATCTATTTAGCATTGACGCAAGTATTAAGTCTCATATAGTGACCTTTATCAGGAAAGATTCAAATTAAAATTTTATTCTTTATATCTCAAAGATTGAAAAATGAATATTATTTACAAAGATATTTCCAGTTAAGTATAAATATTATTTGTGTGTTGGAATAAATATATTTTGAACATAAAATGCTATAGACAAATCATCAAATACAGATATTTATATTCATTAGATTTTTAATTTTGTACGGATTATATTTTTTATAATATAATTTGATATTTTTTAAAAAAAGTTTACTGTAATGTAAATACAAGTTTAAAATTGATTCCGAATTTTGTTTTACTAATAATATTTTTTTACTTTTTTTGAAAAATTTTGTGAAAAATATATCAAGTACCTTATGCAGATTTAATAATATAAACAAAATTGTTTTTAAATTAAAAATTTTAAAAGAACGTTGATTTTTTCAGTTAAGAATAAGAAACATTAATACAATTTTCTTTGTTCTATTATGTTAATTAATATGAAGCTTTTTATGTAAGAATTTTATAAATAAAATTTTTAATAGATTATAACATTTTATAGATACTCTAATAATCATATGTAATCTTGTGATACTGTCTCTATTCATCATTATATGATATAAGTTTTCTCATACTGAATTAAATGATAAACTTTAGAAGTAATTAAGGCATACTATAAATATTATATACATTGAATAGAAAAACTAAATTTCTTTCAGACATACTAAAAAAATACTACTAAAAAATTTTAAATTATATAAATATTTTATTTTTATTTTAATGTATACAAACAAATATAAAACTGTAAAGAAAAATATTGATTAAGCAGAAAAATACTAGAAATAATTTCTAGTAGTTTCTAATTACTGCTTTATTTGTATATAATATAACCTTATAAAATAAAAAACGGTAATTTTAACGCTATAGTGCTGATATAATGGGCAAATTATAGCTAATAAAATTGCGAAGAAAATTCATTTATTTATAAACCGATCGGAAAATTTTGAAATTAATTAAAAAATTTGTAACTTTTTTATTTTTTAATATTTACAAATTTTGATCGAATTATTAGTTTTCGAGTAATACTAATGTTGATTAAATAAAATGCAAAAAATTTACGAAGCTATTTTCTGGATTCCATTTATTTATTCATTCTATAGGATGATCTTAGTTTTATTAACGGATTAAAAAAATATAATTGCAGTACAACGAATCCTGTATTTTTAATTTCATTTAAATATTTCGGATTGTATAAAATATGAGAGTAAATATGACCAAAAACGGTAGAGTACACGAGAAGAGGGGAGAGTAAGAATCGGAGAATAGTAATAAAAGTGAAATCTGTGTTAACTTACCCCTCAATTATTCTTCTCCCCCATTCCTCATCAAATTGCACGCACTAGACCTTTTTTGGTCATATTTATACTTATATTTTAGGTAATCCGAAGTATTTAATCGAAATGTAATATACAGGATTTATTGTATAATACATATTTGTTAAAGCAGTTGAAAAAACTAAAATCGTACGGTAAGTTGAGCTGTAAATAATTTCGTAAATTTTTTCATAATTTAATTAACATTAGTATTACTCGAAAACTAATAATCTGATCAAGCTATAATTATATACAATTAAAGTACATATTAATCGTCTTTGATCGGTAGTTCGCCGGCGTTCAGATAGTGCGTCAAAAAAAAACCAAGAGGCAAGTACGGGAAATTATCAATAGGTTTTTGCATTCCCGGGAAAATCCCGACTTGCGGCGTTTAAACGTAATTTCTTACCTGTGATACACTTTTTGTGTATCGGAAAGAATTAATTCGTTCTGTGCGGATTATTATCATCTACTTGTAATATTTGTTCTACTTGTATTTGTTGCATTTGCTTGGTCTTGTTAGTGTGAGGTGCGTCCGAGTGGCGTATGTGGATTCTGTGAATTCGACAGGTGAACTACAGATCACCCGCGTATACCTAATACACGGCCGATCTAGACAGTGTTTTTTTTGGCGAAGACATTGTCCGGCGCACACTCGCTCATCCACGGCGCCGACCTCTGGATCACCTACTCGCGTGGAGAAGTCAAAGGCTTTTTCCTCCTCATCGAGAGAGTTTTTTATGTTGACATGGCCATGAAAATTAAAGAGGTACAGGTGTTTAAAGCAGCATCCTTTGTTTTATTATTAATAGTTCACTGAGACAAAATCCATTCACTTTCCTTATTCTCTAATAAATATCATCTCACACAGCACGAGTATTTTTTACAACCTTAATTTTCCAATACTAGAATTTTAAATATTAAAAAATAAAAAACAGTTATAAATTTATTAATTAATTTAAAAATTTTTCGGTTTTTGAAAAATTTCTCGGCTTCTAATTTTCCGATCGGTTTATATAAAAATGAATTTTTTTCTCAATTTTATTAGTTACAATTTGTCCAATATATTAACATTATAGCCTTAAAATTACGATTTTTCATTTAATAACAAATAAAGTTAAAAAAAATATATTTTTTCGTTAAAATTGTCAATATAAAAAATCTCTGAACATCATAAGTAACATTTTTAGAAAATACGAATGTACTGATTCTTTTTACTAATTTTATTATACATCACTAGCTACTTTTTTCAAGACCTAAAAAGTGCTTTATTGTTTCGTCTAATTACAACATTTCATCCATTTTTTTATGTAAACCTTATGTCAAAAAAATATATTAACTCATTAAATTACATCATAATTTTTTATTATATAAAAACAAAGTAATGCTAAATTTTTGTATAATATTTATTTATCTACAAAATTCTATTAAATGTCAAAATAATCTTTTATTAGAAAAAAAGAAATTTTTTAAAAATATGCTTGAAATAGGTTAGATATTGCCGGCGTACAAACTATATATATATTTTAATGATTTATATACTCAAAATTTTACAATATTGAAATTGTCGTATTTCTTATTTAAAAATTAAATTAATATCAAAACAAATAAGAAAATTCATTATTATAATATTTATAAAAATAGTACTATCAATCTGATTGGTTTACAATTAATTTTCAATATTAAATCGTTTACTGCTTTGGTTCTATAATGAGAATAATATTTTTTTGAAATTAAATTTTTAATTAGCATCTGAGCTAATATCTTTTTGTTGGAACTTTAATTTTTTTTTAATGTGTTTTAAAATCAAATGTTAGGCTATTTATATTATATATATAATGAAGATGCTTCTTTATTTTTTATATTATATAAATAATCTGATATTAGCTTGGTCTTAAGTACTATTGATAGTAGTATAATTAGATTAATCATATCACTCTTAGTCCAAAACATTTATATTTTTATTATCTATTATACTAGTATAAATCATTGATTTGCAATCTTTTTCAACCCTTTTTTTTTAAAACTTTTCTTATACATAAGTTAAAAAGTTAAATATAAAGTAAAAGAGTATTCTAATTATACATAAAAATAAATAAGTAATTAATGTTTTTTTAAATTTTTTATTTCTTATAAATTATGCAGTGTTATTCTTCCTGTAATATGGTGCTCGCCCTTTATCTAAAGCTTTTAAGGCTTGTACAAGGCTTTTTCTCCTATGCATTGATACCCACTTTCGATAATTAAATCAGAAATAATATGCATTGTGTTGGCATACCTGCATTCCTCATAACCCTTTTACAAGAAATCGGAATAAATCTTAAATGTTTGATTATTTTAATTTATAATGTAAACTATTTCTTTTCATTTAATCTAAAATATTAAGGAGATACAGTAAATTATATGGTAACTCAATTAACTGTATATCCAGAAATAGTTCTCAGAAGATTTTTCTAAGTTAAAAGAGATAAATTCAAGAAAACTAAAAGATTCCGTGAAATTTATTATTTCTCAAATGCAGCATTCAATAATTTCATATATTATTATAAATTAAAAATAAATTATTTTTACTAACGAGGACGAAAGCAAAATTATAAAGCATTTATTAAGTATGTAAATCTTAAAAAAAATTACTTCTAAAGCATAGCACGTGCCTGTTAAATATCTTCAAGACAATTGCTGCACTCGTTCACGACCTCGTGTGCAGATAAACACAAGATAACGACGAAAAGTTCTAGCAGTGATCGACAAGCCCTATTAGTTTGTAAGACGTTGCAACAATTAATTTTATAAACACAACAGCGTAATGACTTGTTTTTCCTCGAAGAGCATTGATAAGAATTTAGAGCACCGCACATTTACGTGTATTCGACGGTGCGCTAAAATTGGTTGTCCGCAATGATAAAAGTAAAAAAGAAAAAGCGGAAAAAGAACCCAAGCAGGTGAGCGGCGATAATTATCGCTAATCGAAGTTGTAAAGGTGCGACTCCTTAAGAATTTGTTTACGTAAAACTCAGAGCTACTCTCCAGTTGCGTGTCATTGTTCTGGGGTGTCGCGACACCGATCATCGACGGAATTTCTTAGGATTTTCCTTGTCTGTTTTCCTTCTGTTAGCTTCTCTTACGCAGATGTGCCTTCCCTTATTACGTTATTACATCTTAAACGCATTTTTTCTCATCTCTGACGGTTATTGCAGACACTCCATTTTTAGATTTGTAAACAATACAACATTCCATGAAATGATGAGCATTTGTTCCAACTCTTTCTCGTGATCTTGTCTTTTTTACTTTAAAAATAAATATCCGAAGCCACAACTGTATTATTTTATTCTAAAGATTATAAATGAGTCCATATAATTGAAGAATACATACAGTTATAATTTGCATAGTGATTTAAATAAATAAAATGATTTGAATAAAAATTTTATCATAATATAAATACACAAAAAATCTAATCGTATGTTGCTCGTATAAATTTATAAATAATCTTGTAAAGTTATTTATGAATTTATTTAATTTTTAACTTGTGAATAAAATAGTAAAATTTATTTTTATGTATCAATATTATTTTTCCAATAAAGAATAAATAATCAGAAGGGTAAAAGTATTATTATATAAAAGTATATTTGCAATCCATGTTTCTTCTGAGTATTATTCCTTATTCATTTGTCTTGTTTATTGTTTATCTGAGACTCTCGATTTGTTCATTCCTTCTCGAATGTATATCCACGCATAAACACGAAATGTTGAGTTTGAGTGATATTGATAATTCTTTATTAGATTAGCGCGTTGTTCTGATAAGCAAAGTGAGCTTCGTAAGTAAAGCGAATTTTTTGATTAGCGAAGAGTTAGGCACTCGTTACTTTTTTTAAATACACAAACCATTTTTTTCTAATTATATTAACAACGTTTGTAAAATTAGCATTAAATTTCCATTATTATAAAGCTAAAATTAATTTATGTAATTTTTCAAATGTAGGGGCCTACTGTAATAAATTTTATAAGAAGTTTTATAAAAGTAATTGTTAAATATTTCATTTTGATTATTATTTAGAATAATAAAGCTGTTAATTTATTTGGAAATTAGTTTATGTAAAGTGAAAAATAAAACTTACAAATATGTGTATTGTTATTAAATTCCTAAAATTGTTATCGAATTGGTAAAATAATTTTACAAATATTGCATTTTGAAATTTATTCATTTTTTAATTAATAATTAAAAATATTTTAAACATTATTTAATTATCAGTTCAGAAAATAAAAATAATTGTAACTTTTAAAATGTTAAAATATGTTTGCAGCAAGTGTAATTTTAAATTATTCTCCACTGTTGCTTCATGACTCGTTAAAGCAATAATTTATTTGATACAGCCGCATTGAATAACAATAATCTACATTTAAAGCAGACTCATTGTTTGGTATTATATGAAAATCACTGAGTCAGTTAAAAATGAAAGTTGGATGATTGATAAAAAGTTGTTCAATTATTTATTCTTGCACATTAAATAGATACTTTACAATAATTTAGATAAAAAAATGCAGTTACATCCAGCCACACGCATGCAATTCAGTTTCAAGACTTTCGCCGGTATTCCCATTTAAGAATAATTCTCGAGGATTACTTTAAATAAAAGATTTGCTTTATCGTCAAGATATGATCCCAAAGCGAAGCAACTGCATCCGCTATAAAAACGCCTCAACTGCCTCATCACTTCCCAACTTACATCATTGCATTTTATAATCTTCAGTTGAATCAAGATAGCATTACACTACGAAAAAGTACGTTCCTTTCTCATAATTAAATTATCTCGAGCCGTAAGTATAATTCCGAAAGAGCCAAAAAAGCAGCGGCTCCGAATCCGCAAAAATAGCTCTCTGAGTTCACGTGCACCACCGATGCGTAAAGATGTCTGAGGCTTTCTTATTAAGTATTAATCAAGTCCAGCCATAAAGATTCGAAGAGCGATAGGACGAGCGTTGCTCTCCCCCCCTCTTTTACACTCTCCATCACACGAAAAATTTTAGCCCCGATGGACGTGGGGGTGACTCGTGCCAAGGAAGCATCTCTTATCCATACTCTATCCAACTGTTCACTTTGATCGAATGAGCCGCGAACTCGTCTGAACTTAACTCTGGAGTTTATTCGTTCACGCTAGAACCGAGATTTTTTTCCAGATTATGGCTACCACCATGATGTATACATTGTCTGTCCACAAAGTATCGAGTTTTTTTTTAACCATTATTTGTCATAAAGATTTGGAAGAGGTCTTAGAATGTAAGGGGGGGGGGTTTCATTTGTCCTCTTTTTTTTTTTTGTTTTTTCGATAATTAGAAGAGGCAGGATTTTATTTCGCACAAATTACGTGTAAATTTCAATGAAAAAATAATCATGTAAGGCTATCAAGAATGTCATCGATTATCCCTGTTTTCAGCACTTAAAAACAACCCTTATTTATTTTAACGTCTAATGTGTACACAAATTTTGAGTTTTTAACCATAATTTAAGGATTAAAGTAATCGATGATGCTTTGAATTTATCAACACTTGTATACAGTTACCCTTAAAAATCTTTTTTAGCATTAAAAAATCTCTAAATTTATTTTTACCAAGCCGTAAGTTAAAATTTTATCACATAGCACTGTTCCACTAGTGGCTCCATCGTATCGTGTCACAAAACTAAAAAATATTCTTCGCTCGAAACAAAATATTGCCACTTCTAATTATCGAAAAAACAAAAAAAAAAAAACAAACAAACAAATAGAAAAAATTTCCTCTACATTATAAGACCTCGCCCAAATCGCTACAAACAATAGTCGCAAACTGAAAAAAAAAATCAATACTTCGTGGACAGACCATGTAATGTTGGGAAGTAAGATCCTGATGAGATTCTTTACTTTGAAGGTAGTCTGTAATTTCCACTGAATTATATTGTTAACTCGACAATCTATTTATAATCATTCCCAGTTTTTACATTATGTAATAAACATTAAAGAATATTCGCGACTTGCCATACCAGTTAATGGTTTCAATATGTTTTAAATGCAGTTTGTAACTACAAGCACTTAAATAACGCAAGGAAGCGTGAAATTTGTACTTTTACTAGTGCACGGGGGTACGGTTTTACCGACAGTACGCTGAATAATAAAGCTCTATTGCAAGGACTGGGTTCACATATTTTTTATTAGTCGATGCGTCCTCATTAATTTGCTTATCAAGACTCGATCAAGCTCACAAGTCTTTACTAAACGTGGTTTTAGCTTTCAAAATTCAAGCGGACAATCGATTTATTTATTTGGTTGACTTTATTTCTCTCTAGCTCTGAATTTCGCTGGAAAAAATATATAAAGGTTTAAATCTCTTAAATTAAACGTACAATGATCCGTAATCAGTTTTTTCCTAGCGTCTCCTACCTGTTAAGATCGAGAGAACAAAAGGATTAAACGAGACTCGGAAGTACAAGTTCGCAGAAAAGCCAGGAGCCGAAGAGGGAGGAGGGCGCGATGCCCCAAGAGAAAAGAGAAGAAAATAAAAGGAGAAGAGAGAAAAAAAAATAGGGAAAGAAGTGCTCGGCTAATGGAAAATGGGCGTCTCGGAGGTGCAGAGCCCTAGAGGAGACAAAGAGATGGGAAGGAGTTGGAAAGGCCGGTGGGAGTAATCAGATGAAGAGATCGGCGACGCATCCTCTTGGTTCTACTTGTTTCGAGCCTAGGTGCTCTCGTAATTTTTCCTCGTGGCATCGCATTAACTCACGCCTTTTGCCTCCTCGAGTTCTCTCCCTGCCTTCCACCTGTATAAATGCACCTCGGCGAACAACACCTTATTAGAAATGAACCCAGCACCCCGTAAAATGTCTCCCTCTGCCCTTTAATTCTCTTTCCCCTTCAACCTTAACTTTGAAGATTTACTTGCTCTTACTTATGATTATGTATTTATCATCTGAGCCTTGTTAATACACCACAACTAATAAAAAAAATTCTAGCTTTGTTAAACAATTAAAAAAATTAAATTAATTTTGGTTACAGCACTCCACTGTGCGCGCGTATTATTAAGGGGTACTTTTTCATTCACATTTTTTATTCATGTGAGTGTAAACATAAGTAATATCTAATGTTTTATTTCAGTTTTCTCTTCTTCACTAACGATAGCATTTAGTTAAATTTGAAAATATTGTGAAAGGAAGTAACAGGCTGAATTGAATAAGTATTCGATATCAACAATTCTTTTGAAGCAATCCACACTTAAAGATAAAAATATTGAAACGGTTAAAATAAAAAATTAAAACGCTTATAACTGAAATACATAATATAATAAGCCTAAAAAAAAAAAAAAAATAAATAAAACCAAACAAAAGTATTATTATAGATTTTTTAAATTTTTCAATACTGTAACATGAAAATAAATGTAATTAATTTATCTCAAATATAATTCGATACAAATAATTTTAATTTTTTAACATATAGTATAACATATGTATAATTATATTTGAAAATGTAAAACTGTTAATAACGTTAGTCAATATATAAGTTTTAAATCATTTAACGTTAATATTAAGATTATTGTTATGCCATGGAATATAATTTTTTTTAAAACGTATTTATTATTAAAAATAAAAGAAAAATTAGGATTGTTTTTGGTAAATCAAATTAATATTTTTATTTTATCAATATAGATTAAAATTCATGTTATTATTGTATAAATCAAAAAAATCAAATATGCTTATTATGTGTACCTTATAGAAAAAAAGGTTTTCAAAACAACAAAAAGTTAATTAATTGTATTTAAATAGTATGTGGTTTAAAAAATATTACAATGTAAAAAAACTTGATACAAAAAGTTATATCATTTTTTAAGAAAAGAGTCTTATAATTAGTTTATATTCTTTATTAGACTAATTAAGCCGAGTAGATTAAGATTAACCGAATATTTTAAAATAAAGAATAAATAATGGTGAATAGATTTGAGTAAAAATAGTGTGAATTAGAAGCCTTATAAGCAAAATAAATAAAATAGCAATGTCAAATTAAGCTTAGGATATAAGGAAATAATTCAGATGAAAGTAATTTAAAAAAAGATAGAGATTCTAAGGTAATAATAAAAATAAAATTTTTAATAAAAAAAAAAAAATTATAAATTGAGCTATTGATAATAATATGAAATTGGATAAAATAAAAATAATAAATAATTAATCTTAATTATTTTAGAATGAATTATGATTATGTATAATTTACACATTTATCAATTATATATTTATCATGTAAATTTTAAATTATATATTTATATAATTATGTATTAATTACATAATTATTAAATTAATCATATTAATTATGGGTTACAGGTACGAATATAAAAATCATTTATGTACAATTTATACAGGCACAAACTATTTTTAACGCATATGTTTATAAATACACAATCACCCATTAACATTCATTATTACTTTAAATTTATAATTTTAGAAATGAAAGTGATACGATATAACAGAAATTGAATTACCATTAAGGTATTTATACATTTATAAAAAATAAAATAATACTTCCTTAAGCATTTATCTACCTGAATATTAATTAACATGTTTCGATTACATTGGATACCTCGACTATGACAAACTTGATCCTATTATCCATTTACCGAAGACTGATAATTGAGGTGCCTGACAATTGGTGGTGGTTAATCACATACAAAATAGATTACATTAAATCCATCCTATGCTCGCTTAATTGCATTGATATAATACCAAAGTCTACAATTCTTATCCTTATTTAAATATCAAAATAAATATTCGAATTCTAAATATGCAAGGCCATTGAAATAACTTTCAAATATATTTTTATATAGTCTTTTCATGAATCAAATATATTAAAATAAAATGTAATATTAATATTAATTTGATTTTCTGATTAAAATTAATTTAGTTTATGTAATTATTACAACAAATTAATTATTAATATTTAATACTGCCCATTATTGAGATTCCTTAAAAATAATGATTATAATGTAATTTAAAATATTAAAAGTTTTAAAACTCAGAGATTGTTAACTTTATTTCATTTTTATTATTTATCTTGATATTAATTATTGATATCAATATTAATCTTGACGATATCTTTGCTATTTGAATAGATTCAATAATGCTAAACATATAAAATTGCAGATACTAAGATAAAAGTATAATTTTGGTTATTATTAAGAATTATTTGTGGTTATAAGAGTTTTGTTATAAATTTATAGTTAAACGTTTCAGAACAATAATTATTCATGCCAATAAACATGAGTTGATGTATATAAATAATATTGAAGTACTTGAATAGTAATTAAGGAAATACCAAATTATTAATAACTATTTGTAGCATTAATAAATATCTTGATCAAAATAATTTTGGAGAGTGCAATTATTATTAATTAAAATACAATTTAGGGGGTCGAGTTATAATGACTCGGCCTTAAAAACCTAAATCTTTTATTGACAATACTTATGAAGTACTGCGTAGGCTAATTTTTTGTTTCTTATTATTATTTAAGATTGAAATGTAAATTGAGTTTGTCTATTGAATAAAATGGTGAAGGTGCGAATAATGAAATAGAGATAAAATGTGTGAGACTGAGGGAAGAAAGAGTCGCAGGAAGCAGAGAATCGGGGAGAGTAAAGAGAATCGAAAGAGAGAAATAGCGAAGAGAGAGAGAGAGAGAGAGAGAGAGAGAGAGAGAGAGAGAGAGAGAGAGAGGGAGAGGGAGATGTCGAAGCAGCAGCGATGGTAATTCCTAGTTCGGTCTCGAGAGCCTCGCAGAGGTTTCCCACCTTCTACGGTTTCCCTTCTCCGTCGACAATCCCAATTCAGCTAACCTCGCCTTCTTCCATACCTCCCTGTCTCTTTCTCTTTCTTTCTCAAGTTTATCTAGAATACACGCCTCGCACTCATCTGCTTATGTGGATGTGTTGGCTGCGAGGGTGCGGGTAGGCGAAGAAAGCGGAAAAGATGAAAATAAGCTCTTGACGTAACTCAATTTGATTTTGAAGCTTGAGCAATTGCCGAGCAAATCTCAACTAATTACATTACATCAATTCTGTTTACTGCTTTATCATTGTTTTAGAAGTATTTGTCCATTCGTACAGACGATTCGGTTGATTTGTCTTACCAATCTTGAGCTTATTTTCAAAAGTTTTTTCCACCTTCTCTATTTATACGGAATTCTATATTTTTTTCAAATTCATTTTGTGCGTTGAAAGTAATGTTTTAAACAAATATTAATCGTTTAATAATTCACATAATTTCACTGTGTACTAAAAAATGATTGAAATTTGACTGATCGACGCACGATTGAAAATATTCAAAGCATTTAAAGTTTTGTCAATCAATTAATCTTTATCCTTATATTTAATAAAAGCTTTAGTTACCTAAGCATCGGAGGCAAAATGTAGCACCAACCAAATTGGAGCTGTAAGAGAAGGGGACGTCTACATTCGTAAAGAACTAAGGACGTCTAAATTAACTGCCATCGCCACCGCTACCATAGTCAATGTGTGCAACATTTTGCGAAAAATAATCAAGTGGCTCGTTTTAAGTGCAACTTTGTCATTCGAGGCGATTCATGAATTTAATCTCGAGCGAAAATCACGACTATTTATACGCCTCGCGTATCTGCAATGCAAGAGAATCCCAGGCGCAGCTTCGGTTTTTGGGTTCGGATTCGGGCTCAACTTCTGCAGTAATTTGTCCATGAACTTAAGCAATTTAAATGCGATTTATAATTAAGATTTAGATAAATTGAAAGTGTATATGGCTTTTCAACTCGCCTTCTGAGTTTTTATTTTCCTTCCCTAGACTTTCACGAATTAATTTCTTTTCACATAAATCTCTGAAGGTCTTTGTCTTAGGAAAAGCTACCATGTGAATTCCCCGAAACTATTTTTAGACGACGATATTTGGTAATTCACCTATTTTACCAATATTGCCTTAAAACTCTTACACCTTATTCGTGTTTTTACCCAAAATTGTAAATCATTCGCGCTACATAATATTTTTTAAATTATTTTTTAATGTCAGCTGTACTATTGGATACATATACAATGCTTGTAATATATTATGAATGTATTAAGTAATACATTTAATTACAATGTGATATAATTAAATATTATTTGTACACGACTCTAAATATTAAGTAATAATAAAATCTCATAATGTACGACAAATTATGTGTTATATAGAAAATTTTTATCGACATTATTGTATTAAAATTTATAGCTTCATACATAAATAATATATTATATTATACATGATGCATCCACGAAGTATCGAGTTTTTTTTTCATTTTTCGCCTATTCGCCGTAGAAATTCGGAAGAGGTCTTAAAATGTCGACAAACTCTTTCTGCATTTGTCTTTTTTTTTTTTTTTGTTTTTTCGATAATTATGTGCGGCAGGATTTTACTTCGCGCGAAGGGTGTTTTTCAGTTTTTTGACAAGGCGCGATGGAGCGACTACTCGAACAGCGTTAATCGATAAATTTTTGTTTGTAATTAACAAAAAACAGTGTGGAAACGTATAAAATATTGCAAGAAGCGTATGGACATAATTGCATGTTAAAATTGCAAAGTGGAAAATGGAACAGAGCTTTTAAAGAGGGCCGAGAAAGAATCATCGACGAGCCTCAATCTGGACGTCCAAAAAACTATCGAATGGCTAGGAACACCCAACGCGTGTTAGAAATTTTAAATTTGGACTGTCGATTAACAGATAAAGCAATTCAGGAAAAACTGAATTTAACGCGATCTTCAGTATACAATATAGTGTAAAAAAATTTATAAATGTGAAAATTTTTGAAAAACATCAAAGCTGAAGAGTTTAAAGATGCATTTAAAATTTGAAAAACACGCCTTCAAAAATGTGCTGATGCAGGAGGAAATTATTTTGAAGAATTTTAAGTTTTTATTTCACACTTTTTTTAAGCCCACCAATAAATCATCTTTCAAAAAAGAAAGGTAAGAATTTTTTTTTAATCTTTGAATAAAACTTTATCGCGTAACGCTTTAACACTAATCGCTCCATTGCGCCGTGTAAAAAAACTAAAAAGTACCCTTCGTGCGAAGTAAAATTCTGCCGCATCTAATTATTCGAAAAACAAAAAAAAGGGACAAATGCGGAAAGAGTTTGTCGACATTTTAAGATCCCTTCGAAATTTCTACGACCAATTGTTGCAAAATGAAAAATAAAATTCAATACTTCGTGGATGAATCATGTATGTATTCTATTGTAATTTTCATTTATAATTATAAAATTTTAAATTTCAAGTGAAATTTTATGAATTCAAATTAAAATATTATTTATAATAACATCTTAAATAAAGGTATATATATAATTATAGGTATTGTATATAAATAATCGCATTCAATTATATTATATTTTTCCCCTAATAAATTATATAATTAAAAAAAAAAAAAAAAAAAATTCTAAGATATATATTAACTTATTAAAATCAATATTATATAAATTTGGTTATGAGATATCAGTGATTGCTTTTTACAGTAAATAATTAATATTTATTTAAATATTCTTTATAATAATACATAGAAACAAATTTTTGTAATTGTACCAGTAAACTAGTTTTAAGCCAAGTAAAAAAAGAAATATTATTGAGAATTTCATTTCATAAATCATTATATTTAATAAAAAATTATAATTTATTAAATTATATAAAATCTTAAGAAAAAGATGATGAATTGAATATCGTTATTAGGTATGTAATTGGAAATAAGTATAAAATATTGATACATCAATAAGTTTTCAGTAATATATTTACAATAATTTTTCTATTATTTTAGAAATAAAACAACCGATAATATCATACGAAAACAAGAAAATAATTATCAGTTTTTCTATATATAATGATGCAACTCTAAATGTATAACTGGCTAATAGGGAAAATGATGTATAAAAAATAGGTTATAAATTGTTAAATTATATTTTTAAACCTTATTATAAAGTATTTATTATTAGTCTAAATTATCTATCTTAAATAAACGTGCTACTTATGACGATATATTTAATTTTGATATTTACTGATGATTAACATCAACATAGCAAGATTTTTTGTTTTTATTCGACATCCTGTGATCATTCTGCAATTTATAATTAATTATTGATAACGATAAAGAAATTTAATTTGTAGTTAAATCTTATGATATAAGATTCGTTAAATTAAATTTAATATTATAGATGCATTTGTTAAAAAAAAACTATAAAAAAGTAGTACATGTATATGCAAAGTGCAAAGTAACGCGAAAGATTAATTGAATAAAATAAAAATAAAATTAGTTTTTATATTCAGAAATTGTACAGTTACGAAGAGTCTACAGTACAGCATTTAAAACATAGAAAGATATTATATTTTTTAATCTTATCCGTATTTCTTTTAAGTAAAATTAATAAAATGAGAAAGGAGAAAAGTATATTGCACATGGTATGTTAATGAATTGTAAAGATAATAGCTCACCAAGTAAATAATCTTCAAATAATGGAATGTCTATGAGGATAATTACTTTTTTAACAATAAACATTGAAGTATTTTTAATGAAAAATAATCATAGTTTTATATTATAAATAATATTTTCTTAAAATAAATTCCATTTTTAAACGTATTTACGAAATTAGGCTGAATTGTAATATTTAAATAATCTTATGATTTTTATTTAAAAAAATTTCGATTAATAAAAAATTACACCAAAATCTTTAATAAAACATTTATATTTTATTTAAATAACTTTCGGGGTTTGGAATTTGAAATGCTTCTTATTTGAAGTTTAAATAAGAAGCATTTCTTTTAAAATTATCCTCTTTTAAAAGCAGTAGGAGGATAGATATTTTGAGGCAACGGAATTATACGAGTGAAGCGCAAATCAAAAAGCTATTGTCTGAAAAAAGAGAATAATGTTATATCGTTCTAACAATCAAATTTTCTGTGGCAATTTTCAAGTTTATCGTTTGCCAAGGGTAAGCATCATGAAATAAGAAAGGATTAGCGGGGTTCACTGATCGGCAATTCAACAAGCGTGCGCGAGCATGAAATCACGAAAATATTGAGGAAAAAGGGAGAAATATACGAATTAAAGAATAATACAAGCTTATTGCAGAGTTGCAGAGGCTCGAGATGCACAGCCTGCGAATCGTTGAAGATATCGAGAAAAAGAAAGAGAGAGAGAGAGAGAGAGAGAGAGAGAGAGAGAGATGGATACAAAAACGCCATGACCGTGACACATAAAAAGCGGCACAATGAAGCATGAAGTATCGACTCGCGCGTGCGCGTGTGTATAACGATAAAATGCGAATTCCATTGTTTCGAGTACGATATCTGGGCCGTGATACACTCCCCGTCGTAATCATCCCTCTGCGGATTTCTAGCACAATTTTCACTTTAATATTCACTTTCGAATAACTTTAGTTTCTCTCTTTTTCTTTAACTCATTGAGCCATAAGGGTAAAAGTCACCCTCACCTTGTCATGTATTCGAATATCACAAATATGTTTCACGCATTCGACCGACCAATACATCGGCTGACACTCACCTTTTTTATGATAAAACTTCTTTTGTTAGAGCTCAGTTCAGTCTCTCAGAACATCTATAAAGATATCGATTTATTCAATCTCGTGTGTTATTGATTTCATTTTATCTTGTTGCAAATTATTTATGTCCCGACAAGAAAATAACTCTCATCAATTTAATATTTTATGAAATTTAAATTTGTAGTTGTAAATCTTCATAATATTTTTAATTACTTTAGTTTTTCATTAGTTAAGCCAAACCAATTGATCCATTAAAGGTAATAAACAAAAAATATAATATTCACTTAAAATAAAAAATACACTTGATTCGTTGAATAATATTAAGTAAATTTCCTGAAAAGGTCATAATTTACTTGAATATAAGATTCGAATTGTACACAATTAGCAGACTATTATACTTTATCCTTGCATAATATTATTATCACTTTTGACTGTAATATAGTAATGAGATGATTTTGTTTATCATTAATTTACTAACAGTAGACACAAATTGTAAATTACAGGGAAATCGAAAATACAAGTAATTCTTTTTATTTTCGCAGTTAAAATCAACAACGAAATTATACAATGTACATATATTTATTTTATTTAGTATTTTTTCATACAATAATTTTTATCTTTTTTTAAAATATTAACAGCTATGTAAATAAAGCTATTATCATTCGATGAATGAAAAGTGATTTTTTTATTTAAATCAACTACCCAAAAATCTTTAAAAGTTAATGATTTTATAGACGCGTCAATTTTTTTCGACTCACACTTGCTTACAAAACATCTTTTATATCATTCACAGATTATTAATAAATAAAAGAAACAAGGTAAAACTGGAGGGTACTGGTTATAATTAATGGTGTCAATTAAACAACAATTTTCCATTTGCTTTTTCCATACATTTATAAAAATTGATTGTATTTTTTATATTATTGTTCCAAATATATTTTATATTCTATTATTTTGGTCATTGTTGCATGACATATTTTCAAATAATATCGAATAATCTTTCATTACCATAACAAGGATTTTATGCTTTCGCATATTTTTTGACATGTTTTATTCTCTTCATCTGTAACCTGAATGGATTGTAGATACGAAAAGGCGACATGCACCCATGACTTTTTGTTTACTCATTTGAGCGAGCGAGTAGTTGTTTCCTTCGCATAACCCGTGTGTATTCGTTTATTGAATAGAGGATCTAAAATATTTTCCTATCTTTTAGATATTTCTCTTTTTATTTTCTATATTAAGGTTAAAGTTGTAAATATATTTTAGATTTTTAAATTTGAAAACGTTGGTAGTAAGTAGGTTGGACAGTTCTTTTGGTACGAGGAAATAGTAGAAATAGCAGAAAAGATTAATTTTAAATACGGCAAAGATTTTCATGAACAACTGAAGCGTGATTGGATCTCTATCGAATAGTTTCATAAGATTTCTCTATTGAATTTTCATAAGATCTAAATGCATTGGTTATTTATGTCATTAGCAATCGATCGAGTTTCTCAATCGATCTGTCAAGTGAAGAACGATGTAGAATTGAGCTTTGTGGTGACTGCGACTACAGATACTACGAGCAGAGATTGTGAGTATGGAGATTGTGGAGCAACAAAAGATGGAGGACTCGAAAGAGGGAAAATGGCCGTGGCGGATGTGGAGAGTCAATGGATGTGTTGGTTGGTCACGGTGTCATCGCTTGAAATACTACTCCTCGTACTGCACTCATCTATTCTGGCCAGGCATAACGCGACCGTTACTCTCCCCCCCCCGCGCCGCCCGCCTCTTGCTGATTTCGCTCCCGAAGGAGGATAACTGATTTTTTCCTCTCGAACGTCGCCCTCTTGGATGCCCTCTTGGTGTGAGCTCCGAGTCCATAAGTACCCGCTCGGAAAATAAAGACACGAGCGCTCGAAAGATATGGACGGCCTCTTGGTTTTACTCGGAGTCTCGAGCCTATGTACCGAATTCACCACATCCCAATGACTTTTACGAGAACTTCAATTTAAAATTGACATTCTGATTTTGAGTACTTGGAAACGATACGATGCTATGTGTTGATCGTAGTATTGCTTGAGTTCCCATGCCTCGCGTGATCAAAAATAATAAAACTGACAAACTGAAGTTGTTAGTGTGTAAAATCAACTTATGAAGTTACAGTGCATTAAACTATTAATACTTGACTTATAATGATCAAAAATATTATTTGTTTCCTCAAAAGCCACATCTTTCTTTTCAATTAAATCTTGCTCGTATTCATATGTTATAAAATCAGAATGTATGAAGTACTTTTCTTATTTTATCTTATTTTATTTGTAAAACTCGTGTATCAGGAACAGATAGCAATAGAATTATATTAGTAATTATGAAACATTTAAATTGAAAAAAAAAATTTATTTCATTCATCAGAGAAATATCGTGAAATAATAATAATTGTAATAATCTACACAATAATACTATAATATAATAATATACAATAATAATATAAATGATAATATAATAATAAAAATAATAATAACTAATAATATATAATATAATAATAATAATAAATATAAATCTCATATAAATAACCACATTTTTCAAAATAAACATTAAAATTTTTTATTAATAGTTTTTGTTATATTTTTATAATAAACAAATTATATGATTATAATTGTTTCTATTACTTTTTATTCTCAAAATATTATATTAAAAAATTTCTAAAAATTAATTTAATTATTAGTAACTTATCAATTATTATTATTATTTAAAATTATTTATTTCCGAACAACTTATAAATAATTAAAGTGAACCAAACTTCATATTTATTTTATTTCAAAATGATAATTTGAAACATTTAATTTTTAAATTTAATTTCTGTATAATTATCATATTAAATATTTTTGAAATAAATAAATAAGACATTATTAAATTATTATCATTTTTTTGCAGATTATTTATTTGGGAAACGACATTACAAAAAATATTTATATTACTCTTATTTAAAAATATTTAAAATTTATTTTTTCTATTGTACTACAAAATTTACTATCACTAAATCGATACTAAATGCACTTGATCTCGAAGAACAAGTTTAATAATAAAAATAAACATTTTGTAAATAAAATAATCAACCATTGATATTCTATTAATTCTAGAAATATTAGTTCTATATTTTTTTTAAGAAAAAGAATTAATTTTATGCTAGAAAAGTTTTATGTGACTTAAAAATATTAATTATTAAGATTAAAATTCGAATTACTTGCAAGTTTAATCGTTACAAAATTTCCAATTTATATTTCAAAAATTCGTACACTGTTTCAATCAATTATTTTCTCTAAAAAATTGAATTTATTTATTATAAAAATTTGTCTTTAGAATTATTATTTAATTATCAATGATGAAATAATATTTTTTTTAATTTTTTAATGTATATTCTTATAATTTTCATTTAAAATACTGCTATATAGTATATCTCAAATTTCAGTGGTACAATATTGTATTAATTATGAACACGAGTGACGAGTACATTTTATTAGCAAATATACTTTAATGATTAATAAAAAAAAATTGATATACAAGATATATTATACATAATTAAATAAAATGAATTTATTATTACTTAAAATTTTGTTTAAACATAATATATATATATATATATATAATGCAAGTATGCACGTTTGACCTTATGTAGTCACTCACAATTTTGAATCTGAATAAATTTTACAAGTTTTTTTTAATTCCCTGCGGATTTTTTAAAAAAAAAAATATTTATAGCAACAAAAATTTTATGGAAAAAATAATTTAAAATATCAATTTTATTATAATGAGATGGTCAAGTGATATTTATGTAATAAATATTACGTAATAATAGTTTATTTAATGTAAGATAAATATGTTATGTGATTTAATATCATGTGAAAATTTAATCTAACCTAAATAAAAAATTATTCAATATTAAAAGTGCAATTGAATTAAATGCAGCATTATAATAATTAAAATGTTTGTTGATTACATCATAAAAAAGACATAAATAAATGAAATAGATTATTTCAGATGCGTTTTTTATAATATTAAAATTTTCTTGCCATATATTGATTTTTTGGTAATTGAATCATAAATTTTTGAACAAATGTAAAATATTGGAATAGGAAGCAGTAGCAACAGGGTGACGGGTGAGCCAGTATTCAAGGACCTTCAGGAAATCTACTGATAATTTCATAGTGATCATCCGCAATGGTAGAATTATAGGGCTTGCTATGGTTAAAAAAATAAAACATTATCAGAGTGTTAAATGTTTCTCATTTTTATCCACGAAAGTGACTTGGGATTACTTGTACATGCGCTAGGAGATCATGCCGAAATCGCTTCCGGTCACTAGTCCAACGTCCGAGTATCGATCGTTTCCGATGGTCGCACTGCACCAGCACTAGTACTAACACGCAAACCATCTACTACATTACTTGCCAAGTATTATTCACTTACAAATTTACCCTTAATTAATTTGTTGTTTGCTGAATTAGTTGTTTTTCTGAGCTGATCTTCTCGGACCACAAATATTTCAAGTCTTTCAAATTGAGCGATATTTGCATAGATTTTTAATTTTAACTTAACTCGCACTTTTTTCTCCTTAAATCAATTATCAATTATCTTAATGGATGACTATATAACAGTGTTTATAAAAATTTTATAGATGAAAAAAGAGTTAAATAACAGTTTAGTATTTGTATAATCCTTTAATATTTTTGATACTATTAAATTGAAACTAATTTTATTACACGCATAATTTTTTAATTTGAAGAAGTACATAAAAATTTTTTTAATTTCCATTTAAAAATTCAAAGGTTTCATTTTCTGTAATTAAGTTTTAATTATAAAAATAGATTTTGATAAAATAATCAGATGAACTTTTTAAATAAACCTAAATTACAAGAATTAAATCAATTGAATAAAGTTTTTATTTCTTAATTTAAACATTTTTTTTTGTATCCATTGTTTATTTTAAATAAAACAAGTTTAGAAAATTGTATTTTTTACTAACATTATCAAAAGTTGATAGATTTTTTTTTAAATTCGTCCTTTTAAATACTATTTATTATAACTTATATAAGAATATTAAATCAAAAAATGTAATGTTACATATACAATGAATAATGAATTACTGTATTTTATAATGTCTGTATATTTTTTATTTAACGCTATATGTAATAAAACTTTTTCCATAACAAGTAAATTCTGCAAAGAATTTCTTATACAATGTAGGAATAAAATATGTCTTATTTGTGTTTTTAGAAAAAATGTTCTCCATTCAGAAGACAATTTTTCATTCACCTTTGACACCGTTAATCACATATCCACTTTATATTTTTTATATTCATTTCTTTGTTTTCATCAACTATCTCATACAGATTTTTATTCAGGTCATATAATCTATTATAATTTGTATCGTAATAATATTTTTGTTTAAAAAAGAGAACACTGTTTTGATGACTCTAAATAATAATTTAAAATATACATTCTAATGAAATATTATTTAACCATAAGTATAAATAAATACTACATTATAAAATTTAGAAACAATCATTATTTCATTGAACAATTTCAAGTAATATTTATTCAATTATTTTAATGTTCACTTGATATGTATGTCGTACGAGTTCCACTCCTGTATAACAACATTATCTTATTACTTTTGTGATCAGTACTTTTGTAATTATAAGAAAAATGTTATTTTTCTTCTAATTTTAATAAAATTATTTATATTATATAAAAAATTGAAAATTACTTAGTCAGCATATCTATTAGCTTAAAAATCTGTACATAATCACTTTTATTTATTTTTATTTTCTTTCAAACATGAAATAATAAAGTTTATTTAAATATGTTTCAGTATTGACATTATGAGAGACAAAAAAAATAATAAACAATATTGTAAGATAATGATAATGTCGATAATGTTAAAAAATTATATTTTTAATAGATTATTAAAAAGGAATGGAATATCATTGAAAAAAAAATTAGTAGTTGTATTCATAAAACTTTTAAAAATACAATATATATTTGAAAGAAATTTCGATATTAATGTATGTATTTTTATGTAACATTAGAATTATGTAACATTGTTATATATTCGAGTCCTTCAAATTATTTAAGAATACGATACTAATAAAATGTTTAATGTAATTAAAAATGAAATATTAGAGGAATTTGTGGTATTATCGTTGTGAATTATTACTATACAAATTGGTTATTATTTTTTTAATAACAATTGCTTGGTTGATTTTATCTACTTGTAATATACGCATTCGAAGCATGATATTTAGAATATAATTTCGAGTTTGCGAATCGAGTAGATTAAAAAAATGTTAATACTTGTGTACTCTTCATAAGAAAAATATAATAAAGTCTTATCCAATAATATTTTTATAAATAATGATCTTGCTTATTCAAAGAATTATGCACGTAAAAAAAGTGTAGATGTGCAATAGCTTACACCGTCTGATATCACGCTCCTGGAATAGAAAATGTTTTTTTGAATTATTACTTATAAAATGTGTAGGTCGGTTTGGTAAAATAGTTTGGGTAGGATCGATAGAGCGGGTTCTCCCCTTATCTGGATCACCTCGACCAGTGTTCGCGATTTCAAATTTGTACGATCATCGGAACACAAGCGGATGATGATCGTTTGCAGTCACACACGCGCATACGCGCACACGCGCGAGACGCGTAATCCGCAGCCGGACATACGCGCACGCATCGGAGATGCGCCTACACCAGGTGCATATTAATAAAACCGAAGCTCAGACTCTGATTATTAAAACCCGAATCCTAGAGTCTTAGAGAGTCCTAAGGCCTCGGACGTCAATCAGAATTCATAAGAATAAGTCGATCGAGTGCTCGCATTCATTGGACTCTTTGGAACCCGCACCTCCGTACATGTTATCAGACGAGCCACGAACGACGATCATTTCATCTGCGATCGTCACCATTTAGAGGGAATCTCGTTCAAGGTGAAAACGGTCACGTACATACAGGCATTTGAATACAATCGAGGGATTGCGTCCGAGTGAGTGCTATAGTTTTTGTGATTTGAGTGCCGACACATTCTGCTAACGACCTCTTCCTCCTGTGATTGAGCCTGAGTTGAATTATTTCATTAGAAGCAACTTTTACCTTAGACAGTGTACTTATTTAATCAATCAATTATTTAGTCATTTTATCCATCTACAGATTAATCGTTAAAAATTTCAATTTTTATTTTTGTCACAAGGAATGATATGTTTTATATAAATTTGAAGACAACACAATCCATATCAATTTTATAAAATGATTTTATAAATGATCTTTACCAGAGTTTAATTATATATATTAAAAAAAAAAAAAAAAAAAAAAAAAAAAACACGTACACATTTATTAAACTTAACTCTTATTGATTCTATTGCATTTTTAATATTATTTTTAATATTATAAATTATGAATTTATATATTAATATTAAGTTCATTAAGCGGAAATTAATTTTAAATCAATAATCGTAAATTAGATTTTACTCTCATAAAGTTCATATTTAATATTGAATTTGATGTAAAGAGTTTATATTCAATTAAATAGTTGTGGACATATTATTAAAGAAATATAGTCGGTGAAAGGGTTGTCGATTTATTTGAAAAGTTATAGAAAAGATGTGTTTAAAAGGTTAAGATATAATATGTTGTTTAATTTTTTTTTTTTAATTTCACTGCATACGAAAAATTTGCTTGACAAAATTTGAGACAAAATGTTTTGTGTGTTTTTTATTTACAGTTATCTATAAAGTTTAATTTTGAAAATTATTGTGTCATAAAAATGTTTCATGGGGATATTAATAAAATTCAGTGCTACTAAATTCGGTGTCAAAAATACGGTGTCCTTTCTTATGAACTAAGCACACCTGAGGAGCTGAGTCGATGTTTACGGAAGAAGCGAAAGTAGCTCTGAGGCTGAGTTTCGATCCAGGTGCTGTGACACATTTAAATGAGGTGCCAAGAAAGAAGGAGGAATCGAGAAATTGGCATCCATGGAGTCGGTCGCAGTCCCTTTTAAGGTAGAAGGGCAAGCTAGGGGTACAAGGAAGAGGGTGGCGAAGGCATGGTGAAAGGGCGGAAGGGGGGTGGAGGTGAAGGCGCGTTCGATCGGCATTCAGGGCGTCGGCGTCGGCGCCGATTCCGCCTCTCGCTCGGCTGGATCATCGCTTATTCCGCGGTCGCTCACGTGGAGGAGCACCCGGACACTTGATTCACGGGGAGAGTCCCGCGGACGCACATCCCGGCGATCGGCATTCGGATCAGGTGCAGCGCTGAATTCTTATGCTAATGCGAGAAAGGAGCGCTTCGATCCGAGAGGACAATACCGCACACTGTATCCACCCGCGCGACAAAAGCTCTCCTCCGGACCTCCCAGCTTTCTTTTCCCCGTAGTGGTGCTGCTGGTATTGTTGGTGCCTAGGCTTTCCTCGAGGCACCTTCGGTTGCTCGATGTGAGCTCTACTCTATTCCTCGATTACATCTTCCAGCCCTTTGACTCTCATTGAACGAATACCATTGCACTTATTATTTATGGTAATATGTCGCGCACTCTGCCTTAATTGGAAGAAACAGCTACTTAATGTAAATATTTTATTAGCTTACAGTCGCTGACTTTTAATCTACTGGCTCTATGTGCAATTTATGTCAACATTTCAAGTTATGTTACACGCTTCATAATTCGAAACTTGCACCACCTATATTTGTATTAAAATATTTGACAAAATTCATACCTTCCCTAACATTATTAACTTTTAAATGGTAATTGCACCCACAAAATTAGTACTTTGTAGACAATAATTAATTCGAAATAATTGTCAGTTTTTATTGGTTTCGTTTGATCTTTATATTATACCTTTGAAGATAATAAGGCTTGTGTAATTAATAAATTAATAATTTTAAATTACTATTTTTAAAATATTCTTAATATCTGATGGTATTTTATACTATTTTTTTCCGTTGAAAATCAGTAATAATATTGATTACAATTTTTATAATTAAATACAAAGAGTTAATAGTATACTACTATGCAACAACACATAAGGCCGTATTAATTTAATATTTGTAAAATTTTTTAAACATTACTTATATAGAGTAAGAAGAGGAATTTTATAAATATTTATTCATTTGAAAAATTATAAAATGTTATTGTTGAATGATAAAAAATATTAAATTTGAAAAAATAAGAAAAACATTTTGATTACAAAAATAAAATTTTCATTTTCTTAAACTAATTAAATGAAATATTCGAAATTACTAAATATAGTTTCATGTGATATTGTCATCAATAATTAATCACTACTTATAATTATATTATCTGACAATTAGTAATAGTTGATATATGCAATTTAGTCGAGTAAACATTAGTTGTTTCTCATAATAACTGTTTGTTGCTGAAAATTGTCAAATATATTCCAATACTTATTATACAATAATTCTAATTTTTTAATCTTTGAATTTGAATTTATGTTACATTGTAATATTTTAAAAATAGAAAAAATAAATCACGATTAATAAAGAAAGTTTATAGTAATTATTGACTGCATTAAAATGCTGCTGACAAATGTGTAATTGATAATTATATCAGGCTCCTGGAATTATAGTAACTGAATTTACCATCTGTCGCATATATTTGTTGTAATAAATAATTTATTTAATTTTATATTACATATAATATTATGCATATGAGGTTAATAATATTTTATCACATTTTTCTTTTGAATTAATATTCACTTAAGGTTTCGCAGATGAAAACCATATGGATTCATCTGTTGTGAGAACGTCCATACAGCAGTTAGACGTTTAGTTAAAGTCTCGATTTCGCGCTCTCGTTTGATCAAGAAAAGCAAGTTGGATCGGCATTATTAGCGTTATTCGAAGAAATCTAATGAGCGACTGTTCGATGTTGGATGAAGCACGCGTCTCATCTTGCTTCGATACCGAAGTTTCATCAGGTGAGTTGGTCCCCGTACAAATTTACCTCTACACCTGTGCACACACATGACGTTTGCGTCTTTTCACGAGCTTCTCGGTACTTTGACAATCGGCTTAACTCGATTTGTCCGTTCATAAGGTGCTCGAGAAAGCGAGGGCGTGGCCTATTGATTTCCTGTGGAATGACGAGTCTGCGGAGATTTTGAGTACTTGAGACAGAGATGCGCCTTTCCTGCCTTTCCTCTCACAAAAACTGTGAATTTGTTCTCATAATCATCTCCAGACTTTTCTTTCTTTCACCCATTTTCTTTTTCACTTCTTATGAACTTTCATCTGCTCCATTCACTTGGACGTTTTCAAAGGTGAAACTTCTTTAATTGTGCTACCAATTATTCGTATAATAATTTCTTGTTTTTATTTTGTTTGTGCACTTACCTTTACTGTACATTTATAATTCTATTTTTAAATATATATAATTTGCGTTTTTAATAATTAACCTCATTATTGGCGAATAACCCAATAAAATATAGTTTTTTATAAAAATAAATTTTTTTGTATAAAAAAGCTTTAATATAAGGTATATTGATGCAGCTATTTGTTATTAAATATTCATTTACACGTGACAAAACTAACTAATTATTAATAAACATTTTTTTTTATTACATCACATATTTAAATGTCTTATTATGATCTAAACACTTGATAAATGTTATTCTATTCGTATTATTGATCTGTAATCTTTTATGCAGTACTACGTATTTTATTAAAATTACAAATCGCAATAAAATTCGGATGAATTTAGGAAATTTTTAAAAAAAATCAAACATAATTTTAATAAATAATGTATATATATAAAAAAAAATTAATTATCATAAATTATTATTTCATAAATTAATATATATTTCTGAGAGTCGAGAGAGTGAGAGAGGGAGAGAGAGAGAGAGAGAGAGGGAGAGAGAGAGAGAGAGAGAGGGAGGGAGAGAGAGAGAGAGAGAGAGAGAGAGAGACAGACAGACAGACAGACAGACAGACAGCGTTTTTGAGTTGTTCTGGACTCGCAAGATGTGCGTTTGGTTCAATAAAGTCCGTTAGCTATTGATAATGGCAAAGAGTTCGTGGCTGGTTGTCACACTTTTGAAATTCTCCACGCGTTCTTGTACGGTATTTTCGAATGTTTGGTCGCACGCGTGCTGAGTAGGATAACAAGAGGGAGGGAAGAAGAGAGTGACGGAGAGGATTTCTCTCTTTTCTCTCTTTACTCTTCTTTCGAGAGAGTTTCCACAAGAGCGCCACACGATATATCGCAAAAAGGAGTGAGAGGATCAAAAAAGTTATTTGGCTACGAGCACCGGCACGTCCCTCCGACCGCATATGATAATGTCCTTCGTTGTTTTGGGAGTTTATATTCCTCTAGGGATTTATCACTTATTAAGATACTAAAATGCGCTACAAATGTGTACAAATTTACGAAACTATTAGTGATGAGTGTACGATTTTTTGTGCTCATTCAACCCAGATGTCGTTCTCTATGTCTTTACACCAATTCTTCTCGTTTTCTTTGCCTTTAAAATCGATTTTTCTGGTTAACATCCATTTTTTTAATGCTATGAGTAAAAGGCTATGTGACACACGAACCTTATGAAATTAGAAAATTTTCAAACGAAAAATGATAAATGTTCTCTTTAAATTATACTTTCTTTTGTTTAATCGAATGAAATATTTTTGCAGTAAATAATTCAATTTTATGATGACTATTTCATAGTAAATGCTTTTATTCTTAATTATTTAACATGTAAATTTAACTCTTCCTTATTAAAGAGTGAAAGTTTTATTTTTGTGCAAAATAATCTTTTAGAGACAATGCATAAAGAAAGTGACGACATTAAAAAAAATAATTCGAGTAATTATTTAAAAATTACTTCATTTAATTATATATTTATTTATCGAAAAGATTTACTTTTAGAAGATTCATGTGTTTTAAAAAGTAGATTTCTCTATTATTCTTAAAAGGAAACTTTGAAAACAATTATTATAATTCATTACAATTTTAATTATAAATTTTTGCTGATGTTTTAATAGATAAAGAAGTAATTTATAACTTATGAAGTATAAATAATACATCGACATATATAAACATATATAAATTACGTGTTAATCGGTAAATAAACTAATATTAAAAAATGTTTAATTGTTGTTTATAATTAATATGATTTTGTTTGGAATAAAATCAAATTAAAAAACATGCAATAAAATGTTGTTTGAGACAAAATAGAATACTACTTTAATGTATGGATATCAAAATTATGCAATCGGCAATTTTATTTTTAAAAGGTAAATCTAGGGTGATTTGGTGATACAAAAACAAAATTACTTTATTAAAAAAGAGAATGCATTCGAAAGAATAAAATTTTATGTAGATAGACCTTTTTAAAAAAGTTTCGCAAATTATAAAACTACATGCGTGAAAATGTCTTATGTAAAAACTGCGTTTAAGATAATATAGCTTTTCACATAAATGATGCTTCTATAAAAATTCTGCTTGGATTCTCAAGTCTTTCCATGGTCGGGGTTACATGGATACTTAACTAAAGTCTTAAAAAGCATACGAAAAAGATTCATAATTCTTCTAAATATTAATGTGTTCTTACACGTTAATTTTATTGTGTATGAGTTGAGAATTAATGATTCTAATCTAGCTACTGAATTGTATCATTCATATAAAACACTGGACACATGCTTTTATTTGATTTTACATTGACCTTTGAATTTGTATTTAATTGCACCGGATGGATTATATTCCTATTTAAGATTTTATTTGATATTGCAATGAGTGGGATTTGGAAATTATTTGATATTAACAAGTTTTTTGCTAAAAAATAATTATGAAGAGATAATTCATCAGAATTTTTAGTTTGATATAACTTTTCTCGAATCCGATAAACACAAATCATAAGAGTGACTTACTGTTGATGAAATGTGTATTAGATGTTTGAGTTATGTATGAGTTACTTGAAATAATTGCTTACTATGCTTCATTTATAATTAGTCATTCAAGTGCAAGAGGTCGTTGTAATCAGAATCGCAGAATAATCACAAATGAATTATGAATAAATTTTGCATTAATTCAACAACTGATTTCCTGAATCTGCAAAAAGCATTTTGAATATTTGGAAAGTCATTACCACTATCACCTGGGGATTGAGAACAAAAATTAAATTTGAGCAATAAGCAAAAATGTTTAGAATCAGAGGTGTGTTTTATAGAATATACAATAGCGGTGTGAGAAATCCGAATTACCTAATCATGGCTGGTACCTATTTTCATTTTTTGCTTTGTTTCGTCCCTAGTGCGGTTATGGAACATCTGCGCGAGTCGAGATTAAAAGGTCATGGTCCAGCTGCTCTTCGACTCCACAGCGGTACAAGACTCCAAGGGTATTGCAATCAACGTGGTCTATGGTCCATGAATCCCACATTAGCATAGAGGGTATTAACAACTGCCGAGAGTTGGGAGGAGAGTCGAAGGTTGTCCGAGTGATTGCGATTTTGATGCGCAGAATGACAACTACGTCTTAAAATTTGGTGGACCTTGCGCTTTTCGCCAGTCACTTGTTTATTCACGATCGCCATTTAATCTTATCTAAGCGATGTTATCGTGCTGCAAGGTGTGTTTCATTTTATTTAACATTGTACGTGTTTGAAAGACAGTTCTGGTCCAAGTAAGTAGTCAGGTGAAATTCAAGGACGTTTCGTGGATCTGTTATTTTGATTTTTAATTCGCCTATGAAAAATATGGAGCAAAAACATTTGAAAAATTATGATTTTTGTATTTTCAAGTAAAAAGATTCTTTAAGTGTATTACACCAATTAAATTGAAGACTCTCGTTTATGATTGTATAGGTCTTGATGAACCAAAGTTTATTTTAATTCCGATGAAAAATGACCTACCACAAATTGTAAATCGCTGAAAATGATTAATTGATAAATACGCACAGTTACACATTTTTTTTTAAGCAATCATTCAGCCTTATAACTCATCAGCTCGTACTTATTTAAATTAACCACAGTTTTCATTCATTGGTAATGTCATTTAGATTACAACAAATAATACGGAGTGTTTTAAGGGATAGTCTTAGGACTAAATTGCCCTGGCCTCTGGTGGTCAGTTGAGGGAATGAGGAACCAAGAGAAGAAAGGACCAAGGACATGAGAGCTAAGGAGCGGAGTTTGAAGTTTGACAGTGTAGTCCTGCTTTTGCACGGAGGAAATAGGGTTTCGGTGGCATCGATGGAGTGCCTCGTAATACATATCGTACACCGGGTTGATGCATACAGTTATGTACATACGGTACACGTCATGCATTTTTTATATAATAGCCTCAGGACCCGGAGTGTACGGGATGCGTGCGCGCATACGTATAGGCGGTTGTGGATGAGGGGGTCGGGCACGGGACCCGGACGGGAACGACCCGGACTCGTGATTTGAGTATGAGTGCGAGTACGGCTCCATCCATTACGGTCGAGTCTCTCAGGAGAAGCGCCGTGAAACTCAGCGAGGAAATGAGTAAGATGACTCGTTTCCTCGTCTGTTACCCCTGGCGACTGCGATTATGATCCCTCGATGGTGACGCAAAAGGTGAACTTTGAGTTGATCGAGATACCACAGATGCTTTCCTCGCCCTAGTTTTTCGAATCCTCTTTTTTTGAGATATTTCAAAGAAAATATAAAATTTGAAAAATTTAATTCATGTTACATTCTTCTTCGATCAAAATGACGGAAATGTAATTAATCAAATATTTCTCATTAAAAATTATCAAAGAGTGGTTTATCTTCTAAAAGTTACTCAATGAATTCTTTTTTCTGTCTTCGCTAAATTTTATTCCAACTTAGAAAATAAATTTCAGCAGCATGCGAAAGATATCTCTTCAGGAATGTTTATACAGTACTCATTTTATTCTCTGTAAAATAACGTTTAAAAGGCATAAGCAATTGTCATAAAACTCGTTACATGTCTCAGAAAAATTTCTTTAGTTAAAAGATTTTAATTTGAATTTTAATGCAAATATTATTAACAAATTTGACTTTCGAATTGTCAATGTAGTATTCAAATAAAACATTAAAATTGCCATTTAAAAAAATTACAAATATATATTTTATATTTATATATATATATATATAGTTATAGATAAACTTTAAATTTTTACAATGATCGAAATTTACCTCGTATACGTACATATAATAAATGAATGGAAGTATTTTTCAACTGAATTCAAAATTTTAATTGTATATAAAAATATAATTTAATTCGATGTGGTTTATTAATTTAAATATTTTCATTAAGAATTTAAATTTTAACATTTAGTTCTAAATTAATAACATTAGCCACATACAAAATACATTATATTTTAATTAACCTTAAAAAATGTTTTAGTCTGAACATTTTTTTTCATTTATAATACATTGTGTACAGACAGGAAAGTGGCACGTAAAAAAGGTTCATCAGTATTTCATTTTTATTTAACTGCATCCATACACGTGAACATATATAGCTAATGTACATGCATGTCGCTACTCGACACAGATTGAAATTATATCTTAAGACTTGTATGCAAGAGATTATGAATCATAAGATATAAAACAAAATCTTAAACATAAAAAATGACTTTGTAGAATATATTATAATGAAAAAAAATTTTCAGTAATACAGAATATTGTCTAGTAATTACTCTTACTAATCGACAATTGTGAATAAAGATTTAAAACAATGATAATTCGAAGATTTAATAACACATTACAAATGCGAAAAAAGCTTAAAAATTTATCACGCTTTACTTTGAATGTCAGGGTGGATTAAAAGGCACATTTTATATATAATGTTGTCGTTACTCATGAATCATATTGTTGGTTCATATCAAAATACACATGAGATAATATTGATAGTAATAACTGTAATTTATTTTTATAAATGAAGAATTGGGATAAAAATGAGAACATGTGATTTGTATATTTTTAATATATTTTTGCCCTGATAAATCAGTAAATAAAACAGCGTATTTATAAAATTGCATATTGGACGGGCAGTTTTATAATTCGAATGCACCGAGTGACACTATTAAAGAAAAAAATCAATTCTCGGAGCGTTTCGATCATCGATTTTGATCAGCTATCCCACACGTGCACTTTCTCCTTTTGATATTTGCCGACGAATCCGTTATATCGTCCTCGCCTATTGCAGGATGGGTCGGACAGCTTGTACATCAATTTTCACGAAAGGACCAAAACCCAAATGCCGATGATGTCCCGTCCCACATCGTCGATTTCACGTCGACTCGAGCAAGCATCATTACAAAATTCAAATCGACCTCATACCTATTCACCTTACATTATCACGCGGGAGCTGCTGGATTTTATCTCTCGAGATTCATTCATTCCGGCATTTTAATAGTATTGCGTGACGTTGTTTCTAATTTTTGCGCAATACCTGAAAATTAGCGGCTGCTTATGCAATTCAGAGAAGCTCGCACAAGGATTTAATTGTCCAATCGGATTCATTAAGGGATTATTACTCGAAGAAATTAGGTTCTAATTGTTGATATAACTGTAATTCCAGCGATTTCATTTGGTCAATCATAAATTGCACAGTGTGCTTACCTCGTGACGATTTTGTTAATCGTCATTTTAGTTCAAGTAGCTTTAACTGATCCCCTTCTACAGTTACATTTCTTCTGTGCTAGAGACTCTTCTAATTGACCTCAATTTCTATTCGCAAAGCCTTATTTAACTCATTATTTTATCATACATTTTTTATGGTATTTTTTATGATATCTATTGAAATTACCGTAAATGTTATATAATGCATTAATTTTTTTATTAAATTTTTGAAATAATCTTTATTTCAAGTCAAATTTTTCAGGAAGCAAAATATGATATTGATTGTTGTGTTTGTGTACTTTTATTCCATTTTTTTTTTTAATATAAGATTTTGAAATAATAAAGTATTTAAGTTTCTTTTCAACAAACTTTCTTACTCTGACAATCGATTAATAGCTATTTGATAAAAGAAATTCAACTTTTCATTAAAAAAAAGTGTTGTTGAAATAAATATATTTGAAGAAATTAATTGATAAAAAGCTATGTTTACGCAAGTACAGATTAGAATCTTTAACTTAAAAATCAAAGGGTATATGTTACATAAATCGGGGCTTATTATCGAATCATTAGTATTCGTATATTGTTAAAGGTGGTCACTAAAAGAATCAGTCGTTTCGGGTTGTCTGGATTAAGCAATAAATAAGAGAGATACCCGACACGAAGGCGTGTCAGAGTCCAAGTGAGAGGACATCTCGGTCGGGAAGGATGACGAGGATCCCACAGGAGGAATTTGTCAGTGGCCCCGAGTCCTCGTGGCACCCGGGATGCGTCATCGTGCAGTTGTTGACTATTTCGCATGATAGGCACTCAGGGCCGCAAATCAACATTCACACTTCGTTTTCGCAATGAAAAATCGACAGTGTAGAAGAGCCGAGTTCAGCTGAGGAGATGAAGGGCAATCAATAGCTGGATGTGTCAACGACAGACCTGCAGCTCCTCTCTTTTCCTCTTTTCCTGGGTACACACGCACCGGCTCGCTGAATTTGATTCTAGTGCCTCGGCCAGTTTTGCAATACGTGAATGTGTCCTCGGACACGAGCAAGTGACAGAGGGCGAGAGAGGGATGGATGGGTATGAATGTGGACATGGACGAGGATGCGTAGATGTGAAACTGGGTGTGGATGTGGATGTGCATGTGTGCTGCCGGTATCACATGGACAAACTCGTTTGGCAGCCGCACCTAGATTTCCGTGTCGCTTCGAGGCGTGTGGAGAAAAAGAGACAAAGACAGAGAATAACTTGCTTATAAGGATGTTGTTTAGAAAAAAAATTTTTGATTAGGGTTGGGTTGGTTTTCTTTGCGACAAGACTCTTTGTTAAATGGATAAAAAAAATTTATGTTTTCCTTTTTGTAAAAACTAAATGCAGGATACACTTTTTATGACCTTTGAGAATTTATTTGCTATTTATTGGCTTCTTCTTTTTCCAGTTTACTAATAAATTTAAATTATGAATAAATAAATAACTTATTATTACTTATTTTGTCATTTTTTTTTTTTTTTTTTTTAAGTTAAACGCAATCGTTGCATTTATTTTTGAGTCAATTATTATTCAATTTTATAATAAATTCTTCAAAAATTTTAAATTTTATAATAAAATTTCTTTTTATATTAGAATGCTTTTTTCATAATGTTCATGTATTTAAAAGAAATAATAAAATAACTGCATAAAGAAAACAATAGTTAAATTGAGCTACTTGTCATTTATTGACTTTTGTCACTTACGGATTCTAAAATATATACTAAAATATTAAAATGAATATATTATATCTCATGTGATCATTCGTTAAAATGTTAGATAAAATCTTGATTCTTTATCGATTTTATTTTTTTATTTTGTTTTGTTTTTTAATTTTATATAAAATAAATGAGATAAATTTATAATATTGAATTTGATACTTTTGAACAGCATCAAATGAAAATTGAGAAAAATATCAGGGTTAATTCCACTGCTTCTTAATAGCCAATAATAATTTTTGTATCCCCTAAATTTTATTCTAAAAAATTGGTTTTAAGGAAGGATAACGGATTTGGTCTAGTGTCGTTTGCGAAAATGCATCAGTTTAGAAGCAGAAATCAATTTGTTTGTATGAATTTCGAAGTGGACTACAAATTCAACATTTATTTGCGTGATTAAAATTCATGGGATCAACATCTAGTGTGGGACATATTGACGAAGAGTCGGCAGAGAAATCAGTTCTAATGCAAAGAAGCGAGCGGAGCGAATGACTTTTCTCTTCTCTCGATTCTTCTATGGCTCGTAGAGAGTAGGAGGATGTTCTGCTTATCCTTTTTCTCCTGAACTGGGGATACGTGTGGCTTACGTATTCGACTCACGATCTGCCGACGCGATCACGTACGTTTTAAGTTCTTGGGAGCAAAGTGTTTTCTTCCTATGTCGCTAGAGCCTGATGCCCTGGTGGGCTGAGGTTACAGCTTTCGAGCACTCGACACCAATTCGAACTTTATGCTTCACCTCAACTAATTATATTTTTAGCTCAATGTTCGATAATGACTCTGATTATATTTGAGTATCCATGGGGTTACCAGTTCCTATTCGTGCCCGGAAGCTCGAGTGCTTATCAAATAATTACACAAACATTCATTGATAATTGTATTTAATAAAACATAAAGTAAAACATAATTACATACCTATTTTATTTGTGAATCAAATTGAGTGGCTTAGAATGGGATGCAAATATCGAAAGTAAAGAATTTGCTCGAATAATTTTCATAATGATTATCTCAGATGCGGGCAATTCACACGGAATAATTAATTTTACTAAATGACTTTGAGAAACGTCCTCATTCAAATTGGAGCATTAAAATAAAAATTGCAAAGTAAACAAAAAGGATTTTTATTCATTGTATTAAGACATTATTCGATATCGTCTGGGTTAACAAATGACAATTAAACAAAAGGGGAACTTGGTGTCGTGGACTAAAAATTGCGAAGTAGGCGTCCAGATTTCTTGGTCCGCCATTTATGGTTGCATCCTGTTTATATCGCACTTATTAATTCGAGATACGTCCTTTATCGATTTATCGGTCCGGGATTGGTGGCTATTGAATATATGGTTATTGAACGGTTGTGGTACCGCTCATCTTCGTCTTGGGTCCTCCTCTCCTCGCCGTATTTGGCGCTGCGCTCAGACGACGGTGCGACGTCATCGTCGTCGCACCGTCGTAATCGTTGTCGTGTCGTTGTCGTGGTATGCCTAACGCATTCGAATGGGTACGTATTCGTTAATCTTTATTCTTCCTTTTATTTACATCCATCCATCCATCTCTCTCTCTCTCTCTCTCTCTCTTCGTCTTTTCCTCGCCCTCCCGACAACAAACTCCATCTTCGCGAACTCCCGGTCGGCCATTTATGAATTTCTTAGGCGCCGTATCCGACATTATCATCCTTGCTTTATTTGATTGGTATTCTTTGTAAGCTGCGGGATTGGTTATTCTGGGAATAATAACGAAAATGTTTATATTAGAATGATACTTTGATGCATGTGCCGCCTAAACCCGCGTGTCTAATTTTCCATTAAATATAACTTGATAATCAATTTTATAAAATTAATTATTCAATATTTCTTCCATCATAAATTAAAATAATTTATAAAAATAGATGGTAAATACTTTTGCAACATTTCCTTTACTATAGGCATTAAGAAAGTTCTGTTTAATGTAACTATTTTATTCATTAATACGTATACTGATTTTCACTGAGTTTTCAATGAATGAAACTTCGATATTATATTTATATGTTAACATGCTCATGAGACTATTGAAAATCGAAAAATATTCGAGAAATTTACGACAAATGCATTAGTAATGGTTATTAAAAAAATGCCAGTATTCTTATCTAAAATATGACTACACAACTTCTTACATAAAAGTATAACTCAAATTTACTTGGCATTTACAAAATTTTAAAAAAAATTTCATCAAATATTAGTTTTTATTAGTACTACTGCAATATTATTAATTCTATTTATTTATATTTGAATTAAGTATATCCTTATGTTGTAGGTAGTTTAATTTATAAAGCAATACACATATTTTTAAAACAGAATTTATATATTTCTAATAAAAAATTTAACCAATGATTTTTCTATTTTTTCCAAAATATATTCATTTAACCAAAAATTTCTTATGCTTAACAATAATTTTTTCCTATTATTCTATTGCATTTAAATCAGTAAATATTTATCTACCACTTTTTTATTTAAAACAAAACGAATTAAACTTGTTCATCATAATATTAAACGATAAATTTACTATTTATTAACCAGTTTTCTACTATTAAGTCTATTATAAAAAGGTAGACTTTTTGATAATTTTCTTAAATTTTCAAACAAAAATCATAAAAAACTTAACATCGAATTAGGTTTCTGGAAGAACATTAAAAAAGTTATTAAAAATAACAACGGTCAGTAATCAAAAAATAAGTTTTAGCTAACAAAAATAAAACTTGAAAAATTTTTAATATTTTATAAAATTCGACAAAGTTCCCAAACATTCGTTCTCTTAATGCTAATATTATTAAAATCATGCGAAAAAAATACTAAATGTTACAGATAATTATTATACATTTATTCTTGTTAATATTTTTTATATTTAAAAAGTAATATAAAAGTAAAATAATACTTAGTAATTAAATTTATTTTATTTAGAAGATTTGTATGTATGTTATAAACAGTAAAGAATATTTTTAAAATAGAACTAAATTTATAACATTATAAAAGTTAAAATTCGACGTTTAAGTTTCTTAAAAGTATATTATTGTTCTTAACATTTTAGATTAAAAATAATATGTGATTTTATTTCGACTATTAAATACGATTTCATAATACTTATATGTACTTTTTTTTAACTCTTTTGAATGAAATATTTATTATCTTATACAATTAATGATGCTATAAATAATAACTTTCGAAATAAAATTCGGAAATATAAAAGTGAGGATGCAATTGTATACGTAAATAAAATTGTTACTAACATTATAACTTAACTCATTAATTTACGTAATAAGATAATTTTTTCAATTGCCTTAATAATATATTTGAATTCATGATTAATAAATTAATTGTTTTGATGTGATAATTTAAAAATAATTTCCTAATTTTTTAAATTTCATCTCCCGTTGAAGGCGTTTGATCTATCACTGTAGTATATAAACAAAAGAATATAAATCTATAAACATTGGTTTTTTAACCTGATTTTTTTATCAAATAATTATGCAATTTTATGCATATTTCATATTTATATTACATTATATTTATATTATTTATACACATTAAATTTATAAAAATATTAAGTATTAAATTATTATAACATAACACCACTTCATTTCGATTTCTTATTATATCAATTCTATTTTTATGTCTTAGAATTAATACATTAATTCTAAGTAAAATATGAATATTTGAAAAAATATTCTACATTGATAAATTTATTGAACTAGCAATAATTACCTATCGTAGAATAGTAATAAAGCAGTAGCAATTTTAAATAGAAATTTGTACTAATTAGGATTCAAACTAGTAATTTTCGAAATTACTCATTAAACCTAGTTATTTCACATGAAACTAGTCAATTTTGAACAGAAGTGTATGGCGCCTTTTCATTAATTTATTAATATTTCTCTTAACTTCTTTCAAATTTAAGATTTTTTTTTATTTCCCAAGAAAGTTATTATCTTATGTAATTATGGATTAAGATAGATCACCGATAAAATGATGATAATATGATTTGTAGTTCTATTGAATACTAATAATTTTCAATAATCATAAGTATTGATTTGAATTTCTAAATTGTATTTCGCAGTATACACAAATAAAATTTGTTGATAAATTAGCATTACTAATAAAATATTTTTTGCATACATTTTATTTATAGCAAAATTTTGTATACAAAAATAAATTATAATAAAGAAGAAAAATTTGAAAAAATTTATTGGAAAAAAATATTATTTTTTGCATATATTTTGTACAGAAATATTCATCTAATAAATATTCTAAAAAAATAACTATTTGAATAAAAATTATTATTAAAAATTAACATGATTGCATATTAAAGTTTGTTTAAAATTATTTTTTTTACAATATAGAAATTTATTATTATATTACAATAATAAAAAATGTGTAGCAAGTATATTTACTTTTTAAATATTTTTTAAATAATCTATAAAATATTAAGCAGTTTATATATAGTCTTGTTTTTTTTTAAATATTGGACATTTATATTAAGGTATGTATGCTTAAAACTTATGTAAAAATTATAATTTTTTTATATCTATTTACTTTAAAGTAAATTTAAATTTTCATTTTATTTTAAATTTAATGTGCTTTTCTTTGTAATCAACTACATTTGAATGAATTTTTTTAATTTGTTTTTTATAAACTATATTCTTGAATTAATGAATATGTTAAAAAAATTTTAATGTAAAACACTGTAATCATTGTCAGTTATAAACTCTTCTTGTACATTGTTTTTTTATATTTAAATACAGATTAATATAAACAAATATTAATATTTTTGAAGCTGTTATCTAATATAACTCTGAAGTTAAGTCATTTTAGCTTTTAAGAATTATATAAATATGATTAATTGCAATAAGTTAAAAATACGCATAATTATGAGTAATAATGTTATCATACGAAGTCAAATATTGGCTTCAAGGATGATTATTAGAAGGATTAAGAATATTAAATTTGTAATAATTTATCATACGTGGTACTTATGGTACTAATAAAATTAACAATATTTTATCAATGTAATTAGCAACATGATAATATAAATGACGAGAAAATAGAGTCGTCATAATTGCACAAGAGATAAAATGTTTATCACTACCATTGAATATTTACATGTATAGGCTACATAAAAGTTTAAATAGATATAAAAACCTTAAGAAATCTGTGTTTCTTCTCTCAGTTTAGTTTATAATTAATGTAAAAATACTTAAAATAATAAATATTTTAATAATTTAAACTAAGTTTATTAGGTAACATTTATATTTTAAACTCGAGATAATTTAAAATTTTTAGGGTCAGTAAAATTACAATAAATATTTATTTTTCTTCATTTCTATCTTTTACCTATTTTTTCTAGTATTATGATTTATTTAAAATAATATTTCATATTCTCAATTATAATTAGTAGTATTACATTTTTAATAGTATTATCTCCATGACACAAGTACCACATTAGTCTATTTAACATTAAATTTATCTAAAATACTTCTCCATTTCGCTTAAAGCATAGTTTCTTTTTCTTTTTTTTTCATTTGATACTATTAAATAATTTTTAATTAAAATGTTATTATACTTGTTTTGTAATTGATATATATTTTAAAAAAATATTTTACATATTTCACTTTTATAATAATACATTGAATTTTTTTAAAGACTTAATTTATAATATTATGATATCTTATTTAAAAATATTAAGTTATTTTATTTAATTATATGTAATTGTTTTTGTATTAACATGTAGAAAATTTAATTTAATTAATCGATAATCTTATTAAATGTTTTATTAATAAATTTAATTATTTTAATAAATTTATATTTTTATATACATATATAATAAAAAAAAAAAATTTGTATTCACTAGTATTGAACTATATCTCTTTTTATTATTCCTAATTAAATATTTATATTTTAATTTTAATTTTATATTTATTATTAACATGTCGATTATGATGTTATTATGTAGTATAAATTAGAAAATGAAATAATAAAGGAAGATTTTGGTCTTTTAAATTCCAAATAATTATGATGTATTGTTTTTTTAATCTTCCTTTGTTATGTCCATAACATATGTATACTTATATTAATTGAGAAGCAAATTTGTGAATTGTTTTACTGGAAATTTCTGCAATTGAGCATTTATTAAAATACTTATTAAAACAAAGAATTTCAATAATTATTTAATTGTAAATCTGTATGATAGAATCTTATAAAAATTAATTTTAAATTATTTTAATAGCAATATACTTATTATTGTAATTAAGGATTGTTTACAAAAAATTTTATCGTAAAACTCTGATCTGTCATCTGATTTGAAGGCGTCCACCTCCATCCGCGGACTTTCCTGAATCGGTGAGGATCCGTACCAGTTGCAAGTTCCATAACAGGGTAAAGAATACGGCTTCCTCGATTCCAAATGGTCCACGCGAAGACAAAAAGCGAAAAATTAGCAAAGAACTCATGGATGACTTTTCCTCCTTTGTGGACAAAGGGGTTCTTAAATGCCAAGAAAATTGATAATGTTGAAAAAATATATAGGTTAAAGCTTAAATAACTTTCCTTGCTTATTTTTTATAAACTTCATAAATAAAAACTTCGTAATTAAACATTTCTGTACTAGTTTTAAAATTATTATTACAATAAAAAGTAAGAAGTGCGAATGCACAAAGAGTGCGCATGCATTTGTAATAGATTAGAAAAGTTTTTTAAAAAAAGAATTTTGATTATGGACTAAAATTTATGTAAAGTAATATTTTATACCGAAGAGGTAGCTGTAAGTTGTCATTTAGAAAAATAATTATGTTTAAATAATTATAATGAAACATTTTTGCAAGATATAGAAATGTTTACTTTCAGGCTACAGAAAATTTAGTTTGTTGATTGATAGATTGTAGAGATTGATAGATGTAAAATCTTGAGTGAAATTATGAACAGGAATGAAGAATACAAGATCTTTTTTCAGAGGTGTATGTTCAAAAATGGAATTTAGAAAATTCGTTCAAGTCAGTACGGCGCCGAGGGAGGCGTTGGAGCGGAAATTGTTAAAAATGGGCCACGCTGATCGAAAGCAATAAAATGGCATATCGAAATTTGTGTGATGTGAATCTCGAGACGGCGTCGCCTCGTTGGCGTACGACTCCTCGATTTGACGTATAGCGAGGGGTAAGGGGTGGCGGTGGTGGTGGTGGTAGGGTTTAATAACCGGCAGTTAATAAATGAATAAAAGAAGGGAAAGGGTAAAATGAAAGGGCAAGGGGCGGATGGGAGATCGAGAAGTCCTCAGAGATGCGCCGCACGATCCATCACGAAATCTCGGATTCTATTAGCAGAGAAATTATAACGGATCGGGAAGTGCCTGAGTGAGCCAGAGCTACTGCCATTCTTGACTCCACTCGCCCGGAGGTGAGGTGGATTTCTCTTGACTCGTAAATACCTACACGGCGAATCTCTCGGTGTGCTCGTTCGAGGAAGTGAAAGAGTCGGACAGAATTCGTGCGCTGCTGGCAAATGAACGTTAAACCCGGAGGTGTTGCAGCTGGCTCCGACCACGGGTCAACTTTGCTCGACTTCCAGCCAAAAGTAAAATATGCATTTACATTTATCGACGTTCCTGAAATATATCCTGGATTCCACAAGTATCCCCGTTCCTTGCTTCTATTCCCTCCTTTGAGATACTCGCTTACCCTAGACCCAATCACTTCCTTATCAGTCCTTATCTTCTTTTTTAACGTCCAATCCTCCTACCTCATTCCTCTCGATGGTCTTTTGTAAATACCTCGCATTATTATTGCATGAAAGAAGACATCATTACAGACTGCATTGGGACAATATGTAAATTGTATAAAAACGATTTTGCATTGCTTGAGATGTTACTTGAATGAAATGGTTTATTTCTAATTATTAAGGTTCCGAGTCCCAATATTGGTTAAACAATTTTATTTTTTACAAGCATATATTCGATGTAACTCAAACTAGTACTATAATGTCAGTCTCTTCACAGCAATGAATCCAAATACAATAATTTTCTTTTCAATACAACAATAATATTAATGAATATTTCAGGATTTTTTCAATCATGATTTTTAATTGTAATTTCACAATTATTTTAATCAATTGACAGGTGCAAATATTTTATTTTATATTATACATGGTTCATTCACGAAGTATCGAGTTTTTTTTCATTTTGCGACTATTGGTCATAGAATTTTGGGAGAAGTCTTAAAATGTTGAAAAAATCTTTCCTCATTTGTCCCTTTTTTTGGTTTGTTTTTTCGATAATTTGAAGCTGCAGGATTCTACTTCGCGCGAAGGGTGTTTTTTAGTTTTTTGACAAGGCGCGATGGAGCGACTACTCGAACAGCGTTAATTGATAAAGTTTTGTTTGCAATTAACAAAAAACAGTGTGGAAACGTATAAAATATTGCAAGAAGCACATGGACATAATTGCATGTCAAAATCGCAATGTGAAAAATGGCACAGAGCTTTTAAAGAGGGCCGAGAAAGAATCATCGATGAGCCTCGATCTGAGTGCCCAAAAAGTTTTCGAATGGTTAGGAATACCCGGCGCGTGTTAAAAATTTAAAATTTGAACTGTCGATTAACAGATTAAGCAATTCAGGAAAAACTGAATTTAACGCGATCTTCAGTGTAAAATATAGTGCAAAAAAATTTATAAATGTGAAAATTTTTAAAAAACATCAAAGTTAAAGAGTTTGAAGATACATTTGAAATTTGGAAAACACGCCTTCAAAAATGTGTTGATACAGGAGGAAATTATTTTGAAGAATTTAAAATTTTTATTTCACACTGTTTATAAGTCCACCAATAAATCATCTTTCAAAAAAAAAGATAAGAATTTTTTTTTTTCTTTTAATCTTTGAACAAAACATTCTCGCGTAGTAGTTTTCCACTAATCGCTTCAGCGCGCCGTGTCAAAAATTTGAAAAACATCCTCCGTGCGAAGTAAAATCCTGCCGCATCTAATTATCGAAAAAACAAAAAAAAAGGGACAAATGAGAAAAGAGTTTGTCAACATTTTAAGACCCCTCCCAAATTTCTACGACCAACATTCGCAAAATGAAAAAAAAAAAATTCAATAATTTGTGGATGAACCATGTATGTGTTATATTTAGGAAAGATCATTATTTTTTAATGTCGAATAATATAATCAATTTTTTCTTAAATCTCTTATTCAAATAATTATAATTATTAACATTAGGCAATTTTGTTTGCTTTTAAAAGAGATATACCTATTTTAGAAAAGAAAATATTTCTAATTAGACAGCAAATTGAATTAAAACTATTTTTTTTAATGTATACACACACACACACATATATATATACACTGAATTATAATATAGTTTAAAGAAATATTTATGTGAAAATTATATTTAATAGGTACAAATTTTCCATATCGCAGTAATTTTATGATATAAGTTTACCATTTTGTTCCAAAATGTACATAAAAAAAATGAAAAAACTATATTTTATTTAAAAAATTTCGTCATTTTTTCTATTAATCGATTATATGTGCTTTGTACTGCCATCTAATAGTACTTAATAAAACTATTTACAAATTTTCGTATGATAATAAATACATAAAATTTTAAATTATAAAATATAATAGTTTATTTATGCGTAATTACATTTAAGATTATATTTAAAAATTTTAAATTATATTTTATATATTTTCCAAATGTGATTTTGATCGTTTTTCTTGTTGTTTATTCGTTACTTTATTCTCATAACATGGTAAAGAAGAAAATTACATTGTAAGCATGTAAATAAATATTGATTCAATCTTAATTTAATGTAAATTATTTTTCATACTAGTTATTTTTATAAAATTAATATATACGAAATTTTAATCCTTATGTAAATTGAAATAAATATATTAAATATCTAAATAAATATTACATAACAGTTAAAAATCTTGAATAAGCAAAAAGGTGAAAAAAGATAAACATAATACGTGGATAACTTACAAGTGCTTTTATTTATTTTTATTATTTATTAATTTATAACCTCTATAAGAAGATAGCATTGCCATTATTTAGATATACACACGTACATAATCATTTTTAATTCTAACAATTAACACAAATTGTGATTGAATTAATTTTAATTAAATTTATTATCAAACAAAGACAGTTATAAATTTTCAATAAAATATAATCTGAATCTTTTATGGTATAAATATAAAATATAAAATTACCAAACATATATATTTGATATTCGTATCGTATTATTATAGTAGTTTAATAGAGTTTTTTCATGTATTTCACAAAGATTTTAAAAAAAATTTTTTTAATTACAAAATATTTAAATAAATATAATAAAAATTATATTTGAAATAAAATAATTAAAATTTATATATTGGTTTCTAAAATTATGATTATAAACTATTTCAGTATTCACTTAATTTTTTTTATATTTTAATATAAATATTTATGGATAATCGTTTCAAATTACTAATTTAACAATATTTATTAGAAAATATATACAATGATAATTTGTGTGATGTATTATTTATAAAATTTCGAGACATTTTTAATTGACAGTTTAAAAACATTTAACAAAAATGAATTTTTTAATTATTTAATAAAACAATAATAATATATTTTTTTTTTTCATTCTATATCATAAATTTTCTTATAAAATTTTTTTAAATAATATATAGTTTTTCTTGACAATTTAAGGTTCCTAAGGATGTGAAAAAAAATAACAATTTATTTTTTTTGCGTCGACGATATTTCAGCAAATTAATTTCTTACCTTCATTAAGACTCAATACATTTTGAAATATTCACGTACGTTTACGTTTGTTTTCGATAATAATTATTCCTTTATAAATAATTTTTCATATTTATTTTTAATTATATCCTATTACTTTATTTGTATAGTTATTTTTTATTTATTTGATATCTTATTATTTTTTCTTCATAGATTATTCATAAATTGGAGTAGATTTATAAAAATTATCAAATAAAAATAGAAGAAAACAAAATAAATGTTTTTAAAATAAGTCGAAATATTTTATCTTAGATATATTTTAAAAAAATATTAATATTTTATATGTATTTTTTATCTGATTATTTAAATTTCTTTCAAAATCCTTAATATCTAATTAATTCTAATTTAAAATACATTAATTGTAGGTATAATATTTTTATCTGCAGTAGATAATGTAGATACCTTTTAAATTTAATTAGTTTTTATTATTTTTTGTTGTTTTTAGTCAATTATTTTGTACACATATAGATTGTAATATATAAGACTAAAAAACTAAATAGAAAAACTAAAAAACTTTTTTTTGTAAATTAAAAAGAGATTTGAATGTTGATTTTTTAAACCCATAAAATATATTTATAACAAATGCAGTTATACTTTTTTTTCTTTTTGATGATAAAATAATGTTTTGATCGAAAAATATATATTAATTATTAAGATAAACATGTGTAGATATTTAGTAAAATACATACAAAAAATAAATATAGAATAGTTTATGATCAATAGGAAGAATACAAATGTTATAACGTATATTATAATATATCTAATTTATTACTTTGTGATTAATTGATAATAAGCTTAATAGATAAAGCCAGTGGAATCAGTAATGCATTAATATAAAGTTATTTTTATTTAATTTTCTCAATATCAAAACCATTATATACGCTAATTTACATGTGTTTTAAAATTGGTCAATTATACTTTACTTTCAACGTATTTTGAGTATGGTTAATCATACAAATTATCTCTATTCTATTGAAATGTCGTATTCGACTAATACTATTTACATGATTCATAGATAAATTTTCATGTAATTATAAATGTTATATTTTTATTAATTATTCAAGCATTCTATCAATACTTCAATATTTAGTAAATATCAAGAGTAAGATTTTTATTTATTAATATTAATCCTTTGAATTATTTATTTTACAAATATATGTACCACAATATTAAACTTTACAAAAACGATAGAATATAACAGGAATTTATGGCGTTACTTAATATAAATCTGAAGTTATATTTGTTTAAAAAAAATTCATATTATAAACTGTTAAATATAATGCCTCTTTATACAAGGTGTAAAATACACCCTGAAAATGACAATGCAACACTTATGTATTATACATATTGATTTTGTAAGATATTTGTAATTATATTAAATAAAATTAATAGACGTATATAGAATAAATAATAAAAAAACATTTCGTAAAATTTAATTGAACATTAGTCTGCAGCTTCAAGAATAAAGTTAACTATTTCATTACAAGACATTACATAACATCAATGTATTCAAAAATAAATATTCAAAAAACGCAAATTCGCAATCAAAAAGAGACGAATGGAAAAAATTATAAACGATAATGAAAATCGCAGGTCTTGAAAACTATTAAATGAAATGCGTTTTGATGATAATCATCAAAGATAATTCAAAGTTTCGCAACATTTTTTTCCAAAGCATCCAACTCCCGAGCAATAGCTTTGGGCAAGTCGTCGCCAACTTGGGAGTCCAAGAAATCCCTAAGCTCTGTCACTTCCTTCTGCCAGAACTCCTTGGGAAGGCTGAACAATTCCTCAAAATCTACTTTTTCGGCCAAACCATCGAGGTTGAGCGAGTCTGGTTTGGGCAACAATCCGATGGGGGAGTCCATGGCGTTTTCCTCGCCGTCGATTCTACGAAGAATCCAATCGAGGACGCGTGCATTTTCACCGAATCCTGGCCAGAGAAAACCCTTGGGACCCTTGCGGAACCAGTTCACGTGAAAGATCGAGGGTAGTTTCACGTTCTTTTTCCGGGACATGCTCAGCCAGTGGTTAAGGTAGTGACCAAAATTATAGCCGAAGAACGGCCTCATGGCGAACGGGTCGTTCATTATTACTTTGTCCTGGAAAATGGTAAAAAAATTTAGCTTCGGTAGAAATGTCATTCATCAATGATTCTTAGTTGATGCGTCACTCGTTTGCTTTTCTGTTGTTCCGTTGCTTTTAAATTTTCCAGTGATGAGTCAAAATTTTTGATAAATGAATAATTTTGATAAATACCTGTGAACATTTATCGAGCATAAAAATTAAAAAGTGGTTTTTCCCAATAGTAAGAGATTCATAATTTTTTGACTCTATATAATATAAAATTAAAAATATCCTGCTTTTCTTTACTGTAAATTTTTATTTATCACGATTAGCAAATATTGTGCATTGTTTTTATTTCCGATTTATATTATTTATATTATATTATTATTATGATTTATATTATTGTTGATTTGTTTAATCAGTCAAATAATAAAAGCATTACTCTTAGTTATCTTAACAATGCCATCAACGATTCAGTTAGGTTACAAGTACCGCATTGTAAATGAATTAAAGTTTGCTAATATTGAAATTGATTTTAATTTTTTACATTATTTTCACTGAGTTGACTGATATATTGACTACTAATATTCAATTACTTAAAATTTCATTTAATACAATTACATAACATAATAAATAATATAAAAATTAATAGCATAACAATTTATATTGAGGTAAAAAAAATTAAAAAATAATGTACATAATGATATAAATTTTTCTAGAAAATGGTTTGAAATTATCTTCATATATTAGAAAATACACGTTTATACCGATTACGAAATTTTATTATGAAACACTGATTTTAAGGCATAGGTTAAGTGTAATAAATAAATGAATATATTGATGTATACACGTGTTAGAGTTTAGATTTATATGCAACACACCAGATAAAATTAGTATTACTTAATAATTATACGTAAAATGCACATTTGAAGAAAAATACGTCAAAGGATTTTACTGAATCTATTTGCAGTAAGGAATTGGTGAGAATGAGAGTGAGGTATGTAATTAAAGAACTTCAAATGAACTTAGTGCTAAACAAGCTGATTAAATAATTGGTCGCATGAGCGCCTCGGAGAAAAGAAATGAACAACCCATTAACGGACCTTGTGCTCGGCAGCGGCAGTGGCCTCGGACCTTATGGTGGCTCCGATGAAGACGCCGTGTTGCCAGTCGCGCGCTTGATAGATTAGCGGTACGCCTGCGGGCCGCCGTCCTCCAAAGAGGATGGCGTCGATGGGAACGCCCTCCGGATCTTCCCAGGAGAAGTCGATGATCGGGCACTGGCTAGCCGGCGTGCAAAACCGGGAGTTTGGATGGGCCGCGGGTGTTAGTGAGTCGCGCTCCCACCGCTTCCCGTGCCAATCCGTGATCTGTGAATCAGCCATTATTAAAAGATCTTTGCTAAGTAATCTAGTGAATTCGAAATAAGGTCTGATCATCTTTTCATCGGAGGAGCTATGCTCATTCCAGTATCCTTTATCAATGGTTTGTCAACTTTTTATTTTACCAATAGTAAATTTTAATTTGTGTACAAGTTAATTTATTAAATAAAACTGAATAGTTAACTCAGTGGAGATAGTTTATGGTATTAAAAATAAACTTTATGTACAATGATTTAAATGTAATATTTTTTTGTTCTACAGATCCATGTTTCTCATCAAAGTGCATTCAGAGCAATTTTAGTTTCCACGCGACGTGTATGTGAATGATCAAAATGCATCCACTCGTTTGCAAGTAAACAAAACTATTAAGGAAATCATATTTTCAAATAAACTAAACAAATTTGAACTGCCTATGTTAAAACCTCACCTCCGCATCATCGGGAATTTCTTTTTCCATGCCCTCCCAAAAAACGCCTCCGACACTCGTTTTGGCAACATTCGTGAACAGTGTGTTTTTAAAGATGGTTGCCATTGCATTTGGATTGGTAGCCGAATTCGTGCCCGGCGCCACTCCAAAGAACCCGTTCTCCGGGTTAATGGCCCGCAATCTGCCCTGGGAGTCGAAACGCATCCAGGCGATGTCGTCCCCCACACACTCGACCTTATATCCGGGTAGTGTCGGCTTTAGCATCGCCAGGTTGGTTTTGCCACAGGCGCTTGGAAACGCAGCTGCGATGTATCGCTTCCGTCCTTTAGGATTCGTTACTCCAAGAATCTAGTAGCAAAGTAATAATAACCTGGTTAAAGCGTCTTCTGCCATTCATTTTTAACAACTTTTTTCGTAAGTACCAACAGTTCTGATACTACACATTATTGATAATAATTCTATCGAATAATTGTGCTCAAAATTAATTTAGAACTATTTTTTGGAGTACGTTTGTATAAAATTTTTTGTACGCAAAAACGAATTTATAATTTTCTTATTTGGAAAAATTTTTTCATATAAAATGTAACTGTATTCTGTACAAGTATTAATATTTTGAATATATAATTCACTTTACACATTTGGCCTTCGATTATAACCAAATTAAATGTCTAAAATTTTTTAGATAAATAAACTAAAAGTAATATTTGATTTTAATTCTATTTTTGATGTCTTTATAATGTTTATAAATATTAAAATATTTCAACTTTTGAGATTTTAATAATTAAATAATAATAGTTTAATTAATTAATACATATATTTAGGAATAGTACATATCCATTCACAAATATAAAATGATATATTACATACAAAATGTCTTGTTATTATTAGAAATATAACAATTTAAAAAAAAAATATTTATCATACTTTTCACATGGTATCGCTTTCAACATTAAATGATTAGATGAGGTACCTACCACCACTACAAAAGATAATTTTTATATTATTATTTTTTAGAGTTTTTCTATATGATTTAAATGTTTTAATAAATTTTAAGAATATATTGTCGACAGCATTCATATTTAAGAATTAAATCTAACTAAATTTATTACGTTAAATATTTATTATTTAAATGTATGGAATTTTTCAATAAAAAATAAGATTATAATATATAAATATATTTTAGAAACTGAACACACAGAATGATTCAAATTTTCTAAATTCAATAAATTATGTAATTTTAATGAAATTTGATCAAATAATAAACTACGGCATTCCACGTAATAAATTATTCTAATTAGAGTATAAGTTAAATGAGGAAGTATTGGAATATTATTATATTATTTCCACGAACTAGAAAGAAATATGTAAAAAAAGTTTTAAACTGGTGTTACTCGAAGACACAAATACTCCAAATTTAGCATAATTATATTGTATATCTTACACTTTTAATTGTATTATTATTATTTATAAATTATTTATTATTCGTTTGATTCTAGAAAAATATAAATTTTATAAACACATACACCGCTAATGCATAAACTGTAGATCATCGAATAAATACCAATTGATTAATAAACATACATGACGCATCGAATTTGGTCATAAGAAAACAAAATATGGTTTCGTAACAAATCTGAAACACTTACCAACATATGTTCGGCGAGCCACCCTTCATCTCTGGCGATGGTAGAGCCAATTCGAAGTGCGAAGCATTTTTTCCCCAAGAGAGAGTTGCCCCCATAACCACTTCCATAGGAGAAGATTTCATTTTTCGCGGGTTTGTGAAGAATAATGGTGCGTTCGGGGTCACAAGGCCAGGTTTCGTCGACTTGGATCTTGGATTCGGCGGCTGGCACGCCGACCGAATGCAAGCATTTTACGAAATCCCGGTTGTCTAAGCTTTGGAGCACATTTTCACCCATACGAGTCATTATCCGCATTGAACAGACCACATACGCAGAATCCGTTACTTGAATCCCAATCTTGGAGAGCGGGGAACCAACCGGACCCATGCTGAACGGGATCACGTACATCCTGCGGCCTTTCGTATAAAACACAATTTAATTAATCTTTTCTTTGTTAAAATTTTCTTCCTTATCAAATTTTAATGTGATTAACCTTCGTCCTTTGTGCCTTATGTTATTATTTTTGTTTGCATTAACTCATTAGATATTAACTAGCGTCTTTCTCTCTCTCTATATTTTTCTCCACTACTTTCGAAATTTGGTTTATAAAAATTGTTCTTTACACACCTTTCATGCAATTAGGGAATCGTTCCAAAATCGCCTGATCCATGTCGTTTGGTGAAATCCAATTACCCAAAGTTCCTTTGACTCCATTTCGAGGAGTTGGAATCGTATCTTTCTTATTAATAGTACTGATGAACGTTTTACTTTCAACTCGAGCTACATCAGCCGGATTCGTTTTAGCCAACCAACTGAAACATACAAATTATTAATTTGCATAATTCTAACTAATAAAATTGCATTAACTCACTTTTTTAACATAATTCACTAATCCAAATCACTTTTATAATAAAAAATAGTGTTGCTGCTGCTGCTTCTGATGTTGTTGTTGTTGTTGTTGTTGTTGTTATTATTATTATTATTATTATTATTATTATTATTATTATTATTATTATTATTATTATTATTATTATTTGTTATTATTATTATTATTATTATTATTATTATTATTATTATTATTATTATTATTATTATTATTATTATTATTATTTCATATTATTATCAAATAATAAAGCGTAATAAAACCTCAAATATATAATAAATATCAATTTAAAACAGATGCTATAAATTATTATGAGAATAAAAATAAGAGGCATGAATAAGTTAACAAATATATTTTCCTAGATAAGAAGCTGATGCAATTGTCAAAGGTGATAACAGAAATTAGTTATATTGTACCAAGTACTTATTTTAACAACAGATGATTCTTAGATCAACATAAGAAGCCACTTTTAAATATTTGAAAGAAACTATATTTACTCGAATCATAATAACGCAATGGCAGTTAACAGTTGATAACAAATGCTTTGTTTACGTTATTATCGGGCAACGAATTATTGTAAGGTTAGTCGTTTTTAAAAGTTCAGGAATCCGCTGGTGCCTATCTTAGCACAAAAGACCGCTCATTTTTCTTCCAACGGTTGTTCCCCCAGAATTGCTGCTGCCAACTCACCAATTATCATATTTGGACAAATGCTGGATGGTGCCCCTATCCTCCAATAGCTTGAGTAATTGCTCGTTCTCCAGGTCACTGCCATCGCAGATATAGATGTCATCGGGTCGGCAAAGCTTGACGGTTTCCTCGATGTAGGCGCGTACCTTTGGTGCCAAAGGCGTGCTGATGTTGGTGATGACGAGAGTATCGGTGATTCTCTCGAAGGTACCAAACTTATTCGGGTTGGTTTTGGTCACTGAGGTTACCATCAATTTGGCGACTCTAAAAACAGTTGATCGGTTATTAAGCTTATTGTTTTGAGACGGAATACCGAGAAACTTTTTGAGTGAAAAAAATCGCTTGTAAGACTTCCAATTGAGTAATTAATTTGATAGAGAATAACTAGTTTTTTTAAGGAGTAGAAGTTTTTTGGGCTTCCTATTTTAGCAAGGTCTCAAGTCTCAAACTCTGATACTTGTGCAGTCGGTCTACTTAGAGGTTGAACGATGAATATACGTTCTAATGCGCCTACATATCATTGCACTTGGATTTTGCGCTGTGCTGTACAATTGAATGAATTCTTTAAATGACTTATTGATTCATAAAAGCTACTATTTCTTGTTCTACAACTCTCTTTTCAATTTTTTTTCTTCTTTTTTTTTATAAAATTAGATATATAATTAACAATTATCGAAAAATCAATGGCACATTAAGTTTAATACCATGCGTGAGTATTCATATTGACAGGCTTTACTTATTTACGGTATTCGAATCATTAAATGATATTATAACATTTAAAGCATTTTTTAATATTTGTAAAAAATATATTTATAAAAAGTTTTAGGACTTTTTTAAATAAATTCTTATTAAAGTTTTAACAATAAAAATAAAAAAGTTTTTATTAGAGAAAAGAAACTAGGTACTTTTAAAAATAAAAGCGTATTGTAAGGCGTAATATTTCTAGTACTATATAAACAATAAAAAATAGAAATAATGTTAAAAAGTAAATCCATTGAATAGTATTCTAAATTATATTGTAAATACAATCTAAATACTTTACATAAACATGAGTACATAGCCAAATAAAATAAGTCTAAATGTATTATAATCATAAATTTTATAAAAAAAACAGTCATTAAGCATATATTTTTGGTAGATAAAACATTATTATCGAAAATTAATATTTACTGATATAATGGCAACATAAATATAGCAATTATATTGCTTTTCATAAACATAGCTTGCACATTCATATACGCATACATATACATGTTTAGAAAGTAGTAATATATGATATTCTGCATTTAAAATTAGAATTAATTAATGATGCAATATAATTGCTCTAGAACTGATCGAAACATCTTTTTATTTTAATTCTAGGTCTCATTTAATTCACATCACAGTCCAACTAGGCCGTGAAAGCTGGCAATAAAACATTTGTTATCTTCTAAAATTAAAATTTACTGATTCAAATTTTATTTCTTCTCATTAGGCTTAGGTTGTTATGAAACTTGAGTTTTTATTTTAATATTTTATTAATGAGTTTTACAATTCTTCTAACGATGACACGACTCGAAGAATAAATTGCTTTTGTTTGATAATGTTAAACAAGATTCATTTAATTTAATTGTTTATGTTAAACTACTCTAACCAATCATTTTAATTTGTGAATTAATAAGATAAAATTTGAGTAACTACAATTTTATAAACTATAATCTTTTGATTAATATGTGTACTTGTGAATTTATTTGCACATTTGCGTTTAAAAAACAATGTATATCTTCAATAATGCTTTTATAAGAAGCTAGACGATCAGATTACTGAAACTAATTTCACATATCCTACATACACATGTCAAATGAAAGGGAGCAATAGTTAGGTCATGCAACGTCTATTTTAAATTCTATTAAGGCAACCTTGACTTTTACTATAATCATTGTAAGGTTAAAAAAAAATTGCATTAAATAAATGCATTATTTTGTTTTAATATAATTCTAATTATTAAAAACTTTTCACAAATTAACATTAATAAATGAATTATTTTTATTATTAAATTAAAATTAAGAAAAGAAATTGAATAGTAACATTAGAAAATTTTTATATACGGGAAAATCATAAATTTACACTTAATTTAACAAATGATTTTATGTTTAAAAAAAGCCAATAATGTGAAAGGTTTTATGAATTTCGTATTGCTCATCGAATTTTCGTAAAATCTATATTTTATTACACATATCTGTTGAATATAAATTATAAATTGTTTTGTAGTATTTTCATTTATTTTTTATTAAAATTATATTTTGAGTTATTAATATTGAATAATAAATCTTTCTTTAAAAAATATGGTTTAGTAAAAATTAATAGTACTAAAGTGGATGAAGTATCTATTATAGAAATAAAAGTCAGCAACAAAATAATTAATGTAATTTAATCTCCTTAGTATATAATTAATTTTAAATTCTCTATTAAAATTAAGTATATATTTATTTTATTATAGTAAATAAAAGAGAACTTTTGTATCTATTGTGAAGTTTTATAAAAGACGAAATGGTATCAAAAGAGAATAATAGAAGCTCGTGATTTATATTCAAATCGAACTCAGTTAAATGTTTATTTTCAGAATCTTATCAGTTTAGAATCAAGCAAGTCCAATAGCAACGTAAGGAGTAATAGGAGGTGCTCGAAAAGTGTGTGATAAAAGTTTTTCGTAAAAAATGAAAAAAGTCGGTGGGCACTGATTGATGGATCAACTATCATTTAGAAGCTTGTGACTACAAATCTAAATTTGCATAACTTCCTTCGCTGGAAAGTTTAGACTGAGCACACACAACAAGTGCCGCACCAATACACGCCCACCCCACGCGTACACCAACGTAATGAGCCGCACGCACACGCACACGAAGTTGATTAGTTGGTTACATCATGCAAAAGTCTTCGAGCGTCGAGCCTCCTTTCAAGTTCTTTGTTACCTCGCGACTCACTCGTTACTCAAGCTTTCTCACTCCGGCCTAGGAGTGAGCGGAAGTGTACGCGTGTGCGTGCGTGCTTGCGTGTGTGACCGTCGAGTGCAGCTGGATAGCGATTCACCGGATAATCGTTCGATCCGGAGCTTTGACTCCTGAAAATGAACGTGGACGGAAGCTGCCGTTGGCGCCGGCGTCCAAACCAAGATTCAAATGTCATGATCACGAGGGCACATTTGTGAATCATTTGGCTTTGAATGAGGCAAAATTTATTTTGATCTGAGCGTTGTTTATGTTTGGAGAACACCGAGCAATTGGATGCGACATACCGATGTGACGTGTGTTGGACGATGATTCTGCCAAACGCTTTACTACGATAATTAACGTAATTTTATGTGATTGAAAAAAGTTTTGCGCGTCGTAGATGAGTACTTGGGAGCTGCTTCGATTTATGTAGTTCCGATACCGATATCAATGACTTTCAGATTTTAAATTATCATTTATAAATATTGTTATTTGTGTTTAAAGCCTCATATTAAGCTCACTTACAACCTCATAAAACAAATTGAATTGGTGTTTTGAAATTTCAGTTCAATAGCTAATCACATAAGCTTGGAGTGAAAGGTACATTGCCTTTTTCGGATTGTTATTTTTTTTTTCATTCTGTCATACACTTCAAATAGTGTATGAAACTTAACGGGGTTTCTCGTCAAAGACAGATACTATTAAATAATATTCAGTTAATACGTGAATGTTTAAAGTTTTTTTTTTATTTTTATTCTTGAGGAAAATAATTTAATACTCACGCAACATGAACTAAAAGTAAAATTTAATTATTGAGTTATTCTCTTTATTCTTATTATGTGAATCAAAATCCGAAGACGGTATCAACGAAATTAATTGTTAAAAATAAAAACGGAATTAAAACTAACAAAAAATTTATAATAGTGGAGTCAAGTTATATAAATGTAGCAGACAAAAACAAACGCTCAAATTGCTAAATTCTTTGCCAATGTATCAAGTTTTTTGTATCTCATTCTTAAAAAATTTTTTTTTAAATTTTCATTAATAGTGTATTTTAATCATTTCTCGCGGTTCCGTCATTCAAATTTAATTATCGCTAAAATAATAATATTGTTCTTAGTAGCCGATAGTTGCGATAAGATGAATCATGGTAAATGGTAGTGGTATTCGACTTGAAAATTAAAATTTTTTATGTTAAACAACGTAGACTTTTTTAAAAAATTGTGGTAGAATTTAAAAAAAATGCTGCGAAGTAAAAAGACTAATTTACTAACTTACACTAATTTACAAATCTTGGTTGTACTACGAGTACATATAATAGGAAATTTAAAAGCCCTACTGAGAGAAGCTTTCACTTTCAGATTTTAATATATTTACAACTGGAGTTTACGTGCATATTTATATGCAAACTGCACATAACAACTCATTACGTAAATACCATTGTAAAAAACAAAACTTTCTTACTGAGATAATGTCAAAACCGATTGAACTAGTGGGGACGAACACAATTGGTTGGAGTGAAAGCGAAAAAATGGTCGCACGAGAAAACATAGAGGACGAGTAGACCGAAGCCAAGTAGGAAAGGAAAAAGGCTTACTGTGGGTATCGAGTCTCGACGGTGATGGGCATCCTGATGATTTTCCTCTGAAAACTGGAAAACTTGGTCTCGTGGCGTAGTACGGCACTAGAGTCTTGACCGGTGGGGCTCTGAGTTGTACTGGTTGGGTTGGCTGGACTCCACCGATGGTGCGCCTCTCCACAGTTGGACCAGTTTGACGGCGATCTGAGCAACCCCAATCCTACCCATCGAGCCGTGGACATGTTGCCGGGCTGCGACTGGTGTCGCTCCTTTTGTACGTTCGGAAAAGACCCGCCCGCTGCGCTCCCGGTCACTCCACCCTGCCTCCTCCTTCTGCGGAAAATCCGCGGTGGGGACGCGGCGAGTCGGCGCGCGGTGATCCTCGAATCCGGACTCTCATGGGGTGGGGTGGCTAGCGTCGGAGGAAGTCAGGCGGAAAACTTCAGTTCGGATCCGGGTCCTGGGGTAGCTCTCCCGGTCATCTCAATCTCCACTTAGAAGGACGCGACACTCTTTCTATCTTTTCACGTCGAGAGGAGTGAGCGCCAGACGAAACAAAGCGGAGGATCGATTTTGATGTCGGTGTTCCAATGCTCCACGCATTCTTGCCAAGAATATTGAAGTATCTTTTCAAATTGCGAGCCTATAGCTGCTATCAATTGAAAAAAAAAATATTAGGACGGAGATGGAAAGAGCTCATGACAACAAGATTGAAACCATCACCTCAGGAACGCGAGCTATCGTCCAGTCTTATTTACGCCAACTGCAAGCTGGAAGAAAAACAGGGAAAGAGGAAAAAAGAGAAAGCGAAACGGAAGGAGAGAAACAGAGAGAGGGAGAAGGGGAAAAGAGAGAGGGAGACAGGCAGATACCGTACCTAAACAGTCAATCGTGCCTAATCAATGTTGGTTGATACATAAAGTAATGAAGGTGCAAATATACTGGTTACACAGTCTTCAATAAAGGATTTTTTGAGATCAGAAGGAAAAGGAAATTTAATGATCACGAAATTTTCTTTCACAATATTAATGTCCCCCCAATGATACCTCTCTCAACCCTTATATATCTAAAGTTTCAAATTTTTCTTACACTGACACCCCTTGACACAATATTGGATTATCATGTTTCAAAACTTTTCTTATTGATAAGACTATTTGTACTTAATTCCAAATGCTGCATTTTATTTTTTAATTAAAATTCAAATTACAAAAAATTTTATCTAAACAAGTAAATCTAATTTATTACAGATTTCATTTTTCTTTTTAACAGTTTTAGGAACTATTCTGCAATGAAAATTATAACTGTGTTAATTTTTTAATGATTGTATTTAATCATTTGAACTGTATTAGTTCAATTAAAAACACTAAAACAAAATAAGCAGTGATGATCACTATTTTTAATAAGCTTCATATAATAATTATATAAACTCTAAACGTAACAAATTAAAAACGTGTTTGGGTTTTATATAACAACAATTTTAACAAGATAAATATTTATCAAATCTATTTAACACATCAAGAATATCATAAATTTAACATTAATTTTTTTTGTAATATAATTTTAGAATGTTTACTAAATAACTTTATTTATACATTGTATTATTTTAACATTTCTGCATATGACTAAAAATCTAAAAAATAACTTTATAATAAACTTATTGCATCCATTACGTTATCAATTAATTAATAAATAATGATAGAAATATGTAAAAACAAAAAAATTTTGAAAATACCATCAGTCATTTTTTAATTATATAAAACATTATTCTTTAAATATAATAAATGGTAATTGCTATTATAATTTATGCATATTTGATTCAAGTCATCAATAATTTATAAAAAATTTTGTTTAAATATTTTATTTCATCTCTTGATATAAAACATATTAAATATAGTAAATATTTCTTGATAGAAGTCAAATTTTTATTTTTAAATAAAATTAAATTTATTATTGTAATTTTGTTCATAAAAACAATAATAGACATCTTGTCAAATATTTTTATTAAATTTTTAATTTATTCAAATAATTTTAAATTAAATTATTTTAATTAAATAATAATTAAAGGGATTTATTAAAATCAAATTTATATAATGTTTACAAATAGAAAAAAAAAGAAAAAATTATAATATAAATCAGTTATCGTTAAACATGTTATATAAATTTTAATCGAAAAGAATGTTGATACATAAGATTATATCTACATAAAAGATGTTTAGAATTAAACAATGTTAACTTTACAAGATTCTGAGAAGTTTCTTTGTCATTTATTTTAAATAATAATTTTTTTTTATTTTTATTCTCATATTAATATTTATGTTAAAAAATATCAAATAATTCTTACTAATGAAAAAATTAAGATATAATTAAAAATGTGCAGTTCATCTAAGCTTTTATTATCTTATTACATATCGAAAATTATCAAATTTTTATCGGTATTTGAGATAAATGCATTAAAATCAAACGAGTAAACCTAAATTTTCAAAACAATATTATACATTGTTTGTTTGTTTGTTTATTTTATTTATGTTATGTGAAGTTTAAATAATCCATAAATGATTACTAATCATAAGTTTTAGTAGAAGTAATACAGAGATAATTATTTAGAATTATCTAAATAATCATCTGACAATGATTTGCTATACTAATAAGTAGTATAATTAATATGTACTTGTAAAGATTTAATTATATTGTTATAATTGAGTAAACTAATATAATATTTGATAATGCAAAATTAACTAAAATATTGTGATTATTTTATAAGTAAATACTCAAATATTAAATTTAAAATTGAATATTAGCTTTGAAATTATTTTGTATACTTTACCTAATTAGAATTAATATATAAAATCTTTTTCTAATATAAACATTAACATACTTATTTTCTGATTAATAATTCATGAAATGATACAAAATTAGATTAAATGAATTTTGAATGACTATAAAAATATGAAATATTTAAGAAAAGCATATTTTTTTTATAATATATATAATATTAATAATAACACTAATATTATTGGTTGAATCAAAATTGGATTAAAACAATTAAACAAAGTATTATTTATTTCGATTAAGTACTTTTTTAACAATTTCTTAAAATTTTAATTTGAACATAAAAATTTATGTAATAAAATATGTATTGTAAAAATAGTATCATTGTAATTTTTAAAAAAATTTGAAAAAATAAAAATTAAAACGAATTTGTTATAGATTATTTGTAGAGAGTGTATTATTTACCCTCTTTTGACTAGATAAAACTTAACTAAATATTAATGAATAATTAAATTTTAATTAGATAAAAATTAACCCTAGAAAAATTAAAATATTTGCTGTTTTTGTGATTATTCTGATTTGGCAACGTTTTATTTGAAGAAAAATGGGACGTTAAAATGAATTTGATTTGATTATTAATTATTTTGTCATATATAAAAGTAAAAATGAGTTAAATAATACTTCGTATATTCTAATTTTGTGAAAAGTGGTTGAAAGGAGCATTGGATTGAGGTAAATTAAAGACTGATAACACTGCATATTATATTATTATAAAGAATATTTGTGACTGATCATAAGGATATGTAATAGAAATGGATGGGAAGTAAATTCTTCGAAATTCTACTAAAAGATTAATTATTAAGGTTTCTATGGAGATTTTGTTGAGAAGCGGCAATGACCGATGAAATGTAACGTAACTGAAGGAAAGATGGTGAAGTAAATGGTCGTTGGCACCGCGAATGACAGTGTGAGAGAGAGAGAGAGAGAGAGAGAGAGAGAGAGAATGCCCGGGTGTAACTGATAATCAGAGTGACGACTGTTAAAGTTCGAGCTCGAGTGGTTGATAAAGCACATCGACTTTTTTTAAATGCATCATTCCCTCTTATTCGCTCAGACGAGATGACCGTGTGCACAGAAAAAGTTACTTATCATTTATTTAAGCATATTTTTTTTAGAAAGATAATTCTAATAATAATAATAATAGGATAATTCCACTCACTTCTGTCTATCGGTTCACTGGATTTCAACTGTTTTCTGGATGTAACCAAGAGTTATTCGCATTTTTTACAGTTCATTTTTGGATAAGTAATATTTATAAATATTGTCCATACAATTTTCTTGCGAATGTAATGGCAAAGCACTGGCTTGTAAGTATACGTTATTTTCAAAATTACTTGTATGTATTTTTACGAGTAAAGAAGGTATAAATCAATTCGATTTCTGGTAATTGCATTTTATTTTATATCACTATTCGTCTATTCAATGTAATAAGACATAAAGAAATTTATAATTAATATATAAATAATTTTGGTACAAATTTTTTAGTAAAAGGAAATTACCAAACCCACCATTTTTAAATTTAATAAAATACATAAAAATACTTCCCAACCCTTACCTTTATTAAATGAAAAAGAAAAAAAAATTACTTAAATAAAACTACAATAATATGTTTCAATAGTATTTAAAAGAATATGTTTGTACATAGATTTTTTTTTTGGACGATATTATATTTATCATTTAAAATAACAAAGTAATTAGAGCAAATTTATATCTAAGATTATTAAACGCATTAAAAACAAAAATAAAAAATTTGGAAAAATTTAAAAGCAGAGTACAATATATATATATTAACTAGTGAATTATACTTATTAAATAATTGTATATAAATTTATTTTCAAAAATATATTATTATTTTATATTAATATTGGTTATCACAAAATTTTACATTAAGACTTATCACCTTAAAATATCACCTGCATAAATTCATTATTTTGAAGAAATAAATGTTATTCAAACTTTTAATAATATAAATTACATAATAATTTTTAATAATATTTAAACATAATTTAAACTCTTGTTTTAAAAACATGAATTAAAATTGCTAATTAAAATGGAAAATAAACGTATACATTAATTTAATTAATTTGATAATTTAAAAACTTATTTTTCGAAAAAAATTTTAATGTAAACATAAGTATTCATTTTTAAAAATAATATAATTCTTAATTACATAATACACAATCCCTTTTTAAATAAATTTATTTTATTACTTAATAGGTTACTGAAGAAATGTGAATTTTTAATAAATTGACAATGTAAAGAATTTGAATAAAATTTGTATATATATTTTTATTTGTCCGATAACAGGAAGTTTATAACTTCATAATTCATATGATTAAATTTTATATATAACTGTTTTTCTTCTAAGACGATAAAATTATCAGGAATTCAGATTATAAACTATGACTTTATTTTTTTTATTCTTAATTTTTTTCGTAAGTTTAATGTATTCACTCGGTATTTTATATCTTAAAAGTGTCCGATGAACAATTCAAAATTCATTATGATTAGTTCAATCTATATGACAAGTAATGATAAAAAAAAAAGAAAGTTATTTTCATAAGATTCAAAATAATAACATGTATTTTATTAATTTTTATTTTATTAATTCATTTTATTAATTCATTTTTTTTTATTAAAATAAAAAAAAAAATTTTAAACTCGAAAAATTATTATTTTCTTATAAATTATTGGACGATTATTTTTTCAATATTTTATTTTGTAAATAATTAAATTAATAAACTCAAACATGTATAATATATATTTTTTTAATTTAATTTATAACAGAGAGATCTTTTATTGAATTAAACTGAATTCAAAAATGATTATTTATTTAGAAACATAAAGTTTGGAAGTTTTTATTTAATTCCATAATATATGAAGTAAAATAAAAATATAAAAAAAAAAATTAAAATAAAATTTGAATAAATACAAATTGAAAAATAATGTTTTTATGTAATTAATGCATACAGAGCTTATAATATTTAATTATATATATTTTTTAAATTAGTGTATATTTATAATTTTGCGTTTAGTTTAAAAACTAAATTGAATGGATATCATATATAATTATTTTAACAAAAGCCTAAAAAAATGTTGAAGAAAGCTTGACAATGTTTACGAAATTAATGATGAGAATTGACTTCAGTTACGATTCTTCATATATAATCCATCTATTGTAACTAATATTTGTAATTTATACTTAATTTTATGTCATTTTCTTTTTTATTATCTATGAATGTTGTCGATGATCAGTATCTTGGAAAAATAAATTAATATAACCTCTAAACAAAAAAATAAGATTTCTCAATACAATTATGAAATATGATAACATATCGTATAATCTAATGGTACTAAACAATTATTAAATTATATATTTTAAAATTTTATTTACAATGTACCTATATATTATAAATATGGTATAAATATATTGGCTAAAATACACAATGTGATTATTAATAATAGCTTATTAATAAAATATTATTTAATAATATCAATAAAATTAATATCTTTTTGTTAATTAAATTATCATTTATGAAAGAAAATGAGCATAAAATATTTCTATTCAAAAAATTCATTATTATTGAATGTATTGCTTTTTTAAAAAAACAAAACTAATTAAATCTATGAAATAAAAATAAGTATCAATTTAATTAATAAATATATATATATTGTCTTAAAATTGCAGACATTTTATTAGATAAGGTAATATTTACATTTATTCATTGAAACTTTTCATAATTATTTTCGTGTAAATTATCAAATTTTTTCATTTTTATTACATGATGAAGTGATACAGTTTTAAATTAGAACAAAAATATAACTATTTAATGTAACTTTCTTGTTTTTATATTTTTAAAACACATTAATTATATAATCACTATGAACTTTTAATCTGGAGTCAGATAATACACTGTTTCATTTTCATTGGTTGAAAGTAGTTCAAGCCTACAACAATTAACAAAAACCAAAGAAACACTGTTTTTAAATTTTTCAATACACATATATGTATAATTTCTATACTTTAAGAGAATTAGTTTTTCACATAAGTGGCAATTGTATTGTTACAAGCCATCTTCATTTTATTTAATTTTAAATTAAAAAAATAAATTGCATAAGAAAAGTTTTTCTTGTATCTCTCAAACTTTTATGTGGGAAAATTTTGTAACTTTTTAGCGGATAAATCATCTTAAAATTCCAGGCATAGCAAGGGATTCTCACCTGTCTGCGACCCAGTGGACTTTTTCATATGCATACTAATGTACACCCACAGCAAAATAATATTATTTTTTCGCCATTTTTTAAATATTTAATAATATTAAAAATAAAAAAATATTTATTATTATTAAGTAATTAAAATTGTAATCCACCAATAATTGTCATGATTACCATATCATAACTTGTTAAAACTTATAAAAATAATATGACATATAATTACATATATTTTTTCGAGTATTTTCAAATTGATTCCTCAAATAATTCAGAATTCTAAATTTCAATAAAATCATTAAAATAAAAAGTATTTAAATTATATAATTAGTAAGTGTGATAAATACAAACATAAATTAAATTGAAAAATTATGTATAAGTTATAAGTACGCACCTTCATAACTTATGTATAAAAGCAATTAGCTCTTCGCGTATATAAATTTGTGTATTCAAATTGTCAATCATATAATTTATTAACTTAAAAATAAAAATAAAAATTGATAATAGTAATAAGATTATTGATTTATACAAATTAAATTCGAATATTAAAATATTAATAATAATAATAATAATAATGTAATAATAATAATGTATTAATAATAATGTAATTCTCGGCTTTTTGGCCCGCGAATGGACTCTGCATTATGGTTACATATCACTTTCCTTTCCTACACTTTCGGTATAATATTTTTTTTTTTTAACATAGCTGTTCAGTCTTTTCTTTAGTTTTATCATTTTTTACCTCAGCCTGTACATCTTTCTCACATTTCATTCATTAACACTTTTCCGTTCTCCCCTGTGTTGGGGCACTTTCCTTTATCATTCGTTCTCTCTTTCAGATACTTCATTTTCTCTTTTACTTTCCTTATACTGTCCACCAATTTGTAGTTTATTATCATCCCATTCAGTTCCACCATTATCATACTGTACGTCCGCATTCTCTTACTTCTCAATTCCTCCATAACCTCTTTGGTTTCCCTACATTCCATTATTATATATTTTCAGTAACCCGATTTCTCTCCACATAGTCTGCATCTTTACCTGATTTTCTCCAGCTAGTACTTATTCCTTGTGGTTATGTTCCTGCACTGCGTCCTCTCGATTACTTTCAACACTTTCTGTTTTCTCACTTCTATAAGGTATTTGGGTAAGCCCGACTCCTTCAGCTTCTTATACCTCTTCTTATATCATACTTCTAATATCCTTTCTTGACCTTCTACCCTTTGTCTTTCAGTTTCTCTCTTTTTATCTTTTCGTATATGTTTTTCCTTTACTTTATCCACTTCTCCAGCTGGTCTCTACTTAGTGCCAAACCATTTCTCCATTTGATCTATTTCTTTATTGTCTCTCCAGCTCGCTTTTTTCCATTAGGCATTTCCACGTCCATCTATCCTCACTTAGCACCTTTAACTTATTCTCGTATTTCAACGTCCTGATCTTCCATTCGTCTCTCATTTCTATCTCATCTACCTCTTCGTACAATATGCACCTAAGGGTTCAGAAATCTAGAACCAGTGTCCACATATAATAATCCAGTTTTATCTTTTCTATCCCCTGTGTCTCTTTTCTTTCTATTGAAATCTCCACCACGCTTCCTTTCTCCAAATCCGCAAGTTTTCTTCACTATTACTCTGCCTTTATTCTTTCTCTTTTCTAAGTGCTAATTATGCTCTCCTTTCCTGTCAAACATGAAAGCTAGGTACCTGAATCTATTTACTATTTGAATCTTCTTGCCCTTTTATTTCCAGCTCGTCTTCTTACTTCTTTTACCTCTCTTAAAGATCATTATTTTCATTTTATCCACGTTTAATTTCAGTTTCCTTATTTTCAGATATTCATTCAGGGTTCCCATCATCATCTATATTGCCTTTTTGTTTTCGCCTAGTAGTACAAGATCGTCTACGTACGCTAAGGTCCAGATCCTTGTCCCTTATATTTTAACTCCTCCGATCGCCCTTGCTTTTATTTCTTCTTCTAGACCCGCCATGTATATGTTGAATAGGAATATTAGAATATTATTTTTTATAAATAAAAAAACACTTGTGTGCACACGCACGTACACGAATGTACATATGCATCACTTAATTAATTATTATAGTATTTAAAATATTTAAATTACATATATTTGTTTATGAATTTTTAATCCACTAATAATTGTTAAAAGTTTTATTTGAAAATTCATAACACCATTAATACTATCGATTTATAATATTTATAAAAAATGTATCTATTAATAAATTAATATTGGATATAATGTATCTACAAATAAATATTTGTTTATATTTTATATAAAGTTAAAATGATAAATAGTACTGCAGCTTGCATAATTTGTAATTTACTAAATAATTAATGAAAAATAATAAAGAAAATCTCAAAATAATAAAAAATACTTAGAAATTTAATAAAAGCTTCTATTAGCCCATTAAATTAAACTAAAAAATGTGAAAAAAGTCAAATTTTCTCGAGAAACTACCAAGTATATATTAGGTCCGAAGTTGTACTTTAAAGACATTATTGTCTACAATTTGTCAGGATACGAGTATACTTATTCATATGTTAAGTGAATTAAACAAAATATATTAAATTAATATGCATATGTTACGTCTGTAATCGTACGCAAATAGTAATTTTTGCTTTCGCGAAATTCACGTCGATTTTCCAAAAGTATCGAATGAAGAACGAAGAACGAAAAACCCTTCGTTTTATCCGGATCAAGGTCTATGATGATTGCACTGTCCCTGGACAAAACTACCGATTGTTCAAGCGGTTTCACCATTTCGTGTCTACACTTTCGTGCAATAGCTCTTGGGTAGAAAAATACAGCTAGAGTTCGCGATTTTATTTAAGAAAATGAAAGTGGATGTACGCGAGTAATAGGATCGGAAAACAAAATTAATGGGAAGAAAATAAAAATTGGAATATGCATATTTTAAATAAGTATTTAATAAATCTAACTTGATACAAATTCTCCTTGTTTACAGGATTGAACTGGAGGCCGAGAGAGAGAGAGAGAGAGAGAGAGAGAGAGAGAGAGCGTGTAGAAAAAAGCTAGAACTATTAGAAGACTACACTTTTTTATACGGATTCACGTATGTGGGATTATATGGAAGAAGAGGCGACCTTATCAGTTTTGTACCTTAAGGTGAACGAAAGAGCGTAATTCCCTCCTCCTACGTCGCATCTTCTTGATTTTGTTTCAAGCTATAAAAATAGTTGCATAATCAACTTTTACTCAATCCTTTATTTTTCAATGCTGATTTTTTCCATTAATTATTTCTGGCTTACAATAATTTCGGTGCTTTTCGTTTACATTTACATTTTCATGTTTAATTTAATTTTCCATGAGCATTTAGAATATTTGAAATCATTTTAATCTTACTACGGAATTTTAACTGTGTTATCGACAGAAATCTCCATATTTTTCGGGTGTTGACAAATTTCCCTCATTCCCTTCGGATCCTTATCAAGTCGGAAATCTATGCGTTTAGGCGGCGCAGTTCTCATAAACTTAATTAAATTAGTTATACCTGTGAATTCGTCTGTTCCGTTTTTCTCGATGATGAGGTTTCTTCTATGTTAATTACTTTGTACATATGGGTGTTATATTCTAAATTCATTACATTTTTTTAAAAAAAAAGAAATAGGTTAACGGGTCATGCCGTAACATATATCTTTGAATTATTCTTACCAACATTACGTTCCTCATGCCATATTTTCTTAAATTTTAATTATTTAGGGTAGAGTAAAATTGAGATTGTAAACCTTCGTGTTACGGGGTGAACATCAGATAATTCCTACCATAATATACCGAATGTTATTGCTGTACACAAAAGATTACTAATCATTTGGGTTAGCTACCCAAGACCCCGGAGTTACACCCCATTTTCCGTCGTAAGCGCCAACCTAACGCTAGTAACATTTCGAATGCACAAACCAAGCTGGTAAGCCACGTCTTAAAAATTGATATGTGTAACTATTATTATAAATTATTGCTTATAATTTTAGATACATATTGTTGTTTTGGTAAAAATAATAAAAATGAATGATTTAAAGAAAAATATTTTTTTTTGTACACGAAGAAAACTTTAAAAAAAAAACAACCATTACTCTGATAATAAATTATTGATTTAAATTTTGTGTGTCAAACATCTTTTTTATATATATCATTTAAAAATAGATTTTTGATACTGCAATATTTTGTTTATAATTAATTTTTTAGAAATAAAGTATATTAATAAGATCATTTGATTTTTATATTATTAATTGACTTTATGAATAAAGTAAATAATGGTTTATATGAAAGATATACTTAATCAATATTTTTATAATATTTATTATATTTAACAATACATTATTTATTAATCGATAGATAGTATTTTGTAAATATATGAAAAGACTTTTTATTGATAAAGTTGTAAGAAATCATAATTATTTATTGTTTTTATCTAAAAAATAATTTAAAAAAAAAATAATAATATAGGCATTAGTGAAATGATTAGTATAAATTTAATGCCATTGATGAATAAATAATTTGTAGAAATTACCAATGTATCATAAATTTATAAAGATATTTTATGCAATTATTTCTAGATACAAAGTTCATATCATTTTTACGAATATAGCATTTTAAATATTTTGAAAAATATTTTCAAGAAGAGTAAAATTTTACATTAAAATAGTATAAAATTAGTAGAAAATTGAAAAGACTAAACTTAAAATAATATACTAGGTAAACGAAATATCAAATAAATTGTAATCGTACTCTACTAGGTTTTAATTTTAAATAACATATTATATAATGTAAATTTCTTCGTAATCAAAATTTTTTGATAAAATGTATTAACATATTGATGTATATAAATCATCATAATCCTTATCACTCCCTTAAAAGAAAATACAACAAATTTAATATTGTTTTTGCATCTTTAATATTGTTTCTTTATACTTTAAGATGTATTATTTAACAAACAATATTCAAATCAGTGTGAGTAAATTTATAATTTATTAGTTACTAATAATATTATTATATTAATTTAATTTAAATCATTTAATATTAAATCATTTAATATAAAAATTTAATTTATCATTTAATATTAAATCAATCACAAAAATGGAAAAAGTATAAAATAAATTAGTTCATAATCATTAAATTATATACATAATGAAAATAAGAAAAAATAAGATGCTTTTTTAAAGTACTTTTTTATTTTTTATCGATTTATTTACTAAACTTAATTATTTAATCAGTTAAAACAGATTTATTTAATTTAAGACATTCTAAGTAAGTTTTATTATATCAAATCACTTGTGCATATTATTTTATCAATAAATTAAGATTTTAGTATAATTATCATTTAATAAAATCAAATTAATTTTAACCTTATAAGTTTAGGTATTATAAAGCTATGATAATTAAAATATTAAAGTGTTGAAATAATATAATAAAATTTTGTAAGCAACTCTAAATACGTTAAAGTTTACATTTGATTTATATATTTTTATGGTTAAAAGTATATTTATTTTATAATTACATGGAGAATATTTATCATTATTTATTCAATTATAATGACAAATTGAATATATTAAAATTTGTACTTTATACCACATTGTATTTATATATTCTATGGACTATTTATGATTCTTTTATTTAATTTTATTCGTCGGAATAATAAGAAATTGTAAAACATTTTTATGAGAACCAAGTAAATTGTACGTATTATATTAAAGTGCATTTCAAAAGTTTATTGATTATATTAAAAAATATAAATAACATTAATATTCAAATAATATTAAATAATTATAACAAATACGTTAGCGTATAAAAAAATGTATGAAAAATGATTTTTGGTATAAGCAATGTGAATAGTTTGTATTAAAATAATCGATAAAATGGATATCCATGTACATTATGTGTTGATGATTAAAAATCATTGATTAAAATATTTTATTTATTTTAAAAAGTTAAGAAACAACACTTAAACTAGTATTATAATGATCTATTTAGTGTTAAAATAATATAATAGTGCATAAGTTAAATATTATCTATAATCATAATATTTACGTATTACTTAGCATTCATCATAGTTGCAATTATAATATCATTACCTTTAGAGAATGATAGTATGTAATATTAATTTTCAATAAATACTTTTTGGTGATCCGTGTTTACCTTTGCAATTTATAAATATACGTGTAGAAAAAATATTGCTCAGCCTAAGCAAATTTACTTTTATTACAGTTGATTAGCTTTGTGTGAGTTTAGCTTTTCAATGCATAATTACGGAATAATAAAGTCATGCGGATTTGTTGTAACAATAACAGTATCTGGTGCACTAGGGGAAAAACCCAATCCAGTAGGTACTTGCCAGTTTACATAATTGCCAATTTCACACTGTGCATTAATTACTTTACTATTCCAACGCAAACATTCATTTGAAATATTCTACGTAGGTAATACTTTTTACTGTATGAAAAATCAGCATTATTTATTATTTATAAATTAAAAATATCAACATATAATATGTCCATGCGTTTTTTTTTATTATTAAATAAAAAATAAATATGAAATGTAATTCAGTAAATTTGTAAAATGAAAGGAGTACACCAGTGATAATTATAATTAATTTATCTATTATCAATAAAAATAAATAATTATAATTTTTGACTGCATTTTTGACTGCGTGAAATTCTTGCAATGCATTTAATCATTAATATTATCTATAAATAAAATCTCAATTTTTAATCGCACGTGTCGTTAATTTATTTCTCTGAAATGTAATTTTGAATATTATTGATTAAAAAGAATACAAATTATACAATCTAAAAGTTTGTTTATCAAATTGTCAGGTTTTACTCTATTGTAATTCTTAATTATAAGCTTAATAATAGTGAATTAACAATTTAAGCTGAATTAATTTTTAAATTAGCCGGTTCATTAAGAAAAAATTTTGTATTAAAATTTATAAATAACATAATTGTTCAGCATTACATACCGCAGGACCTATGAATAATAAATTTAACTTGAATAAAAGTAATCTATTATTTATCCCCATAGTAATTGAAGTTTTATATGCACATTTGTATAATTTCGCGTTTTACTATCAACTAATATTTTAGTTCAACTCTACAAGCTATGGATAATGTCAATGACAAGGTCAAATAAACTCTATCAATGTCAAGATTAATCAATTTCTCTTTTATAGTGTGACATTTGTCAAAAGATATTCATTGGTGGCAAAAAATTTTAATTATTTCAAGTATAGAATGACTCTTGGATTATAAATTCAGTTTTTTTTTTTATTTATTTTAGACCATTGTTTAGAGAATTAAATATTTATATACATATATGCACACACACGTTTACACGCTCACACAAATATTAATAATGTGTTGTAAATATTACTCATACGGAGCATAAAATTTTTGTATAATGACAAATGAATAATGCAGAGTGCGCTAAGGTTTCAATCAATGCTAGATGTGCATGCGCATTAAATAAAAAAAAAATGTTTTTAGTTTTACATTTACTTTGCTTTGATGATTAGTATTATTTATGTAAATTTTTAAATAAAAAATAATTGCATTAAGAATAAAATTAATTTGAATAAACAAAAGAAATAGGCGTTCATAGCTACTAATTCATTCTTCGTATATAATTTTCAAAATATGTAATATATTTTATAACATAGAATTATCTTAAATTGTCTTGTTTTATATGATTATACATGTTAAAAAAATACGAACATTAGAAGAATATATCAGATAATTTATATAAGACTTGTTTATTATTTTGCGTGATTATTGGGTGGTTTTTCTGAAAATTTTGCATACCTATGAATGATTACTGTTCTTTCCGAACTATCAATTTTACTTTATTTTATTTTTTTTTAAATTAAATTAATGCGTATATATAAGTAATGTCTTAAACACTTAGTGATTTAATAATTCTTAAGATCGATATGTAAGTGGTTGAAGTTATAATAAGCATTCATAGAAATAGATCAAAGAATATTTGATTTAGATAAATTACTGTATAATAAAAAATAAAGAAGAGAAGCATGATATTTTTAAACTTTAAGGCATATTGAAAAGTTCATATTTAATATTAAATGTGGTAATAAATCATCTTGATATCTATATTGAACTATACTTAAAATATATGCCAATAAAAATATACTGAGTTTTTTTTTAAATATTAATTCATTTTTTTAAATTTGATATAATACTATTATATCAAACATAATTAATATTAAAAATATATACACGCTTAATTACTAAATTTTTTAAAATGAATTTAATGTATTACATTTTAACGAAGTCTATTTTATAAATTTTTATCACTAATACATGGATACAATTTGAATATATTTGAATAAATTGCAATGATACTTACAAATAAAGTTATTCTAAAGTAAAAGTAAAGATTAACATTCATAAAAAATTATTTGATTTATTATTCATCGTAATTAATGATAAAATAATTCTGCTATTTAATACTAATGATATAATCATAAAATATTCAAGCGCAATTATTTCTCTAGAATAAATTTATTTTTGAACATGAGAACAATGAACTTAAAAAATTAATATGCAAAGTTAATATTTACAAATCCATGAAAAATTATGAACTAGGAAAATTGAGATTTACGGTAAAAAAAACCTGCTGACATTTAATTCACTAGTTATTAATCTAATATTCTTTTTGAAAAATTTCAGATTATTCTGGCTATGTTTTTAATTATACAAATAATGTTATTTAGATGTAAACGAAAACATGGAAATTGCGTGTGCTGCTTATTATATACAGTATATTATATATACAGTATATATTATACACAGTAAAGTTCTTTTCGATACTTTCGAGTAGATAAAAACAAAAAGACTAGTAATGAGAAATTTTAGTTTAATTATCGAAGGACTTTTGATAAACATGTATTATTTAATTTAAAATATTTTTATAATGATGATCAAATAGAAGATCAAATAAAGTAATCTAATAATTTTTTTTCTTTTTTTTTTATTTTAAACCTTATATTAAAATAATTTAATAAATATAAAGTTTTTTTCAAACAATAATAATTTATGTAACAAACTTCATTTTAAATAAATCTCTAAGACTTTATACTACTAAAATTTACAAATAATAATTGTAAAAGATAATATATAATAGAGATATGTTGTTGCAGTTATGTAAAAATTATACTATAAAAATAATTATTAAATTAATAATTCTTAAATGTTTTACATATAATATATCAATAAATTTATCCAGTAATTATAATATTAATTGTTAATATGGTTATTAAAAACTCTATAAAATGAAATACTATTTGATCAAAGCCAAATTTTTTTGAAATTTTGAAAAAAGCCAAAAAAAAAAAATAGAATAATGAAGTACACTGATATTAATTAGACTAATAAATAAATTATATAAATTAAATTATTTATTTTTTATTTTATAAATATAATTATTTAAATTATATGACAACATATATTGTTTTACAATAATGATATATTATTAATGATTTGTATTTAAAAAAGTTATTAATTTTCATCAAAAATTCATATGATTTAGTAGTAATTTAAATACATAGAACTATATTTTATATATTATATTACAAATTATTTATGATAATGCAATATTTATGAGTATAAATAAATTTTAAGAAGAAATATACCTGAACAAATATTAATTATATAAAATTATTAAACAATAAAGATTAATAATCGTTAGATTTATTTTATTCTTGATTTTACTAAATCTTTTTATTGTCATATTTATAAATTTCCTTAACGTTTTTATGAAACTTGATGATAATTTAATATATAAAGTAGTATTCAGTTTTTGCTGCCTCAAAGTTTAATATGAAGCATTATAAATTAAAATTATAACTATTTAAAATATATAAGATATTATGTAAATATAAATAAGAATTTCTATTTACATAATAAACTACATCTCATTAATGCATTATTGTATTTAAATTTTTATCAGTTTTGAGCAGTATTAAATATTTATAGATTATTGCAGATTTAATTAACATACTAATTGAAAATTTTATTTTACATAGTGTATTAAAAATAAAATATTTAAGCATATAAAAAGTATTTTATTTTTGTAATATAATAATATTTATAATATATTAAATAATTTTTATTACATTAGTCAACTTTAAAAATAATATTGTTATATTACTTATTAAATATAAATTATGATATATAAATATTATTAATTATAATTTTTCGTTTTACGTAATATATATATTAGGTAAGTTTTTATTGTAACAAATTGTTATTACATTATCATTACAGTTTTCTGATTTCAATAAAATCTAAATTTTTAAATTTTTAATGAATATAATATAATAGCATTGATTATTAATAAATGAACATTTTAAATAGATTTTATAAATAATAATATAAATTATATAAATTCACTTAATAAATAATAAGTTTAGCATTAATAAATTTAATTAAATATAAAAATTTGCAGATTATCTAAATGCATCTATAAATTACTTTTGGTTTCTATCTATTTATTCATATAAAGATAAAAGAAAAAAATACATACGTACGTATAAGTGTAGTTACGCACACGTGATTAAATCTAATGAATAAAAAAGAAAATAAAGTAATATATAAAATTTAAACACTATTATTTTTTTTTTATTTGTAAATTAAAAAAAAATTGTAATTATTTATTCTATAAAAAATAAAATGAGTTGTATTAAATAAAATATTCATATATAATTATAAAATATATACTGAATTACTAATAAATACTGTTTATCACTTATACATTTTATTTACTAAGCAATGATTTTACATGGGATTTTGATATTGATTCAAACAATAATAATATAGTAATGGTTTATAATGTCAAAAATAATTTATAATGAAATAAAGTAGAGATAAAATTTACTAATCATTAAATATTGAGTTAGATAAGCTTTAAAGAAATAGTGTCATTAAAATTTGTTTTGTTTTACCAAATTGATAACAATTTATTTAAAAATTTAAATGTCGAAAAATTTTTTTTTTTAAATAGTACAACATATTAGATATGAAATCGGATAAAAAATTTACTAATGTTTAATTATTATAAAAATAAGAGATTTCTGGGCTTTGAAAAATTTCACGCTTATGATAAGTGATTGGGTCAATTAAAATATTTCTTCTATGTATGAATAAGTAATATTTTAATAATTTTTTTTTAAAAAGTACACCACAACTTTTACATAGAATTTTTATTTTTAAACTATTAAAGTTTTTGTACACGGATATAATTATTATTCGTAAAAGTTTGATTTTTAAATGTCTAATAGTTTAATTTGAAAATTTAAGCAATGAATTTATCAATTTTCTACGATAATTAATTTTTATAAGTGGATTAAGTTTTAATAAATTCAATGTGCAAAATGCATGCAACTATAAATCAGTAAATGTGATTGTTGCTTTTTATTAATTAGTAAGCTATGCGTATATTAGTAATAATATTTATAAATGTATATCTATAATTGTAAATTATTTTGTTATTAGTAAGTTTATTCTTGAAATAGTGAAACAGAATTTATAACAATATCATATTTATTAAAAAAAAATTATATAATAAATATTTCGATTACATAAGAAAAATATTTTACATATAAATGTTGTTAAACACATTGTGCTTCATACAACTTTAAATAGAACTGTACAATACAATTATAAATATATTTTTATAATTAAATGTAAAATTCAAAACAAGTCGAAAATTAAAAAATGTAAGGTGTTCTGAATAATATCCTAATTTAATTGGTTTTACTCGAACATCGATTAATTTATGTATACTGTTTTTAAATTATAATATTATAATATTAAATGTTAATTTAAAAATATATATGTAAAAATTTTACAATTCTCAAGTTAATAAAATAACAAATTATTTGTGAAAATTTAAAATAAATGGGATTTTTATTTTTAAGTTAGTCTTTATTTCTAACTTTGTTAAAACCTTACAAGGTAATAAAATAATCATATAAAATTTAGAAAAGATTAGAAACCACTCCATTTGATGAAATAATATTTTATTTTTCAGCAATGAATGTTATAATTATCAAATGAACAATATATATATATCAGTTATCCATTTTGATACGCAATAAAAATACAACTGAACAAAGTAAAGATGTTCTCGTAATCGTGTAAACACTTATATCGTTATATTACCTAATCATTTAAATTTTCTTTAGAACAGTCAAGTTAACATACTCATTTATTTTGACTGATATAACATATATAAAAAATAAGCTTGCTAAAATAAGATTGCTAAAATAAGCAGGCAATTTCATTAGTGCCACAACTATATTAATTATCTTTATGTTCGTTTAACTTCTTAAATTTTATTTGCTACCGATAAGTTGTCTGCATAATTATTCAATTTACATAATCATCTCATTTATTAAAGAACTCTTACATTATTTAATATCAATATTTCTACACCAATTATTCATTATATTTATACATTAGTTAATTATAAATAATTCTTACATATTTTATTATACTCAAGATATATAAATTCTTTAATTTTAATTTAATTTGTGTTAAATTTAAATATATAAGTGTAAAATTATATAAATGTATAATTTTTAATACGATAATTTAAAAATATTAATAAACTTAAGGTATTTAAATTTTGATTAATATTTTAAAATAAACAAATACCTGACTCATCATGATTAAAACACATTTTTTAAAATAAATTTACTGTAAAAAAATGTGATAAAATGTTATAAAACGTGTTATTGTTTGGATGTAGAAGTACTAAGAAATATAGATATACGCCAAGATAAAATATTAACTGTAGTTTGAATTTTTTACCAACAGATAATTTTTTATTTAAAAATTTTGGTTATTTTTTTTTACTAAATAGAAAATAAAATAATATAAATTTTATTCGCTGTTTTATTTAATGTTTAGATTGAATTTTGTTAGAAAATTATGATATTGAATTATAATGAACATATTTATCTATTTTGGAATAGGTTTTATATGTCATTTAAATCAAGTAATGAGTATTTTTGTAGATTTGTAAAGCTTGTCAAAAATTTTTAACATGTAATTAAAGATTGTTAATATCAGTAGTAAATCTGAACGATCAGAAGTAATACAAACGAAGTTTAATTAAGTTAAGTATCAAACACATTAATTTAAGAGACTACTGTAATTTACATACTCTATTAAGAAAAAGTATACCTATAATTAAATTAAAAATTTTATTAAAACAATACCTTTGATTCTTTGAATTATATAGGTTAATAAACTATAGCATTTTCATTTCGATAAAAAACTCAATATATTTCGTTTAAATACAAAAGATATAGTAAAGATATAGTGACGGTCAGTTCTGTGTATTGTAAACAAATGTTGGGTCAGTTATTGGTCCAGTGTATAGACGGTGAGTGGCGGAGTATCCATTATCTCTCTATTTTTCTCAATTCTTAATATTTGAAGTAAAAATTGTTTTTCCTAGCGTAAATTTATTTTTATGTATGTGTGTATGTATGTGATGAAAGAGAGAGAGAGAAAGAGAAATTCTAAGATTAGATTTACCTGATTTTCAAGCATTGACATTAAGGAAAGAGAAAAAGAGAATTGTAATTCATTTCCCCTTTGCGATGGAAGGGCATTGTACATTGAACTTAAATATTATAAAAGTTATAACAGTTGAAAATCTTCAAAAATTACATAAGTAAAATGCTGTGCACAGTTTAAATTCAGCTATCAAAGAATACTATTATATTTTCATTATTACTAATGATAAAGACGATAATTACGATATTTAATAAAGGATCATTAAAAATAATAATATTATAGTTTAATAAAAAATAATTTTTATTGTTAAATTTCATTTATCAAAGTTTCACTATAATTTAATATATCATTATTTTATGTATTTAAAAAACAAATCAATTTACCACGTATTATTATTGATTATCAATGTATTATACAATAAAAAATTTTATTAAAAGAATAATTAATCCAATTACCTTAACAATAATGAATTGCTTTAAAAATGTTGACTTTATTTGTAAACGCAATTGCATTTAGTTGGATTGTAGTTAGACAAAACTATTAATATATAAACTACTTTTAATTACTTACCTGCAGTAATAAATTATTGAAATACAATTGATTTACAACGATAAATAATATAAGATTAAAATATAAAATTTAAACACCCAATCAATCATTAATTTTATTAAATTACATGAAAAACAATTACAATATAGATTAGATAATATATATATATATATTATAGAAAAAACAAACAATCAAAAATATAAATTAAAAAAAAATCAAATTATCCTAAATAAACATTATAGTATTGTAATTAAAAAAAAAAAAAATTATATATAATATGTATTTATACATATTACTATTATTTAGTAGTATTATCATATAAAATTAATTATAGTATTCTGATTACTGTAATTTTTGTACATAACAATAAATAAAAATAAATGATCATATTACTATTTATCTTGAACTTAGTTAAAATTAAATGATAATAATATTTTATTCTAAATTTATTTTTATTAAATTAATGCAATAATAAGGCTACAATATATTGGAATAAATAGAAGAAGATGAAACGAATAATTTTTTTTAAAACTTAATTTTTTTTGGAAACTAAATGAACCCATCGATTTCCTGTTACAAAATTCAAAACTTTATTAATATATCTAGAATACCTTTAATAAAATAATGGAACAATTTTGTTTTGATTGAATAAAATAATAACACTTATTTTGAATTTTATTCTAGAAGAACTTATATTAAATTATAATTCATTGGTATTTTTTAAAGTTCTTATGGAATTATATAATCTTAAAATGAATTACAAACTGATTTAACTATTTGATGACATGAAAAATTTTATTTAAATGCAGATAAATAATGATTTTATTATGTTATTATGTATATACATACGTACATGCATACACGTATTATATGTGTGTATGTGTGTATGTCTTTAAATTTATCACTACAATTCAAATATTTATATTTAAGTAAAATCAATCATTTACATGATTTTTATAATTTAAAATTTTTTTTAAAATGTACGCTTCTTTTCAAACAAATTTAAAATACTTATTATGCAAGTATAATATAAATACTAAAAAATAATTGGATTTCGTAGGTATTATTATTATTCATATTCAATTATCTTATTTAAAAAACATATTATGATAGTCATTTGTAACAAAAAAATTTTAAAAATGTGAAATTTTGATGTGAATAAAACATTTTCCACTAGATAAAATTTTGTACTAGTAAATATAATATAAATATAAATATAATAGTAAATATACACGGTAAAATTTTTGGCGTAAATGATAATCTATCGAGTATTGTCATTTTCTTTTTTAATAAAAATTTTCTATCAATCACATTTATTCATATAATCACATATTGAATTTATATTGTAATAGAATTTTAAATTTGTAAATTTTATCAATAATCGTATTAAATAAATTCTAAGATGATATATTTGATGAAAAGAAGATGTTAACTATTAGTATAATCAAAATATATTATTTATGACGATATTTTCAATTAATTTAATGTAAATCGACAAAATATTATTTTATATAGGAATTTAGGTAGGATATATAAGTGAATAAAAATGTGTTTTTTATTTTAAGATTGTAAAGTTGACTTTTATTTTAAGATAATTTGAGAAATGTACGATACATTTATCATGAAAACTACATTAAACCAATAATAAATAGATTAGACTATCCGAGTTGAAAAACCTTTGCTAAGGGTTTTATTTTTCTCTTTTTCACAAACGATGTTATCGAACGATGAGCTAAATATCTCTTGGTATTGTCTCGAATTTTTATTATTATTGACACAGCAATTTTTTAACGAAGATTGCAATCATTTTGAGTAAAGAATTATTCCGAAATTTCGTTGATATTTGGAGATAATAAAGATAATTCAACAAGATAGTTTTTACATAAATTGTAAATGAAAATAATGGCTGCCGGTTAATTACATAATAATATTTTATAAAATATATTTAATACATCGGTTGAATGTTGTTTTGAAGTACTCAATACGGAATTGACGAATTGAAACAGATATTATTTTAAAAAATATTCTATTAACAAATAATTCATATGTAATATATGTATAAAAAATTAGTACATGAATTTTTCTTTTGTGCGATGTAAAATTCAAATTTATGAACTTGAATATAAATAGTTTTCATCATTGATAAATAAAAAAAAATACTCGAAAAATTTGTCAAATCAATGATGACCTACATTGATGTATACGTGAAAGAATAGATAAAAAGCTTCCAAGTTCAATAAGAAATGTTTTTTACCATGAATTAATCAAACGAGATGAAAGATATTGTCTACTCGAAATTGAGTGTAAGTCCATTGGTTGAGAATAGTTTTAGCGAATTAGTGAATTGTAACTTGGAAAACTTGATTATCAGCTTTGTTGTTTTGTTTTTTGTTTAAGCAAACTGCAAGCAAAATCTTGATTGGGAGGGATGTGCATGTGATAAGTTCAACGCACGCGAGTCTGAAAGAGTCGGGGATTAATTGAGTTGCAACCAAGTTGCTCACATCGCGAGTATACAAGGAGTGAGAGAGAGAGAGAGAGAGAGAGGTGGGGGAGGGATCTTTGAAACTCTGAGCTGGGGATAATTTATTTGTTAATCCGGGAAGGAGGAAGAGAGATAGGAGGTATTAGCAGAGTGCTCGTCGGCGATATCTCTAGCTTTGTCGGGAGTGTGTGGTTGCCGGGCCCCCCAATACGTCACATGTGCACATATGCCATAATAATCTCCGGGACATGCAATCGCGGCTTCGGGTGCCTGACGTCACACGTTCGGGTATACAGACACGGACAGGAATGCGACACAGACTCATGTACACACTGGCGTGCCGGTGGAACGCGCTACGCATTCCTTCGCACTCACATTGTACGCGGTCCCGCGCGTTATTGCATTATTGTGCAACAAAACTCCGTCAATTATTGTTCAAGTTGATATCGCGAATCGGAATTGCAATGCTGCTAACGTTGTTTGTACCCAGATTGACGTTTGATGACGATAAAACGATAAACTCTCTCTCTCTCTCTCTCTCTCTCTCTCTCTCTCTCTCTCTCTCTCTCTCTCTCTCTCTCTCTCTCTCTCTCTCTCTCTACAGCTAATAAGATCATTTTCAGGAAGTGTCGCATTTGGCTATCCATTATTCGCCGTTCACTCTTCGTGCTCTCCATTTCCCCTTGTCCTCTCGCTACAATTGCATTCTGTTATTTTTCTTCGGTTATTTTTGTTGCCGCCTTTTTGTAAAGTTCCTTTCTCCTCTTACCCCTGATCGTTAAACTCGGGTAAAAAATGCGAGAATTATGGTTTGTTGTGTTTTTTCAAACATTTTTAAACTTTCAGATACCGATTCGTGAAGCTCTGTTTAAACGTCTTCCCTTATCTCATTTCATTATATACACTATCACTCGTTAACGCTCTCCTTCATCCTATCTTTGCAATGTCGATTTCTCATTTCAGATAACTCTAAATCAAGCCATCAACTACACCACATTTTTATTTCTTTACAATTTTCTTTTTTTTTTTTTTTTATGATGAGCATTTTGTTAAGGAATATTTGCAGTTGTTGACAACCTTTTACACTGGCGTTACGACATTATTAATAATATTGACAACGACATTTATATCTTTTTTTTTAGAAATGTTCATCTCTCACATACAATAATTAATGAATAAATTTGAATTAAAATAATAATGAATAAAATAATATTATTTACAATAAATAAAACTTTTACAATGTATAAAAGACATACGAGTGAATGTTAAAAATTAAGACTGTAATAAATGTATACAAATAATTTTAGAAATATTCTCATGTACTTTGTAATTTATACATTATTATTTATAAATACTTTTTTCGTGTAACAGCGGTACATGTAAAATATTCATACTCTAACTCTCTCCTCTATTGTTTGATAAATACAAATATTATTTTTATTATTCAATAATATTTTGAAAATACTAAAAGGATTAAGGTAGTCATTTTAATTATAAACATTGAGCAAAATTATGGCGCTTTAATTAGTACTGTACTGTACATTTCAATAAAGATTATCTTTAAAATTTTTAAACAAAGAATGTTTTTTTTATCCATGTCATGATTGATTATTTAATTAAATCTTTCATTTTACTATTCTTTTGCTTTATATACTAATTATATATTCGAAAATAAATATCATTAAATAAATATTAACGAGTTATTTATTATTTGCTATTATAAAATCAATCATTTCATAATGAAATTAATTATTATATTATATTAATAAATACAATTAATTTTTAAACAATTTTATAATTATACAATAAATTTAAGCAGTATCAAACGAATGAATATACAATCGTCAACGAGGGTAATAAATTATGTTGGATAAAATCTAAATAAATGTAGTATAAAATAAAATAACTATTTATTATAACGTGATTGGCATTCATTGCAAATTTGATAAGATTCTTATCGTTTACTTATAATCAAGGATAAAAAAGACGTTTTACATTATATGTAATAACCTTGAAAATGAAAGTTCTAAAAAGATTCTCAAAAGTCAAGGTTTATAGTATTTTGGCTAAAACACAACATTTCATAAAATTTATTTTCAGTTTGTTACTATTTCTATTCTATTCTATTCAAAGTAATATTTACTTTTTGTAAACGAGGTTTAGTAAACTTCATTTTTTAGCGATTACCTTAAATGTTTTTAAGCGAATTTTTCAAGTTTTAAAACAATGATCATACAAGATATTACTGTTGGTTTGTTCGTTTTTTTCAATAGAGATAAATACCTTTAGATAAAAAATTTGATATTTTTTTTTAAATATTGCAAAGGTTTTTTTATTTTTTTTCACTTTTATAAATATGTATTAATAGATAATAAATTTGGATGCATTTGTAAAATACATCAGGCAAACACACATGTTATGCCGCCATCTTTGGAATATTTACGGAAGTACCAAGTTTAAAACAGAAATCTACTTTGTCAGATTTAAATGGTATCTTTAATATTGATCTCATTTATTTATTTATAGTTTTCGATAAATCGTTGTAGAAGAATTCCACTTGGCAATGCTGAAATACTTGTAAGAGTGCCATTTACATAATTCATTTTTAAAAATATACAGTGGTTGAATTTTTCATATCAACTAGCTTTTTATTTTCTTTTATCCACAAAGTATATAAATATATACTTGAGTTTATGTGGGAAATAATTTTGATTATTAATTCTACATATTTTATTTATTGCTTATTTAAAAAAACAATTAGTAGCATCGGAAGGTATTAAAGAAAATATGTTATAATTTTCATAATGTATTTAATTATTTTAATCAAAACTAAATATTATTGCAATATCAGAACTTTTTTCTTATTTTATTTTCAATATTTTTAGTTTACACAAAAAATTATTTTTACGTGTATCAATTTTTATAGAATCACTTTAAATTTTACATTATAATGTTAATAAAGTAATATAAAATATTTTATTTTACATAAATTGTAGAGAAACACTATTTTATAATAATATAAGCTATATATATTTTTAAATTGTTATATTGTTTATAAAACTTTTATATTTAAATAAAACAAAGAAACGGAAAAAAGTGTACAATTATATTAGTATAATTTATTCATGCGATGTATAATATTTACAAACAATCAAATATTTATTTTAATTCAAATAAATCATAAAAAGTAATAAAAAGTAATAAAATAAAGAAAATTTATCTACTATCAAATTTAAAGGTAAACATCAACAAAGTATATAAGAATTTAATGATTTAAATTAAATCCTTATAATTACATTGTACGGATTTGATGCAATTTAGTATTTTTAGAAAAGTTTTAATATAAAATGCATGTATATAAAGTTGTTTATTTGATCAAGTAAATCATTTTTTCTTTATTTCATTAAACATGCCGTAAGGATACTATGCTTTAATAAATTTTAATTTTTTTATTGACCTTTTAAACATCAACATATGTCACGTAGGATAAATCTGAAAGTATTCTTGCAAGTAATTAAGAAAAGTCTTGTGCAATTAATCTATAAATGCAATTTTACATTTGAAAAATGTTTTTAGGGGTTTAAGACTGATTTTAATGTCTCTTAAACATTAATTTCTATAATAAATGAGAAATATTTAACACAAAAATTATTTAAAAGGATATTATCATAAAATTATTTTTCTATAAATTTCAATCTAATCTAATAAAATTTTTGTCAACATTAGACACTATATATTATAAGTGTCCGTTTTCTGTTATTACGTATAAATATTGTACATTTGAAGTTTCTAAATTTTTTCTTATTGACTTATTTAGAAAAGCATAATTTATTATTTAGTCGTAAATAAAAAGTAAAGATTAGCTTTGACTCATAGTAACAAAAAGAAAAAGAAAAAAGAAACAACGTAAAACATACAACACTAAGAATTGAAATATGTATTTGATCTATATGAATATTCATATTATCAAATATTAGTAAAAAATTATTTTATTTAATAATGGGCCAATCTATAAAAAAAAGTAAAATAGTTACATTTTTTATTAGAAGCATATATTGGATTTTGTCATTCGCTTAGGCTGTTTGAGTGAATTACTGAATCTAACGACTTTACTTCATTTCTAATATTTAAAGAAGCAATGATGCAATGGTTCGTGTTGCAAGTGTCATAGAAAATATAAATTTTTAGTATAAATTTTTAATCGTTATTCGAAAAGATTTCACGAAACATTGTACACAGATAGACACTCGAGTTATAAATCATTAAAAAACGTGCCTCTAAAGTTTTAATGCATGACATTCTTTTCAATTACAAAGTTTTGCGTATTACTTTCGGGAAGCTTGAAAATACCTGTATTTGCGAAGCAATTTCAACGTACACAAAAACTCTTATCCAAATCTAATTATATGAATTAGATCCAGCGTATCCATAAGAGAATATGACTTTGAGTAGTGCTAAATCACCGTACTCTCGACATTCACATAAAAGGAAGAAAATCGGAAGAGAAGGAGGAAAACCTGAGAAAGCAGTTGAACCTAGCATTTGGAAAAACAGAAAAAAAGTCAAGGGCCCATGACAATATTGACGGCCCTGACCAGATCTAAGCAGAGCCTACAATGGAACTAAAGCGCGGGGTGCACAGCTATGCGCCCCCGTACGTTCATCCGTGCTTCGCTCCGTCTCTCTCCGCTCATGAGTCTGCTTTTCCCAAAGCCATGCGTGTGTGCGTGCGCGACGACTCGGTCTCTCTCGCATCAGCTGTTCGGCGAAAGCAAGCGTGCGCGTGCGACCAACGCGCGCTACTGCAGCAAGAGAGAGAGAGAGAGAGAGAGAGAGAGAGAGAGAGAGAGAGAAGGAGTGAGAGGGAATTCAAGTACAGAGTTTGTAGCTGCTCGCGAGCACTGCGCAAGCGCGCGAACGAGATGGAGAACCGCGATGGCTGTACGCAACGTAAGGATACTTCTTCAATTACGCGTTCAAACTATGGGAGCGTCGCGCATTTTCCTCGGTCTTCAATGATCCTCAACGTGGAAAGCACTTTTGTTTTCCACACTCGCTTGGAAATTACCTTAAGCGTATCTCCCTATTGCAAAAGGATAAATTATTGGCTTTTTGCTCTAGAATTAGACGACTGAGAATGTCTTGAATTTTTGCAATTTTTTTTTTGTAAAGCAGTCCAGTGTGATTTTAACATATTTATTATTTGACGAGCGCGCTTTAATGATTTAATGATTTTTATCTAGATTTATTCTTTAACCTTTTGGCAATATGTATTTTCAATTTATATATCGCTTTTATGGATAAGGTTTATTGGCTGTATTATCAATAAAATTGAGTGAATTTTGCACGTAACCGCCAACTAATCGTGTAGCTACTGCGTTATACTTAAATATATTAATATATAATTAGAATAGTTGCATTACATCAGTTGACGTAAGAAATGAGTTGCTATCTATACGTATTAGTGATTCAGGGGAGCAAAATATTTTTACTGATTAATATTTATATTTTGATTTATTCAAGCGGTAAGATTATGGAAAAATTAAAAATCGAATAATGAGGGACAGTCAACGAACAATCAGCATCAAGCTTATAAAACTGAAGTCTAATGGATATGCTAATTTGAAACGTTGAATTTGCGTTTGGAAGCAGTGCCGAGTACGATTATTCAGGTTAAAAGCGCAATTATTCTATTAAAGTTGGGATAATCCGTTAGTGTCTTTCGACAAAGGCACTCGAATGAAAGCGGCAATTAAACCGTCAATGCCTTTGTCGTTCGTTGTTAAAACCTTTTCTCGAGTTTCGGGCGTCGGATGCATAGGCTTTTAAATTATTGATCGTAGGAAAGGTGGAGGAATGGCGAGGCTAGACGACAAGAGGAGAGGAGAAGAGAAAGAAGAATATTGGAAAAGGGAAGAAAGGCTCGTAAAACGCAGGAGAAGTTTAGCTCGGAATTTCCGAATGAAAGAAAGGAAGCAAATTGTGACTGAAATAATGGAGCAAAGGAAGGATCTTGCTGCGGCAGTGAGCTGACGCGCAATTAAAGAAGCAGCCTCAAAAGAGAGACACAGACGGAGATGGGGAGTGGGAGCTCGACAGAGCGCGAGGGTGGGAGGGAGGGAGAGAGAGAGAAAACAAACGCGAGCAGGCGCGCGCGTTGACAGTGGGAAAGAGCAACATGGCCGCCTGCTGATCGCTCGGGCGCTCTTCCTTCTTTTGAAATTCACCTTCCTCGTGCGGCTCCGCTCTTGGACGTCGCCTCTTGTGCGCTACTCGAAGTATTCGACAGCGGCGCACCGACGGACTGACACTTTCTGCGCGGTCACGTCAAGACGACGAGGAGGAGTGCGACCGCGGCGACAGCGACGGCGACAGCCACTCGGACTACGACGCAGACGACGGGCTGGGGCGCATTATCAGATGATCGTCAGCAGTGAGTTTAACCTCGCCCTCGGCGCGACATTCGAAAAGTGAGTGGCGGTGCTGGTGGTGGTGCCCATCTTAATCTTTGTCCTAAGAAGTGCGTAGCAGCTCGGACTCGGGTGCGTAATCAGCCGATCAGGCCCAGAAAACGACGTTGAAGAGGAGGACGAGGACGAGAAGCCGTTCCCCGACGGTTATCCGTTTTCACGCATAGTCGTGCGTGCGCGTGAGTCGACCCGCGGATATATAGCGCGCGGAGGGGCCAAAAAGAGGGAGAGAGATCACAACAAAACAAGACAGAGCAGAGCTTAGGGGCTCGCTTTCGGCTCCAAGCGGGACAAAGAGCGAGACACAAACAAACAACGCAGTTCCCTTGAAGAAGCCCGCGGTCAGCGAGGCGCATTTTGCGCGTTTGTCTGGAGGAGGTGCTCCCGTCTCTGCTGCTGCCCGGTTGGATTGGAAAGGTTGTGGAGATGACGAGCCGCGACGATTGAGGCGAGTTGCACTGTCCGGCTCGGGCGCGTGTGGGTGCATATGTGTAGGGGGGGCGCGCGCGCGTGTGTGTGCCCGAGACGCAGAAGGAAGAAAGGAGGAGGGGCCGGAGAGGGGGGTGGAGGTGTCGGCGGGTGGATAGGAGCAAGCGAGACAAAGGCTCTGGTGAAGGACGGCCGCGCCGCAGGGGGAGAGGGAGGAGAGCAGAAGAGCCGAGGAGGTTCAGGAGCTCCGGGAGGAAACTCGGGCCGAGTTTCGGTGAATTCCAACTACTCGCAGGAACCTCTGCGTCATAGGATGCTGGAGCTCGAGTTGGTGCCCGAAAGGTCCCTCGGCTGCGAGCAGTGGGAATTTATTTTAGGCAAGTCTTATGGTTCAGGATGCATCAGTTGCACCAATTGCATCAATTAAATGTCAGTGCACGTTAATTCGAGGCTAAATGTCTTTCCCATTTCACCTATTGCTCTCGGCTCGTTGTAATTCGCTGATATAGCTTGCCGAGTTAATTGTTCGCACGAGGAGTTGAGGATGACGGAGTACTCTTACGGGAGACGAACGCAGGTCTTTGGCAAGTGCCTTTCCGATTTTACACTTTTAACAATGATCGCGAAAGTAGAGTGCCAGACCGAAAGTGAGAAGGAAGAAGGAAAAGGGGTAATCCATTGAGGGGGGAGAAGTAAAAGAGAGAGGGAGAGAGAGAGAGAGAGACACACACACACAACAGACAGACGGACAGAGTGAGACAGAGAGTTTATTTTGACGTACCGCATGTAAACAAAGACTGACTTCGGGTAAATGTACAGCGTTTGTTATGTAATTTTTCATGCTTACCAGTGACCTTTTTTTAAATAGCACATATTTTGGAAAGTGATAAAAATAAGTAGTTGTTAAATTTTTAATTCTTGGATTGCGATTTTTTTTGTGTTTAACAGAGTTTTTCCTCTTTTACGACAACCACGACTTCGTTACCTAATTAATGAAAAATTTTATTAAACATTTAATTGAAAGTGGTGACGACACTTTTTTACTCGTTAACTTTATAGAAAAATGGAATTTCAAATGTAATAATGATGGTACGTCGTCATTTTAATTATTTTTTTTTAGCACTACATACGTCGACTATTCCATCCAAATTCAATAACATCTATTTAGTTAATTTATTTGTTAAATGACAAAGCGTTGAAAATGTAATTATTTTGTTGTGTATTCAATCTTTACTTACTGTTCTTTGACCCTCTTTTTGTACAATCTTATAATCAGCATTTTAGATAATATAAAAATAGTAACAATTTTTTTCTAAATTATTACCTAATTTAAAAATGGCTTAAGTACATCATTACATTATATTTTTTAAAATTATATAATTAAAAATATTTTTTTTTATTTTAAATTCATAAATTTAAGAAATTACTTTCATCAAATCAATTAGTATTATTTTATTTAAAGTAATGATATAAGTTATGATACTTTTATTTCAAAACTACATTAATATTAAAATACGATTTAAATATTATATTATTCACAAAAGTAATTTTATTTAATTTATTATTAGAAGTAGTATACCTTTTCTGAACATGTTTTAAATATCGTAATAAAATAAAATTTATATTAATTAACTTAAAAGAAAAAAAAATTAATTCTCATAAATAATATAATATATAAAACTAATTCCTTTATAATTCATATATATTCATTTAATACTATTTTCATACCTTTATCTAATTCTTAATTTTTTGATTCTTTGATCATAAAAGCAATAAGTAATATAATATTTCAAAAATGGCATTTGTATACAATTATTTATTTTTAATGCATAAATATTTAATAATCAATTTTTTAGGTATGCATTTTTCTCAATCTGTATCAATTATACAGTCACAAGTGGGCATTATCAGGGGAGTACAAGTTCTTTACAGTGATACGGTAAGTAATAAATTCTCAAGAAAAATTTATTTTGCTATTTGCAAACAATTCAGTATATTATAATATATTCATGAAATTGAATAGTCATAAATTTTAATTTAGTTATATATTTATGTAATATTTAGAATTAATTGAAATTATGTTTTATTATGTATGTAATTAATTAAATAGTAACCACAATTGTTAATGTTAATTATTTTATATTGTAATGTGAAATTTACAGTTTTTTTTGAAAACTGATTACCTTAAATATTTTTAAATGAATAATATATCAGAAAGATTCATTATCAAATAATGAAATATACATACTTTTTTTAATTCTATAGTTAACTGTTTTTTCATGTTGAAATGGGTTTCAAATAATTTTTAATATCTTATACTTTTTTTATAGAACCCATTAGAAGTAGACCTAGTAATTAATTTACCTCATGATGGAGTACGGCTTATATTTGATCCTGTTGTACAAAGGCTTAAAATTATTGAAATCTATAACATGAAACTAGTGAAACTTAAATATTGTGGATTGCCATTTAATTCCCCAGAAGTTTTTCCATCTATTGAACAAATTGAGCATTCGTTTGGAGCAACTCATCCAGGGGTATATGATAGTGATAAACAAGTAAGTGCAAAATAATCTATTAATATTGAATTTAAAATATTTTTTATTTTCATAAAAATTAATAATTAAAATGGGTATTAAATAATTAAGTTACTAATTGATGTAGAAATTTTATATTTTTTAATTAAATAACTATTTTCACTGATTTTTTAAACTAAATTCTAATGTAAATACAAGGTTTATTTAATTAATTTGAATTTATGTTATACAAGATTCATATTTTATATATATTAAAGTTTGATTGTGAAATATAAAAATATTCATTGTTTCAATATTTATAGTTTTCAAGTCTAATTTGATTGATTCTAAAAAATTTAGTATTTAAAAAATAAATTAATTATATTTATGTAGTATTCATTAATAAACAATTTTTTATTTCAATCTTAGAATCAATAACAGTAATTTTTGTTTTAGGTTTTTGTGCTAAATTTTAGAGGTTTGTCATTTTATTTCCCAATTGACTCAAAGTTTCAACCAGGTTATGCACATGGCTTGGGTTCATTACAATTTCCAAATGGAACTTCACCTCTTGTGTCAAAAACAGCAATTTATATGGGCAACATGGCAGCTGGAGGGTTAAACAGTGATGAACATTGTTTAAAGACGCCACCACCACCATTACCATTAGTAATTAAAACTATTTTAATATTAACATAAAGACTATTCAATATTAATTTAATTATATATTAATTTAATAGGTTTGTTATCACAATAATCTTTATTTGGAGAAAGCTGAAGTTGTTCGAGATAAAACTTGGACCAAGGGTATTAAAATGCATCTTTTTACTGAAGGTAATTCAGCCAGTCGAGTGCTTCTTGAACCTAGAAGACATAATCTCACTAAAGAGGTTAGTAAAGAATAATTTAATTTTAATGATAAAGTAAAATATTAAATGTATAATAAAAATACTGTTTTGTGTAATAAATTATATTTTGTATTTTTTGTGTATATTTGAAAATAATCAAAAGTATAATTATTAAACTTTTATAGCATACAATTATATAAATCATCAATTCATAAAATTTTATAATTTAATGTATATCAATTTCATTTATATGTTAGGACATTAAGCTTTTAACAGTAATTTAAAATTTTTTATATTTCATAATGATCAATACGGATTAGATAAAAGGGAACATTCTTTAATATTTTTGATCTAATGATAATTCCTTTAAATTTGTACAACCATGTATAAATTTAACAGAATTTAAAGGAACAGGTGTTTTGTTATTGATAAAAATGTATTAATTGTTTGCTTTTTTGTTTATTATCTTCCTTATGATTGCCAATTATTAAAAAATAGTTTATAAAAATTATGGGCTGTATAATGTTTTTAAATAAAGGTGATTTAAAATATTTGAAAGAAATTGAATTTTATTTTTAATCAATGATAATATTTTTTTAATAGGTGTGGTTTGGCGATACATGTGAAGATGTTTTGAGTGCTTTAGGTGCACCATCACGTGTCTTTTTCAAAGCAGAGGATAAAATGCGAATCCACAGTCCACATGCTCATAAAAGGGATAAAATTAGGCGGTCTGATTACTTTTACAATTATTTCACCTTGGGTTTAGTATGTACTAACTTATTGGAAATATTTATTTAAATTTCATAATAATAAAAGAAAATAAATGATTTTTGTTTCATATTTTTGCTTTGTGAAAAATTTAAAACAAATTTTTAGAATATTAAAAAGTTTAAATAACTATAAAAATATAAAAATTAATTGTAAACATAATTAATTATTATAATTTAACGCTTTTAACGTTTTATTTAAATATATATATATATATATATATATGTTCCTTTTATATATCTTTTACATTAATTTTGAAATTGATTTTTATATTTAAGTTTTATTTCGTACTGATTGTAAATAATATTTCAACAAAAATTTAGAAAATATAAAATAGTAAATAATTGAATGTATTACATATTTGAAATGAATTAGAAAAAGAGTTTGAATTACCTTTTTATATTTATAGGATATTCTCTTTGACGCAAAGACTCAGTCTGTTAAGAAGTTTGTACTACATACCAACTATCCAGGGCATTATAATTTTAATATGTATCATCGATGTGAATTTACACTTACTTTACCCTTGGATACTAACACATCAGACTCTGGAAATCTGATCGACGTTCCTCCATCTCCAGTAACTGTAAGTTCTTTTATTAATAAATTCATATTAAATTGAATTATAATCGGATTTTTGTAGATAGAAATTAATTTACATTTACAATCACAATATTTAAATGTATTTTCATGTTTTATTTTTTTTAAATATCTTTTAAAGAACGTATTACTGTATGAATGAATAAATTTTTTAATAAAATATTTTAATTATTGACGAATTTGTAATAAATTAATAAAAAAAGACTCGATTACTCAATTTAGAACAAAAATAGAAAGTTTTTTTTGAGATATTACTATACAACTTATGATCGAGTTATTATTTCACCTTCTTACAATCGATATCTGGGCACACTGAAGTTACACGCTTAATCGAACTATTGATTATTCTAAACAATAAACTATGACGAATGGTTGTAAAATAACGTTCATTTATTTTTTATTTTAATTTATAAATTGGAAAATAATTAATTTCGTCGTAGAAACAATTGATTTTACCTTTTGATAAGTCATTAAAGTTGCATATTTTTAAGTGACTTGAAAATAATAAATTTATTTAAAAAATTGTAATTATAATTAAAAAATATGAAAATAAATAAATATCATTTATTTGACTAGATTTGAATTATTTTCATTTCATAATAATTTGTATAATTTAGGGAATAAAATTTTAGTTTTAGAACCTCAGAAATAGAGTACTGCAATATTTCAATAATTATCAAAAATCATTTAAATCCCATCAAAATTATGAAAATGAAATTGCATTCATTTAATGCTTAAATGACAAAATTAAGTTATCTTTCATTTATCCACGAGTTGTGGATAATTTAATAGGATGTTTTGAAAATGGCGAGTAAATGCTCGAGTCGTATAGTTGTCACAAGTGCTGTAATCCAAGTTTTATGTGTAGATAACTGCTTATACTAAATGGGACCGAGTGAGTGAACAGCTGAAGGCCAGCCCCCGTCCTGTGGTCCTGAATCGAGCCTCTTCTACCAATACAACGAATCCTTTCGGGTGCACCTTCTGCTATGGTATCCGCGACGCCATTGTAGAGGTAATGGCTAATCAACATATCGCCAGCGTAACTCTGTATACGACAGCGGCGTGACCCTGGTAAATACATCGCGTGGACGAACAGAAAAAGAAAAGGTTTGGATTTTTGGGTCTACCGAAGCAAAAGTTCCTCGCCCGAGAATCCGTGAGTGGACAGGGCAAGAGGACACCAAAAAAATTTTAAAAGAAAATACAATAAAAAGAACCGTAAAAGCGCTGTAAATTCCGTAAAAAAATTATAAAAATATAATGAACGAGAAGCGGCGTGAGTTGGAAAGAAAACAGATGAGGTGAAACTCTCGAGGATCGACTGGTTTGGTACTTTCTGTTCTGTTGCTGAAGTTTCAAGCTTTTCACACTCGTAACGAAGGCTTTAAAGAAGAAAATAAAAAATGAAGAAAAAAATTACACTTACACATATTGAGTAATCTGAGCAAAATATAGTAGCATAAATGCGCACATAATGAAATTCGAGTTCTAAGTGTCATAGTAGGTATGTCATGATTGTTCTTCATGTCTTGATCATTTACTGCTGTTGATGAAACTGGGCATGTGCACTCTCGAAATTTTAGGCATTCATACGTACGTGTAGTGAAAGTTTGTGTTCTTACATTTAAAACGTATTTAATACAATGTAATAATTATTTATATTACTTATATTTTGAATTTCTGAATCTCATTGATATGAAGTATAATTTTAAATTTATGACTAATTAAAACCATTTTTTAAAAATCTTAATAATTATTACTAATAAATAATTAATCATAATTTAATTACAATAATTAGATAAATTACCAAAATTTAATTACAATTGGTGTTTACAAGCACTGGCAGAAGTAATAAAAGTATTTTATTATTTTCGCAATATATTTTTATGTTAATTTTAAACCATGCAATGAGAATACATTTATTAATTAACTTTATAAAAAATAAATTTTTTTAAAAAATTTATCATTAATATTTTTAGTCAGTGGTTTAAAATTGTTTATAAATTTGATTAATAAAATACTAAAGTTTTTAAAATATTTTAATATTATTTAATTTCGATAATTTTTTAAGTATTACATATCACTTTTACTTGATAAAATGATTTAATATTGTAAATAATATCAAATATTACATTATTGAAATATATGAAGTACTCAAATTTAAAACTTATAATTCTAATATTTCACAAATCTAATAGAGTTTGCTTGCCTATGTGATTCAAGGCGTAGTTTTTTTAATTTCATGAATTTATTCATTGTGAGTTCATATATTTAAATTTGATTGATTATTTTTTACATAATATATTATTTTTATATATATTTTAATTAAATATGTTAAAAGAATATATGGGTCGTAATATAATTAATAGACCTAAATTTTTTAATCTTCAATGAAAGATAACGTTGTTATATGATAATGTAATAATTCTAATAAATAAAAAAACAATATTCTATTACTCACAATTGTTTCTAACGTTTGAACAATAGTCAATTTTATCAACTCAAAAACTTTTACTGTATATTAAATATTCAACATATTGAAAAGAGATTATTACTTGCACTTATACTAATGCACGGGCTTTGTATAAACACGTAATTTACAATGTTTAATTATGTTTAACGGATTTTTATATTTATATATAATTCTGCATTGGTTGAAAGACCTAATATTTTTCGAGTGCCTATGTTGGGTAAAATATTGCGATCTTGACTTAAATGCTCATAATATAGAAATCAGTCAATCTTGTAAAATGCAATGTCTGTATCAAGTATTGAAATAGAAACAAAATAAAAAAATAAAAAAAAATAAAAAAACAATAGCTCTTTCATTATCAGATTTAATCAGATGGAAAGAACTTAGAAATAAAATGCAGAAAGTAATAAAAAAAGTTTTATAAAAAGAAGTATAAAAGTAAAAATAAGAATGAGTCGGTAATGAATATTATAATTATGACAAGTGATAAATGATAAATAATAAAAATAATGTGTAATACAGTGTTTCCTTTTTGTAATTAAATGTCGAGCAAAATGACGCTTATTGGCAATATTATTGTAAAAATGGTCAGTAATTAAGGTCAGATCAAGTGAAATGTAAAAGTTAAGCGATATTTTTTTTTTTTTTCAATGTGTATAAAATATATTCAATATTATAGCTAAATACATAGTGTGATTTCGGCTCGCATATATGAAAAATAGGAGAAATGTGGTAAAAGCGAAATATTTTTATATGATAAAGTGAATCTTTTTTTAATTGACCACTGTAAGCGTGTTATTAAAAAAAGAACGTGAGCGATTGAGATTAAGCGAGAGAGATTTGAGTCTTTTTAGAATATAAATAGAAACCTAAACTACAATGAAAAAAGAGATGTGTAAATTATTTTGTGATAAAAGTTCCGATCCGAAATCGCACTTACCGTTACAACTTCAGATAAAATATAGAATATAAAAATATTTCAAATAAAAATGAAAGAATTAAAATTGTAACGATGAAAAAGAAAAGAAATATCAATTAAGTATATACTATTATAACATTGGAGAGTTTCGACATAGACAAACATTTAATACGACAATAATCCTTTTTTGCAAAATATGGCTTGGATCTAGATGTGTTGTGAATATCGAATGTTTTAAATTTATGATGATATAAGCGAGGATATAAGAATGTTCAGTGGATTCCAATTCATTCTCTTTTTAATTTTTTTTTATAATATAATAATAAACTTATAATTTCTTTGTTTTACATTATATTTTGTTATAATGTAAAACTAATGTTATAATGCTAAGAATCCGGTGATCATATCTTCCTATTATCAGGTGTTTTTTTATTTAATTTGAAGTGGATATTTTATTTGTTTATGCGTTGTTTTTGTAAACAATTTTATATAAAGTTATAAAAAGTGTATAATATATTTTTTTTATTTTCATAAAAGTAATGAATCCTTTTGTAGTAACTAAAAGCTAATGTAATTTGAATGTATCTAAAAACAAGATGCAAATAATTTATTTTTATTATAATTGTTCTTTTAATTTGTATTTAAATTAAAATTACCAGAAAAAACGATTTTAAAAATTTTATTTTTAATTTATGAAAATTAACTTGTTATCAAAATTATTATTTTAGTTTTAATATAAAAGTATATATATATATATATATTGTCAAGTTTTCTGATAGTAAACAAACAGATGTAAAATTTAGGGTTTATCATCTAAATAATGTTTATGTGTAAAATAATTTTCATAACACTAATAATAGAAATACATTAGAATTTGCTCAATTATAATTATGCAGTTATAGATTTTATTATGTGTTTTGATATACTAAACAAATCAAACTTAATTGAAAATATTAAGGATATCACCAATACACATTACCAATACATATAAGAACATAGCTTCATTACGTATTAAACGATAATTAGGTTAAAGAACTAAATGGTTCAAGATAATTATTGTTTCTTTTTAATTAATTTGTACTATATATTTTAATATAGTTTTTCATATAAAACATTTTTCAAAAGATTACTGCAGAAATTTTATTACTATATTGACAAATATATATAATGTATTCTCGGATTTTTAAATTAGAAGTACTTTTCATTTTTACAATATTAAAAATCGAAAGATTCAGATTTAGACATTTTGTTAACTGCACGGTTAGATCAATCAAATTTTTCTTTTCCAACATTTTCATTAATTTTAAAGAATTCCAATATTGAAAATCACTTTATTTGATTGTATTTATTTTCACTCTGATTGCATTTCATTATCAACTACTTGGATTATGTAAATTGTTATATTATAAATTTACCAGCGTTACTTAATGATAAAATTATTAAATTGTTAAAATTACTTTTTTTATTATTTGTAAGTTATTTAATTATTGAAAATACAGGTCGAATTTTATAGTAAAACTAAATTTTTCTAGAATCACATTTAAAATACTGGATTTGATTTTAGAATATGAGTTTTAAAAGTATACATTATTAATTGAATTAGACTTTTCAAAGTAAGTAAATAGAAGTACACATAAAAACAAGTTTGATTCAAGTAATTTAATGTTAAAATAAATACATTTATTTGTCACTTATGAATCCTGATTATGTTTCATATCAGTTTCTTTATTACTTGAACGTTTTTGTTCTTAAATGTTGGTAAAAATACCTTATTCTAATATGTTTATAAGATTATAAGAAAAATTTTAAGTTTTTCAATTTAATTTTAAAACTATGTTTTCTAAGAGTTTTACAATATTAGTCTAACAAATAAAATTTAAAGAATGGTTCTATAAGGCTATTTCACATTATTTTATTTATTAAATGTATACATAAATATTTTTTCAATTTCATGTAATCATTTTATGTAGTACTTCACTTTTTATAAATTGAATATTTTACATTTGTTTTAAACACAAGTAAATTGAATCACCGTAGGGTTTAATATTGATAATATTATTTTTCTTCAAATAATAAACAATTAGATGAAATGAAACTTTAATAAATTTTTATTATTAATATTATTATAAAAGTTACCATAAAATAAGATTTTTAATTTTTATATTATTTCAAAATATACTATTCGTTAAACAAATATTAAAGTTCCTATGTATGTTACATTCATAAATAATAATAAAAATAATTTTAATTCCTTTGAGTATAATTTGTAATGCTTCAATACACATTCAAAATTAATATTGAATGCTTATTTTTCGAGAATATTGTTTACTAATTTGATTTCAAAATTAAAATACTTTTGTATTTATGTATACTATATTATTTTTATTACATTTATTTACCATTTATTTACGATTTAAGTTCCAAATTTTAGGCTTCCTTTTTCTTAGAATTATAGTATATTATAATAATAATCAAGTATGTTTCTAAAAAGAATTAAAGATGTATACTAAATATATCTGTGCTTATTAAATATAATAATTTGTTTATATAAATATATTAATACTATAATATCAATTATAAAGTTTATTTAAAAATATGTTAATGAAGAGATTGTAAAGTAAAATATAAAATTATATTTGTAATTTTGTTAGTACAAATTTTATATATATACGCATTAGTGCGTGGAAGAATTTCTATTTTAGTTTCATGCATGTGAAGCATTAGTTTAATAATTTTATTGTATTGTATAAGATTATAAGTATCGAAATATAACTAAATGAAAAATATTATTATTATTATTATTAAAATATATTGTGCAGATTCATAAACGTTGTATTGTAAAATTAAATTTGTTTTTATTTTTTAATTAGAAGAATTTATTTAGAAAAATTTTTTGTAACTATTTCAAGTGAAAATTTTTTGTGTTGAATATTGATTTAATATTTTTTGTTTGTATATTACAAAACCTTATCACATGTTAAATTGGAAGATAATTATAATTATTTTTTCAATAAATTTTTGAAGTGAATTTTGAAAATTATTAAAATGTTATCAAAAAATTCAATATTAAAGTAAATGGAAAATTCATGTGATCTCTTTTTTAGTTGATAATAAATGAAATTGTCAATTGTTTAAAATTGTGAGATATTTAAATAGTATATTTTGTATTTTAATGTTATTGAATGTGATTTTATTAATTTAATTTATGGAATTATGTTACGAGATAATATTTTCCTTTTTATGGTAATATATATTTTATTACAAAAAAGTTATATTTATATAAATATGTATATTTGAATATAATTTAATTTTTTTAAGAAAATATGTGAAAATTATCATCACAATCTTATGAGAAAATTCCTGCACAGTGAGTAAGGAAAAATGTAGTTCAATCTAAAAATATAAAAAGAAAATTCTTATATTTGCGATGAATATGTATTATTTTAATTATATTTAAAAACTCAAGTTTGCTTGTCCTATATTGTTGATAGTTTATGGTTGAAAAAGGTTGAAAATTTATGAAACTTTTTTTAAATATAATTATTTAATTAATGAATATAAATATTTAATAATACACACTTTCGTTTTTACGATATAATAATAATAATAACAACAGCAACAACAACAATTTAAAAAACTTTCTACTAACCTGATTCATATGCATACATTTTTATTTAAATTTTGAGTGCTACTGAAGTTGCAAAGATGAATTGGTTGTGCTGTTTTAAAAGCTTTAACTTCTATTATGTTTAAACAAACATTCAAATTTGTCAAATAGTAATATGATTGAATACTTCATTACATATAGAACACGGTCGAGGAAAGACAAGGTGGCGATGTAGTAAATGCAGGGAGATTATGCTTTTTCATTTGTAAACGTGTGATATTTTACATCAATTCGTTTATAATAATTGGTGAAGTGAAAAAAATTACAATAAAAATTAGTTGTTTATCAATGAATAGATTTTTAGATTAGGCTGCGAATAATAAAAAATACATACTACATAATACAATATATATTATTTCTGGGATATGTTATTTTGTTTGTGAACAAGTGGGTCGAGATATTTTTTATCAGTTCTCATACTCTGAACCCGTACAAGTGTGTAGTATCTCTAGGCATTATATCTTTATATTATAGTCTTTTTCCACAAGTCTATTTTCTGTTATTTTATTATTACACAATTATTTTTTTTATTTCTCAGTTATAATTGAATATGAATAACAATAACTATTATTTTTTAGAAATTGAATAAAATTATACTGTTTTTGTTTACTATATAGTTCATGAAGCAACAGAATAAATTTTAATATAGTGTTGTTAAAATCATCAGTCATCTGTATTTAAGGTAATAGCATTATAAAATACTGGAAATATTCATACTTTTACATTCATTATATATTTTTTAAAACAAATACATTAACAATGTATGCAAGTGTGAGTATTCAAAAAATAATAATAAAAGATTTATTTTATAAAAAATAAAATAATATTACGATCAATTTCCAATTAGTTTATTATGATTGAATATTCTTATACCCTACAAAAATTTAGTTTTTGAAGCAATATCTTTTTAATATAATAAAAACTTTAATGTAAAGCCACGGAAAAAAATTAACTGGATTATAGTATTGAAAAATTGAGAATAAATTTTGTTAACCGCGAAGTTATTTAAAAGATATTGAAATAATTACACATGAGATTATTACTTATATTTATATCCATAATAAATAATACGAATTTTATTATACGGGTTAAAGTGATGTTAATTATAAACAATAAGATATTACTGTTAATAATAAAGTATAATTGAATTTATAATGTACTAGCCCGGATAGTTCATAAAAATTATATTCTCGTGATAGACCATGGTAATGCATAACTTGATAGTTAAAAAACAAATCTTTTAATAAAATAAAATATTATAGAAATCATGGACTGAATGAAATATCGAAATACTTTTGATTTCATTTTTATATTTTATACAATTAAAATGAATGCAAGAGTTCATTTATATGGCATGAAACTATTATTTTTTAATATATTGATTTTGTAAAAAAATCTTTTTTGGCTAAAAAGGGTTTCAACGACATTTCAATCTTGTGGATATAATCTTTCTTATCTTTTCCTTCATTCACTTCAATGATGTATATGTATACTGATTAACATAATTATTTATTAAATTTATTAATCGATAGATAATCTAATATTGAAGTAAAACTATAGATATGTTAAGTTAAATATGTAAAATAAACTATCAAAAGCAACGATTTAATGAATAAAATCCGAATTTATATAAGAAAATTTTAATATTTGATGGATTTGTATTTCTTGGTATTCATAAATTAATGAAAATGACTATTACTTTAATTTTATGTAAATTATCGACGACATATTAGAAATATTAGTTAAAGGAATAAATCGATTTTATTAAGTTGTTCAATATGTCAAAAATCTTTGCATATAATTTAGACATAAAAATTTCATTAAACCTAGAATTTTATACCTCATTTTTGTTCTAAAAGCTCATACAGGAATAGTTGAATGATTTTATATTTATTATGTATTAAATATTCAAATCACCACTTATATTTAGATGTATATAAGTAATATAGTAAGTAAAAATTTTAATTTAGAATTGTTAAAAATTTTTTATTAATCTCATTTTTATAAATTATAATTTGTTGTGTTTGAGAAATGTGTTTTTAAAAAGATTTTGTAAGGTTTCATTTTATGAATATATATATACATGGTGCATCCACGAACTATCGAGTTTTTTTTTTCATTTTGTGCCTATTCATCGTAAAAATTCGGGAGAGGTATTAAAATATCAACAAACTCTTTCCGCATTTGTCCCTTTTTTTTGTTTTTTCGATAATTAGGTGTAACTGGATTTTACTTTGCGTGAAGGGTGTTTTTCAAATTTTTGACACGGCGCGCTGAAGCGATTAGCGGAAAACCACTATGCGAGAATGTTTTGTTCAAAGTTAAAAAAAAAAAATTCTTATCTTTTTTTTTGAAAGATGATTTATTGGTGGACTTATAAACAGGGTAAAATAAAAATTTTAAATTCTTTAAAATAATTTCCTCCTGTATCAACACATTTTTGAAGGCTTGTTTTTCAAATTTCAAATGCATTTCAAACTCTTCAGCTTTGATGTTTTTCAAAAATTTTCATATTTATAAATTTTTTTGCACTATATTGTACACTGTAGATAACTTTAAGTTCAGTTTTTCCACGATTATTCTAATCATTAATCGACGGTCTGAATTTAAAATTTTTAACACGCGCCGGGTGTTCCTAACCATTCGAAAGGTTTTTGGGCGCCCAGATCGAGGCTCGTCGATGATTCTTTCTCGGGCCTCTTTAAAAGCTCTGTGCCATTTTTCACATTGCGATTTTGACATGCAATTATGTCCATGTGCTTCTTGCAACATTTTATACGTTTCTACACTGGTTTTTTTAATTGCAAACATATTTTATCGCGTAACGCTATTAAAGTAGTCGGTCCATCGCGCGGTGTCAAAAAACTGAAAAACACCCTTCGCGCGGAGTTAAATCCTGCCGCACCTAATTATCGAAAAAACAAAAAAAAAGGGACAAATGCGGAAAGAGTTTGTCGACAATTTAAGACCCCTCCCTAATTTCTACGACCAATAGTCGCAAAATGAAAAAAAACCTCGATAATTTGTGGATGCACCATGTATATTTATTTCAATATTTTGATTTGATTAATATTAATAAAATATTGGAAAATATGTTATACATAAAATTATTAACTTTATTCTTTTCAAATAACTTTTTAAAATTAACTTTTTCAAATGCATCAATTAAATTTTTATTAATTAAATTAAACAAATTAAATTAAATTAAATTATAAAAAAATTAATTTTTCTATACTAATTTTAAATAATGAGACTGCACGTTGTGAAATAAATTTCGCCTTAGCCTTTTAAATATTACTTCTCTTAAGTGTTTCCTTTGTAACAAAATAATACGGTATCAGTTTGTTAATAATTTAAGAACATTGCATATTTTATTTCTTTGAGATTAATATAAATAATTGAAGTACCGTTAAATATTTAAAGTAAAACAATTTTATAATTTTCTGAGAATTAATTATTATAATCATATTTCTATATTTCGGTAAATTATATTTGTATTTTTTTAAAATATTTTGTTTATTCTTATCCATAATAAAAAAATACGTTTGTTCAAATATTTTTTCAAAATTTTTAAATTTATTTTTAAGTAGCTTTAATAAAGTTATAAAAAAGTATATTTGATAATATAAATATGTTATTTTTTTCATTAACTTTTATGGATTGATCTGCCTTTTTTATTTTTAATGATACTAAATTATTTATAATTTTAAAAACAATGTACATATGTGGGATATAAGTAAAAAGTAACTTACTATTAATAATAATAAAAAAGTGTATATTGCAAGATATAATAATGATAAGAAAATTTTAAATTAAATAGGGCCGACAAAACATTCGCGTTTTTCACATAAAACTTGTAAATATGTACTGTTATAGTGAATAAACTTTAACTTTCTTTTCTAGTGTCAATGAAAGAAAGAAAATAAAAAAATATAATTATGAAAATATATGTTTTATAATTATTGAAATGATTTTATATTAAAATCGATTACTATTTCGTTTAAAAAATTTTTTGTACCGGAAATGCACGTATAGAATTTGAAATACGTTATTATTTATATAAAATAGATTTGATTTCAAGGAACGAAGACTCACGTATTAATTATAACAGAACTTATATTTGTATTATAATTTTTGCTAAAAAAAGCACGTTAATGCAAAATAATACTTCATATTGTTTTATTTTTCCTTAATTTATTTATAATAATTTTTGATTAGTCACAATATCATATCAATTTCATTTATATATATATTATAAAATTTAATGTTACAGTATTGAAATTTTATGTACTATATTTTTCTTGAAAATAAGTATACTTAGTATTCTTACAACTTTAGATTTTTATTTAAAATTAAGATTAAAGAAGCAATTTTTTAACTGTAGATTATTTAATGGTCCAATAATGAAATAAATAGAATATTAAACATGTACAAATATAGTAATTCAATATAAAATAAACCAAATAATACATTTGTAGTTATAGGTTTACAGTGTTTTTTACATGAGAAGATGATTAAACTTTATACTGAAAAAATACCTTATTAACAAATATAAAATTTTAATTTTTTAATAAATAAATTATATCAGTTATTTATTAAAATATTATTTGGCTTTAATTTTTAAGAATTTAATTTTTTTAACATTTTCTATGCTATAATATTTTAGTTATAATTATTGTTTTATTATGTTCATCAAATAATTTAAAATATACATATAATTATTTAATAATTTGAATACTTAAGTAAATTTTTTATAGAAATTTAAATATAATGTTAAAAAAAAATATTATTTAATGAAAGTAACTTAAGGGTGTTTACATTAATTTTTTTTTCAAAGGAATTTTACAGAAGATGAAAAGTTTTCTATTCGTGTTTTAATAATTACATTTGTTGAAATTTTATTTTCTGCTTTAAGTTCCTTTCATTTATTAGATATTGAACAAATTTTTATTCAATTTGTTTATTTTTGTTTCGATTATTAATCTTGTTAAATTACATCTTTATATTTATACTGTAAATAATTTAATTCATTGTTATAAAATCGATATTTATGTCCGTTATAATTATATAATAATATTTAAAAAATTAAGATATTTGTAATGATGTGTTATAATTATTAAATTACTTAATAATAAAACTTTTTTTCTAATAAATATTTTAAAAATAATTATTCTTTGGTATTTATTTTTAATCAAGGAATTGTTTAAAATATATATATTGAGCAAAACAACAATTATTATTTTTTATGGTGGCTTTGATTGAAAACATAAAAGAAAGGCTTTCTTTTTTTTAATGTATCGATTCAATTATGCTTATGAAAATACTAACTATTTTTTGATACAGCAAAGTATTTTAGTATTTATTGTAAGGAAAACTTCAATGTTATTTTGTTTAAAATATAATATTTGAAATAAAAATTTGACATAAAATACAAAATTTAAAAATGTTTTCGCAGTGTGTTGTTATTATAGGCCAGGATAACGATAAGAAAAATAATATCATTGTAAACTGGTGACGAAGCAACCCCTAAGGGTTGCACTCGGGTTCCTGCCCGGAGGTGGTGGCTCGCCGGAGTTAGGGTTTGGTTCCCCTCACCTGCAAGAAGCAAAGGGGAAAGGAGCCGCTTTAAATAAATCAATGCGGGCTTATCATTCACACGTCTCTTTATTTAAAGCACATTATAAAGACATATACTTTAAAGACGGTGTCTTCGGGGGTTGGTTGGTCCTGGCTTCTTCCTAAAAAAGAAAGAAGTCCCAGGTTATGCTACGATATTGCACATTGTCGCGTAAGTCATTTGGAGGTTACAAGTTGATTCACCTCACAAGTTAAATTACCTCCCATCGGAGAGGGAGGTTTTGTTCGCGGTGGGACACTCCGAACGAAAAAGTTACTCGCAATTTGCCGATTCGAAAGGAAAACCGTTTAAATAACGAGTTGTTCAAAATCGCGCAAATCACACGCGGCCGGCGTGACTTCTCCTTAGAAACTGACGTCGAGTATCCCCTCGCCGCAGGAAGGAGAAAATGGAAAACGCAGTAAACTGCGTATATATAAACGGAGAAATCAATGCAAGGGGAACCTTTTTGATTTAGATAATTGAAAGAGGCTATCGTGTTTACACGAGTGCCTAATTCAAATCTAATAGAATTTCTACAATAGAAATTGTTGTATTTTAGTTTATTCTCTGTGTTTACACGGAGATTATTCTAAAATACAATAGAAATAAATAAGTCATCATACTTTGTTTGCTGCGTCGTAACAGCAGAAACAGTCGTATTGAAAAGTAATATACGACGTCACTTGCGTCATAACAACAAGGACGCCTTATATTAATTAGGATCGAATGTAAATAACGACGTATTTTGTGTTATAACTGTAAGCACGATTTATTTCATATTTACGTGTTAGTAAGGTGAATAAACCTTTGTTTCAGACGACAACAGAGGAACCACCGGCGAGAAGCGAAGTAAACCAAGCCGCCGAAATTTAAAATCACAGTTATTATATAAAATACAATAAAGAAACTTACAAATATTAAAATAAATTTTATTATTTCTTTTGGAGAACCCATCCTCCGACTAAGTGCATCCCGGCCCCGATCTATAGAGAGATCGTGACGTTACAATTATAGATAAGTTATACTAAAAAAGTGAAACTTATCCTTAATTTCTGAGCTCTTTATTAGGCTTAGTCCGCTGGGCAGACTACTGTGCGAGTCTCTTGAGATCGCGCCACGTCCCCCTTTTATACCCGCGAGTCGGCGGCAACTACCGTTTAATTGGAGTGGGAGCGCCTGATCGGGCGGCGCGTAAGAGTGACGGATCAGCGGCTATCCTTCGTCCTCGCCCGTGCGAGTGACGGAGCGCATCGGCTACCCGCTGACCCGAGCTCGCCGCTGCCTCGCTTGTAAGCGGCCGCGGGCGCGCGGTGAAGGGGCCGGGTCTCCACTTGGTGACGGCCCAGCTGAGCTCCGCGGAGAAAGGGCAAAGCTTGCTGTCTCTCTCTCTCCCACGGCGCGCTGTGTTGTGCGTTTAGTTCTCGGAACTAAGCGCGTAGTGAGGCTTTTGCCTCACAAACTTAAGAAAAATTTAAAAATATTACAGATCTCATAATAAAGGTTAAATTTTATGAGGGATGATTATATGATGTATGAAAAATAAGAAATCGGGAAAAATATAAGAATCGTATGAAACTCTTTTTCAAAATTTATATTTATTAACTCTTTTGTACTACTTTTTTTCTTCTGTAATTATTTGATAATTTACTCATTTATGAAGATATGTTTATGAAGTTTTTTACTGCGATTATGAAGTATTGAATACCGTGCGCATACAGACAATTTTATCCACTATAATAAATTAGAAATATTAATTATTGGATTGCTTAAGCGTAATTTTTGCATTGTATAATCATTGCATCGCATAATATTTTATATATTCTACCTGACAAACAAATGGTTGAAAAAATTAAACGTAATTTTCGTATATTTTTTATTATCAATATTTTTTTTTTATTACACATGTAAACAATGAAATAATATTTAAAAAATTTGAATACATATTTTAAAAACATTTTAATAAGATTTTTAATATTTGGCAATGAATATTCATTTTTCTTATTTAACTTAATTGCTTTAATAATACTTTTTTAAAATAAAATATTTTTAGAATAAACGAATTTAAATAAATTGTATTTAGCAAACACAAAAATATGAATGGAAATTGACATGTAAAAATGCAAAATTATACATAATTAACTGATTTTCGAAGAAGAGAAATTCATATTTGTATTGTTTTATTTTACGTATAAAATAAGTATTATGTTGTGATATGTAGATGTAGTACATTATAATATATTATATGATGCAATCATTTATTAACAAAATAATAGTTGTTTTTTATTTAAGAAATATTATTCATACATATACTAAGTAAATAATTTGCCTCCTAAATTCGTTATATAAGGCTTCCTATCGCATACTAATACTGTTAATTATTTTAATTCAGTGATAAATAAGTTTTAGAATAATTGTTTCTGTGACAATTTTATCTCTACATCTTTGTAAATTTATTATGAAGTTCTTTAATAAAAATCAATTCTTTTATCGGAAATAGTTTTATTTACGAGGTTTATTTCTGATATTGAGAATAAATCTAAGCCTCATTTTCTTATTCAAGTTAAAAACAAGAGCTGGTAGTTTATTTTTCGGAAAAATTAGACAGTATGATTACCAACAGTATTAAATTGCATTACATTTTAACTAAAGAAAATTCTTATTCCATCCTTTTTATCTTCCGAGCTATAATGAACACCCCTTGGAAATCTATTTGAGCATTTGATTTATCAAATTGCGAGAAAGTATGAACCTCAACATGTTTGTTTTTAGATAATTATTATGAGGGAAAAGGAATGAGGGAGAAGTGAGAGAGGTATTGCAAATAAATTATGATAATGATTGAGCTGAACAGAAATTAATTTTTAATAAGGTTCCACGGTTTTACGGCATAAAAAGCTTTCTCGAGCGAGGCGAAAAGCCAAAGAAATACAGATCAGATTATAAGATATAATAATAATACAACCATACAATTCTCGCCGCTGCAAAAGAGACGCTCGCTTCGCTGTCGCTTTACTCGGCTGCCGTCTTCTGCGCGGACGCACCGGTGGAGTAGTCGCTGGAAAAGCTTTTCTCGGCCGCGTCCTCTACGTCGAGCGGTGTTAATAAATGATCAGGTCACTTGGACCGAAGCACCTCCCAAGGCGTGAGCCCGTTGTGGAGGTGAGCCTCGCGTTCTCACCGTCACACCTTCCGTGTAACGAAGCATGCCTACAAACACACGAGAAATCCGCGTGGAATTAGCTCAGGTGATTTGCAGATAACCGCCACATACAAAGCGCACGCGATACTTCAAAATGTGAAATCGAAACGAACGAATCAAAAAAATCAAAAACGAAAAAATCAAAACGCAAAATCGAAAAATAGGAAAATTGCTCGAAATGCTTACGTCAAAATTCCGGGAGGATTGCACGACGGTCACCAAGAAGCATGCAGTTCTCCCGTACGATGTACTGTAATAAAAATGGTATCGCCCTCCTAATTCATTTCTTCGAGTCACCCTTACACCCTCGAGCCATCTAGGGAATAGAGGAAGTGTCGAATAATATTTATTCGCAACATTTCCTCTTCTAAAGATCTTGTCAATGAGTAAATTCTTCGTGATCTTAAGGAAGAACATCTCTATTTATATTGTGCTTATCGGAGACATTATAAGGGCTACACCAGGATGGTCTATTTACTTCTTTATTGTTCCATAAATATTTTTTGTGCGCGATACATTGGTAGTCTGTTGTAAATTTTGAACAGAAACGTATATCATATCAGGTCTTTAAAATAATTTTTCTTAGAATGCGATCATATAATCAATTGCTATAAATTTCTGTGCATCTGTGTTTTTTATATTGTTACGTCCAATCAATTTATTTGTTGCTTATGTTTGTGCATACATGATTAAATTCACTAACACGGGGAAAGACAGATCAGCGAGTGTGAGGTAGTTCGGTTTCTAAAGTGTTATAAATATAATTAATATTATTTCATGCGTTGGCAAGGATGGGAGAGTATGTAGGTGTGTAAACTCTTTCGAATCTACGGTTGTAAATAAAGATAGGTAATTACGGACTCTTCGTAGAACCCGCGGTTTGTTGAAGTTAGTTTGCAAAAAAGGAAAATTTTGCCGATAATGAGATCAATAATTATATTTATTAAATGCTTACTCTTTTGGGTTTTCGGAGGTACAACAGATCAGCCTTACGGGTTGTCGCAAAGGATTTGGTCCACCTTGAATGCGAATGGAGATTAATCGCAGTAGTCGACGGTAATTACAATAACAACAGATCGAAAAAGTATCCACAAAATATTAATGAGTTTACAAAACTATTCGGCTCGCTATCAAAGCTCTGAGTGAACAACCTTCAATATTAAAATTCCGGGGTTTTTATACCTTTAGGAATATAAAGGATGTATTCATGCCTTCCTCTAAGTCTGTGAGTCATTTGTTTTTCTTTCTGTAGGGCTGAGTATGTACATATCGTTTTCACGGATACATATAAACATTGCAGTAGTGACAGATGAGAAAGTTATTTAGCTATGAGTCATATGAGGATCAAGTACTGTAGATAGTGACGAACAGTCCGTCATTATTCCATCAGAGTATTGGTAGTGATGGTTAATCTGTTACTGATCCGTCACAGTACGTTATGGCTCATATGCGAGTTACTTGTTTTTTATCCATTGAGTAAGCATTATTTTGACTTATCTTAATGTTATAAGTTTTACATACAAATTTTATGTGAGAATAAGAATAAATTTATTTCCAAACTTAATTTTAAGTTGGCCTTAAAGTTAATATAAATTTAAATTACTAGAATACACAGTATTATTTTATTTTATGTGAATTCTTTATTTATTTATGTTTATTTGTTGTTTTTGATAACAGTTATGTCTTGGTTGCCAATCAAATAGACCCCAAATGGTCAGTACGAGGTATAGTCATCTTAAATCGCTACATCAGCATGTTATAATGGATAGTGTCTTTTATTCCATCAAATTGAGCACTGAAAGATGACACCTGTGATCGAAACCATGTTCTGGATATTTTGATGGGACCGTGTAATTGGTTCATTTAGTTTTTAAATATGTATTTTCTCATAGCTCCTTCTGTGAAGAGTTGTTATTGACATTATATTAGGTAGATACCTACCTACTTGTACAGATTGATAGTTTTTTTTATAATGAATCGATTCATACGAAACAGGCACTGAAAATTCCTGTTAGGTATTCTATCATTGTTAACAGCTCCTCCAACCTTTCTTGTGAATCTTATGTTTAATATGATTTCTTCGTCTGGTACTATGCACATGTTTATGTTTAGCGCTTAATTTCACAAAAAGTGGATTTTCCATTGCTCACTACCCATTCTGATATTCCGGGTATTTTTATTTTGACTAGTCAAAATAGTTTACAAGAGGTTTAGTTCGACTTTAGTTGAGTAATTCCTTTTCTCTCATTTAAGTGACACCCGAGACAGGTATACATTGAACGATAACCTTCGCCAAGTGTGTACCTCTGTTTTTTATGTTGCCCGAACTGTGATACACTATTAAGTGTAGAATTATCTGTGGAGATATCAAGTATCTTTCTAAATTAATTTGTGACAACGACTACATTTGCCTTTTTTAGTTTTTAAATTTTTCTGCGTAAGTTGTTTTCTGTGTCAAAAAAGGTTTAATTGATGAATCAGTAATAATATAGATATTCTTTTAATTTATCATTATATGTAAATATCTATCAATTTAATTATATTAATTTTTATTTTATTTTAATTAATATTTTCATTCATTTATTTTTTTCCAATGCTTTATTATTTAATTAAATAGAAAGTTGAATAAATTTCGTTTTGTCGTACACTAAAATGCTGCTCGACCTCAAATTTGTTCCACTGATAAAATGTTTTGAATTAAATAATACCAAATAGATTATGTATCATTATATACTACATATCTTTGTGTATCCTCGTGTATAGTGGGTTGTTATTTTACTATCATCATCTGCTAAAAATGTACTTTTTTGATTTAATTTTATATGTATTATTTATAAAAATGATATTTTAAAAATATCTATTGATTTTAATTCACTTGCTTTCAACGGAATCTTACTTATTCATCGATTCATCAGCTTTGTAGTTGTTCCAGTTGATTTGGATTTTACAAGTTTCGGTTATGTTTTTCTGTTTTCCATAGTTTTTTCCTTAAGGCCTATGAATTGTATAACTAAATTACATGTAGTGTATTTCCTAATAAATAAAATGAATACATTGAGAAAAAGTAAGAGAGAAACTTATTAAGATTTATTTAACCATTATCTTCGAAAGAAATTGTTCACCATTAATAATTCAATTCTCGTATTTATGACCTCTTTAATAATTTTAGTAGACTAGAAGTGATGAAAAGTTTTTTTTAATACTTACTATTTAAATTAAATACTATCTATGTACAAAATGCAAAGCTATATTTATACATTACTACAGATAATGTTAAATTGTTAGCACAACTTTAATAAAACTAAAAAAGTTTACATAAATTAAATATATGAATTTCACAATTTATTAGTTGAATCTGTTATATCATACGTATGCGATTTTTTTGACCTTTGGCATACAGAGGGAAGAGAAGTATATGGTGAACTGAGGGAAAGAGACAAGGACATTTAAAAACAGTACAGCATGAGCAGAATGACAGAAGCAAGGTATAATAGGACATACATAAATATCAAGGAAGTGAGATTACCGAGGTACTTCAAATCAACAAGAAATGCAAAGGATATGAAAACCATTGCCAGAGTTATATTTGGCAATATAATCACGGGTAACAGATATTGGCTAACGGCAGAAGAAAGCAGATGTCAATTATGTATGCAAGGTGAAGGTGACTGGGAACATTGGTTGATGAGATGTGAGTGCACGGTAGACATATTTGACGAGATTAGAAAGAATAAGAAGAGGATTGGGACAAACTATGAGATAATGAGATATGTCAGCGACAAGACAGAAAACAGAGATATACTTAAAAGGGTAAAAAAGATCGAGAAAAGAAGAGAAAAGAAAACAAGCACTGATAATGAAAAAGCAGACGGAGAGAAAGAAAAGGAAATTTGTGTGAAGTGATTAGACAGGGTACAGAAGAGAGTGATAAAACATAAATAATGGACACAAATGTATATATATATATATAAATATATATAAGTGAATACGAATATGTAAGCGGAGAAAAATGTATATAGTATAAATGTAATACGTATATATGTAAATAGATAAACATGTATAACGGAACCCGTCCCTGTGCCCAAGGCTGAGACGTATCTAATAATAAACTTGTAATAAACGTATGCGATTTTTAATGTATCCTGTTTATGCTACATAATTTGTACCATTTTTTCCAATTTCTAAAATTTATATAAATAAGATTATAGATGATATTAAATAAAATTGGTCAAAAATGGAATTCGCTTATTTTAAAGAATTTACTTTCATGGTTATTAATTATAAATTCATTGAAATAATGATTATTTTTCGACTTTTGTACTTGTGTTTGAATCGAAAGGCACGTTGTACAAAGCCGCTCGGTAAGAAATAGTATTATAAAATTAGTAAGAATTAGAAAATTTTGAAAGTGTGAAAAAGATAGGCGAGTAAGAAAGGAATAAAGTGAGACAAAACATTCAGAGTAGAAATAAAAAGGTGAAGTTTGAAAATGGAAAGAAAATAGTGGAAGATAAAGAGATTAGGAAAAGAGCTTAAAATTCTGAGAAAAGACAGCTTCACACAGGAGCGAACAAGCAAGAAGCATGCAGTGCAAAGAAGCCGAACTTCGTGAGACAGGCAGCGCCAGTTCACGACCTGAGGTCCCAACTATGCCTGTGACCACGACGGCGGAGAAGGGAGTTTCCAATACAGAAATCGAAAAAGAGACAGAGGCGCAAAGAAAAGAATACAGACGATGTTAGAAGTAAAGAAAAAAGTTTCTTTTGAAAAAAAGAATGCGGACAACGCTAATATAGAAAAAAGAGATAAATAAAGAAAATAAAGATATTGAAAATTTAAGATAGGAGATAAACGGAGATAGAGAAGCGCTTGTGAGCTGAATGGAAAAAGGACGGACAGGCTAGAAAAGAGAACGGAAAATAGATGGAGAAGGAATTAGCCAGAGTAATTAAGAAAAACAGAGAATTTACAGAAGACAATAGAAAAAATAAAACAAGAGAGACAGGGAGAGGAAAAATGGAGAGAGGAAATTAACGTAAAGATATGTTGGTTAGAAAACTATAGAGCAGGAAGTGAGATGGGAGATATAAGAGAGATCACAGGAATAAGTGGCGGAAAGGAGAAAGGAAGCTATAGAATATTGAACAGGGTAAGCAGCTACGCAAGCATGTCAGGGTTAAGTTCAGGCAGCTCAAACAACTTCCCCAGCTCTAGACTATCTGAAAAAGACGTGATGGAAGCTAAAAAGATGGTTAAGGATAAGGAGAAGAAAGAAAAAGAAGATAACTTTGTGATAAAGGAGGTTAAAAGAGAGATAGTGGAGAAGAAAGACCTAGGTAGTTGAATCGATGAGTTCATTAAAAAGAAGTTAAAAAAAGAAATAAAAATAAAGAATGCGTGGTGGAGTGAAAGATTGGTGATAGTAAAGTTCAGGAGCACAAAGGATAGAAGAGAGGTTTATCTAGCGAAGAGGAATTTAATAGGCATCGACATATACATTGAATATGATTTACCTTACGATGACCGAAAAATACAGGAAAAGATAAATAGATAGGTAAAAAAGGTCAGAGAGAACGGAATGCAAGCCAAAACAGCATACAAGAAAATAAAATATGAAGGGCGATGAATAAGATGGGATCACGTCAGGGCGATAGATCGGATGAGAAATGACGCAGAGTAAGGATAAAGTAAAGAAATCCTTCTTACTTGAGTTTGATTCGAATATTATTTCATTAATTTTATTATTTTTTATATAATGTAATATTGTTTTAAATATAATTTTACTGACAAAAATTTTTTTTATTATCATAGATATTACTTTGATTTATATGTACATATATATAGATTTTAAATTAATTTTTTTCTTTTAATCATATAGTTCAAGTAATAGAGCACTTTTTAGGTCACGAAAAAAATCAACTAATGATGCATATGCAAATTCATAAAAAAATCAGTAGATTTTTATTTTCTAAAATGCCACTCATAATATTCGGGGATTTTTTTTTATTAATAATTTTAATGAAAAAATCCATTTCTTTTTACGTTTTTTGTTATAAAATGAAAAGTCTTAATTTTAAAACTGTAGTATCAAGAAACGATTTGTATCTAATAAAATTGTGAATAAAATGCATTTTTAAATGAACCGATCAGAAAATTAAAAGCTGAGAAATTTACTAAGAATCGGAAAATGTTTAAATTAATTAAAAAAATTTGTAACTTTTTTATTTTTGTATATTTACAACTCTCGTTTTGGGAAATTAAAATGATTAATATACATTTTATTTGTTCAAAATTTTAGCTTGATAGGATTATTAATTTTTGAGTAATACTAATGTTAATTAAATTATGCAGAAATTAACAAAGTAATTTTCAGCGAAACTTACATTACGATTTTAGTTTTGTCAACAGTTTTAAAAAATATAAGTATAGTACAATAAATTCTGTATTTTACATTTCGTTTAAATATTTCGGATTATCTAAAATAAGAGTATAAATATGACAAAAAAGCCCTAGTGAGTGCAATTTGATGAAGAGTGGGGACAATAAAAAATGAGGTGTTAGTTAACGTGGATTTCACTTCTATTATTATTTATTACAATTCCCCGATTTTCACTTTTTCCGCTCCTCGGGCGCTCGGACGTTTTCGGTCATCTTTATTCGCATTTTTTAGATAATCTAAATAATTTTTGTAAAATGTCAGATATAGGATTTGTTGTGCAATAATTATATTTTTTATTTTAATTTTATTCAATTTTGTTGTTTTTGAATTAAAAACTTTATATTACATAAGTAACATATAATCATACAATGTTAAACAAATTATACATAATTGATAAATTCGAATCGAAATTTTAAGAAGTAAAATATAAAATATTTAATAGTAATATTGTTGAGTAATTATTTATTTTTTATTTTAATCTTTTATCATATAAAATTTATTTAATATTTATAGATCGATTAATGCACAATAAATTAAAAAGAAATATACATTATACTGGTGAGTTTAATAATAGCAAGTAAAATACTAAAAAACGTATAAAATAAATTAAAAATGACAGGTTATCATTTGATTTTAATTAATTAAATTGTATTTCATAATTTTAATATTTAAATTGACCAGAATTGTATCAAAATATAATAATTTTTCATTTTTAAACATCGATATGTAAAGTTAAATAATATGATTTAATACAACAATAAAAAGTAATATATAATATAAGATAAAACAAAATTTATATTAATTATATAACTTTAAAAAATAGTCAAATTAACTTCAAAAAAATATATATAAAATATAAAAGAATACAAATATTTATTAGATTATTGACTAACTAAAAAGGGAAATTAAAAAAACAATCATAAATATGAAGTTTAAATATAGAGTAATTGAAATAATATAATTAATAATGACATACACTTATTTCCATTACAGTTAAAATTGTTCATATTAAGTGATAAAATATAGGATTTAAAAAAGTGTAAAAATAAAAAATTAAAATTGCATTTATTTTTTATTAAATTAAAATGCATATTTTATGAAAGAATATAGTAATGAAATTATTAATTTTAATAATAATTTAAAATTTAACCAACATTTTAATCATGAAAAATATTTATTTGTTTTTATAAAATAAAATTATTTAAGTGTTTCTCAATATTAACGAATACATTTGTCGTTTGTTCTATGTAAATTTAAAGGTTTTAAAATATGATTAAAAAAGTTATTAAAAACACTTTTCTTGTTATCTGTAATAAAATCAAAGTTAAGGTACATCATTTTAATAACATATTGATCATCATCATACATCTAATTCTACGGCGTATTATTATTATTTATTTGTATTTTTTTATACATATAACCTTTAAAAAAAATAACACAATTTATTATTAACATGCCAAGCATGTTAAAAAACTTGATAATTAGATAAAATATAAGAAGAGCTATTTATTAATATATAATAAGTAAGATAAGATGAATTTTTAGAATTTATGTTTCATTATTATAAAATTGTTATAATTAATTAGTTTCAAATAATACTAGTTTATTAATTAATTTTAATTTTTAACTTTTTTGTTATTGTATATTCAAATGCGTCTAAATTTTTTTGTACCCTATTACATAAAAATGCAAAATATGGTTTTCATGTTTTAAGCTGATCCTCTATTTATTGAGTGAATTTTTTTTTTTTTTATATAAATTATTAAAAAATTTATATTTATGTACATATAAAATTGAATTTAATTTTATTGCTGCGTTTGTTACATTGTCATTATTATTATTATATATTTTTTCTTGTGTAAATTTTTTTGAACATACGTAATACATTATTTTTATATAATTTAGTAAAAATATTGGAAACATAAAATATTTTATTATGTTTTTGTAATCCATATTTCATTAAAATAATAAAAACAGTACAAGAAAATTGTATTAAATATTATATCAGACTTTTTGATAATTAAATGAAATCGTCAATTCATAGGTAAAAATTTATGAATATAAAAATAAGATTTGTTAAAATATTAGTATATTTATAAAATCTGATAGTTTATAATATAATTTAAAATACAAAAATAATAACAAAAATGTTTTGTATATCGGAGAACACATTTTTATGAAATTATATTGAAAATCTAATTGAATGCTATTAATTTTTTTTTTTAATTCAAATATTTTAGTTAAAACTATTTTTATATAAATAATTTTAACAAATTTTTACTATAGAGGACGAGATTTTCTACTTTATGATATTTTTTCATCTTTGGAATTTGTGGCGCTTTTAAGTTTATGATATTATAAAATACCTGTACGTATAAATAAAACATTCACAAATGAAATTGAAATTTTCTTTTTTGTTTAAAAATATTTTAATACATAAAAAATGAAATAAAATGAAAATCTTCATATTAAAATAACTAAAGTTTTGAATTGAATTTGGTTATGTTTGAGAGATTTTTATCTTTAATATACTTTTATTGATAAAATTTCATATTTTTTTATTTATAGTACTGAAATATATAAGACAAAAAAAATATTTCATGTTAATATTTATTAAATAATTAACCAAACTAATATAAATAATATAAAGATTTAAAGATGTAATATAAATAATGTAATGTATTTTACTTAAGAATCATGTAAATATAAGATAAAACAATGTTTTAATAAATATATTTAAAAAAAACAATAGATAATAATTAGTTCTATTTTTTATTATCAATTCTTATATTTTTTAAAAAATATAGAATAACAGTTAATGACATGCAAGTCAATATTTTCTAAATTTTGTTAAAAAATATTATAATATAATTATCTTTTACATATACCAATTATTAAATTTATATATGATATGAATTAATGACATTTTGTAAATTCCAAATTTCATTAAATTTAGGGTTATTATTCGTAAATTCATTTTTGTGAAATTGTTGAAATATTTTTAGTAAAAAATATATAAAATTCTTGAGTTATTTGATAAAATTTAAAAGCTTGTGAACTCTTTTCTTTACTTGTTCGACATTGGTATATATATCCAATAACCTAAATATTAAAATTTCATATATTTACTCATTGCTCATATAATTTAGGTAATTAATAAAAAATGAGTGTCCATGTTATTAAAAATAATATGGAGGGGAGAGAAAATTTTTAATAGAAAATTTCATTCCAACATTTTTTATTAATGCAAGATTAAATTCGTGGTAAATAATTTATTTCATTTATAATATAAAATATCAATTGATTTGAAAATAGAGTTATATTTTGATAATTAAAGTAAATATAATAAAAATAAAGGTCCTTTTTCTATTTCATTTTACTCTGTATTTACAACTATTTTTTTTATATAATCATTAATTAGAATTTTTTTATCTTATGTTTGATTTATATTTTATTTTTCTACTATATTTTTATATAATTGCGTACTATATTTTTGAACCACATTATAAATTTAAGAACTAATTTCCTTGACTGTAAAGTGATATCAAATAATACAATCAGAAGAAAAGGAGAGATATAAAACGTATGTTACATTATGGGAAAGTGGTAATAATCTCAATATACTTTCTTGAAGTTTAGTATCCGACTCAATTAAATTTCGATCTATGAAGCATTGTTTGCTAATTTATTGTTTTACTAAAAAACATATTTGACTGCAAGATTTAGCCATTTTTTTTCATGCAAGTTAATAGTTATTGTAAATCAATAAAAAAATTTTTTTTTTATTACAAGAATTGTATAATATGTATAAAAATTGTATAAATAATATAAATTGTATAAATTGTAAGAAACATTCAGGATGAATAATAAATATACTCATCGTAGAAAGTATAATGATAAAAGGCATGATTAAAACCACGTGAGTTTTTCTGAATGTATAAAAATGCTTTTAAAAAAAATGTTTATAAGAAATTATATTGAATATAATGTTTAGTAGTTTGAGGAAAAAAATATTAATTATTAATATTAAGTAAGAGTGTCAATTTTTTTAATTAGTTTTTTAAAAATAATTTCATAAAATAAAATATAATTTTTATTTCAACTTGGTAACAAATTCAGTTTCAGTTGATTTAAAATTTAAAAATTGATTTTAAATATTTTCATTATATTATAAAATAGTATTTGTGTATAAATATTATTCAATCTGATGATACATAAATATTTACTAATTTAATTTTTTTGTCAATCGATAATTTATTATAAATAGGGTTTTATGAATTAGGCGGCATTGTTTATATATTTTTATATATTTTGAAACTTTTTTTATCAAAAGCAAATTTGATAAAAATGAATTCGAAACTATCTTTTTTTATTATATAAATAAAGGTGTTCAATAGTTTCATTTTTTTATTTTCAACAAACTTTTTATGAAAAAATATTCTTTCTGTAGAACCACAAATCAATACTATAAATGATTTTACATAAAAGGGTGCATTTAAAATTGGAGAAATTTATTATAAACTTACTTTTTATTCACTACAAGATATAACAAGGGTCCTCATAAAAAATCTTTGTACTTTTAAATAGAAATTATTATAAAAAATTAAAAAAAATTTATGTTATATTTATTAATTATTTTATTTATAAAATTTTCATCAATGTACCTATAATTTATTAAATCAATAAAATTTTTAAAATGGAGATTTAAGCTTTTTTAATAGATTATATTTATCAACAAATTTCTAGTTAATTATTTTATTAACTAAAATAATTTTACATTTATTTTTACTCAAATTTAATCTTCATTTTAATTCTATTTTAAATGTTCAAATTGATATTCTGTAAATAATTAAGTACTTGAGATATCTTTTTTGACAATATAAATATTTCATTTTACGAAAGTGTTTGAAGATATTTGGGGTAATTACAAGAATATTTTTACATTTAAATAATTTATTTTATAATAATTTAATAGAAATTATAATTATTATTTATACGTGAACTTCTAATTATTTATTTTGTAGAATCTTATTTAAATTAGAATATTGATGGTATTATTTACACATATATAATTTATACATTTCAATATATATAATTTATACAAGGTTTCAAATAAAAAATAACTTGAATAAATATACGGATAGTATTTTAAAATGTTACAGTCATAAAGTTATATATATGTATATACGTCGATTTTAAATTAAGTCTATTCATTGCTACATTTATTTAGTATTTTAAATAATTTATAGCTTCGGATATATCTATTTTGTCTTACAGTTATTACTGAAAGTATAATTTACTATTTTAATAACTTTTACTTATCATATTATATTTTATATTTTACAATCCGAGGCGTAGTTGCATAAAATACAGCTACAGCGTATTATTTTCAAGCGTCAGAAAATACGTGGAATATGATTAAATACTGTCCTCAGTGTTAGTGTGTACGAAACTGTTTAATGCTGCACATAAAACAACTTGATTATACTTTTCAAAAATATTTTATAGGCAGGGTGTATAATATAATAAAATACAGTAATGAAGACTTTTATTTACTTCGTATAATATAAAAAGATAGTTTTGAAATAATTTTTATCAAATATAACTTTGGTTCAAGCACTACGTTTTTATTGATTCTAAATAACATTTTACTTTTTGAATAGCTTAGCACTGAATTAAAAGTATGATTTATGTGGCAATGAGTACGACAGATTCGTGGCATTGTGTATGTGTGATATTAGTTGAGCCTATACCTGATACATAGCGTGATCACTAGCAAATGTTTTAACATAGTTGCCATCAGCAGTAAAAACTTTCATTTTATTTAAAACCGTTTTACGCGTATAAATTTTTGTAATTTATATCGATGAGTTGTCCAATAACTTATTATGCTAGTTATCTAAACATAGGGTGCTTCTAATAAAAACTATCTTTTCTTCAAATAATTTTTATCTTTTGATTATAAACTAGAATGGTTCGTATTTAAACAATTTTTTTTTGCTTACTTATGCATGATTGTACATTTTAAAATGATGCTTTAATAGACTAGATTATATCACAACGAAGTATTAATATAAAATACTTTAAATTATAAAAATAAAGCTTTAGTTAATTTATTTATATTTGATTAAATAATAAAATCCAAATACTTTTATTTCGATTCTCTTGAATATTGTTTATTATTATCATTTTATAATTTTTTTTATAATAAAATTTTACTTATTTATTCATTAACAATATAGTGATTTGTAACGACACGGTTCCGTTCGCCCTTCACCCGTGAAGGGCAGAGTCGAGCTCTCGTTGAAAAATTAGAAAGATTTACGCCGGGACAAAGCGGCAGCTGGTCTGCCCAGGATTTGGATCGGTGGCAGGTGGGAATAGTAAAAAAAAAATCAATACAAAATTTTATATTTTATAAAATGTCATAAAATCGTGTATAGATAAGTCAGGGAAAATTTCGATCGTTTATTCGAATTCACACCGAAATGTGTTTTTCAATTAAGTAAGCAGATTTAAAGGGAAACCTTTTAATAGATCTAATTTTCAATTATATTTATAATCTAAAAGAATGTCAGATGATCTGGAGTGGTAGATCATACAGGAGGAGTGAAAAACCGAATGGGCAGAATTTTGGATTTTGCATTGTCGATGCATCAAAATTAAGCTACAGATGCATACCTATCATCTATATGTGAAAGCGATACCTTTATTATGGATTGATTGTGTACGGCATTAACTCGAATTCTGGAAATCGGAAAAGAGGTGGTTTCATAGCTGATCCTGGCTAGGAAGTAATCGATCTTCATATAATTATCTAATTTAACGAAGCGTGGCAATCGTTGAAAATATCAAGTTTTCTTGTGCATTTGTGTTTTCTCGAAAAATTGTACTTCATCCGCGAATCCATCTATGTAAAGGCTAATTTGTATTGTCTCTTATCAAGTAAAAATAATCGATTTCTTTCTTTCAAGCATTCTTTCAAGCTGGCCTGTCTATGCGGCCATGAACAATGATGTATTGCGGAGTGCGATGACTCGTGGAGAGATTATTTCTCCTTAGTGAAAAGGGTTATGCCGCTAGTTTGATAGGAATGACGAAAAGGTATATCAAATTTTATTAATAATATTAAACTTAATCACATGTCTTTTAATATTCTTCTCACTTTCTGAGACTTTCATTTATCTCAATGATTTTAAATGCATTAGTTGCTAAATACATCAACAGCTTCATCATTATTGTTTTCCTGGAATCCATATAGTAAATTCGATAGCATTTTTGGAAACACTGATCGAAATAATATTTACATACTCTCTAAAATGATATGCTGAAAATGATTTACTGGATTAGTTATCAATATAAAAATTGACACAATTGTCACTATGAGAAGTGATGATTGTCATCTGTTAAATGATTTTTTGTTAGGATTATATCAATATATTAGAGAATCGATCTTATTGATAAAAAAGTGAATGTTAAAATTTCTACAAAAATGTATAAAAGATAAATAAAGAGTTTATATCCATCATCTATAGATATTAATATTTAATTAACATCTTATCATTTAAAAAAAAAAATTTTTTTATTCTTATATAAATATTTATATGTAATGTATAATCATAGTCAAATGTAATGGTTTTTTTATTAATAATATGTTATTATAGTTTTGAAATATTTATTATATATTTATTTATGATTATGATGTTAAAAGTATATCTTATTGTAAAATATATATTTTTCCTTATTAGTATTATAAGCATTTTTAAATTATTTCTGTTTCATCGTATTGTATAATATATAATGTAATAATAGTAATTTAATATTTCCACTTTTAGTAGTATTATATATTAGTAGTAGTATTATAGTATTATAGTAGTATTATATAGTGTTTGTTTCTACATGAGAATAGTAGTACTTCTACATTATATGTATCGCTGTTAAAATACCTTCAAATAATTTATAGACAAATTAGTTAAATACCTCGAACATTTACCTGAACTCACACAATAATGGGTTTTTCAATTAATCAAGTATAGTTTAAGGGAAACCTCTTCAAAACAGATCAAGTTTTCAATTGCATGTATAATTTAAAAGAATGTCAGATCGTCTTGTGCAGTTGATTATAAAGCATCTGTATCATTATGTAATTAAATTAATTCTCAATATCATTCTGTCAATAAAAATATCTAAATTAATATCAAATTTTGAAAATTAATTCAAATACTTTATATTTTTTTTTTTTTAAGTATTGATAATCGTCTAAATATAATTTAAGTCCATTCCAACAATATTTGCATTAATAATAGACAACTTTTTACAAATAAAAAATTGTTATATAATTATATAATTTATCATTAATTATGAAAATAATAAAAAAATCATGGCTAATAAATTGAATTTATTTTTTATAATAAATGCTTTAAAAGTTTTATTTTTGTAAATTTTGATACGGGCGAAGAATGATGATACTTCAAAAAAAATTTAAAACATAAAAAACAAAAATGGATTTTTTTTTATAGATTTGCAATAGAGATAAGGCAGAAAGAAAATATCTATTTTATATTTGACTAAAATAAAAAAAAAAATCAACTTGTTCATAATAATGAAATAATATTTTTGTAATTTATATAGCCTCAATCACATCACACAACTACTATATTAGAGAAGATGAAAAATTGAAAAAAAGTTTAACGAACATAAAAAGCCCATGATAAAAATACACGAATTTATGATGCCTAAAAGAGTATCAATGTATTTTGGCTCATGTTTAATTTGAGTGAGAGTATTTTTTTTTCTTTATCACCATTGTTGATTGATTATCGACATTTGAACTTTTGTTACGAAGTTAATACAATTACGCATTTTTCTATATCTGACTATATATTTACTCCCCACAACATCGATATGCATATGGAAAAAAAACGAGTATAATTAAGAATTGAATTACAAAATATTCTCAGAGTTACGCATGCTAGTGCGATCTATATTTACAAGTAGACTCTAAAGGTGTTCATATTTTTTAGTTTTCCTTACTTTACAACCAATTGTACGTCTAAACTACTGCATTAACCAAAAGTGTATTTGAGTTTTTGAGTTTATTTTTACTTTATCAGAATTTAGAATTGCAACATTTCCGGATTGGAAATGTTTAAATATTGGTATTGGTTCTGTTGTAATACGTAGTACCAATGAAGTTTTTAGATGATACTTTACACTTGGTTTAAAAATTTCATTCTTTTTATTCAACAATAACAATTCTTGCCCAAGAAGCGTAGAGATGGCTCCTAGGTTTTATATGTTGTATCTTAAAATTATTAGGTATTTTAAACAGTTAGTGATCTACTGTAGAAAATATAAGAGACGAGAATTACAAGGAAAATTAGAAGAAGAAAATAATTCACCAGAGAATATTTATAAAAGATATATTTATCTATCTACCAATTTATCTATCTATATATATCTGTGTGTATATCTATCTATTCTTACGAGCAAAGCTATGACTATAAAATTTGATTATACTTTCTGCGTGAGCTACTTTTGTTTAAATAACCTATTCTGATAAGAATAAAATAAAATCAATAATTTATAGTTAGATTAAAGAAAATAATAGGTTTTAGTGTTTTTTTGTAAAAGTGTTTAATTTGGCTGAATTTTTAAGTAATAAAATAAGAACGAACATTACTTTGCTGTAATTACTTTTGTGTTTATACATAAATAATGTACTTAAATATTACAATATTTATTTTTCATTAAGCATGTATAATAAATTTTCTTTATTTAAATTTTAACAAAAACACTAAAAAAGAATTTTCAATGAATACAAATGAATTTTTAAATGTTATTTTTATTTGATGCTTTTCTATCTAAACATATGGTTTATATTCTTTTTGAAATTTTTATAATTCATTTAATTTTAAATTTAGTTATAATTTATTATAGTTTATGAATTATTTATAGTAAATAAAAATTATAACAATTATATAATAACGTAAATTATGTTTAATAATTGTAACGTAGTGAAAATTATAAAACTTTATTCCAAATAAAGTTTAACTCTCTACTACTTACAAATCACTTCATATAAATATTTTACAAATAATTTAGTTTTACAAAGTAATAATAAATATTTATTTTATAAATATAATTAATAATTCCACCACTATCGTTATCTCAATAAGGGGATTCCGTTGAACTTTACAATTTAAAATTTTAATTTACAATAGCACTAGATATAAATATTTCAATATTATTACAGCATTATAACTTCATTTAATTCCTCACTACTAATTCCCAAGGTCACTCAAACTCCAATAGATATTTTTACACAAATATATATATAAGAAAATATAATTTTTAAAATAGATATATATATATTAATTAAACAATTAAATAAATCACCAATTAATATTAACGCAATAAATTCATAAAACAGTATATTTATATAAACATAATTAAATATATAAAATATCAGATTATTTAAAATATATATATAAAATATTACCTGTAATGACCAATAATTCTTTCTCAGTTAAACATAATTCCATTTGGCAATATTACAATAATATTTCAAATTTACTTACTATTTTTATTTATTCAATAATATAGTGTATTTGATTTATTATTATTCACTCCTTCTTTGATTAATATTTAATTTTTTTTTTATGAATCTCCTTTTATTATTGTTGTTATATTATTCCAATGATTACTTATTAATTTGTAATATATATATTATTTTTATGATTGATAATCCAATAAGGCTCCACCACTTACACTATCTATCACTACTTTATTTTTATATAAAAATTATAATATTATAATAATATTATAATGATCCTCACACTATACTCAATTATAATAACAATATTACAAATAATAGATCACTATATTTTATTAATAATATGAATTATAAACTCAAGAACTGATGTAAAGATTTATTTATCAAGGATGATATATTATCAACTGACAACAAAAGAATGGAGGATTTTTCTTTTCTCGAAAAATCTAACTCTTTCACTGCACTACTTTTTAATTTTTACCAATTATGAATCTTCAAGATTTTCTTTACGCGAAAATCAAAATTCACAATTGGTGATTAAACAAATATAGTCCGTCTTCCCTTTCGCGCCGCGAATTCTCCACCGTGATTGGCTAAACCAACATAATATTAAATCGGGCACAAAATAAGAAGATACACTACTGTGCCGATAATTATGTACACTACAATTATCGGCCATCTCACGGCGGCACTACACTACAATTTTTAATCATTTACATTACCATAACAATGCATTCTATATATACATATATATTCAATACATTTTCCCGCGTATATCTGTCCTTGTCTACTTCGTGAACACCAACGCCGCCTATACCGTAAAGACATCCGGCCTCATGTTAGTTTCAGAAAATCAACAAGTGACAGAACATAAACATTAGATTTATTTTACAATTCAACAAAAATATCACCATCACTGCAGATACAAATCATTTCAACAAATACAGGGAGTACACAGTAATAAATCTTAAATAAATTATTTCATAATTTATATAATATAAATATACATATTCATAAATAAATATTAATTTTATATAATATTTCTTTTCAGGTTAGTATACTCATTCATTTAAAATTATTTAATTAATAATGAATAAAGATATTCATTATATAATATTATATTAATTACAGATCATAACGTTTAATCAATAATACATTGTTAGTCACTAAAGAATAAAATATTTTCATTAAGTAGAGTGAAAATAAAATTTTTGACCTATGAATGTTTTGTGTTTGTAATATGCACAAAATTATAAAAGTAATTTTTTGTATCGTATATATATGAAATGATGAAATACATATACCATTGACAGTTGAGTTTATTTGTAAAAACGAGTTGTATTTTGTTTTTGCAATTTTCTACTGCAATTTTTCGTGATGCGTTTCTACAGTTTTTAATTAATATAATTTGTTGATATGTGTATTCATAAATGTATTTTAGTACAATTTTTATTTTACATTATTTAATTTTTATTTAATGATAAAAGAGAAAAGGGAATATAATACATTATTTAAAATTTCAATTTTTACTACGTAGTTTTTGGAAAAAATAATAAATTATTTCCAGTTTTTGAAAGTTAAAAAAATAAATTTATATAACAATTATATTGAATGAAAATATCTAGATTTTAAATTTTATTTTATATACAATAATTTACCACTTTGGAGTGTAAATCACCTTGTAGTGGAGAAGTTTGGGTGAATGGGTTTGCGAGGTAGCATGCTTGAGACCGGCCTTATGGGTGAACGAATAGCAGTGTGAATGCGGAAACCATTAACCTGGGCACGTTGCGTAGGAATGATTATAGATGAATGAGAAAATGAAGCGAAATCCTAAAAAGGGCACTCGCAATGATTGAAGAGATCCTAATAAAAAGGGCTTTTTCATGTAGTATGGCTGTGATGCTTGTAGAAGTGAGGCGAATGATCCACGGTGGTCTTGCATTAGAATCCCGGGCTGAAGGATGACGGGCATCTCCTTTTTTATCGGGCTACATGAAAATACATCGGACAACCCAGCCTAGCCGCAAAGAACAACTCCCCAATGCGGTGAATGCAATAGGGCCCATGGGGAAACTCCATACATGCATACAGTAACACATAGCAACACACAACACAGCAATATACACACACACACATCAATACATACACACAGTTATGAAGGTCATAATTATTTCTGTATCTTCGTCAGGGACGGAACGAGAGATGAGACAATAGCGAGACTCTAGACGGTACAGCCGAAAAACCGAAGGTAGCGCATTCAAGCAGCGAGATAGTATTGGACTTATGGCGGACCAACCAATCAGCCCTGGCTGTCTCACCAGCTGGTGTATAATTCACATCGATAAGCATTGCCGGTTGGTGACTGGATTTGACCATGCAAGTTGATTGGGGTTACTCGTTCGAGGCCACTGGAGTTGGTGCGTATTTCGCTTCCTTGCTTTTTGCTGTGGACCGCCGGATATTCGTGATCTACTGCCACCCAAACTTCATCAGCCGCTCTTTTTAAATTAAATAATGAACTATTTGTAGGAAAAATAATGGCAAGTGTGCTAGTTATTATGGACATTCAAGTCCTAAATTAGGTTCAAAAGGTGTAGTTGGTCCTCGAGAACTCCTCGGCTTGTACCGCTGCAAACAAACACAAGGAGGCGAAATAAGCGGTTCGACGAAATGACAGTATTCGTCGCTTTGACGCTTACACATTGGTAACAAAGGGTCCATCTCGTGTTAGTTCAGGTGAAATGGAGAAAAGGAAAAGGAAAAGAAGAGAGCGAATATCAAAGGCGATGGGCCGCAAAGGAATCATCGTCTAAGGACTCAACCCTTGAGGTGTTGAAAAAGCGATAGAGTTTGAGAGGCATAATCTAAAGCCGCGTGGTCGCCACTGACTTAAAGATGGTGATCATTTTTGCGGACTATCCCAAAACCAAGGTGGTGGCCGTGCAAACTGACAAGATAAAAGTGATGATCAAAAAGTCTCTAAATATTGATATAAAAATTGTCTCAATTTTTAGGATAGATGGTTGCAATACGACACCTTCATAGCGCAGTACTGCCACCAGTAGGACAGGGAATAGGAAACTAACAGGGTAGGAAACTGGGCAGCCTCGGTAGGCACCAGTTTAAAATGTACAAGCGTGGAGAAGATGGTAGATAAGATTAGATAATAATCCATACCCTTTGGTTATATACCTAAGGGTAGCATTTTATTCTTACAAATCAACTTGTACCATTATAAATATGCTTCATGTGTTCTTGTCAGCTACGTTGATACGGCGTAGATAGGAAATTTCATATTTCAGTAACCTTGGTTTTCTAAGAACAGGATTGCAAGAATTAGAAATCGCAGAACATTGATTTCGAGAATATTAGATCCGACACGGTATGCTTAGTCATCAATGGTCTCTCGTTGGAACCATAACCCAACGACTGTAAAAGATTTGGCCACCACACTTGTCCAATACGTGAACCAGGACTTCCCTCCAAAGGAAGTAACAAGAATGATAGGATATTGCAAAAGCAAAAATGTAGAATTAGTGCTAGGTTCACCATAAGATTTGGAGTAGATTAAACACTAATGCAAGAAGTAAAGGATTAATAGAGTATCTCTTAACAACTAATCTACAAATACTGAACGTAGATAATAAACCAATCTTCTAAAATTTCATAAGGAAGAAAGTTATTGATTTAAGCTTGGCTTCAAAAAGATCAGTGAAAAGTGTATTGATTAGAAAGTCTATGACGAGGTATCCATGTTTGATCACAGTTTTGTCACCTGTACCATAAAAAAATAAAAAAAATTAAATTAGGAAAAAGAGAAAAGGAGGCATATACCAGGAATCAAAAAAAATGAACTAGGAATAGGAACTAGTTATTACATATATTTATTTAGACACTAATTTGATTAATTTTTTTAATGTGTTTATTGTGTTAACAAGATTATCGGGTATTTTTATTTTTTTAAGAATTCAAAAATAAAATAAAAATATTTTGAACGATAGAAAATATATTTATTAAGGCTATAAATTACATTTATTGTTACTCCCAGATACTCGCATTCAACGAGAAGGTATGTGCCTTGAGTCTGGCGCCTTAGACCGCTTGGCCATTCTGACACTTACATTTATTGTATTACATTATATCTCTTTTTGAGTTAACTATTAAGGTTCTAAATTTTTTTGATATTTAGAAATCTTTTTTTTATAAAATTAAGCAAAAAAATTTATTTTGTTAAATACGTTTATTTTTTTTCAATAATCTGTAGCTAGAATTATTTTTAGTATTTATTGGAGTATGTTAGTTTAGTATTTAAAATCATAAAATTTAAGTATTACAATCATAAACGGTAAATTATGTAAGGCTTGTAAATTATTTTACATAAAATAATTTTCTCGATGAAAATTATTAAAGCGCGAGGATACGCGGACGCTTGCGCGGTCCTCGGTATCCAATAAATGGATAAGGAAGACCGATGTGCTGATGGTGTCCGGGCGGGCTATATTAATTTGAAGGTTTCCGAGTTATATTGAACATGCGTGCGCAAAATATAGTTTTTAAGATTAGAAGCTAGGGTCTACCTGCTTGGACTAACTCCGCGCCGGATGGGCTTCGCCATGCCCACCCGATCAAGCAATGGTGCGATTTGTAGAAAATGTGAAACTATTTTAAGAAAGCGACATTTTTCGGAGAGGCGGGGCATCGATGAATAAAATATAAATTTATGTGTAAGAGGCCACGCAGGTTATTCCTTTTTTTTCTTTTCTTGTTTATCTTGACAGAAAAATTTGGATTTTCATTTTCTCGATAACATTGTATCTCCGAAAATTGCGAGATCGATTTTTCAATGAACTTGTAGTAGTCGTGGGTAAAATAAATAAGACTCATTCTTATTTAACAAAAATACGCTCTTGATTTAATAATCACGGACCTTCTTTTATCATCTCATCCAACACGCGTCATTATAAAAATATTAATTAAATAAATAACATTGCGATTAAAGGAATTATCCACATTTAATTATATAGATAAAGCTAGTAATTATTGTGATGATTATAGAGTAATACACTATTTTATTTATAAGCTTGAATAATAGTTTAATCATTTATATATTTGAAAAAGCTTGTTGAATATTGTTGCTGGTGAAGTTTTTAAATAATATAATGGTTTCAAAATTCGCGAATTGAATAAAAAGGAAAACGGGAATAAAATTTTAAATTCATCTCCAAGAAAAACAGGTGATAAAAACACAACATTTTAATCAATAATATAAAATAAAAACAAAAGATAAAACAAACGAAAATTAGAATTCATAAGTAGAAAGTTATAATATACAATTTGGAGCGTGGACGCGAACTGACTGGCAGCGAAAATTGGCTTATTACATTATTTAGCGTGATTGATCGACCAGCGCGACATTTTTTATTTATTTTATTTATATTTTCAAAACAAAGCTACTGATTTCAATTAAAGTGAAAGTTTTTTTTTGAAGATTGTGGTTTAAGATATTTATACATATATTTTTTGTGTTGAAGGTAGTAAAAATACGACAGAAAATTACTTTAAACTTATTTAAATATAAATTGAAGAAATAATATACAAAAAATGGGTCATATTAGTAATGGTTGAAATTAAAAGAAGTTACGCCAATGGCGATAATAAAATGTTATATGTAGCATGATTAAGCATAAAAGTATGCTACCTAATAAAGTAATACTCAGCTTCCACTTAAAAAATACAATTTTAAACATGTGTACATTAATTTTGTTAGAGGTACATATAAAAAATCTTAAAAAAATTGAACAATATTTAAAAAATCAAATATGTCAAGTGAATAATTATTTGTCATAAATTAAATGGCGTTCGTAGGGAATGTGAGAAGATGTCTGTGGGTATTTTTTATTATTATTATATTTATTATTATTATTATTTTCTCATACATACTTTCCATATCTGGCTCGAATGAGAAAAATAGAGTAGCTTATAGATAATCACGAATTCATAGGTGGAGAAAGGGATAAGCACGAATACGATGTGGTTGCCTCGTATCATTGAAAACGGGCTTACGCCATGTGAGCGTGCGGGAACTCCAGAAAAAAAGGAATCTATTAATTTATTTTGGACGAGCGCTTTTTATGTACTCCTGGAACATAAAGCTGTTCGACGGTTCTGCATGTGTTCTTTTCTTTTCTATTCACCGCTGTCGAGTTTTTGTACTATGGTAACATAATGTTAGCCATTATCCCCAGTGAGTTAAAGAGGAAGTTGGATAGGCGGGAATGGCATTGATCTGGAGATGTCTTGATCAAGAATTTGAAATAGTTCAGTTGTTAATATATTTAATAGAAGATATAAGATTTGAAGAAAGGAAATATTGGTAAAAACACTTAACTTTTCAAACAGGCAGTCTGATCTAAAAATTTGATGGACGATCAAATAAAATATTCAATTCAGCGTTCTTTTCTCTTTTGAGTGATAGCTTATACAGTTCATGAAATTTTAATAAGACAAGTAGCATAAAATTATCTTCTTCTTTTCAATATTTTAAAATTATGTTTAAGTTTTGAAAGAAAGATCTAGAAAAAATTATTGATAAAAATAGTTGTTATGCGATGAAATTATAGAATAACATTTTGAAAATTAACAAATGATTAATTTTTTTTGACAATAATACTTAATTTGATTAATACAATTACATTAATTTACGTGAAATATTCTAAAAAATTTAAAATTAAAGATTAAATTAGAGAAGAATTTATAAAAAGTTATTATTTATTCATGCAAATATTTTAAAAACTAAAATCAATTGTTAAATACAAATAAAGGTAAAATAGTTACAATTATGTGCAGGAAGTATATAAAAGAATTTTAATTTCCTTTTAAAAATTGTATCTTTTTTTTAAGTTTCCATTTTAAACAAATTAACAATACTATTGGAAATATAAATAAATGAAAATTTAGTTAATACATAAGATCATTTAAATACAGAGTAGATTTTATAATAAATTGAGTATAAAGCAATAATAAATTAGTCATTATTCATAAAATAAATAGTTAAAATTGTTCCGACATATATTTTAAAAATAAAACACAATTAAAAATTTGAATTAAAGCAAATTGAAAAAATAAAAACTTAACAAATAATAAAATTCTAGTACCTGTTAGAGATGAATGTCGGATCAGGAAAAAAATTATTTATAGTTTTCTTTTGATTTTCTGTATTTATTGCTTGATACGTGGCTCGAATTTCTCTGGCCTCAGAGCTGTCACAAAATTAATACAGCCTTCTTCTTCCTACATTCTTGTTCTCTCAATTTTGCTATCTCATTTTTATCGCGTTACCATGGGAATTTAAATATACTGCGATTATTAGAATGAATAGCCAAACATATTTTACAACACTTTGTTTTGTAATACCTGCAATAAGATTCAATAATACAAATCTGACTTTTATTAGACTCCCTAGTTTCATTGAATGTTATTGGATCGTTATTCAATGTTAACAATATACAGTTTCATTTTGTTGCTGCTGGCTTTTAAAATCAGGATGAGATTATGTTGGTTTGATGGTGGTCATGCTTCTTGTAACTGGACCAAATGTGTCTAGTTTTTGCTTTTTCGATGCAACCTCTTCAGATAAAGCAAGTTGCTTCGTCGGTCTTGAGTTTCTCTGGAGGTGTTTCATCTGAAGTTTCAATTTTTTGATAGTCTTGAAGAGCCCATTTCATTCTCACAAATTTCGAGATTAACATGTTTAGTGGTATTGATGTCCTTATGCATGACCTTCTCATTTAATTTTAGGTGTCTTGATTTTACTTATTTTTATGTTGTTGAACACTATAAGAAATATGAATTTGTACTAAATCTGACTAAATACATTTTTATGCTTTTTGGTGAGAATTTTTGTTTTTGTGTGGGTTAGCGTGTCGGCAAAACATCCAAATCTTTTCAAATATTACAATTTTTTGTGTTTCTGATTGGTGCATTTGTAGATCGGTATATTATATTCTAGACTCTTATCTGGAGTATGAATATACATGATGCATCCACGAAGTATCGAGTTTTTTCTTTTCATTTTGCGCCTGTTCATCGTAGAAATTCGGGAGAGGTCTTAAAATGTCGACAAACTCTTTCCGCATTTGCTCTTCCTTTGTTTTTCGATAATTAGTTGCGGCAGGATTTAACTTCGCGCGAAGGGTGTTTTTCAAATTTTTGACATGACGCGCTGAAGCGATTAGCGGAAAATGGAAAGAATGTTTTGTTCAAAGATTATAAAAAAAAAAATTCTTACCTTTCTTTTTTGAAAAACGATTTATTGGTAGACTTATAAATAGGTTAAAATAAAAATTTTAAATTCTTCAAAATAATTTCCTCCTGTATCAACACATTTTTGAAGGCGTGTTTTTCAAATTTCAAATATTGTACACTGTAGATCGCGTTAAATTCAGTTTTTTCTGAATTGCTTAATCTATTAATCGACAGTCTATAAATTTAAAATTTAAAATTTCTAACACGCACCGGGTATTCCTAACTATTCGAAAGCTTTTTGGGCGCCCAGATCGAGGCTCGTCGATGATTCTTTCTCGGCCCTCTTTAAAAGCTCTGTGCCATTTTTCACATTGCGATTTTGACATGCAATTATGTCCATATGCTTCTTGCAACATTTTATACGTTTCTACACTGGTTTTTTTTTAATTGCAAACATATTTTATCGCGTAACGCTATTAAAGTAGTCGGTCCATCGCGCGGTGACAAAAAACTGAAAAACACCCTTCGCGCGAAATTAAATCCTGCCGCGCTTAATTATCGAAAAACAAAAAAAAAAAGAACAAATGCGGAAAGAGTTTTTCGATATTTTAAGACCACTCCCGAATTTCTACGACGAATAGGCAAAAAATGAAAAAAAACTCGATACGTCGTGGATGCATCATGTATGTATTGTCACATATGTAAAATTGTATGCATATACATTTAATAAAATAAAAAATAAATACGCGACAATTTGATATATTCATATCAACGAAAGCAAAGGCGGAAGATTAGATACGTAACAGTATGTAAACCTGCTTCAGCAGCTATGACCCACATGGTTTTAGGTAAGCTGGAATTGATCCTTAAATATCTTATTTTTTTCTGTAGTGTTTGATTCGAGCCTCCTATAATTCGCTATGTCTAGGAGTATATATGAAAAGAATTTTATATCGTCTTTTTTAAGTACCTCTTGGGACTTTTTAATCAGACTTAATGTAGCAGACCTTCTCATTTTTGCCTAAAAGGTTTCTTATTGCCACGATAAAACTTATAAGTTTTTCAGCTACCCCATCTTTCTTGCAGATCGCATATATTTTGGTTCCACTTGAAAAGTCGTTTATGAAGGTAAGTATGTACTTTTTACAAAGATATATGGTTGAATCGGTCCTATAATATGTATGAAGAGGTCTGCTTGCTTTTGTCCTGATCTCTTTGAACATCAATTTATCCATTTTTGAGATCATGTAGACTTCATAATCTCTTATATTATCTTTAAAATTGATGCCATTGAGAGGCTGTGATTTCCACATAATTTTCTAAGATAGTTGAGTGAGGTATGTTCTAATCTATTATGCCATAACATACCTTTACTCACTTCTTTTGTAATCAAATGCATCTGATTCGTTATGGCTTTCTCTCCTTCCGAATCGGATGTCCTTTTATCAGTGCTATTTTGAATATCTGGTGACCGATTCTTTTGAGACCTCTTAGATCAATCTGGCTTTACAAATGTATGTTGCAGATGGTATATTATTTTTATTATGGTGGTTTTCTTCTTTAATCTGTAGTATTTATTTATTTATTTATTAACAATTACGTCCCGGCTCCCGGCCTGGGGACGGGTTCCGCTATTTACAAACATTTCATTTCACTATTTACATTTCATTCTTTGCTACATTTATTTACAGTCTATTTTATTTTCACTCCACTGATGCTTTCACTTCGCTGTCATTTTCTCAATCCTTTTTTCTATTTCTATGATTTCTTTTGTAATATTTCTGTCTTCTATTCTCCCTCTGAATTTGTGCATTATCTCTCTGTTTATTTGTCCCATTTCTTCTCTGAGTTTTCTGAACATGTCAGTAGTTTCAGAGCATTCGTTGACCCAGTGTCTCCAATCGCCCTCATCTCTCTTGCATAATTGGCATTTTCTCTCCTCTGTCTCCATCCAGTATTTGTTTCCCGCGGTTATGTTTCCGCACCTTGCTCTAGCCATTGCTCTCATATCCTTTACTTTGGTTTCCTTTCTGAGGTACCCTGGCAGTCCTATGATATTTAATTCTTTGTATACTCTGTTGTATTTTGCACTGTCCATTTTACATCTCCTCTCCTGTAATTGCCTGTGCCTGTCTCTTCTCCTTATCTCTGCCTATATATTCTTCCCTGTGTTTTCCCAAAGTTCAATTTGTATTCTACTTAGTCCTAATTTGTTAAGCCATGTCCTGTCCTCTGAATTATCTTTCTCCGTAGCCCATTCATTTTTCTCTTCTTAACATATCCTAACCCATCTGTGTTCTTCCATGTGTTTTATCTTCTGTTCATGCTTCAATACCCTGATTTTCCATTCGCCGCTCATCCTGTATTCATTTATCTCTTCTTGCACGATGTATCTCGGGGTACAGAAGTCGAGTTTTAGGGTCCATCTGTAGTAATCTACTTTGATTTTTTCCATTTCTTCCACTTCCTCTGTCCCCCATATCTCGACTCTGTACTCCATTACACTTCTCACCAGATATTGAAACAGTTTTCCTTAAACTGAAATCACCTGGACACTTTCTCTCTGCTAATTCCCATGTTTTTTTCGCTGCTATCCTGCCTTTGTTAATTCTTTCTTTTATCTGATCGTTGTACTTTCCATCACTTCTGAATACAAATCCAAGGTACCTGAAACTGCTCACTTCTTCTATTCTCTTCCCATTCCAACTCCAATCTTCAGCCTTCCTCTTTTTCTTCCTGTTCACTACCATGATTTTCGTTTTTTCTGCGTTCAGTTTCAGTTCCCTCTGTCTCAAAAAGTTCTTCAATGTCGCCATCATTCCCTGTAGTGCTTCTCTATTTTCTCCCATTATTACTAGATCATCAGCGTACGCTAATGTCCATATCCTTTTATCCTTTATCTTCGTTCCTCCTATGTTCTTTTTCTTCATTTCCTCTTCTATCTCTGCGATGTATATATTGAACAAAAGGAGGCTAAGGCAACATCCTTGTCTCAGCCCTTTCCTTGTCCAAAATGCATACGTTAGCCCTTCCGCTGTTCTGACCTTGCATTCTGTCTCTTTGTATATCTTGCTTATGTTATATATCAGTTCTCTGTTAATTCCTTTCTTCTTTATTATCCCCCATAACTTTCCTCTGTTTACCGTGTCGAAGGCCGCCTTTAAGTCCACGAACATCATTTACAGACTTTTCCTTTCCTTTAATGTTTTCTTTATCACATGATATAGTATGTACATGTTGTCTGTGGTTCCTCTGCCTATTCTGAAACCAGCTTGTGCCTCATGGAGTATCCCTCTTTCCTCTATTTCTCTCTCCAACCTGTTTTTTATAATCTTCGTATATATTTTATAACCTGATGTAAGCATTTCCAAGCCTCTGTAGTTCTCCGGATTTTCCTTCTCTCCTTTCTTATGTATCGGTACTATCACTGCTAGGTTCCAGTCCTGTGGGATTGTCCCCTCTCTCCATATCTTCTTTATCGTATCTGCCATTCTCTGTCTGATCGCGCTTCCTGCATACACCCATGCCTTGTTTGGTATTTCGTCAATCCCTGTTGCCTTCTTTTTCTTAAGTTTCCTCCATACCTTCCATATTTCCCAATCTTCGATATCTCTCCTCTGCTCTTCTTGTATATCTATGTGCCATTCCTTTATGTTTCTCTGTTCGCTTCCATCCAGTAGTTTCATGAAGTGTTTCCTCCATTCCACCCTGCCTATGTTGTCCGCTCCAGTCTGTCTTATTTTCCTACCTTTGTTTAAATATCTCCACACTTGTCCCTCATTTTTCATCTTTCTTAGCTCCTCTAGCTCTCTTTCTCTCTGTTCTATCCTTTTCCTGTCACATATCGTTTTCTATTCCCTTCTGCTTATTATATACCTTTCTTTTGTATCCTTCCCTCTTTTCCAATTCATTAATGCTTTCTTCGCTCTGTTTTTTCCTCTTTTACATTCCTTGTCGTACCACTTTTTTCGCCTATCCTCCATGTCTTCTGTTTAATCTCTTTTTTCTTCATGCACAAGTGGATTGTTTCTTTCAACTCTTTCCAATCTTCCTCTATCTCCCTGTCTCTACCTCTCTCTGTATGTGTCTCCTCTGTTTTCTGCCTATATTCTTCTATACTGTTTTCATCCCATATTGCTATGTCTCTGCTCTCCTTCTTCTCCAGTGTCTCCCTTTTTTTACCTTGTTGCATTTCTGTTGTTATCGTCACAACCAGGGGTAGGTGGTCTGAATCAACCCTTTTTTCTATCCTGAAGTCAGCTACTCTGTCCCTTGCATCCCTGTCCACTATTGCTAGGTCGATCACTGTATTCTCTCTGGAGCCTATGTAGGTATAATCCCCTTCTTCATTGCCTTTGATTGTTCCGTTTAAAATGGAACATCCGTCTCTTGTTACTCTGTTCACCAACTTTTTCCCTTCCTTATCTACTCTCTAGTCCTTGCTCTTTCGTTTCCGCATTTTCCCTTCTTCTGTGTCCTCCATGTATTCTCCTTTCTCCCCTGTTCTAACATTGAAGTCTCCCATGATAAGTTTTTCTATCTCTCCACTGTAGCTTTCTTCCTCTATTATTTCCCACTTCTTTTCTAGATCTTCCTCCTGTCTGTTGTAGACACCCCATATATCTAACCACCTATCCTCTTTACCTATTTTTATCTTGGTTTTAACCATCCCCTCACCCATTGCTTTGCCCAATTCGTGTTCTCCTGTGTTCCATTCTCTGTTCATTCCAACTAACATTCCTCCTTTTGCTCTACCTTTTTTCTTGTCTCTTTTCGCTCCGATGGTAGTCCATTTCATGTGTTTGGGTAGTCTTGTTTTAAGGTTTTCTGTGTTCCTGTCCTCTACCCATGTTTCGACCATGCATACATAGTCCATTTTTCCTATGTATTCCCAGAAATCTCTGTCCTTCTCCCATATCCCTGCCACATTCCAGAAAAGTATTTTTCTCATTCCCTGTTCTCTCCAATTCTTCTCCTCTGTTATTCTTTCCTCTTCGTGTTCCCTTGTTCTTACTTGTCTCCTCATATCTATCAATGTTCTCTCGTTTCTCTTCCTATGTTGTGTTGTCTTTTCCCGTCCCCTACCTATGCAAAATTCTTTTTCTCTGTGTTCCTATCATCTCCCTCTGTTCCATTGTCTTTTTTCCCTTGTGCATTCTCTTTCTCCGCTTCCTCCCCTTGTCTGCTTATTGTGCTCTCCTGCTTTCTTTCCTTTGATCTATCTCTCCCTTTCTCTGTGTCCTGTCTGTTTTCTGTCCGCTGTATAATTCTATTCATCCTTTCAGTACCTTGCCATCTTTCCCATCTTCCATTTATATATACTTTCTTTAAACCAACTTTTGCTATTATCCCTTTTCTCCTTGCTTCTCTCGTCCATTCTCTTATTTCCTCCTGTGTACGTCGTTCCTCAAAAGTTAGGTCAAAGTCCATATATATACTGGTACCTATTAATTTCCTTCTCTCTCCCCATATCCTGTCTCTTCGTGTTTTGGAGTCAGTCTTTATGACCACCATCTGTCCGCTCCACCAAGCACTCCTGATCTCTTCCGTTAGGCCTAGCTTCTTTTCAATAAATCCTCTGGCCCACTCTTGCACCCCAATTTTCCTTACTTCTTCCCTGTCCATTCCTTTCACCACCAAGTTTTCCTCCCTGTCTTTTCTCTCTCTTTCTTTCATCATTCTTCTCAGATCATCCATTTCTCTGTCTGTCATGTTTTCCCTGTACCTCCACTTCCAATGCTCCCACTATTCCATCTAGAGAGATCAGTCCTTCTTGTTGCTCTGCTGCTGGGACGTGTGGATTTTATCCGAGTACTTTCTTTTTCGTCCCCGGTACTCTGTGTTTCTGTCCCCTGTTCTATCCCATGTTGGCTTTGTGCCCATTTCTCTATTCCTGCTCTCCATTCGCTGTTCTCAATCCTTTCCTCTTGTATCTCATTATCTTTTCTTCTAATTTTTTCATTTTCGCTTCTATTTTTCTTGCCCATTCTCTTACACTTACTTCATTTTCCTTGATTTCTTCTTTCATCTTTGTGTAATTCTTTTCTAACCTCTCCATCTTTTCTCTCGTCTCCTTTCTCTCTCTCTCCAGACTTTCCTCTATTTTTATTAATCTATCTCTTATCTCTTCCCTGAATTTTTCTCTCTCCCTTTTTTCATCTTCCCTATTTTTCTTCTCCTCGTTTCTTAGCCTCTGTGTTTCCTCCCATATGTCTTTCTCTTCGAATGTTACTCTTTTCTTCCCTATGCTGGTCTCCATTTTACTACCGTCGAGTGTTAGTTGTCCACCATCTTTCTTTCCACTGCCTCCTCTTCCCCTGGTAGATCTAACCTTCTCTGTTTTGCCACTCATTTTTGTCGAATTTTACTATTGTTGTTATTTGTTGTTATTTTCTATTATATATTTATTATCAATTTTTAATTATTGTCTGTTGTTTGTTGTTTATTGCTTGTTGTTATTTCTGTTGTTTTGTTTATTTCTATTGTTTATTTATTTATTTATTTATTTAGTTATTATTAGTTGTCTGTTATTTGTTGGTATTAATTATCTGTTCTATTATTTGTGCTTCTATTTTATTTGGTTTATTTATTTCTTTTTTTATATATTGATTTAATTTGTTTAATTATATTATATTATATATCTAGTGTATTTTTATTTATATTAATTGAGTTTGTATTTGTTTTTGTTTTATTATTATTGCAATTGTGCTCTTACTGTTGTATGGGTTAATTCGACGTGTAAATGATAGCTGTCTACCTCCCCTCACTCGCTGCTGTTTAAAGGTGTGGTATCGATCGGTTCCGCGGCGCTGCTGCGCCCTGCTGTTACTATCCGATTTCGGTGTCGGGAACGCTCGTCTCACGATGCGAGCTTTGCACCTTTTCCCGCTTTCCGGCTAACCACACTTTTTCACTGTTTTTTTTCACACCCCTGTATCGGTGTGCCCTCCACTCGGTGTAGTTCACTTTTTATCTCACTTTGTTCTCCACTATTCACTGCACTTTCCTCTGTATATCTTTTTTCTGCTCTCCCCGTACTTTACAAAATACCTATGCAAAATCGTACTGTCTCGTGTTCGCGATGCGGCACTGACGACGTTCGATAACGGAATCTCTTTGATCTGTAGTATAATAATCTAGTTGGAATTTTCAGAAGTCGCTTCCAAAATTATGTTCATCATAAACTTGCTATGTCATCTAGTTTTATTCCCAGTCCTGTATCTATTCATTACATGAGTGACAGTACATTGCTAATATCACTGATAGCCATTACATTGGTAAGTATGTTGCTTTCTGGAGTTTTAGGATTCGTGTAGACAATAGGGTTACTCTTACTATTTATTAATTGTATAATGGCGCGGCTTCACGAATTTAGGCTTCCTGCTCGTTTTAAGTATTATCGTCTTTTTAATCGATTATCGTTAATAATTATCGATTTTTATTTGGGTATACTATGATTTCAACGTTATAATTTATCTGTTTGTTGCTTTTTTCCCTTCGTTTCTCAATGATGCGTTTCACTGCATTAATCACTTGCTTCTTGTGGTATTTAGGATTGTTAGTTTTTAGTGTCTATGAGTAATACTTTGAGATTTGCTCTGAAGTTTGGGTTGCTGCACCCTTAATCTATAACAGTCATTCTTTTCATAGTTTCTGATTTCATGATAATGGTAACAATACTACTTGACACTCTAGATTAAAGGGCACTCAGATGCTCAATGACCAATATCATTACAATGATGATTGTTTCAATATTACGTCGGTGTAGCGGAATGCCTTGACTCATTACTTTCCGCCTTCGTTTGTAGTACCGTCTGTTTCATCTCTTCGTTGATAAAATCGTTTGGGGAGGTTCATATAGTCCCGAATCTCTGGCATTTTATCTGCGAAGAATGTCGTCCTATTCTTATCTTCGAAGACTTGATGAGCGCCTGGAAAAGCTTTATATTCATTGATAAGAGCCTCAAATCTCTTCATAAATTCGGCGCCATTTTACCCTCTTTATCAGTATTTCATGCATGTAGTTACGCATCGAAACGTGCGTAACTACATGCCAATAAAAAAAAAAATAAAAAAAAATTCTTTTGTATTTTCAAAGCATTTCCAGTATAAACTTTAGACAGGTTTCTTGAAATACCATTATGTGGCATTTCTTGCTTATCCGGTGTGATGTTTCGGATTTATTATTATCTCAGCGTTTAGGTGAATCCCTGTTATAGTTAACATAGTTAATAATATATTATATATTTAGATGTTCTTTATTAAATTCATGTTTTAGTTTAGAATTGTTAGTTTAATTTAGAATTTATAAGTTGATTTGTTTTTATGTTGTTAGTTCTCCAGGGCTTTGTGAGTTGACAATTTGCTGTCACCACCTTATAGTTTTTTAGAGGTATAAGACACTCTTTGGTTTTTATTGTAAAGATTTTTATATTGAAAACTGAAATACTAAAATTTAACCGTTTGTTTTTATTTATCGAATAAGTTTTGTTAAATTAATTATTGGATCGCGAAAATAAATAAATATTTGGTAGTTTAAGTTAGAGGTTAATATATTATGGGTTAAGTTTAACAATTCAATGAATTACAAAGAATTACAAATGTAACTTACTTTAAAGAATGCAATTTCAACATTACTGTTACCTAAATTCGAAGTGTCTATTTAGACTAATGCTTCCCAATATATAGGCCTTTCATCCACCTTTTGTAGTGAGGAAGTTCATATAATTTTGATAATATTAATTCTTTGAAACATTTATGGGATTGTAAGCAATGTTGTCGTTGCATTCCTTTTACATAGATAAGAAGCGAACGTGTTGTGATTATAAAGGTTTTATTAAATTTAGAATTACGGTGAGAACCATTTTCATTTTCTTTTTGGGTCGCATTACTTATATTTTTGATAAATATCTAGAATTCTTCTCGCTCGTTGTGATCTTGCTTCTAATTATCTAAATACACAAAAATAACATTCGCTGTACGCGGTTCCTTACATATTACAATCATATAATATCTTCCGTGGCTGCTCAACTTAGTTGATTCTAGACTAATTAGACCATATCGTTCATTACTTTCATGCCTTATCAGATTATGCATGAGTATGTGTTAAATTAGTTTCCGCGGTACTGATTTATTATACGCTCAGCTTCGTTATCTATGATTTCCGTTGGAATTTCCCAGAGTTTGGTTTATTTTTCTTATTGATTTTGATATTAGTTGTAAGGTTATATATATTTATTATGTTTTATGTAAAATTTGATTTGAAGCACCTTTCAACTTTGTTAATTATTTAAATATTAGAGATCCGTTAGAGCTGCCGGTGAATAAATACACAGTTTATTCGATTGTATTTGTCGTCGTTTCAACTTGGAATCCCTAGTCCTTGTCTAAACAATTTAATATAAAAAATAAAATTACAAATATTGGATACATACGACTAATGGCAACTATTATATTTAACACATGAATTTTGAATGTTACAAAATTTATATGATGTATTAGTCGTAATGTCACAGAATGTTTGTAAATATTTAGTAAAATTTTACTCAATATATACGTATTAATGACGTCATAAGCTACGTCATGTTATTTGACATATTATTGAGGATTATATGATATTTTCTAATCAAATTTTATGTGTCCTTTTGTCTGTTTACAGTATTATTATTTATTTTTATAAAAATCATTTCAGAAATGAGTCTTTTTTATAATTCATTTCACATCATTTCTATCAAGAATGTCTATATTTTCCCAATCTATAATATGATTGCATTCTAATGAATGCGCCAATATAATAGATGTATTATTATTGTTTTTAATATGTTCGTTAATTCGTGTTTTTATTTTACGTTTAGTTTCTCCTATGTAAACAGATGAGCAGTCTTTATATTTAATTCTGTAAACCACATTGGTGTTCTGAATTGATATAGAATTTACACAAAATTGAGATATAAAAGATATACAAAATTATTAAAATAAATATTATAAAATACTAAGAGGAAGGGTGAATAAAATAACTTTTAACAAGGATTGGCATTTGCTGTTATAATATAAGACATTTATTTAAAAACAATATTACCACATAGGCGTAAAAAACCTCCTCGTGGAAGGAAAAAATCATCCGCCGGTTCCCTGCTGCATCAAAATCCGCAGCCTCCGCGTAGACTACGTTGATCACTTGAAACTCGCTTCTCCCCGCTGTCGGAGAAGTTAAAGGTGGTGTATTCACCGCTGCTGAAGGTGAATCCGTCGAGCGTCGGGATGTCGACGCTTCGTCTTCTGCGATTCTGCTAAGCACAATCCACGACACTTTTTCACCTCTCCGCCGGTCAAGGAACCACAAATTCTATTTCAATTTATATAAATATACCTCGATGTACAGCCGCACTGCACAGATTTACAATATATTTTCCGCCGCTTTACAATCTTGCAAGTACAATTTAAAAGTTACAAATAATTACGCCGCGATGCTTGCATAATGATTCTCGGCGCACAAGTGCCTTTCCTCGCCGCCCCCGACATCGAAAAACCCCCCGCTTTTCCGCGTATACTCAAATTTTTCGACGGCGTAAGCGGCCAGATGGCCCAGTAAATCCCCCGTAAATCATGAACGATGATTTATGTTTGCTCAGGCCCGAAATTCAAAACTGCGAGGGACTCTTCGCGTTTTCCCTCACAAATTCGGAGAGTCCCGAACATACTGCCCGCCTTTGTCACGATGACGAACACCTCTAACTCCTCGGATTGGAGCTCACAAGATTTTTTATTACATATATACATAATTACAATCAATCTCATGGAATCGCTAGTGTCGATTAGCCTCACACGATTAAAATTTTTATTCCTACTGTCGCACATCTCTCAATTCCCAGCTCCCTCAGGCTCATCCATATATAGCGGGCTCAAACGAGCCACATGCCTCCTTAGCATGTCGCTCGCAGTTCGTACTGTGACAACACAAATTTTCCCATCGACACCCTCGTGTACTTGGCTTATCCGTCCCAGCGGCCATCTTGAAGGAGGAAACCGATCATCTCTAATCAGCACCAGTTGTCCAATTCGCAAGCTTTCCACCGGTGTTCGACACTTTGAACTTTCTGGGAGGTGTTGCATATATTCCTGACTCCACCTTTTCCAGTAGTTGTTCCGGATTCGTTGGAGAAGTTGGTATCGTCCTAAGCGGTTTTCAGGCAAGTGATCTATATCCGCACCTCTACTCTCCTCTTTACTTATTAACCATAGGAAGAGGAAGGAACATTGTTTCTCCTTGGTCTGCCAGAATTTACAATATCCATCCGTAATTTTTCTTTTTTATAAAAAATCGACCTTGACGTCAGGCCTTTATCTTTTGTTACCCAGGTCAATCCTTTGGGCGTTTTTCGTAATCTATGAGTCCCAAGCTTAAGCACATATGTGCAGCGGATGTACCTAATCTATCTAGCTCCGTGTCGCCTGCTGCTACACCAGATCCATACGTACAACCTAACATGATGTTCTAGCTGTTTCTATGTTCCACACATTTTCCTTGCTTCAATTATCAGCCTACCTATGTTAGTATTTAGAAGAGACAGAGAGAGAGAGAGAGAGAGAGAAAGAGAGAGAGAGAGAGAGAGAGAGAGAGAGTGAAAGAGAGAAAGAAAGATAATAATAGGAAGGAAGCTACTCATAAATAATCATGCTTATTAGATGAGGCACACTGGTGGCTGAGGATGCCTAATCTAAGGTGATTTTCTTTTTTTTTTATTAATTTGGATAGGATTTACAACGTCTATTACAACTAAATATTTACATATTTTATTTTTAACAGAATGATATAATTTAAAATATTTTTTACTGATTAAATTATATGTATATATATTAAATTTAAAATATATATTTAAAATTTTATTGACTTCGATTCGCATATTTTCTATTTTTATTTATGTATACAAAGCGTTAATAAATACTTATTTATTGTAAATGAAAGTTGCTATACATCGTTTTATAGAATGTTTACAGAGACTAAATGATAGTTTCTTCTTGAAGTAGAGAATTTAGCTTTTATTTTTGTTATCTTTATCTTTTCAATTATTCTGATTATTCTACTAAAACCCTTCTGTCTAAAAATTCACTATATAGACATTGAACAAAAATTTCGTGGTTTGATTCTGAAATAAAGGTCTTTAAATGCGTTTGTGAAAACACACGAGGTCGTGGAAATTTCTGGAAGCCACGACCGTCCGCGACGCGTCCGCTCGCACAACTGTGCGAATGACGACACTGGCACCTCTCACGGTTCCCGTAAAAACCCGCACGAAAACCGTGGGGGCAAATGAGCGAGCCACGAAAACGCATAGTTTCGCGAGCAAATCTGCACCGCCGTCAAGAACTCGCGTATAAAAGCGCGACTGCGAGCCGAGAACGAGGAGTTTTCGCTCCCGAACAAACCTCATCGTACAATCCCAACCTTGGTTTCGCAAGTGGGAATCAACAAAACGTGCGTCCGCCGCCATCTTGAAGAGCAACTATACTATAGCATAAGAAAATATATTATAGTTAATGACAGGTGACAAAAATCATCGCGTCCTCTGATGCTTGAGCCCGAGAACTAACAAAATCCCATGTTGGTGTTTCAGGAAGTTACTGTACCGATCAAGTCTGCATAAGAAAACAAGAAGATATGAAAACACTGTTAACCAAGAAAATACTCACCTTCAGGAAATAAATCATTTTCGAATCTATTTCAGTGCTTTATTCATTCAAAGAACTACCGATAAATTCATCACTTTCCGGAACCCTGGAACCCCGGCAACTAGCTATCACAACGGAGGGATTTCACGGGTGTTGAGCCCCTCCCGCACTTCTCGAGTAGGGAGGGAAACTCAATTTCTTTCTCCGGTTTCAAAAATTTACTCGACTCGTCACACGTTTACGTGATACTGAATATATTAAGATTTTACTTTTAAATTATATTTATATTAAAATATATCATGTATTCTGTTAAAATTTCTTTACTTTCACTTGCTATAAATATGTACTACATATTAAAATATTATTTGTTTTTATTATTGTAGTCTTATTTTTAAAAATAAATTAAAAAAATATTCTAAATAATATTAAAGATTTATTAGTGCAAATTTAAATTTTATCAATCTATATATTTTAATCATGTTTTAAAAGATAATAATAATTATTATTAATAAGTAGATTTAATAAAATATTCAAATTATGTCTGTTTTAAAAAAATTTTAAATAATTGGTGAATGGAGATTATTGAATTAAGCAATATTTTCAGAAAGATTGTAATGTAGGGAAAACTGTTGATTTTTATCCACATAAAAATCACTGTTCTCTCCTACTCACAAATATTAAAATAATTAACAAAATATTTATTTTTTTTTTTTTTTTTTTTTTTACAATTATTTTAATCCAACACTACCTAATGATCTCACAAGGGGAATTCCGTTGAATTTTGTAATTTACAATTTTAATTCACAATAGTATTATATAGAAATATTTTAACTATCACGGCACTATAACTTCATTTTATCTTTCACTATTATTTCAAGGTCACTCGAACAACAATAGATATTTATACAAATACACAAAGAGAAATATAAATTTTTAAATATATATATTAATTAAACAATTAATTTCAATTAATTAAATATTATTTTAAATTCTAAATCAATCAAAATTAATAGTAATACACTAACTTAATAAACTATTATATATATATATATATATAAATATAGTTAAATATAAAAAAATATCAGATTTATTTAACATATATATAAAATATTACCTCAAACGATCAATAATTCTTTCTCCGTCAAAACATAATTCCATTTGGCAATAGTAAAATAATATTTCGAATATCACTTACGATATTTATTTATTCAATATAATATTATCTCAGATTTATTATTATACAATCCTTCCTTGATTAATATTTTATATTTTTTTTTATGGGTCTCCTTTTATTGTTGGTGTTTTATAAATCCAATTATTAATTATCAATTAGTAATCGATAATATATTTATTATTGATAATCCAATAATATTTCACCACTCACACTATCTATCACTACTTTACTTTTATCAAAACTATAATATTATAATAATACTATAGTAATCCTCACACTACTACACTCAATAATTATAATAATAATATTATAAATACTTGATCACTAGATTTTTATTAATAATATTAATTATAAATTCAACAAACTGATATCAAGATTTTATTATCAAGGATGATATATAATCAACTGACAACAATAGAATAATGGTAGATTTTTCTCTTCTAGAAAACTCTACCCCTTTCACTGCACTACTTACATTTTTCACCAATTATGAATCTTAAAATTTTCTTTACGCGAAAATCAAAATTCACAATTGGCGATTAAATAAATATAGTCCATATTCCTTTTCGCACCGCAGATTCTCCATCGTGATTGGCTAAGCAAACACAATATTAAATCTGGCAAAAAAATAAGAAGATAAACTACTGTACCCATAATTATGTACACTACAATTATCGGCCATCTCACGGCGGCACAACACTACACTTTTTAAATACCCACACTACTTTAATAATGCCCTCCCGGCATATATACACACTCAATACATTTTCCCGCGTATCTCTGTCCTTGTCTATTTCGTGAATACCAACGTCGCCTATACCGCAAAGACATCCGGCCTCATGTTAGTTTTCATAAAAGCAACAAGTGACAGAATATCAACACAACAAATTCTTACAATATAATTCAGGAAAATATATATTCATCACTACAGGGGCACACTACAAGATTTTCATCAACAGGGAGTTTAATTACATAATTTATTTAAATAATTACATAACATAAATATATACATATATCTAATGACTAATATTATTTAATACTTTTATTTACAGGTTAGGATATAAATTAATACAAATAGTCAATTAAAAAAAATGAATATAAATATTTCTTTAATAATGAATAAAACATTCATTATAAGATATAAAATTATTAAATAAATAATTGGAAATATATTATACAGGAAACTTATATACATAAATTAATACAGAAAAGTATGAATATGATTGTATAAATAAAATGGAAAATATAAGTCATTAAGAATTATGAAAAAAGTGTATTTAAACTTATATTAAGTATAAATATACTATAAGTGTATTATTACTTATAAAGGGAATTATAATAAATATTTGATTATTTTTTGTATGAATAAACTTGTGTCTTGGTCCGAAGATATAAAATTGACATAAACCATTTAAGAGTATTAGAGAAATGATAAATATCGAATATATGACGTTCAAGTTTTGTTAATAATTTGTAATAAATAAATAAGAGAAAAGTAGTCTATGAATAAACATTACTATTATTATTATGTTAATTACAACCTTTCGGAATAGAAATAGATTCTTTCGCGAGTGTGCTTATTCTTTTTTTGTCTTAATTCTATATATCTTACAATCTATATCGCAGTAATTATCAGTCTTATGTTTCTATTTTTTACTATTGCCTTTTATCCTTCTCTTTTCTTTTACCTTGCTTCATCTTCTCATTTGTTATTTCTGTTAAATATTTTGGATCTCTATATCATGTACCCTCCTGTATAATTTATTGTATTGAGAGTTTTTTATCTTTTTCATTCTCTTTTGGGTGTACGTGTTTCCTTCTCTCTTTTTGATTTCGTTTCTTTCCTCTATTCAGCGTTGTACTTGTCTCCTGTTTAATCTGATCTTGTTAAGCTCTTTGTCTAAATTATCTGTTTCTTTTCTATACTTTCTTTGTAGTTTATTTTTTTCTAGGCATTCCTTTGTTCATCCGGCTTCTGTCATTTTCTCGATTTTCTCTTCGTATCTCATTACTCTTATCAGTCTATCCCACTTCATTTTCATCTCATCTGTTTCTGCATTTACTACGTATCTTGGGGCGTAAAAGTCTAATTTTAGTGTCCATCTATAGTAATCCAACTTTATTTTTTCTATCCCTTTCGCTTTTTCGGTTCCCGATATCTCCACTCTGTAATTAGTTAGATCTGTCTTCTAGTTGTATAGTATTTTCCTATTTTTAAAATCGCCTCCGTATTTCCTTAGAGCTATTCCCCATGTTTTTCTTGCAGCGATTCTGACTTTATTCTTTCTTCCTCTATGTGCGTCTTACATCCTCCGTTTCTGTTGAAACAGAAGATTAGATAACTAAAATCTTCTATCACTTGTATCTTTTTCCCCTTTCATCTCTACTTTGCTTCTTTTTTCCTCTTTTGAAGACCATGATCTTAGTCTTTTCTATGTTTAATCTAGGCCTTCTTTCTCTTAACGTCTTCTTTCATAGCCCCATTGTGTGTTCCATCGCCTCTTTACTCTCTTTTAACAGTACTAGATCGTCTGCATACACCATCGTCTATATCCTGATTTTCGTCATTTTGACTTCTATCCCTCCTCTATTCCCACCATATAAATATTGAAGAACGCTGGGCTTAAGCTACAGCCCTATATCATTCTTATCTTCGTCTAGAATTCTTCCAATATATCCTTTGCTATCTTGATCCTTGTTTTGGTCTCCTCGTAAATAACCTGTATTCTTTTTATTATTTCCTCCTTTATCTTTTTTCCCTCATGATTTTTCAAAGTTTGTCTCTGTCTACCGTATCTAAGGCCGCTTTGATGTTCATAAATAGTGCATATAATCTCTTTCTCTCTCTTATCGTCTTTCTGATTGCGTGATCCAGTATGTATATGTTATCTATCATGGCACGTTCTTTTCTAAATTTAGCTTGCCCTTATAACCCATTTCTTAAGTCAGTTTTTCTTTCGCTACGTTTGCGTAGATCTTGTACACAGCAATAACATGGACAGGCCCCTATAATTTCTAGTACCCTTTCTATTGCCCTTCTTATGTATTGGTTTGATCAGAGCCGTCCTCCATTTTTCTGGTATCTCCTTTCTTCTGCACACCTTAATTATTTCAATTTAATCTGATTCTAATTTGCCCTCCATAGATCCATACTTCATTTTCTATACTATCTATTCTTCTCGCTTTTTTCTTCAGCTTTTCACAGGCTTTACCTACTTCTCTGTCCTCTACTTCGGTGTAGATCTCTTCTCTCCTATTTTCCTCTCTTCTTAGTTTCTCACCGTCTTTGGTTCCTTCTAGTAATTCCATGAAGTGTCTCATTCATTCTTCCATCTTAATCGTTTCTTCCATGCTCTCTCTTCTTTTTCTTCTTTTGTTCAGTATTTTTCAGATCTCTCCTTTGTTACTTAGTTTACTCATAGTCTCGTCTTCTTTCTTCTTCCACTATTTTGAAATTACAGATTGTCCTGAATATCTCCGTTGGTTACAAATATTTTTTCCTCGTGCCCTTGTCTTTTTTCATAGTTTTAACACCTTCTTAGCTCTTCTTTTGACATTGTCCCACCATCTTGATTTCCATGTTTTCACTTTTACTTCTTTCCTTTAGTTCTGTCCATAATGTTTCCGTTCCTGTTGCCTTTTCTGTCACTTTGTATGTCTGTTTTATCTTTTCTTTGTACTTTCTTATATTTTCTTCGCCCTTTATATATATATTCTATACTTCTTTTTCTGACCTTCGTTTTCTTTTTTTTCGTTTGTTTCTCTCTTTTTGCTTCGTCCATTCTTATACTAACGCATAGAGGTTGGTGATCCAATTCCATTTTGTTTTCTGCTTTCAATTCTCTCAACTTGATCCGTAGCCCTTCATCCCTTATCGAGAGGTATATCACTGATCCCGTTTATGTGATCTCGCCCTGCTTGTCTTCTTCTATAATTTCGTTAATTACATATCATTTATATCCTTCTAATCTTCTTATCGCTCCTCTCCTTTCTTTTCTAGTTTTTGGTCTTTACTTTTTCTTCTTGCTAGCTTCACAGTTTCTGCGTCTGGCATATATTTTCCTAGTTGTCCAATCCTCATGTTGAAATCCCCCACTATCACCATTTCTATCCTTCCATTGTGGTAATCTTCTTTCATTATTTCCCTTTTTCTCTTCACGTCCTTATTGTATACTCCTTAGATTAGGATATCCATCTCATTATTTTCTCTGCTTATTCTTGGGTTTATCCCTCTTCCCTTGCTTTACCTTCTTCTCTCACCACTATTTTCCAATTTCTCTTGACCCCTGTGATAAATCCCGCCATTGCTCTTTCTCTCTTTTTCCCTTTTAGCTCCTACTACCTTCCATGCCAGGATTTTCGGTACTATGTTCTTACATCTCTCTATATCCTTCTCTTTCACCTGTTTCCGCTAGGCATACATAGTCTTTCATTTCTATGTACCTCCAAAAGTCAATATAGTAAAGTATATTCCTTGCTTCCCTAACCTTCTGTGCTTCTTCTTTGTCTCACGTCTCGTCCTCTCTCTGTCTCTTCTTTTGTGTTTCTTCCTCCTTCGGTTTTTTATTCTTTTTTCATTGCTTTCTACTTTCTATCTCTCTCATTCTTCGCCTCTTCCCTCTTTTTTCTTTCTTGATCTTCCCATTCTATTCTTGAACTCACTCCCTTGATTCATTCCCTTTTTCTTATAAATTCAGTTTATCTGTTTCATGTATTTCCTCCTTATCCTTGTTATCTCTTCTTCTTCTCTCCGTCTCTCTTTTTGTTCCTCTAGTTGCTGCTATCTCTCTTTTTCCCCTGCTCTTTGTCTTTCTTTGCATGTCTCTTTCCCCACACGTTGATCTCTTCCTGAACTTTCCTCTCCGCATAGCTCAGGTTATGCTCCATGCATAATTCAGTACCTATTAACTTCATTCTCAGCTTAATTGCTTCATTACGTGCATATTCATCATGGAACTTAATCAGTATTACCGTTTCGCTCCATCATGCTTCCTTCCTTCACTCTTTCTTTAACCTCTAGTTTTTCTTTTACTATCTAATAAGCCCATCAAAATATAACTTCTTTTTCTACCTCCCCTTTTCTCGCTCTTCTTTTTCTCTTTTTTAATTTACCTTTAATATTTTTCTCTCTCCTTCTCAGCTTTTTCATTTTTCCTTTCTTTCATAAATTCTTTTATTATGTTTTTCTACTCTTCCTCCTCTTCGAATGTCACCTTTATTTGCTTGTTTTTGTAATTTCTTCAACGTTCTCTGTCTCTCTCCGTTTTTTGTTCCTCTATATCTTTTCGTAGAAATTCCGCCCCTCTCCGACTTCGTGGCCACCACGCTGGTTGGAGTATTCGGTTTGAAGGTGGCGCCACCTCCTTCTTTCTTTTCCACACATTCGTCACTCTAACTAATCTTTGCCCGAGTCTTTTCTAATCTCGCTGGTTAGCCTTCTCTTAACCACCTTGTCTCTTTCTTTTTTCCACACTCACGCTTCCACCTAAACTTTCACCGGCACTTCACTCTGCTACTTTTTGATTCTTTCTATTTTCATAACACTATATGAAATCTGCAGCTGCACGTTTTCGGGGTGTTTGCTGTATGGCACACACACCAAGAATCTCTAAACAAATATCACTATAATTGATTGTGTTATAATAGATACAATTGAAATTTTAAGTATCTCAAATAGTCAAAAACAGAAAAAAAACACGAATGAAAAAATAAAGCATTAGTGAAGGGTTACCGAATACTTCAGCGTGGTAAAAACAGAAATTTTTTAGTACCAAAAATTGGTAAATACCCATTTTTTCTTCTACACTTTTATTAAGTTCCTTTAAAATATAAGGTTTATCTTCTCCTCTACATTTTGTTTTGTTATTGTTGCGAACATGTGATTCCACGTTTCGGCGCGTCATTCACAAAAATCCAACAGTTATTGACCTAGAATTATTATTATTAGTTTTAATATTTCGTTAAACTGTGTAGTGATATTTATTGTTAATTAAATTTACGTTTAAATATAAATTCACAACAATAATATTTTAAATAAATAAAAAAAATTGTTTATTCAATACGTAAATATTTTATATGGTAAGAGAAATTCGATAAATTAAAAAATGGACCATAAAACATTGCTAGCACGACTCGTGGATTGATCAGAAAGTGCTAATTATAACGGCTTCGTAACATATTGATAGATTCTTGAGAATAAAATTAACAAATACCGGGACTATTTGCATGTAAGCATTTGTTCGTCAGTAGGATAAAGGAAAAATAGGAAGATGATTATGCATTGTATGTTTTGCATAGTATTATACTTCAAGTAAAAATTATATTTATAGTCATCAAAGATGCACCCTCTATGATAATATAATATTGAAAGTTAGTTCCTCGTGGATGAATAAATAAAACAAGGATGCTTTTATTTTACGTCCGCGACGTTTCGACTAATTACTTAGTCTTCATTAGGCCTTTAATTATTAATAATAATTATTACATTTATGAATTTACAAATACATATGAATATAATTATAATTAAAACAGCTGATATATGTTACCTTGATCAAAATTTATGAATATTTATCTCGTATAACCCATGTTGTTACGTTGTCATAGTTTAAGTATACCAAAGGAGCACTTACATCGAGATTTATATATTAGATATATAAAGCGTCATCAATGTCGGCAGATGTTTCTATTTTTCGTTCTACACATTGATGTCTTCCTGTCTGTTTACAGTGTAGCTATTTAATTGTATGTGTAACATCTGGGAGATTTGTCTATTTCTATAATTTTGCTCTCTGTCTAAAATTTTAACGTTATCCCAATTGATCATATGCTTAATCGTTTGCGAATGAATTTGAATCATTGAGTTGGTATTATATTGTTTTTTATGCTCACAAAATTGTTTTTTTAAATTTCGCTTGCTTTCACCTATGTAAGTCGCATTACAATCTTTGCAGTTAATTTTATACACAACGCTGTCCGTTTCCCATTTATCATTTTTGTTCTTCCCTAATTTTATAATGTTATTTAACTTATTATTAATCTTAGGCAGAGTAATGATATTGTACGCTTTTAATTTATTACAAATTTTTTCGTAAAAATTTTTTATATATGGTAACGAAATTATGTTGTCGTAAGATTTTTTAGGGCTATTATCTAGAGAATCATTATAAATAATTTTTAATTTTTTATAATATATAGAGAATCATTATAAATAATTTTTAATTTTTTATAATATATAGAGAATCATTATAAATAATTTTTAATTTTTTATAATGATTCTCTAGATGTTTTTGTTGTAAATGATGATGTCGATGAAGTTTAATGATTTTAACGTTTCTAACTCGTAAGTAGATTGTAACCGCTCCAATGTCGTCTATTTTCGTAATTTGGAGATATTTGTGATAAGTTTTTTAATTCAGTTGTATATGTATGTGGGTGACAAATAAACGTTGACATTATTATTTTTGGTATCCATATCCTTTGAATGTCTTTTTTATTGTGTATGCGTATTTAAAATGTTTTTTAATCGATCGCATCATATAGTTTCTTGCTGCAGCCATTTCGTATTTTTTCTTTTTCATATTTTGTTATTCTGACGATGGAGATATTAGTAGATAGTGAATGTATGAATATAATATAATTTTATTATATAGATTTAATATATTTTTAGTTTATAAATAATTTTTAAATTTAATTTAAATAAAAATAGAAATAATTTTAATAAAATTAATAATAAAATGGAAAACTTAAATAATTAGAAAAATATACTAATACTTTTTAAGTATAGTTTGATTCATTGTTTCTTCTTATTTAAATAGTTTCAATCAGATAATCAGTTTAAAACATATAATCCGAAAAATTTTTACAAAATTGTGAGATATTTTTATATTATATTTGGTACATTATAATTATATTTTTTAAAACCATTTAAGCAACTATAATTGTACAACGTATTGAGTTAATTTAAACTTAGTAAATTTTCGTATAATTTAATTAAAAATAGTATTTTGCTAAAAGATATTTATATAAAATTTGTCCATTTTTTTAATGTTATAGATTCAAATCTTGAATAAACGGATTTAGTTTATTTTTTTTGCCAAATCGTTTTGTTTTATTTTTTTTTATTAAATTAAAATCCTCTTCAAATTACTTTATAATTTAAATTTATTTTAAAAATTCAAAACATGGGTATCTTATCCTGTTATAATATTAATGCGATTAAATTATTGGAAAAAAACATAATTATTATTTGATATAATTTTTTATTATGATTCAATTTCATAAAATAATTATAGTAAGAAAATAAATCGACAGGGTTATATATCTCACTAAATATTAAAATTATAAAGGTTTTTTCTCGATTAGAATGTATTTCAATGAAATGATAATTAGCAGATGAATAATTATAAAAAAAAGTAAAAAAAAAATAAATAAAATAATAAATAGTAAATTTTTACGATAATTAAGTATCAAAAAATACTATCCTTGTGTAATCCAATATCCTTATTTTATTACTAAATCGAGCATCTTTTTAATATATATCTATGTATACTCTATTCCGATGATAATTTTTTGACTTACGATAAATGTACTTTCAGATGATGTACAATGGTCATTTGTTATTTTAAACTGAATTGATAAAACATGGAAACAAACTTTTGAATTCATGTTATTTTAGTTTTTTAATTCAATGCTTTAATAATTAAATAATAAGAAGTTTTCAAGATTTTAATTTTAAGTTGGTTATCCTTTATTTTAATAAATATCGGGAAGATTAATAAACTTTGAATTAATGGTGATATTATAGGTCTTAATGTTCATTTAATTGTATTTCACTTGGAGTTTATAGTTCTAGTTTCTAAATATTGATTATGATAGAGTAGAACAAACAAATAAAAATAGACCTATTACTATAGATTGTATAAAACGTTAATATGAATGGAACATTCTACAAATTGACTATTGTAAATACTTTTTTTTATAACAAATGATAATTTATTTTTAAAAATATCTAGAGTAAATAAAAATAAAATAAGAATAAAAATCATAATATCGTTACTTTACTGATTCTATACTATCTACATTATTTCTAAATCATTTTATTATTTATGACTCCACATTTTTATTTTATACATGTAAAAATAGAAATTAAAAAGTCTATTTTATATTTTTTTCAATGTAAGAATTATATATATTTTAAATTCAATATACATATGTTATTTTAATAGCATTTATATACTTTTAATATTTTTCATGCAATATTTAATTTTATTAAATTATATTAATGATAATCGTATGATTTATATTTTTTTTTATTAAGTCTTTAATGAAGAAGAAAATTTTTTATGAATAAGAGATGTCGAATAATTTTGAAACAAAAGGCAATTATCATTAATATCGTGAAATAATAATAATATCTAAAAAAAACATGGTATTGGAATTGTCAAGATTGATCAAAGAGGGGAATAATCATATATTATGCATAATTTTTAAATAATGAATACTAATAATGTGGCATTAAAATATTCATAAAGGGAGTAAGCCTTCAACATTTTTTAATTAAAGATTAAATATTTTTATGAATAATAACGGAGAAGATAAATAATTGCAACGCTCAATCATAAGTTATTATTTAAAAAAAACTGTTTCTACATTTTTCTTATAAACTATAAAGTTTATTAGGTAATCGGAAGCTGTCGCGTTGAATTTATTTTGAACATGTCAAAAAACAAAGTAAAGTTACGATAAAGGCACTTGATCGATATATATTGGTCAAGGAAAATTAAGCTGTTGATGTTTGTATTTCAATTTTACATTTTACCTACATATTTTATTATATTTATATTCCATTATTATTATTAATTTATTAACAAAAATTATACGCAGTTGCATAGTAGAATTTCTAGTATTTAAAAATTGATTTTTAATAAACAATGAGTTTTTTTTTGTTACTAATTTATCTGGGATTGGTAAAAAAAATTAAAAAAAAAATAAATTTAAAATTATACTGATAATTATTATTATCTCTATTAAATTTTTCGTGTAAAAAAATTATAAAATTCTTATGTGGAAATATTGATTCACGTTCAACATTGTTTTACACAGAATCATATTATATTTAATTCAATTATAACAAGATGTGATAATGTTTTAAATAAGTACAGAATTGTTGATAATAAATTGACAAGCTTTTTTACAATGATTTATATTTTTAATTAAAATATAAGTACTCTTAAAAGTTAAAAAATTAGAAAATATACCTCCGATTGTGAAAATAAAATTAAATTTAGTTTCTATTTCGTTTATAGTCTCATTTCATTTATATACTCTTACAGTTGTATTATGTACATTTTTTAAATATTTTGCATGTTTTTTAAAATCAAATAAATTTTTTGAGAAATTCGTATTAAATTTCTTAATTTTGTTAAAATTATCGTTAATATTATTAATTACTATTATTAATACATATTTAATCTAGAACAGATACCATTTTCTTTCTTTTCAAATAGATAAATTACAATTTCAGAATATAAACTAAATAATTTAAAATATGTATAGATTATATTATTATTATTATTATATAGACCAATTTATTAATAAACAAGAATCTAACCGTATTTAAGAAAAAATACAAAAGAACTCGAAATGTAATTTATATAGAACAAATCAACGTCATGAAGATATATTTTCTTATACTTCATACCTTTGTTTTACTTAATGATATGCATACAAAAGTCTTTTAATCTTTTAATAAACATTAATTTATCATTTTTTATTAATAGTAGAACATCATTGGATCATGTTACCTTTCTTTTTTTTACAATATGATTTTTAAAATTTTAAAATCGTATTATGAATATTTTTATCTGAATGATTTTTAAATAAATACAAATAATAATTGTTGTAAAAACTTTTATTAATAGGATAAAGTAAATAAAAAATAAGTTTCATCATATTTTAACTAATTATAAGTAGTTATAAAATCAGCTTTTTAAATAATATATTAAACTAATTATAGAGTTATTGTAATAAATTTTTATTTAATATTAAATTAATTTTTATTGTTTTAAATTTAATTTTGCTATTCAAAGTAAAAGCTGCCTTGGATAATAATAAATTTTTAATAGACATTTTAAAGTGAAATTAGAAATAATTTCTACATCACCTAGATTGAATTTTAAAGTTATATATTGTAATTTAAGTTCAACTAATATAATGAATGAAAATCGTAAGATTTTTAAATAAAATTAAATCTTAACTATAAAAATTCATTTTTTTATTATTATATAATTAAATTTATATTCAATTTTGATGTTTCAATATGAATATTATATCAATGTGTATAATTAAGTAGAAGCATGACATAATTAATAAAAATTATATACATCTACGTGATTTTTTTTTAGTAAATATTAGAAATAAAAATTCCAATATTGTATTCCGTAATTAAAACTTTTATTACAGAATTAAAGGGAAAGAATTTATAAGACATCAAATATATATATTTTTTAATTTATTGAATTCAACTTTTATCGTTGTTTGGTGTGAGATGTCATTAATATCAGTATCATAGTATTTAAGTTGATGGTTAATCAATTAATTTAATAACGTATTCACATATACAATCGAATTATCGTATTCCTTTTTAAGAGCACAAAATATAATTTATATATATATATATATATATATATATATGTACACACATAATATTTTTAATTTAAATTAGTTATGTATAATTATATTTTCAATATAATAGTTACGCTGTTTGATTATTTTCTAATTAATACATTTATTCCTACTGTCATTGCAAACATATCACTTAATTTAAATTCAATTTTTTTATGTTTGCGGATGAATTATTCTTATAGATTTTATAATTAAAAAAAAAATTTAATTATAGTTGTTCAAAATAAATAATGAAAAAACGAGTAAAATTAGTTTGATATTATTTCTTCTTTTTACTTATTGATACAAAGTTTTTGATACAGCGATTAAACATATAATAAATATTACTTAAGTTTAAGTATAAAAACATAATACATTTTTTTATATTGCAGTCACAAAAATATTTTTTTCAGTCAACATATATATTTTTGTTTTTAACCAAATATTTAATTATTTTTTGTTAACCCAATAGAGTTGCGTAATATAATTGAAAGCTAAAGCAATGCAAAATTGAAATACCAAAACTTTTATATAAATATTGAATATGGATCAATGTTAAAAAAATTTTACTGATAAATAGTAATTGGTACATGGTTTTCTCTACACAATTCATGTTTTCATTAGCTGTTTTGTTCGTATGATTTTTTTGAATGTTTGTTTTGAGAATATTCGTAATATTCGTATATGCATATTTTTTATAGCAATTTTATCAATGATTTTCAACGATGTTCAGAATAATGTTGTACAATCAATTTTTCTGGATGAATATGGTTTATTATTATATCAGATATAATTTAGTATTATAATATGATTTATGATTTTGATTATCTGCATTTTAAACAGAAAAGATCGTAAAATTATGTAATTCGATTTATTTTAATAATACTTTTGTAATTGTATCTAACAAGTTTGACTAGTCGAACACATACATAATTTTACCATGCTGCTATCCGACAAATAATCGATTAACAGTCTTATAATACCTTTTTCTCGCTTTTTACTTTTTCAATATTCATTTATTATTTGTCGGAAATTTTACCTTAGTATAATCACAATTCACTAGTTTTCATTCGTTTTTTATAATATACACAATGAAATGGAGGAATATCTCAGGGGTAAAAAATTACAAAAAACAAAAAGTAATAGCATACAATTGCATGTACGTACTTACTTACAGTACGTATGTACTGATCTTATTTAAATAATTTGCTAAAAAGGTGTCGTTGTTATAATGTGATACGATATAATGTAATGACACCTCTTATATGTATCATTGTTGTTTTTAAATGTATTGTACATATTATTCAATATATTTATTTTTTACTTTCTATTTTGTCTTTTAGTTTTACTCGACACATCTGAAATCTTAATTTTCTTCATATTTTGTTAATTTATAATATTTTTATTGAGTATTGTATTGATTGAAACTTGTACCGTGCCTTTGAAAAGTTCTCGTTTATTCTTTGAACATAATTATCAACTTTTCGATTATGCCTGAAAATAATATAATGATTTCATACTATTTTTGTCTCTTTCTGACTTTATTCATTTTCAACATTTCTATTTTTTTTTTATCAAAAATATAATATTATTGCTTGACAAAGTGAGTATATCGAACGCTTATGTGTAATTTTCTGAACATTATGCAGTAATATGTACACAGAAATAATGTATAAGTTATAAAAATAAAATTTATCATTAAATTTCTTTTTAATCAGCATGCAATTTATTAATGTGTAATTAAAATATTCAAGTATTAAAAAAATTGTTTTTGATAGATTTTTGTTAATTTAAAATTATTGCAAATTTTTATTACTTCACAAAATTGAAAAAATAGTACAATGTGATCACTTTGTCCTGGTCCATATCAAAACAATTATGTATATAGATGAATATGTTAATTAAAAAATACATTTTTTTTCTCTGAAAATAAGCGGTGTTTGCTTACTTGCATACTTATATACATGTGGACACAATCGTCATTACGGAAACCCACGGATGGATACACCCCCCCACACACGAAAACACCTACAATTCATACAATTATGTGTGTATATCTGTGTGGGTATCTGCATGTTATATTAGTCTGTCAAAAAGAGATCAAATTAGTGTGCGATAAAAATGGTTCGAACTCTTCCAAAGTAAAGATATGAGCTATCCTAACTTGCGATAGATAATATAAAATGAAAAAATGGAGCAACTGATGTGTGGAGGCAATTGCTCCATCATCCGTTGCGTAATTGATGAGCGTTATATATATCTTATCATTTTTTTTCTATTTTTACTTTCTTTTTCACCCCATCTAGCACAATAACATCAAGCACGTCAAAATTATTGATTCGTTATTTATATGTGTATGTAATAAAGAACGCACAAAATTGGTCTCTGAGCAAAGAATTTTTCTTTTGAGCTCTATCTTTTCTCAATAAAATGAATAAATAAATGTTTCATACATACGAGCTGTGTGTTTATTTTTTTTATATAATTTTAATAAACGTTTAAATTTTAAAGTATGAAGTTGAAATTGTTAGTATTGGATCTTTATTTATTAAAATCTGTAAGTTGTAATAAAACTTCATTAGAATAATTCGAGATTTTTTCCTTGAATTGAATTAATATTGTTCTTTTATTATGATACTTATAGAAATTTTTTTTATGTATAATTCGCATTGTAATATTATTGTAGAACTTTCGTTGGAGCTTCCTTATGGATTTAGTTTGCAGTTATTGGTCCCTCACGTTTTTGGTTAAATTAATACAAATGATTAAAATAATAAAAATTATTTCGTTCTTCACGTTAATCTTATATGTTATGGAAAAATAATAATTTGATGTAAATGATGTTTTTTTATGTATACGTGTTACATTAATAGTTGCTAAAACTAATAATTTCTAAGTGAATTGTACTAAATATTTTGTATAAATAAAAAAGTCATTATTTTGATTAAATTTTATAGCTGTTATAAAAATATCTAAACATTATTTATTATAAAATAAATAAAAAATAATTCAATTCAATTCTAAAAAATTAATTTAATAATTTTATAAAGACGTTTAATAATTAATTGAATTTATTTATTTTGATAGATATGTAAATCTAATATATAAAATTTAATTTTTTTTTTATTTTATAATAATGTTGTTTTAAATACACTCTAAAACCAATAATATAACAATAAAAAAAAATAAAAAACTTCTAATAAATAATTTTTAATATAAATTACGTATATTTTGTTACGAATGCCCTCCTAACTATATCAAAATTTCGTGACATATTATGCAGATTATACATGGCTTCCTACAGAAATAAATTGATACTAATTTTATTGCTTGTGAATAAATTTTTCAGAATAATTAAAAAGGATAAGTGTACAATAGTTTTACATCAATCTCTATTTCATTATTGAATTTTTATTCTAGTATTGCGTGAAGCGCATACATAATAATAAAAAAACAATAAAAACTACAGCATCAACAACAAAAGTAACAGCAACAATAATAACGATAATAATAATAATAATAATAATGATAATAAACTATAAATGCAATAGTTTTAAGGTACTTCATTTTCTGTCTTTACACAAAAATTAATTATATTATATATATTAATATTATTGATAAAAATAAAAAAAAATAATATGTATATAATATTTATATATAAAAATTTTATAATATATTTTAACTTACGCAAAAATGAATACGTTAACAAAATTAAGAATGTTTACAAAAGTATACATTATTAATTTTCTGATAATATTATAAGTTATATATTATCTAACAATAAATTTAATGTTTTTATAATGACGAGATATTATGCGAAGTTAATAGTTATAAAATGAGATTTAAAAGTTATAAAAGAGTATATTCGAATGAATTCTAAAATATTTATACATAGAAAAAAAATAATATTAACGATACTTTTGATTCTTATTTGTTTCCAAAAAAATTCAAAATAAAAAACTATATTAAATTTAACTTTATAAAATTAAATTATTTATCAAATTTTTTTATTATTTTTTTTCTGTATATAAATATATCACTTAAGAAAACATCGCATCTAACTTTTTATTTTTTATATTATTCCAGATTTATTTCCTATTTTGTCATTGTGGCTTCATTTCCGTTTGTTTTATTGCTCATTTATTTAACATTAGAAGCGATGAAATAAGCTTCTATTTTTTTATTTCTTATGTATGATTAAAATGATACAGATAAATATTGCAATGCTCATTAAAAACGACCAAAAAAAATAGATGAAAACAATTGTTATATTCGTACGCGTAGATTTTCCACTGTCGCGCTTTTAATACCTGAGTAAACCTAAAACACAGATGAATTTTTCATCACTGAAAAATAATTCACATATGGGTTATTCTTTACAAAATAAATTAGGTTAACTACTTTTTTTTTTAATATATTTTTAACAATTGTTTTCTTATGAATATTAATAAAATATTATTTACATTTTTTATGTTGAAAAAAAATAAAATAATTTTTATCTATAAATTTTTATTTTTATTAAAAAAAAAAGAGTATTATATTAGAGTACGTTTTTAATTACAATAAATATCGTATATTTATAATAATTAAAAATATATATCGTTATTAATGAAAAAGTAATAAAAAATTAAAAAACTGCACATGAAATCAATATGAATTTTAGTATTTTTTATATATTTTTATATTACATAAATACAAGAAAAAATTTTATAAAATATAAATAAATCGGGGTTTAATCGTTAAAATAACTTATACTATCTTATTCATTTCAGAGTATGTAAAAATGTATTTTATTAATATTAACTTTTATAATTTTAACTAAAAATATATATCACAAACAATTGTAGTAATGAATACAAAAAAACATTCGTTATGCCATAAATTAATTTTGTTAAAAAAATACTGTATTTTAATACAGTAAATTAAAAAAACGTAATATACAGTTTTTGAAAAATATATATCCAGAGAAAAATTTATAGATATAAAAGGTGTTTGAATTAATTGGAATTTTTTGAAAACAATAACGTATGATTAATTTAAACCAACTTACATATGCAATTAATACTGGAATATCTCTCTATGAATAACAAATAAATGTGATCATAATATTAATATTATTCATTGTAAAATTTATTCATAATTTAAAAATAAAATACTTATAATAAATAATTGTACTTTTATAAAACATTATTTATGTGAATAAGGTACACACTGCAAATAAAAATTTAAATTAAATAATAGTTTAGTAAATATAAATTAATTTAAATTTTTTATTAAAAACATCTAAAAGTAATTTTTTGAAATATTAATATTTTAAAGATATTTTATTTTATACAATTAGAATAAATGATTTTCAATCTCATCAATTTTTCATTATAATTATGCAATCAAATTATATTAATAGCATAAACGACATATTTAGTGTATATAAGGAAAGGTTAATAGTTTCAATAAGTACTTGACAATTATTATCATATATTTTAAAAAAATTAAAATTGGAAGATATTTATTTAAAACAACAACAAAAAATTTAATGAATTATATTTAATTAAATTTTGTCCAGCGTTTTTATTTTAAATATATATTTGTTGGAATAAATTTTGTAAAGTACATAAATTGTAAGATATATATATTTAAGTTTATTATGACCAATTATTATTACTATAAATATTGAGTATATTAAATTTAAATTTAAAAAAATAAAATTGAATAATATAATGATTAAATAAGCCATTTATAGAAAGTTAAATTCCTATTAAAAATTAGATAATTAAAAAATTAAAAATATGAATTATTATTATATTAAAAAAGGTCACAATTTTTATTAAAATTAAATATTTTAAAGATCAATAATAATTGATTTATTTTTATGAGTCTTTAAAAATAATAAACTTTTGATAAATGATAAAAATATTGAGTCAAAGACTTTCATCATGGTATTTCGAAATATTGTACATCTATTTCAATATTGTATACTTTGTATTTGTCAAAAAAGTCTTAAGTCTTAGTATTTTAAGATATACTGGTTTTAAATAGTTGAACCTTAGATTCTAAATGTAAATAATAATAGTAATTTACTTTAAAAACGTGTTACGACTACTATTAATATATTTTTGAAAAATGTTTCGTAAACATGAATGTATATATAAATGTATATATTTTGTACAAAAATTTACTTATGCAAATATTGAGAAAATTTTGATCATTACTATCAAATATGTGCATTGTTTGCATTGCAAATAATTTATATTTGTAAATTCTCTGCAAAGTTTATAACTGAGATTGCATTATATTCTTAGTTTCATTTATGACTGTATATTTGCATTGAATTCATAAATTTAATTTAACGAGCTAATTAATATATCAAGAGGACTATTTTAAAAGTTTGATATAATGGGTTTATAATACATCAAGATAAACTATTTAAATAGATTCAAAGACAAAAATGCATTGGTTGCGTTTTAATGTAAGCAAATATTATACATGGAGTTATTAATATTTTGTGTAAGTTTTTATTCCGAGGCCTTTTTACTTATTTTATTACGATGCTTATAATCTAATACTTTTGTTATTTTACTAACAGTTTGTATTATATTAAAATTTTAATTTCGTTGAAAATATTGCAAATGCGACTTAATATCTATCTTATCATTTTAAATAATTATTTTAAGTTTTATTTACAGACAAAAAATAAACACTCTGTATTTTTTAAATTTTTGACATTAATTGTATTTTTTATAAAATAAAAATATTTTGGCGAATAGATTACTCGGTGTTTCTTTAAAGCATTTACATATAATAAGTCGGAATAAATTTTAAAATGTACCGAACTCACAAGTATTGCTTCTAATATTTTGATAAATATGTTCGATTATATTACTTTATTTTTACGTTTACGTCTATAACTGGACGTATAAAAGGGTTTTATAAAAAATTTCGATATTTGAATATTAGCTTCAAAATGTGCTGTCTAAATTTATTTTAATCGTTTACTTTTCTTCAGCATTGTTGAAAATTCTATTTTAATTTTTAGTTATCATAATTAATTTTATTTTTTCTCGTCTAACATTCGATACAATTACTAGAATTAGTGCTTACAACTTTTTTTTATCATTTTAATTATTTATTGGGATCTACTAGTTAGAGTTAAATTATGAATACTATTTTCTTTAAATATCATAAAATTGTTTTATACATTTTATTTATTAATGCTGTTGATTAATATTTCATTTTTTTAAATATTTGATTTAAAAATTTGTATACTAATTAAATATCTTACATAATTAGTATATTTATAAAAAATTCTTGCTGAATAAGAATTCGTATACTACCGAATCAACATTTACTAACATTCATTATATTTATTAACATATTTTATTACTATATTAAAATTTAAATAATTAGTTTATATGTATACACCATAAAATATGTGAATATGTAAAATGAAAATTATAACTTTTATAATACCATTAATGATTAAATGCATTTTATGTAATAATTTTATAAATTTAATTTGGGGTATTTATAAATATTTAGGAATGTACTTTATTTATTTTATGAACTTATTTTTCTTATGTATGCATTATTTTTTTTTTTTTTTAGTAAATCATTTAAAATTTTATTTAAGCCAATCTTTAATAAAGTAGTATAAGGAAGGAAGTGATTTGGTATTCTCTGAATAAAATTAATGTTTTCGATTCATAATTCGGACACATCGATAATATTTTATGTAAACCCCCTAATGCTTGTGTTTACGTTTTATTTCAATCTGTTCCACCAAAGGTATATAATAGTAAATTATTAATTTTTGAGTAATTAATTATTCGTTAATGAATGGATATATGTGTGTGTAAATTTCTATTTATACATTTACATATCCAATGTATATAAAGTTAAAAGTTTTTCTAGTTTCACAGAATAACAATTATTTATAATTGCTTTTTATTCATTCACAGTATTCCAAATCGAATATGTAAAGGAGTTGAAATTATCTTACGGAAAATTGTTCAAAACTTATGCCTCTTTTTATTTTTATTTCTTTTATTTTTCATATATTATTTTATAATTTGTATAATAGTGGACGGGACTTCCAGAAATTACGATAAATTTTTCAATTTTCCAGATAATTTAGTTTTGAATATAATGTCATTTTTATGAACTACGATATTTATTTATTTCTTATTCTTGTATTTTTTAATCCATTATTATTTCAATTATAAAAAAATATTTTATTTCTTTTTATTCTAATTTTAAATCTTTTGAATTTCATGTAAAAATACATGAAAAGGAATTGTGAATTAATTAATGTATAAATAATTTCTATAAAATGTTTTTTATTTTCATTACAAAGTTTTATCCTAATATTAAAACTGTAATAATACTAATTTATGATAACTTAAGATTTAAAATTAATTTTTATGCAACATTAAATTATATCCTCAATAATACAAAATAAAATTTTTTTTATATATTGTTTATATATTGTTGAAATAATTTTACAATAATTTATTGATAAATACATTGTCCAAAAAAGGTCTTTTTAATAAACTAATTTACAATAATTAATTACTCTGTTTATTTATCATATAATACATTTATTATTTATATAAATTAGTCTACTCTATTTTTTCAGAGCTTAAATTACTATTATAAAAAGGTTTATAAGTGAACTACAATAATTTGATATATATGTGTCAACATATTCATATGATTAAAAAATTTAAACGCGCCAGTATTAATCATATAATACCAGAAATTTGACGTTTCCGTCAAATCCATTATGTAATTTTTTACATTCAAAATCGTTGTTGGAATTAATTCACATCATTATATTGATTTATATTAATGTTACACGAGCACAAGACATCGATATTTATTTGTAATTGTTCTTTATTAAATCTTTTACAGAGAAAATTTCTTTTATTTTGTAAAGCTATTAAAATTTTTTAATATATAATATTTTCGTTTAACTTTTTTTATTACCTATGATATGCACTCTCCCATATTTGGACAAAGAGAAAAATTATAATTTAATTATAAGGTCAACGGAAATTACTAAATTTAGAAGTTTAAAATATACGTAGCACTTTTTAAGAATTTTATTACAGAATTTTTATTATTATATAATATATACATAGACTTCATTGGTTAAATTCTTAAATTTTTTTTTTTTTAAGTTTCTTTGTTATTAAATTTTCTTTTATCGGCTTTTTTCTTTATGAATCGATTATAAGAATTAATTCTTTTTTGTAAGAGTATAAAATTGCAATGTAAAAATTATGTATCTTATAAATACATCCATGGTCATTGTATTATATTTGTAAAAGATTTCAATATTTTCTTATTCATACTCACCATTGTTAATAATTATTTACTAAATTAAATTTTGCATATTATCAGTTTTTTATATATTAAAAAATATTTTTTAACTAAATGAAACATGAAATAATTCGTAAAATAAAAACCATTTCACATGTTACTCTGAGATTTTTTTAATAAAATTTTATTAAAGATTTCTTGTATTAAAAAGTTTATATACTATCTACTATGTTTATTTTAATGTATTATTAAGAAATAAATCATTATGTATGTATATATATATATGTGTGTGTATGTGTGGTGTGTGTATATATATGTATACATATATATATAGATAGATATATATATATAGCTTAAGAAAAAAATTTTATTCATATGATTTATCATTATCTGGGAAATAAAAATTTTGCTGACTGAATAATTGTACGTTATGCAGCAAAAAAAAATTATTTTTCTAACATGATAAGCTTTAGAAAAATATTTTAAAACTTATTAGGATAATATAAAATTTATATCTGAATAAGTATTTATTTACGCATAATTTGTATGAGACATTTCTACTTAAATATAGTATATTATTAGAAATAAATTTACTATATTTTTTAATTTATCTAATATTTTAAAAAATATTAAAAATTATATTTTTTTTACTATACATTATATAATATTATATTTAAAAATTTTTATTTCTTTAGATTCAGGGTCATTTTTTTCTAATTTTAGATTTAATTTTACATGATAAAAGTGTAAAGAAAAAGTATTTGTCAATGTATATTTTTAAAAGTAGTTTTCATTGATATTAATTTATTATTTGTCTCCACATCTATTTGAGTTTTAATTATTAAAACTCATTCGAATATATTTCTCATATTAATTCTGGGTCACAGACAAGGAAATATACTCTTATATCACGTGTGCTTATAATTTTTATTTTGGAAGTTTAAAAAATATACATGTGGAAACATTCAAAGTAAATAATTAAAAATTTTAAAAGTAAATATGTCTTTTTTGTTTATATAATTTACTGTAACTTATGGTTATAAAGAAATTTTTTTCTTATTTTATAAATATTTTTTAAAAATCAATTCAATATAAATCAAAGTTATTATAATAATTATATATATACACATTAAAATATATCAGATATATATTTTATTAATAAAATTATATTTGAGTATATGATAATTTAATAATAATGTATACATTAATATAGGTTGCAAAATAATTTTAATAAAAATTATTTATTTTAAAAAAGTATGAGATTAATCAATAAAAAGTATTAAATTATTATGTATAAAATTAATTTAAACCTTAATATTGTAAATTGAAATAATCAAATTATAATATTTTCAAAATAATCGTTTTTTTAATACTGTTTACATAAGAGTGTCGTGGTCAATTTTTAATTCTCACAATATTGAGAATCAATATTATAATGAAGTAAGTATTATTATATTATTTTCTAAAAATTATTTACTTCGAAACCGGTTTACAAAATGTTTATTCTTATGGAATAATATTTCACTTAAACATTTTTAAATATATAAGTTTCTTTTTAAAAGGAGAAAATATCGCGCAATATTTACATTTTATATAAGTTTTCAAAATTAGGGAACACGGTCAAAGTATATAATCTATATTGTTCTAAAAAAGAAGTTAATAGATATTCGTGTGGAGTACAGGGAAAAGTTAACGAAAAGTTTCGAAACATTAGTCAGTAGCTTATTCAAACTCCGAACAAAATTTTTTTTGTTATTCTCAGCAGCAATTTTCACATTTACCTCCAAGCGCTTATGGATATATCTACTAAATTTTATGATACTTTGCTCCACTTTGAGGATAAAGATCAATACGAACCATCGGTACAAGTTCTTTAAACATTTTCTCTCTGTTTAATGAAATTCCTTTATTATCCTCGTATGAAATATATAGATAAGGAGACAATGTAGAATCGATTCTGTAACCTTGGGGATAAATATTTAGAAAAGTGTTTGACGAATTGTCTAATATACGTCAAAAGTTTTTTTTTCAATTATCTTAATATATTTTAGCTCCAACATAAGGATGTATTATACTTTCACAAGAAAATTTTTTTTAATATAAATCAATTGTAAATACTATGGTACCGCAAATATCATATAACATATTTAAATGTAATAAATTGATTAAACTTTGTGCGTGAAAGGTCACGTATATTCTATTGGAAAAAATTGTAAAAATTTGAACTAATTATATGCATAATGCATCTAAATATACACCATTTATGCATTCATTTATCTATATATCCGCATACACACATATTCAATTGCTTTACATAATTTGAGTTGTTTTTCATTCTCAGTTTTAATTAAATTTCTATGTTGCTGGTAAAAAAATTTTTATAAAATATATTAAAAATTTTTGAATCCTTAAATTAGGTTCGGTTAGCTTTATGTTTGCTAAACCAATCATTTTGTGTTAGTAGAATCGGCGCAAAGTCTGTTTAAATCAGTTTCTTGTTTACCATATAATAAATTAGTATAAGTAATTGTATGTAAATTTACAGAATCGATTCCACGGGCATCCCTAATCTTTTCAACTTAATCTTAAAAAGTTTTCATTCACGGCTCGCGTGTAAATTTACTGTTACCTTTCTTATTTCTTTTTCATCATTTCGAGCGAGGTTTTTACTGTTTTAGTATGAAAAACGCATGTAGCGATAAAGAACTGTAGCAACACACACACACACACACATATATATATAGAGAGAAAGGATGATGAATCCCGATTAATCGACTAGTTGATCAGTCACCTTGGTGATGATATAAACAAAATCCCATTAGAGCACGTGTAGATTCTCGCAGCTTTTGGATTTGCTGTCCCTTGCCCAGACTCTACCCAGTAGATTTCGAACCTTAACGCTTGCACTTGTTCTACTGCCCCTGTACTTTTTGGGAGAATTATTTTCTGAGCAGGAACCAAGGGGTGAGCGACTCCGGTTACGGCGTGATCGGCGTCGGAAAAGGTCGCGGTTGCGCTCCGGGTTCTCGAGCTTTAACCGGATCTGGGTAAGGAGGCCGACCAGGAGCTCATCTACGTTGTGGTTTATTCCCACCGACGTCTCAATAAATTTGCAATCGTACCGAATCGCCATCGACGTGCCATCTAAAAAAACATAAGTACAAATGATGGATAATCAGTAATCGATTTAATAATTTATTTATTTTTTTATCATTTCAAAGGAAAATGTATAATATTGGAATTTATGTCATCCGCTTGAATATATACACCTATACACACAAGAATAGTTGTTTTTCACTCACTTGAATTGTAGTTAATCATTAAATTAACCTACAATTGAAGATTTTCTTTCTACAAATAATATTGTCAAAATATATTTTCGAATTTGTATTAGTTTTTGAAATAAAATACCTATTTTTAAATATGTTAGATTATTGGTGGGGAATTATTTAAGATATAAAGAACTGTAGCAACACACACACACACACACATATATATATATATAGAGAGAGAGCAAGGATGATGAATCCCGATTGATCGACTAGTTGATCAGTCACCTCGGTGATGATATAAACAAAATCCCATTAGAGCAAGAAAGTTATACTGGACATGCTGGAGACACTGAGAAAATTTTTGAAAGGGAAAGGGCTGGCACTGAATGCGAATAAAACAAAGTTAATGACTATTAAAAAAGAAAAGAGGGCACAAAAGGATAAATGAGTTTGGGGAAAAGAGGTGATAGAGGTAGTAGATACCTTTAGATACTTGAGATAAGTCTTCAGTAATAAAGGAGAAGAGGGGGAGCACTTAAAAGAATGAAGGGAATTGTGGTACCAAAGAAGGCGTGGGGAATAGGAGAATGGAAATGCAGAAACAATTTTGGGAGAAGAAAGATGCTGTTCTAATATTTGATTAGAAGCGTATTGAAGTTATAGGGTGAAAATATGGTATTGGAAGCAAAGAAAAATGCTAGAGAGGACGAAGACAGAATATTATAGATGGGTGTTAGGGTTGGATTTTTGTATGTCAAGGTACATAGTATATAAGGAAATAGATATCAGAAAGATGTTCACAATAAGGAAGGCGAGGGCCGGAAACTATGAGGAATGATTAAGGAACATAAGGACGGAAGGATAGCAAAGAAGTGCTAGAAGGAAAAGAGAGAGGGAGATAGAAAAGAAGATAAAGATAAGCGAGATATAATAGAAAGTATAAGAAAATATTAACAGACGGATTGACCATATACTTAAGAGAGGAAAAAGGAAACAGGAAGATAAAGGACATAGAAAGGATAAGGTGTGGTAAAATTATGACAGAACGGAAAAATATTGATTTGGAAAAGAAGAAAAGTTATGTAAAGTATGTGGGAAGGAGGAAGGAACATGGCCGCACTTACTGGATAGATATGAAGGAACTGTAGTGGAAATGAGAACGGTGAGGATGAATGTAGCCGATTTCAAAGGAAAGTTATGGGAAGGAGTGAAGGATGAAATAAAAGAGAACGAATTAATAAGGGAAACGAGAGAGATTGATAAGAAGATAAAGAAGAAGTGGTAAAAGAGGAAGAGCGGAGAACTAGATGGAAAAAAGGAGGGGCTAAGTAAATTCCTGACAAACAGAGAAATGGAACTCAATACAGAGAAGAGAAAACTAATGACAATCTAGAAGGGAAAGAAAGACAGGGGAGAGACATGGAAATGAAAAGGGAAAGTAATTGAAAAGGTAAAGAATTTCAACTATTTAGGGTTCGTATTCAGGAGAGACGGTAAACACCACGATTACATAAAAGAAAAAATACACAAAGGCAGAATAGCGGCCAAAAAACATGGGGAATAGCGGAAAGAAGATGCCCAGGTGATTTTAAAACAAGGATAATGCTCTTTAATTATTTGGTCAAAGGAGTACTGGAGTACAAAGTAGAGATTTGGGGAACGTAAAAAAGCGAAGAAATGGAAAGGATAAACATTGATTATTTAAGATGGACACTAAATCTAGACGTCTGTATTCCTAGATACTTAGTATATGAGGAAACAAACGAGAACAAAATGCATATAGGATGGGGAATCAGAATCCTGAAATTCGAAGAAAAGATAAAACAGATGGATGAAAGCCGAATGGTGAGAAAAGCATATGAAGAAGAGAGAGGAAAAGGGAAGGAGGACATAAAGGAAGAAAACGAAAGATGGTTAAATAAGATCGGACTAAGTAAAAAACAGGATGAATATTGGATGAAAAATGGGAGAAGTTTGTAATATCTCACTGTAAGTGAGATATTACTAAGAGACAGAGTCATACAGGCACAATACAGAAGGACAACAATGACAAACGTAAAATACAATAAAATATACAGGGAAATAAAGGAACGTGGATTACCAGAATATTTGAACAACCCAAAGAATCCAAAGGAAATGAAAAAAATAGCAAGAATAAGATACGGAAACATAAACACTAAAAATAAGTACTGGTTAAACACAGACGAAAGGAGGTCTCCTTTATGTGAAAAAGCAGAAGAAGATTGGGGACACATAATTATGGAATGTGAGAATACAAAAGATATATATGAAGAACTAAGAAAAGAAAAAAGGAAAGTATGGACATATAAGGGACTAATGTTGGAACTGAAAAATAAAATAAGGGACAGAGACATACTAAAAAATAAAACAGACATAAAAAAGGATAGAAAATGCAAAGGAGACAAGAAAGAACACGATATAGTGAACCCATAGACAGAAAGGAAATCGCAAGTGAAAACATACAAAAAGAACAGAAAATGGCATGTAAATAAAAGAGAAACACTTACATATATATATTTAAATAAAATAAAGAATAATAGAATGTAAAATATGCGATATATATAAAGTTAAAAGTAAGAACAAATGTAAATAAAAAAATGTAATTAACGGAACTCATCCCCGGACCAAAGAGTCGGGACGTATGTATAATAAAATAAAAAATATTATATTTATTATTGCATAAATTGCATTTAAACCATAATGCAATGTAAATGTAATAAAATATTATTTTCAATTTTAATATTTAAACCAATTTATCGATTATAATGTATTTCATCGTATTTATCATATTAAAATAAAATGTTATGAATGTAATAATTGATTAATAATTAATATTAATATTACTATATTAAATAAAGTATTAAAATTAATGTAATTATAATTTTTTGTAGATAATCATTAATTCAAAATTTGTTTAATTCAATAATTAAAATAAATTTCAATAATTGAGGATATTAAATAGTTTTTAAAATGTGTTATGCTTGTAATACATAGTTTTTCCGTGAAGTTATAATGAATGTTTTATTCATTATTGAATAACTATTTGTATTAAATCTAACCTGAAAATAAATAATTCATGATATTAGTTGTTAAGTATATGTATATATATATTTATGTTATTTGTTAAAGGAATAATAGAAATAAACTCCCTGTTGATGAAAATATTGTAGTGTGTCCCCGCATTGACGAAAATATATATTTCTGAATTATCTTGTAATAAAATGTTGTGTTGATAAACTATCACTTGTTGCTTTTATGAAATCTAACATGAGGCCGGATGTCTTTGCGGTATAGGCGGCGTTGGTGTTCGTGAAAGAGACAAGGACAGAGATACGTGGAAAAATGTATTGAGTGTATATATATGCATGGGCGGCATTATTAAAGTAGTGTAAGTATGTAAAAAGTGTAGTGTAGTGCAGCCGTGAGATGGCCGATAATTGTAGTTTACATAATTATCGACACAGTAGTGTATCTTCTTATTTTTGTGCCCAATTTAATATTGTGTTTGCCTAACCAATTACGATGGAGAATCCGCGGCGCGAAAAGGAAGACGGACTATATTTGTGTAATTACCAATTGTGAATTTTGATTTTCGCGTAAAGAAAATTTTAAAAGTTCATAATTGGTGAAAAGTGAAAGTAGTTCAGTAAAAAGGGTTAGAGTTTTGAGTGATAAGAAAATTTCAGTTAGTTCTATTTCACCTTTGATCATAGAATTATTGATATTAGTTTTATCGCTATTTATTGATACAAGTTATATATTGTTATATCGAGTGAATTATTATTAATTTGTAACGGGTTTGTCCCCGCGCTTGATAAATTTATTGAAAAAAAAAAATATTTTAAATTTAATTTTAACTTAGAAAATTTTACTTAAAAGAATGAATTAATTATGAATAAATTGCGCGGATATGCTTGCAGTCGGGGAACCAGGATTGGGAGGGGGAAAACACAACAGCAGGTAAAAAAAATAAGCAGATTTTAGTTTAATATCGTGGCCATATTTATTTCCGTTCTAATTCTGTAACATAAATATACAAGTGCTGTTTTTAGAAAATGATAAGCTTTTAATTTTAAATCTTAAGAAAATGAATATCGGATTTTAACTAATTATTGTTAATTGCAGTGTGTTTAATTTTTCAGTTTAATTTCGGTGCAGTCGGTCGGTATGATAGTGTCGGGGTTATCGGTTGGTGCGGTCTTATCGGATATTACTTATTACATAAAAACGGGGTTTATTCATTTAATAAGCGGCGTGCATTTAATTTAATTACCGGGTGCATCTACTCAAAACGGGTGCATTCAATATCCCGATGCTACGAGGGGTAGGGGAGGGGCCCTGATAAGGCTGTCCGCACAATACGTTGGCCTTTCAGGGAGGAGGGGAGAATTTCCGGCTCGGCTTTCCGTACAATACGTGGGCCTTGCCGGGAGGGGTAGTGAGGGTTGTCTCAGGCGTTCCGTACAATACGTTGGCCTGAGATAAGGGGTGAGGGGTTCAGGCTTTCCGTACAATACGTGGGCCTGTGAGGGTGTGGAGAGTGGGGTAGTCAGGCTTTCCGTACAATACGTAGGCCTGATAGGGAGGAGAGTGAGGGTAGTCAGGCTTTCCGTACAATACGTAGGCCTGGGGAGGGAAGGGTGGCTTTCCGTACAATACGTAGGCCGGTTTTTAGAGAGAGGGATGATCTGGCTTCCGTACAATACGTAGGCCAGGTGAGGTGTGAGTAGCAGGAGAGATGCGGTTGGAAAGGTAACTTTCTCGCTTCGAACGCCGGCTTTTATACACGAGTCGGCCCATAAGACCCGTGTATAAGCGCTTGCAACCTCTGGGCATGCGCGGCCGAATGATCCCGAACACTCCCGAACGTTCGTGAACATTCTGGGAGCTTCGAGATCATTCTCGAGCGGCGTATTTACAATTTTCACAAATGTAAATATTGGGCTCGGCGGTGTGTGTATCGGTGTACGATTGTGTGTGTGAGTGTATGTGATTATGTGTCAATATGTGTACGCATTCGCGTTACAAATTTAAAGGCAATTATTACATATATTGAGTGAAGTGATAGTGGTGGTTAATATAATTCAAAAGAAATATATATTAATATATTTATAATATCTACAATCCAAATAATCCAGATAAGAAGGAGGATTCATTTATTATATTATATAAATTCATTTACCAATATTAATAGTAAGTAGTATTAACATATATATATATATCATTTGGAAATACATAAGGAATGAGAAAGAATTATTTCGAAGCATATGTACATAGAGGGTAAGATTTTATATTATTACATTAAATTATGAAATTTATAATATTATATTGAATAATTATTTGTATTATATATATATTGATGATGATAAAAATTTAAAAGTGAGTGATAGTGTTGGTGCGTTGATTTTTATTAGTAATAATATACTATATACAATATTATAAATATATATAAAAGTGAAATAATTGAATTCAACGGAATTTCCCCTTACGAGATATTTGTGGTAGTGGTGGAAGTATTAATTATATTTATAAAATAAATATTTTATTGTTATCGTGGAAAAATAAAATATTTGTAAACTATTATTAAATGATTTGTAAGTAGTAGAGAATTAAGCTTTATTTGGATAAAGTTTTATAATTTTCACTACGTTACAAAGTATCGAGTTTTATTTTTCATTTTGGGACTATTGGTAGTAGCGATTTGGAAGGGGTTTTTCAAAATTTTTCAAAATAATTTCCTCCTACATAAATACTGAAAAAGGAAGGGCCTCGTCAGTTACCTTAATTAAGGGTCATAAAGTACATTAATCTTTCTTTACGATCGTATATTCTTCGTTGTTCGCAGCTTACTCAATCAAGATGTTTATTTGAATACAAATCGATTATTATTAAAGTTTTGTCTGAACTATAATGATTTATAATTTTCTGAATATTTATTTATTAATAATTTATTAATTTATTATTTATTAAATGTGGTTAATTATTAGATAATATATTAATTTGCTCATTATAAATGATATTTTGTTTATTAAAAATTATTTGTTAAAAAATATTATTTATTGATTATTTATCATTTATTGTTAAAAGTTTATTATTTTTTAGGTTTTTAGTAGTTTGTGAATTAATTTATTTAATATTTAATTTGTTACTTAATGTATTTAACAGTTTATTATTAATTCATGTATTTTCATGAAGTAATTAGTTAACAATAGCCATTGAAAATAGTTTTGTTTCAAGCTGTGGAATTTGTTGAATAATCAATTTTTATTAAAATCTTCATTAATTTGTTTCTTTATATTGATTTTTTTATCAACGCTTTCTAGTTTACAATAATTTTTGTTATGAAGACTATATTTGCATTCGATGTATCTATTTTATATTAAATATGATTTTCGAGTGGGAATGTAGAGCATTTAAAAATTTGCTTTTATTCCAGCATGGATTTATAATTACGTTATCGACAAGGTTTTCATACTTTCGTGTATTGATAGTTTTTCTCTCTGGACTCGACTTATCACATCGGTTATCTACGCGTTCAGGTAACGCAAGTTTCTTAATTCTAGTTACAATATTTGCTATGGGTTCGGCTAGCCCACTTTTTCAGAAAGTGAAGAATTTCTCATATAAATTGGTATGTTTACTTAGGTAGGAAGATACGCTTTTTGGCGAAAAAACATTCATATCATGTTTTAAATTCATTTTTTTACTTGAAAAAGAAGTAGGTCAAAAAATCGTGCCGTAATGTAAGTATAAATTAAAAGGTTATAAATTATACCTCAATTTAAAAGATCATTTAAAAAATACTACGATAATTAAATATTATTTATTATTAGAAAATATACTATATAGAATTTGTTTTTATTTTCTATAACTTTTTGAAAGTGGATTTGTGATTAATATTTGTTTTATTTATGATTTTTATGAGTCAAATAATTATTTAGTTGCTAAGGTTAGCGTCAAATAATGCTTCAAGATGGGCCAAAATGTATTATTTGATGAATTTAATTTAAAGGAATACCAAATCATTTAGTTAGAATAAGTTAATTTGAATTTTACCGTATGTGATAGGAGCCTGTTATATCATTTATGATAATTATTATTAAAACTGTACAATTATTTAAATTTTTTTCAATATATTTTGTCAATTAATCAACAATATTTTCCATTTTTATAATTTTACTTAAATTGATAAATAAAAAAAAATTATTTTTAACTATCATATATTATAAATTAAAGCTATAGTTAAATTTATAAATTTATTTTTTAATAATATATTTATTTTTGCTTTTAAGCTATAACTGTTAAGATGTATAAAGTATATTGACAGTTTTCAGACTCTCAATTTTAATTATTAACTAAAGTACATTTGCTATTTTATGAAAAGCACTGCAATTGCTGTAGTTAAAGTAATGTTTAAATGATTTCTATGCCAATTATGCGAACATGAAATTTTCGAACTTCATTTTTAAATTTTCAATTTTTTAATATTACATAATTGAATAAAAAATCATTTTATACGTAATGTGTTTTATATAACATTACAGGTAAATAATATAACAAATATAAATTGAGGATAATTGATGTTTTTAGTGATTTATTAGGAATGATTTTGATAAATATACAATTATATAAAGTTCAAATATAAATAGTATATTATGATCATTGTTACGTCTTAATATGTCATAGACAAATAAATGAATATTTACAAAAATTTTTATATAAAATTATCGATTATTCATTTAGTATAAGTCATAAATTTATGCATTTACAATGTAGTCATTTAACTTTAAGAAAATCAGTAAGAACAAATATATAAAATACAATTATTGCAAAATGAATTACAATTAGTTAGCGTTAATTGTAATTTACTTGTGTTGTAGGTTTCCCAACGATTGTTGATTAGTGAGCCTATTGTGGGAAAAGACGATGTGGGAAAATTCTGTTTTAGCAGAATGCTGTTACCACTCCAGATTTCTTGGCGATTCCTCGACACTTAATAATACCTTCAATTCAATAAACTATACAAAAATCAAAATTAGAAAGTAGTTTTTTGTGTTTTACTCTACATTTTATATTTTCTGTAAATTTTATTCCTTCTATGATACGCTATAATTATTAATATTATTGCATGACCCTAACCGATCGCCTAATTTTGCAAGCTTCATTAATTTATTTCCCTATTTTCTTTATATTACTTTGAGTAATTTAGTAATAGTTTGTTCATACTCTTTTCTATCCGAATGATTCATCTTATTTCATCACCTCTGCACAATAGGTTATTAATATTGTAATATTTCCATTCGAAAACGCTTGCATTTGTCCATCTTAAATTGTGATGAAATAGAGTGTTTCATCATTATTATCTTACTTAGTTTTCGTTTATAATTTGCGACCACGAACTTTTATAATTATCATTTTGCATCGAAATTAGATGAGGAAGTGTTAAAATACTGAGATGTTGCATCATATATTTTAAGTGTGCATACATGTATGTTTATTGGATATGCATTTTTTAATAAATAAACTTTAAAAATTTTGAATGAATTGTTATGTCATTTAAAACTTAATTAAATATCATATATTATTTAACAATGGATTACCTTTTTTTATACAATAACAGAATATTATTACAAATGATTTAATATATTTTAAAGGAGAATTGCACAGTAAATAAATATAAATTTCTTCTTATGTAAGTTTTAAAATAAATTATTCATAGAAGATATTTATTTATAAAATATATATGAAACCTTAATATTAATAATAAAGTTGATATCACATAGGCTTGAAATTATTGAAATGTTTATGTAAATAATGTATAAAATAAGTAATTTATAAGAAATAATAAATTAAAGTTTTCAATGAATATTTATGGAATATTATGAGTAATATTTGTAAACTTTTATTAAGATAAAATAAATTTAAATATAAAAACTTAAATTAAATATTAATAAGTAAATTGAGTCAGAATAGACGGAGAAAGTAGTTTACACAGGAGAGCTAGATCCAGAATCAATTACAAAAATTAAAAACGCTAGTTGTTGTAGAGCGATTTACATTATATTTTATACCTGCATTTACATGTATATAATTTATGAATAGGCGAATTACCTTGTAGGGACTGGCCAATAATGTAATGTTTTTTAATCGAAGTAAACTTCCAAAAAATTTCATATTATGCATTAATACATGATTTTAAGAAGGCGGAAGATTTACATAGTATTTAAAATGTCGATACTTTGTAAAAATTGAAGAATTCATATAATTAAGAATTGGTTATAAATTAATTATGATCAAAAGACTTAAATGATGAACTTTTGGTGGATAATGAAGAGAAGATCGTAAACAAGTGGTTACTGTTACTTTTATGAATGTAGGATGTGTGATGAAGGAAAGTGGATGAATGAAATTGAGATTACCTTCGGTGGTGACGAGGCGTGATCTTACTAGGTCGGCCTTGTTCCCGACAAGGATGACCGCCTTGGCCGGGATGTGATCGCTTCGCCAAAGAGTTTGTAGAATCTCCTCGGCCGCGCGCAACGAAGAGCGATCGGTTGTTGAGTAGACGACGCAGTAGCCATGGGGCGAATACGTTGCTATACAGTTCTCCGGCTGAAGCACAATTATTTTAGGTATCATTAATAAATTTTCTTAAATTTTTAATCTTTAAATGATTTTCACTCATTAAATCCTTTCCCCTTTGTTTCTACACCCTCATTCACAGAATCAAATAAAAAAAAAAAAAAAAAAAAAAATGAAAAGATGCAATAAAAATCGTATTTTTCAAATCATATCACTAGTCGTCCTACTAGTTTATTTATATAAACCTCCGTAAAACAAGCAGAGTATCAATTTTTAATATTTTTATTAAAAAATCAGGCCTCTCATTTTATTTATAATGAATACTCATGTACACAATTTCAGCTATTAGTTTTACGTTATTTAGATCCTAGAGATTATATTTTCAACTTTAAGATGCATTTATAAACTTATTTTACTGTTATTTAATACGTATTTTTTTCTTACTCATCATTATATACCATATAAATCCGAATGGTAATTTTATTGATAAATTATTAATGTAAGGAATAAATCAATTTTTTTTTGAAAATTCATTTAATGAAAGAGAAAATATATAATTTTGTTTATATTTGTTTATATTTATAATAATTATTTAACTGTTTGTAATATGAAAGTAGTAAAGAGTAAAGAAAGTAAAGATAATTTCAATATTTTCTTCAATATTGTATTGATTTACAATATGAAATGTCAGTACTTGTAATTTGAGATTTTTTGTTTAAACGATTGACATAAACACCTAATCAATGTAACTGAACATGAATGATTGAATATAATTTATAGATTTTTAAAATAATATTAAAAATTATATAATTAAAATTATTCGACAATTTACAGACGTAATAAAATATATCTGTTTCAAAATAGTAAAAATTTTTATCATATATTTAAATAAACAATAATTACTTTTTGAGATATCATACAATATTTTATTAATTCTATAATTTTAAAGTCAAATTACTTTCTGGAATTTCGAAATATCGGATGTAAACAGCATTGGATGTACACTTACTCGATCATAAAATCCTACGCTAAGCGATATGTAAATTTTTTTCTTTTTTATACTACATTCAAATTGTTCTTTGAATCCCTTCTATACATTTTCATGTAATATGTTGATCACCTATGGGTCAAGTAGTACCAAAAGTAACTACGTGCTTCGCCATCTATTGGCTTCTCTTCTAATCCGTTTAGTGATATATGAAAAATACTGTGGCAGCTTGATTTGTACACCGAATATAACAAGAGAAAAAAGAAAAATGTGGAAACACGACATAATGAAATAATCTATGTTGGCTTTACAATATTTTGAAGGAAAAATGTATATTTTATAATTTTTGGAAATATTTGATGATGTTATTTATGATGATATAAATCATCATAATTACAGCTTTGAATTTATTTTATTAATTAATACAAAAGGATAAGTTTGTATCAAATTGGTAAAAATAAATGAAAAATGTGTATTTTATATTTTATTTCTATCCAATTGAAAAAAAAAATAATTGAACTAAAACCATATTTGATTATAGATGTAATTTGTATAGTCTAGAATTTTTACCTGTATTTTTGGAATTATCAATCGATTAATTATTTGAATTAATTAATTGACAAATATGTATTAATATTGAAATTTTTTAAATTAAAACAAATTTTGAAATTTACAAGATTGAACTTATGAATTATTTATTAAAAACTTATTAAATTTTAATAAAACTACTTATATAATAAAAAATATCAAATTAATCAAAAGAATAATTTAATTAAAAAGAAAAATTTATAAAAATTGTTCGGTGGAAAGGTACCATACCAGATTCACTTTTGCGGTTATAGAATTAGCGAGGATCGGGTGTTCCCAATTTACTTTTCAGTTGCCACGGGAATTGAAGAATTATCGAAAACTACCATTTATCGATGAATTCACGAGAGGTACTCTCGATGGTTCTCCACGTCTCTCTACCTCGAAAATGAATTGAGCCTTTAGAAAAGGGGATTAATGTCTTTGTACTCCTTTTGTTATCCTTTTGACCTTCTTGCGATGTTTTATCCCACGAAGAAAAGTTTACGAAATATACTTAGAGAAGAAAATGAATTACAAAATGAATAACAGTCGTCGGTTCAATGATTCGAAAATTATGATTTTGTATTTTTTGTGAATTCATGACATCGGAGTATCGTATGTTCTCGAGCCAAGCAGAAACATTTTTAAAATTTAATATTGTACAATAATAACAATATTAAAATTTAATGTTTTAATTTACATGCTTTTTAAAAATGTAAAATTAAATATTTTTAAATCTAATCTTAGTTTTTATTTCTTTGATGCATAAATTATAATAATATCAAATTACAAAAAAGATTGACACAAAGATTTTTTTATTGTAAATTTATTCAATTTAATAAAATATCTCATAAACCAATTTGAAACATTTAAATTTAATAACAACGTTTTTTATAACATTAACATTATTGGTATTAGATAAGAAGAAAGTGCAGTTAATGAAAAGAGAAAGTATATTAATTATTAATATTTGAAAAACTCATCTAATTATTTATGTATCAAAATAAAATACTGTTTTTTTTGCAAATGTGAAATAGCATGTGAGGAAAAAAAGATAAAATGGAAAAAATAAGTATTAAAAAACTATAAATTAGCAGTGTTATTTAAATGGCCATTTAAATATTTGTTTTGTTAGGTATTTTTTAATTATATCAATTTCATAGATATTTAGAGAATTATTGTGGTTTTAGATCAATTCTCAAATACAATGATCTAATATACTAAAATATTGTTTGATTAAGATAACTAAGTTAGATTTTCGGTTTTCATACCGTTATTTTACAACGTATGAATGGTTTAAAAGATACGGTTTTACTGTACATATAAAGCTTTTCGTATTTGAATTTATTTTCCATTCATCTCGTTAACTTCAAAACTTTAGTTCTTTCAACTAACTTTTTCAATTTAAATAGTCACTAAAAATTCAAAGTGATACAAGGATTATCTATGTGTTTACATAATATTATACTTTTTTTTTAATATTCTAATCAATAATATTTTACAGTAAAATATATTTACGATTATTAATAAATTATAGTTTTAGAGTTTTTAAGATCTTTGTATAACCATTAGAACATTTTATTTTAGTTCATTTACATTACATTTATTCAAAATGGTTTGTCAGTTACTTTGTATTTTAAACTTTTTGTTATTCAGTTTTTAATTAAAATTGATTTATATTTTATTTTATACTTTTATTTTTCTTCGCCATTTTCATTTATAATTGATTAATCCTTTTCTATTAAAGTATTTAATTATATATACATATATATTTATTCATTTAATAGTACATAAAAATGCCATTCATTTAATAAAATGTTTATAGGAAGAATAAAATTAGTAAAAAAAATTTTTAATTATTTTATATCATTTTTAAAATTATTGGAATAAATTAATATTAGATATGATATCTTTTGAATATGTTTTAAAATAATTAGCTGTATTCATAAATAAAGAAATTCTTAAATGTAAAAAGGTATAATAAGCTAAAGAAAATTTTAAATTCATACTAATATGTTTTCTACTGCTTATTATTTTATGCAAATTTTTAAATTTATAATCTATTTTATAGTCTGAATTATGAGTTACATGCATTACAATTTTTATAATATACATCTTGAGCAATATAATTCTATTTTTTGGTGAATATCCTATTTTTTGTATGTTTATTTCTAATTTTTTACTTTATACTTTAAAAATTTATATATTTTTAATATTATAGTAATATATCAAATTTTTAATACATTGATTCTTTTCTTAATTTGTTTTATATAAAAATAAACTAGCTTAAATAATATAATATATTTTAATTTTTTAGCAGCAATATGATACATAATAATATCTTACTTGATACAATTTATGAATAATTAAAATATCATATGAATATTATTTTGTAATTGTATATTATAATATATTATATTATATTATATTTATAGCAATCACAGATGTTAACAACGCGCGAAAAGTTAATAACAAATAAAGTCCCGAAAATTAAAAATTAGTATTAGGGTCACTGGAGGTGGAGAAGGTAGTCGGGAAAATCGGCCGTATTAGACAAACTGCGGGTCAAAGTTAACCTGTAACAGTAGATGGCGGCCGAGAGAAAAAGACCGCCATAAACAATAAACGGTCAAATAGGGCATTATCTAGGTAACGAAAATGCAAACTTCTCACCCTCCTAGAATCCGGATAATATGATGTCGATTGACGAGCGAAAAATTTAAATTAATTCATATTTTATAATAATAAATTAAAAAATGTTACATGTTAGCGATAAGTATATATGCATATACACGAATATTTAATGGTTTCGCGTTCTTAAAATCATATGCGATCTTTCTTTCTTATATGTGTGACGAGACGGCTTCGTTCGCCCTTCACGGGTGAAGGGTAGAGTTGAGCGATCGTCGAAATATTAGAGAGAATCACGCCGGGATAAAGCGACAGCCGGTCTGTCCAGGATTTGGAACTGGCCCCGAGCGACGACAGCGCCGCCTACCGACTGGAAGGTGATACTAACCTTCCAGCACAGCACAAACGAATGAACACCCGCGGTGCGCACACCGCCGTCGCCGTTGCACCGCCGCCGTTCACGCGGCCTTTTATAGCCGGCGGTGTGTGACAACGAGGTAGGATTAAAACTTCCTTAATGGACATATGAACCTTACGTTCACAGGTCGAAGGTGCAATTTTACATGGGTAGAAGACCTCAGATAAATGAAATAGAAGACATTAATATTTTTTTAAGATCGGTAATGATCAAATTTATGGTGAGGTTGAGGATGGGGGCAGCAAGATAAAATTCGCACGTATACCTGAAGGAATAAATTAAGAGAGATGATAATGTCATGTAATCCATTGAATTATTACATGAAAATTTAATTAGAATCTTACGATCATTTTAGCTTTGTATGGAAACTTAAATACAATGCTAATTATAACCACGATTTAAAATTTATTGTATTAGATGTTTATTGATATTTTACCAGGAAAAATTTTTATATTAAATTTTAAATTACAAAATTGAGTTGAAATTTTTCGAACATTTTTTAAACATTTATAATACAAGCATTAATTTATCACAATTTTAGTTAATTGAATGTATGATTCAAATGTTCGTATCAATTGTAAGTAAATTTAGGTCATTAATACTTAGATAATACGATAAATTTTTAATCAGATTAATAAAGTTTTAATCTCATTAGTTATGTTTTGTATCCAATAATGTCTGTAAGAAAAACTATAGTTAAGATAGTATCTTGTAATATTAGATAAATTTTTGGAAATAAATTTAAGCAGACATGGATGAATAGTTATCCATTATACCGTTTTGAAATTGAATTATATTTCTTATAAGATTTTGTATTATGAAACTGCATTTTCCATGAATTTGAATTTCTATAATCAAAATTTAGTAACTATAAAAAAAAAAGCTTATGTTTGGTTTACGTGCCTATTCTTTAAATATTTTTATAATTTTTAATATTTTTTGATCAGTTTATATAAAATTTACTAAACCTTTTGTTTTTTTTCTTTCTTCTGTAATGATTATTGTTTTCGAGTATAGAAAATATCAAATATTTTATTTAAATATGATTTTAAACATAAATTTGTTTTCCATTATTTAAATGATGATTTTTATTGAAATTATATAATTTTTATAAGCTTTAAAAGCTGAATATTTTTCATATTTGTGATTTTCATATGAATTTGAAGAGCAGAAAATACAATGTAAGTGAATTGATGTTTCGCATTCAAGACATTTATTGTTTAATATGAAAACGGGAAAAAATATAAGTGCGTACATATTTTTAGAAAAGATCAATAACATTTACTATGTTAAAAAGATATATATATATATATCATAGATTTTTTCTTTTTTGTATTTTTTTATTTATTAATTTTATTTTTTATTATTATTTCTTTTTTGTATTTATTACCTTTAGAATTTCTCAGATTAAAATAAGAATAAAATATAAATAAAAAAATAATTTAAGCGAAACAAATTGTAACCATTTTAAATAGTCTTAGAATTTAAAGTAATAATTTAATTTTAATAAACGCTAATGATTATTAAGGATGTATAAAAATGAATATATTTTTAAGTCATTTAAAAATAAATAAAATAATTCAAAATTATTGTAGTTTTAATTTAATAATTAATTTAATTTTAATAATTACAATAAAGTTTGTATATTACTAATACGCTATATTTAAAGTAGGATAAAAAAAATTTATTGAATTAAAATTTCAATAAAATTAAAGTTTTTTTAAATAAAGAAATTAACTATATTTATATAGTTCGTAAGTATTAAAAAAACAATAATATTAAATCTTGTAACAAAATATTATGAATTGTATTGATCGATATAATATACATGAGCTATTAATTTTTTTAATTATTCAAAAATTTCAGACAAATTTTCTTATTTTATCGTATTATGGAGTTAAATCTATAACTATTTTTATTTTATAAAATTTTTTAATGGAATTTTTTAATTTTTTGAAAGATTGCGATTTTTTTTATCACTTTTTAATAATTGTTAAGAAAGAAATTTTTATTTGTATTTCATTAATAATAAATATATGAAGTATACATACTTATTCATAAACATATATAAAAACATAAAATATTAGAATGAAAATTTATTATTAAATATTTTATTTAATGTAATAAAATCTATATTTGCACACAATTTAAATAAAAAATTGTATACCAACACAGTAAATTTTGATTGATGTTATACTTTTTATTTATTTATCTTATAAAAACTGCAAATAAAGAACTATTATAGTAATTCAAGTTTTTTCACTTATGAAAGAAAGAAAAAGTTTAATATATTCGTTAAAACTTTATATCTGCAGCGTAATATAAAGTTTGTTTTTTATAATCGAATTAAAAAATTTAAATTCATTAATATTCAATTGATATTCAAAGTATTATATTAAAAAAAAATAGAATATGTTGCAATACAAATTAATTTTGAAGGTAACAAAAGAATAGTTAAAGTTTTTAGTTATATTTTTCTGTAATATCTTCATTATACTTAATTTAATTTTAATAAATAATTGAATAATATATAGAAGAAATCATAGAAAATTTTTTTACAAATAAAAATAATTTATTTTATGAAAAAATATTACGAATTATTAAAATACATAAAAATTATATTTAATACATAAATTAATCCTTTATTATATATAATTCAATTCTTTTCATAAATACATTTTTCTCTATATTTTTATTTTTATTGGGTATCACATATAAGAAGAATCATTCATTCATCAAGAACGAAATTATAATTAAACCTTTTTGCTGCATTTATTAACATTTAATCCTGCAAACAATTAATTGATTGATAATTTTTCTTTTAATTTGATTTGTATTATTTGTGGTTATTTAAAAAAAAAATATAATTTAGCACGGTACTATTTTATAATTGTGATAATGGTTTTTATATTCGATTGCTCAAGTATAGAATTTTTAATCTCTATTAACTGAGGGTGAATATTATAATATTATTAGTTAGCTAATCACGTTCGCAAAGAATCGTAAAAATCTTTTAACTGATGTAATCAATGGAAAATGAAGGCTTCTGATATTAAAATGTCAGTGTAAATTAGATTTTTTAGATTAAACAATTGTTTTATACAATATTTATGTTTATTGCATATTATAACAGTCGATTATGTAAAACTTATATAAATAATAAACTTATTTAAAAGCATTATATAAAATTTTTATCAGCTATAAAATTGTTTTATAGTTAATGTTTTTGTTTAACAATTTATTAAAAAATTCGTATTTCTCATTGGTAATTATACATGAATTGATGCTTTATAATATATTGTACTCTTTCTTTTATATTATATGAAAAGTGGTGAAAAACTTGCTTTGAAATCTTTTATAATTTATTGTTAAGCACTTTGATAATTAGTATTTTAGATTCACTTATATAGAAATAATAATGATTTTGTAATAAAATTGGTAATTTTTAATGATATTATTATCACAAATATAAATATTGATGATAATATTAGGTTTTAAACTTTGATTTACATTGTGAATTTAAAAATTTTAGTTTGATATTTTTCAACAGTTGTAAAAAAGTTGTAATATAAAGTTTAATTTTTATATTATAAAATAATAATGCATAATATTTTTTAATCCTTAAAATAGTGGCATTAACAAATGAATATAAATTAGTTTCAAATTAATTAATATATCTTGGATGATTTAAAACTGGATAATGTTGTAAATTTATGTATATGACTTAATATAAATATTAATAGATAAAGTTATTTAAAAAAAATTAAATTATGATTCGCATGCAATAAAACAATACGTAAAATCATGTACGTTTTAATACTCAAAATCTCTAATTTTCTTGTATTTTAGAATTGATGGCAGATGCATGGAAGTTTAAAATATTTAAATCCGATATTTTCCAATGTATAAATTCATGCTTAAGTTACACAAATAAAATACTATATATATAAGATTTATTGTTTTTACAAAGTTTTTAAATATATAAGATTTATTAACATTTACAAAAAATGTAATGAGAAAAAAAGAAAATTATGAAAACAAATATTTTTTTTTTATAGTGATGAAGAAAAAAGAATTTTTTTGTTAGTAAGTATTTTGACATTCACTGTAAAATAATAGAGAAGCTTTGAAAATATGGATTTATAAAAAAATATGCTATTAATATTTATTGTAGTGACAATTAGCGTAATTTATCATTTAAGATAAATGATTACGGTGTTATACTTACATAAAACTGTTTTTTCTACAACTAGTTCGATTACTTGAAAGATAAACTAGATATTTAGCTGAACAATACTCATGTACATGCTCGTAATATTTTTGGCGGTTCACTATTTTTAGGCATCCGAAATACACAAATTATTAATGTATTATATCAACAAGAATAAGCAGATGAGTTATAGTGGTACACCATTAGACAGTTTGAAATGTAGTTTCCGTTCCTCTGTCTCTTTCTGCATCTCTTTATCTGGGTATTTATTTCTCTTTTTAGAGCGCGGTGTCCATTGAATTATCGAACACATGGATTGGTCGTTTCATGCTTCACCGCACTTAATGGTTGACTGGGCCTTCTTCTATCTTTCACTCTGTTGATCAATATACAGCTCATGTGTATGTGGTTGTTGAGTCGATATTACTAAAGGTGGACATAACAGAGGACAAGTTGATCGCTAGAATAGGTTCTGCTCAACTCAAACTGGAGTTTCCTCTTTTTGTCATTCTCCTTCCTCTCCTCCTTTGGATTTCCTCATCCAGTATGATGAAAATAAACATATGCTGTCTCTCCATTCTATCATTTTCCATTTCCTCTTTTACTTACCCCTCTGTTCTGAATACAAGTTCTAGGATTGGTCATACAATCATATAACATTGTATTTTTATATATTTATTTATATGTATTTTTCGTGTATTTATATTGAGCATAGTTGCAAGAGAACAAAAAATACTTGATTGCCCAAATGTTATATCAGCGATGGTATTGTATGTATGAGAGAAATTATCCGATAAATAACCCGGCTTATAATTCATTCCGTATTTTTGAATCATTAGAATTCAATAATCCGCTTTAATAATTCATATTTATCATATATTATAATAACTTTCATCATCAAATAATTATGAATAATTTCGAATTGAGAAAAACTAACAAATAATTCAAATGGACTATATTCTATAAAATTTAAGTAATTTCTTCAGTTTTAAAAACAAAGAGTATTTTTTTTTATCCAAACCGACATCTTTTTAATCAAAATTGTAAATTAAAATACTTTTAAAAATAACAAAGGAAATAAATTGTATTTATTTGATATTTTTCTTAAGTAATACGTATTGTAAAAAATGTATAAAACATTGTTATATTAATCTATAATTATACCTTTTAATAGCTTAATATTTGTTTAATAAGAAAAGTTAATATAAATAAAATTTATATTTATAAAGAATGAGTTCAACGTTGGAATCACAATTTAACATATTTTTTGTATCATTTGATGTATAATACGAAATTTTAATTTTACATTTATATATACAATAAGAATGAAGTACATTTTTTAAATATATTTTAAAAATTGTTTATATATATTTATTAATATGACAGTTTATCATAAAAAAATATCTTAAATAATATGTTTTGTATATATAATATATATATAAATATGTATATCGTAATATAATTCGCATAGTAATTAAATTAATAAAAATAGAATGGTCAAGGTGAGTTATTATGGTTTATCTTTGATATTATTCGTATTGGAGATAGAATTAGGCAACGCGCGTCTCGACATTGGTATTGGATGCAGCAAGCAGCGGAAGATTATGATTATAAAATACAAACCATAGCGCGAGGTGCAAATCCCTCGTTCCCAAATATCACTTTACACAATTGCATTTTACACCCTCATATCCTGGTTGCAGCATATGTACCTCGACGACACGGCGAACGGTGCTCCGGGGAGTCGTCGTCAACCGGAGCATCGACGAAATCTGACCCTGGTGGGACGTCGTACGATCCAGGGTCAGCGGCACCGGTAAACCGTCACAATCCGATGTTCAAAGAAATCATGTTGTCGAAACGTGAGGTGCGGGCCACTCGTATAGATAGGTACGTAAATAGATTGTATGGGCTTTTTTCTTTGTACGGCCCAGTAAAGGTTTTTTATACCAGGAACTGCGAAAGGAAAAATCAGTGTAAAATATGTCCGGCTATTCATTTTGAATATCCGCGACATATTCGAACTTTGCATCTGTGCGCCGCAGAAAAAGCTGAAGATCGGGTTAGGGCGGCGTGGCGCATCGCGGGGAAAGTGAGGATAGTTGTTGTAAAAATGCCAAAGTGAACGCATTGCGACGGGCCCAACAACACGAAATAAAGAAAAAAGGATTTTTCTTCTCCTCAGCTCGCTTAATCATTCTGAAATAATATTGTTTTTAAATTAGCTTAAAATATTGCATGAAATGTTGATTTTTGTATATCATACAAAGCGTAAGAATTTTTGAAGAGTAAAAATAAGTGTATTAAAATTATATTTTACTAGAAACTTAACACTATTATAAATATTTTTTTAAAAGATTTTTTTATGCTAACTTGGGACGTATAAAGTTTTTTTTTAAACTCGAATAATCTTCTTACGGTATTATGAAGTTTATCTTTTTTGTACCCTATTTTCATTTAAACTTGTATATTTTTAAATAACTTTTCCTTTCTTATTGTGTTCAAAGAATTATAGTAAATGGTGCTTTCAAGCTTTTTGTCATGGTATAAATTTAATTATAAATTTATAAGCATCTTAAAAAAATTAAAAAATTAGGTACTGCGCAGACTTTCAGTTTTTATTTACCTTTTTTATGATGAATAAATAAAAATGTAAGACATGTTTAAATCAATTTCATCTTTTATATTGAATGGATTTATTGTTATTTCAAAAATTAAGCTTAGGTTGAACGTAAATTAATTCAGAAAATGAAATGAAACCCAATGAAATTTTTAAGTAAGTAGTTATTTATTATAAACATATTTATATGTATTGTATGTTTCAGTATTTGAAATATAAAAATATTCGTAAGTTGTAGTTTTATTGGTTCTTTTTTCGTACATTAACTTCTAAATTCTTATATTTTACAGTATTATAATATTACATTCTTTTATAAAGTTATGAATTATTTTTAAACGTATTTTTAAAAAAATCGGGAAAGTAATAAAAAAATAATTAAAAAAAAATTTTATTGTAATATGGTACGTAAAAAAAATATATTTTTAATAAGAAAAAAAAATTAAGTGCTTACAGTGTACTTTTGTAAGTGCAAAAAAAAGTTCTATTTAAATTTCGATTATTTATGTCTATATTTATCAAATTGTTTTCTTTAGATAATAAATATACTTGAGAAAACGGGAAAGCCTATTATGTTCCAAGAAAAGTCTTTTGATTATTTAAAAGATAAATAATTCTGAAATAAATACTTACAATGAACTCAGAATTTTATCGAGAATCAATGTAAATAAATTACAAATTACTGGATAATTTACGAATTACTTAATTTTAAAATTTAACTCAATTGTTTTTGTGTATATATTTTATGTGTATATATTTTGTTTTTTTAATTTCTATTCATAAAATAGAATTATCTAATTTTTACAGAGTAGTTAAAAAACTATCAAATAAAATAATAGCATAAAATTAATTTTTTTTGAAAAAATGGTATAAGTTATAATATTGATTTTCTTAGTATGTAAAAATTTTTGATATTCATGTTTGTAAGTAGTTAGGAAAAGTTTAATATCTATGAAAAATATAGACAATTTAAAAAATTGATAACATTGTTATATTATTTTTTATCAGATTACATAGTTTTTAATATAACTTTCTTTTTACATGATCTTAATTTATGTAGTAAAAAACGCTAATCAATCGCATATACTTGAAAATAATTCATGAAATTATTTTTAATGAATACACATTAAAATTAAAATAAAAATTTAATGTAATAGATGATATAAAACAATATGATTTTTTTTATCGATGTAATTGTAATATTGAATAAATATTTTAGTAGTTTTTGAATTAAATTAAAAAGTGTAAATATACATGGTTTGTCCACGAAGTATTGAGTTTTTTTTCATTTTGCGACTATTGGTCGTAGCGATTTGGAAGAAATCGTAAAATGTTGAAAAATTTTTTTTCCATTTGTCCCTTTTTTTTTGTTTTTCACAATTAAATACGGCAGTATTTTACTTCACGCAAAGGATGTTTTTCAATTTTTCGAATATAGTGAAAAAACATTTAGAATGCGAAAAGTTTGCGTAAATATCAAAGCTGAGGAGATTCAGATTGCTTTTAAGAACTGAAAAACTCGACTTTGTAAATGCGTTGATGCAGAAGGAAATTATTTTGAAAAATTTTAAATTTTTATTTCAAACTGTTTATACTGTTTCCATCAATAAATCATATATCATTAATAAAGGTAAGTGTTTTCTTTTTTTATAATCATTAAACGAAACATTCTCGCCTAGCGTTTTTCCAATAATCGCTTAAGTGCGGCATATCGAAAAATCAAAAAACATCCTTTGCACGAAGTAAAATCCTGTCGGATCTAATTATCGAAAAAACAAAAAAAAGGGACAAATGGAAAAAGCTTTCCTCTATATTTTAGGACACCTCCCAAATTTCTTCAAACAATATTCGACAAATGAAAAAAAAAACTCGATACTTTGGGCACAGAACATGTATGTCGAGAGTATTTTCAATTTTATATTTCAATAAAATATATATTAATCTAAATATTGTATTTTAAGATAACATAGTGATCAAGTTATATGCAGATGAATCTTGTATGTTAATACGTTAAATAGAGCCAACTGTATTTGCAATATTCATTTTGAGTGTTTAGTATTTGTCGAAAGCACCGCAACAGCCAGAAGCTTTTTAATTACAGCTGCATTCTTTGCATTTTCATCAACATAAACCTCAATACCTGACTTGCATAAAATATGTTTTTTATTTTTGCATCTAGTTGTATGTACTCGAGTATCTTGAAAGTGCCAGATGTAGTATGATAACTTAAAAGTAAAATTTGTAGATATTATTAATTTGTAAAAGGATGATTTATAATAAACTTTTTCTTACTCAGGTGATGCATAAAACTTCTCTATAATGTTTAATATGTAGGAATCACATTTTACCGTTTTAAATATAAATTTTTATAATCTTACTATTCAAAGTTAAAATTAATCAACTTAATTACATATAATTTCAAGGAACGTTTGTAAAATCATATAGGGTAGGTTCAGAAATAGGGCGATAAGATTAGAATAACTCGAATAAGATAATCAAACAGAACGAAGAAGAATGAAAAACTACTATCAGCAAGTTTTGTTAGGGATATTGGGTTTTGAAATATTGCTGTATGCATATTTAACGTGAAGCATAATGCGTACTTAATGGGAAAATAATAGAATGTTCAAAATTTTAAATAATGACGGTTGACGTTATTCAATTTAATATTGAAAAAAAGAAAATGGAATTTCAAGTTATGAGTATTTTTGTCGAATATTGAGTGAATCGGTTTGTGAATTTTGAAAAAATTTAAATGAACGGCTTGGAAAACATCTGGAAATCTATGTTAATATAATATTGGATGAAATTTACAAAGACCAAAAATGTAGAAGAATACGAATAGTGGCAAAAATGGAGGTACAAAAAGTGACTTCATGATTATCGAAAAAACAGAAAATAATGGATTTCATAACCAAGCATATAGATCAAGTATATTTTCAATGATAATTGTTATCTTTTTAAAAATTGAACTATTTTTAATATCTCTAAATTTATTAATTACATTTACATATCGTAAAAAATAATAAAGTATTATTGTCGGAAGCTTGCAGCTTAGGCGACTGCATGCTATCCGAATTGTCCAATCACAATCTCCCTAGTGGCATGGACGATGCGCATTGATCGATATTTATCGATCTGCGCATTGGCTGTGTCGCCGATATTTTAAATCAAATATCGGGTGACGTGGGCCGACAATTTCACTATGTTGGAAAATCGCGGAAAGTGAAAAACACGTGTTTCGAGTTTTTCACAGTTTTACACATGTATTTTCTGTGATAATAAAGTTGAATTGCTTCACGGCATTGTAGTGCGAAGATTAGCGTCGACGCACAACGTAGATTACGTGATCAGCTGCCTCAGAGCCTCAGAGATAGAGAAACACGGACCTTGTCAAGGACTTGTAGCCCAACACCATCCAAAGGTACCTGTTTTTTTCCCAATTTCCAAAAATTATTAAAAAAGAGCACGTTTTAAATACATTGAAATTATGATAAAATAAATAACGAAGTCAATAAAACTTTAATTTTAGCTTTATTAATACTTAATTTAAATAAAATATATTCATACAGTTAATGAGTTTTTTTTTTTAAATGACATTCGATAATAGTAATATGAACTTATTTGATACTAGTTTATTATTCTTATATGACTAGTCTTGTGTACGTTTATAAATTAATTATTGCTAATATAATTAGATTGATTAGTTATGACATAAATGACAAATAAAAATATAATGAAGCTATGTAATAAATATTTTTTAAATATAATAAATAGAGATATTGTAATATTTTGTAGTTTTTCAAAATTTAAAGATAATGATTTAGTGAATTTGTTAAATAATATGAATTGTATCAATACAATGTTAGAAAAAATATATTATAAACTATTAAAAAAACATGTACATGTAAATCCAATAGTTTATAAAAGTTAGTATTAATACATGTACATTTATAAATTAAATTTATTGTGGATGCATTGTAGAGTTAGTTATTTTTAGAACAAAAGAAAATATCTCGTTGTACTAGATGTGGAATACATATAAATGCCGGTGATAACAATTTGGTGCTTCCTCAGACTCAAGAAGGTGGGTTAAGATGCATAAAACAAGTGCAAATGGCATAATAAAGTTTAAAGTCAAATGTAATTCATCTACCACGTAAGAATAAATTAAGTATTAATCTGATGGTATTTTGAAAATTAAAATCTAAAATACAAGTAAGGAATATTATAAAATTATACATTAAAAAAAGTAAGAAAAAAATCATGTAAACATGTTTAAATATATTCTGCAAATAACTACAGCTTTTGGTTTGATCTGAATATATTATTTAAAAGTCACAAGTGGAGTATACGCTGATATCTTGAAAGCCAAGCCTGGGACGAAGAAATTTTATTAGCAAAATTTTTTTCCTTATAAAATTTCCTAATTAAATACTTAATTTGAAAAATCAAAAAATTAATTTTTCTATTATAGAAAGCCTGGTGATTGCAAAAATCAATTGTAAAGTTCTATGCATATTTATACATAGTAAATATTAATAAAATTGCATAATATTATACACATTAAAAGCCATTCTTATTGTAAAAATAAATCTATAAATATAAAATTGGCGTTGCTAACAGTTGACTGATAATTTATTTGTTAACTAGACAACTTTCCAAATTTAAAAATATATATAATTCCTATAAAACAAATCGTAATAAGTGCGCACTTTTTTTTAATATTAATATAATGATTAATTTTATAACACTAAGAAATATAAATTATAAAAAAAAGTGAAAGTTTTTCATTTAATTAACAAATAGATTTTACAGAGAAAAAATTAAAAATGTCATTAAATTTCTTTCTTTAACGCTTCTTTTAAAATGTAAATATGTTTATAATTTCTTTAGTTATTATCAAAATTAATTTTCCTAAAATAACAGCAAAACTAAAACACTTAAACTTATAATCGAAGAAAAAATATTCATAACTTCTTATCTAAGTAAGCGATTTTCATCATTTTTTAAATTTTGTATAGAATAAATAAACAGAGACACCTGTAAAACTAGATTTTTGAAAATATTAAAATCTTCAAATTTATCAACTAAGAAATTTTTGTTTTTTAATAACGATGTTATCATATTATATTATATGCTAAATTATTTTTAATAGTTCATATTTACCTTATATATTTTATATACTGTTATATATATATATATATATACTGTTTATATATATATATACTGTTCAGTGAATTCAATAAGCTCTCTGGAATGTCCAAAAATGCAGAGAGAGATCACGTCTTGTTTACGTTCGCGACTTTCTCCCGACCGCGAGAATCTTTCTTTTAACTACAATGCCTTCATAAGTATTGGCGCTCTCTCTCTCTCTCTCCTTTATGCTTTTCAAACATTCCAGTACGTGCCTTATTTTTTCTCCAAAAAGCTTGCGACGGCAGAAGCTTTTCGTTCGTCGTTGAATTCACACGTGTTTTTCGACCGGTTCTCTCGTGAACGTTGCGTGCGATATTCACTGTGAATCTTTTTCACTTCTCATTATATTCAAATTTATTGTTATACTATTGTTTAAATATATTTTTGTTATTTAATATTAATATACGGTGGAGATTGTTAATTTCAAAAATCCTGTCCCTTGTGTTGTACGCTAAAGAGAGTTATCGCAAACATTTTATCGCGGCCTTTTTAAATAGAAGGAACACATACTTTCTAAATATCCATAAAAAATCTTTTGCCGTTATTTCGATATCCAATGTCACTGATTTTAACTCATTTTAATTTATTACTTTAATATTTTCCAGACTAGAGAGTGCAAGTTTTTTGAAAGAAAGTATTTTTAGTTTGCTGAATTGACTTATTGTTTCTGCAGTCGCTAATTGTTGCAGCCTTGGTGTTGTCTTATTATAGTTTATGCGATTATCTGGCGTTATGATTTGGATGCCACCCATTGCATGGAAGGTGGCGTTTCCATCTATTATATTCAGATTATGGTCGATATTATCGAAACAAATTGAAAAAATATATTTTTACATTCAAATTTTTGCGGTTTACTTAATACAGACGCCTTAAATAAATTAGTTTCGTTATAATTGACACAAAAACCTAATGAAATTAATATATATAATCAATCTTTGGACCCGAATTTTTTATGCAACATACATGCTAATGCTAGCTGCAAACTAAATATAAATGAGCGAGGACCTGCAGCGGATATTATTGCATGAGTAATACTAGTGACTTTAGTATTGAGTTTATTTTTATCATCGGTATATTTTTATTGACTATTATAGAATCTAATAAAATTTGTAAATTTTCTGGTATATCTGATGTCACACGATTCAAAAATGAATTTTGAAAAGGATATTCAGTTGTATCATAATAAAAGGCTCTAATATTTTCGAGAATTATTTTTCCCGCTGTTTCTACAATTCTTCTTCGCTCTTCCTTAATATCTTTCAATTGATGTTTATACCTTGTATGATTAAAAAATTTGTTCTACTATTCACTAAGGTTAATATTGGACCATCTTTAGATTGGTGAATAACTAAATCACTTTAAAAAATGGCTCGTAGGTTTCATTTAACATTTTTTATATTAAGGAATTCAGCACAGTCAAAATTCTCTAAAATTTTATTCAAACTAAATTGATAATCTCCTTTATTATCTAGTATGTATGCTGTAACAAATGCAGCTGCTCTGATACTTAAAGAATTATTAGCGCGCGCTGCGAACTGGCCCAGAGACACGACAGCGCGGCCTACCGGCTGGAAGGTGGAACTAATTTTTCAGCACAGCGCAAACGAACGCGCACCCGCGGTGCGCACACCGCCATCACCGTTGCACCGCCGCCGTTCTCGCTGTTATAAAAGGCCGCGAGAACCGAGGTCGAGCTGGGGGATACAGAGGTTGTCGAGCACCCCACGCGCAGTGGGGAACCTCGGTTCCTCATTTCGACCCAAGTGGCTCGCGCCATTTGAACATCAAAGGTGGATTCGTTACAAAAATAAAATAATCTTTTATTCTTAAAAGATTAAAATTCGGTTTGTAAGTTGTTAATAATGTAGAAAAGTAGAAAATATTAAAAAATATAAATGAATGTTTATGTAAAAATTGTTACTAACAATTGAAACTCCCGTATACCCGTATATAAGCATACGGACAAGTAATGATCGAGTAATCGCAAAAAAATAATGATCTATTATTCATATAGACTTAAAAATAATGAATAGTAAAATAAATTTTTTAAAATAATATATAAATAAATATAATTTTATATAAAGTAACTTACCAAATTTAGGAATCTGATTTAGTTTCCACAGAAATCTTGTAAATTACAATAAAATTAAAAGATTTTGATTATAAAATTAAAAATTTACAATATAATTATTTTGAAGACATAAAAATAAATCCAAAAAACCAGAAAACGGTGAATGGAGGCAATATCTATCGTAATATAAAAAAGACAAATTGAAAATTTGTAATTTTTTTAAAAAATAATAGTAATAACTACGTAGAGTTTATGGATTTAAAGTTTTACTTACCGAATATACTAGTAAAATCTGTTGTTTCAGTAATATGCAATTAATGTATGTAATTTAAATATAGATAGTCAATAAATAAACATTAAATTGAAAATGTAAACGAATCTGAAAGTTATTTCAAAATCGAAAAATGGAAAAAGAAATCAACGAGTAACTGTGTTAAATTATTTTATGTACTCACTTTCGAAGATTTTGTAATACTAATTAGGAACTCGCTGAAAATTTTTTTCTTCGATTATAAATTTAAGTGTGTTAGTGTTACTGTTATTTAGGAAAACTAATTTTGATAATAACTAAAGAAATTATAAACATATTTACATTTTAAAAGAAGCGTTAAAGAAAGAAATTTAATGACATTTTTAATTTTTTTCTCTGTAAAATCTATTTGTTAATTAAATGAAAAACTTTCACTTTTTTTTATAATTTATATTTCTTAGTGTTATAAAATTAATCATTATATTAATATTAAAAAAAAGTGCGCACTTATTACGATTTGTTTTATAGGAATTATATATATTTTTAAATTTGGAAAGTTGTCTAGTTAACAAATAAATTATCAGTCAACTGTTAGCCACGCCAATTTTATATTTATAGATTTATTTTTACAATAAGAATGGCTTTAATGTGTATAACATTATGCAATTTTATTAATATTTACTATGTATAAATATGCATAGAACTTTACAGTTGATTTTTGCAATCGCCAGGCTTTTTACAATACAAAAATTAATCTTTTGATTTTCAAATTAAGTATGTGAGGAAAACACTTTTTCCCATATAAACTGTGCTGCGGCGCCCCGAAAGCGCGCCGCAGTAGGACCTCGGCGAAGCAGCCCCACCACCACCAGCTCCCACCCGCGCAGCCGTAAGCATACACTGCGCACCACTGAAGCACTCCCACTACCACCCGAAAGCACCGGAAACTCCAAAACATACTTGTAAATTTACCGCAACCCCCGCAAATAATATTATTTCACCGCGGCACCGATAAATACTAAAAATCAGGCAAATTATCGCGTAAACTTTGTAAAATCATTAAAAAAAATTTGTATCGAATCACCGTAATTTTATAAACTATTGTTGTACACTAACTGATACGTAAATTATCTTGTATTTCACTTTATTTTTCTTTTTATTATTAAATATGAATTTAACAGCGTAATATTTTCTTTGATTTACCCCATCACTTCACCAGACCCTGATCCTTACCCGGACTCCGCTGAGTCGTATCCCAGCGGCAAAACTGTCTATCCTGTTTCTAGTATTTAATTAGGAAATTTTATAAGGAAGAAAATTTTGCTAATAAAATTTCTTCCGAGACTTATTTTCAAGATATCAGCACTTTTTGAGAAAAAACATGGTTTTTTTTGTTGCAATTTAAACAAATTTTAACCGATAGAATGCACGTACCATTGCGATATTCTTTACCTACATATTGTATTTTACTGATTTTAAAAAGAATCTCGACTATTTCGTGAAATTTTTGTTTTCGAGTTATTATTAACTAAAAATAAAATATTAACAGCTTTTAACATTTACAATATAGCAGATAAACAAGTGTGCTATCTCCAGCAATTTAAAAAAAAAATTTTTTAAAATTGAGATGTTAAGTTTGTTTTTTTCTTTTATTCTTTTCTACATGATCAAATTCAAAGAAATATATAATGTTAGTTTATATAAAATGATAATTTATGAATGGTTATAAGATTCATAGTTCATTAAGATTAAAATAACATTTATATATTTTAAAATAGACCTATATAGTAGTTCTTCAACATACAATTTTTTGTATTTTAAAGTTATTTTAATTTTTCAATGTACTTTAACTCTTTTTCCATTACAATTGCTAAATTTACTTTACTTTTTAAATTCTTTCAATATTGTATATTGTAGAGCGTACAAAAATTTTATATGAAATAGATTTTGAATATTGTGTATTTTTATTTTTGAATAGTAAAATTTAAATTGAATTTAATAACTGAAACGACAATATAACTATATTCAAATATTTTTTTTACACAATCCACATTTATAAATTACTGTATGTATTTTTTAATATGAAAATGATAAAAAAAGAAATTTAATATTTTAGGTTGTACACATGAAATTACAGAAAAAATTACTTAAAAAAATATTTCCCTTCAAGATAAAATTTTACTTAATAAACGATGTTGTATGAACCTTTTTTTAATTTTGTATGTCAAAAGAAATAAAATATTAAATCAGAGTTTTATGTATTATTACATTTAACTAAGAAAAAAGAAATATTAAAACAATTAATAAAGCTAAAATATAATATAAAATATAAACACGAGAGAAAGAAAGTTATAATATGAAAATGCAGCAAAATGAAAAAATGAAGTTTGTAAAAAAATTCACACCAGAGATGTTGATGGGAAAACAAGAAATAAAAGTATAAAGGTCGAGCATTAGCTCTGTATGAAATAGCATATTTAATATTATTGTGAAAAATTTTTAGTAAAACTATACATCTATTATCAGACTCTTATCGTTTCTTGTTGAGAGCACTTTGATTATTCCCAATTGAATTATTGTTGTATGTTTCCTAAAAGCATTATACTCAAAGACTATACTTCCTGTCAAGAGAAATGGAACAATAATTAATTGATTATTAGTGTCAACTATAGAACTTCTGAAAATTTTATTAATATCGAAATCTATAAAGTTATTTTAAAATAAAATTATTTCCTGACAAGTGCTTTAGACATTAGTCTGATAATAAGATTAGCTTTTTTCGTGAAATACACACGTGAATTATGAATGGACAGATGTTTTCTGTTATCTCCATTATCACAAGTTATGATAAAGTATTCAAAGAACAATTTTTTTAATACACATTATTATGTTTAAATTTTAATAGAGAAATATCCAGTTGATTGTTTTGCTTTCCAAATGATATATATAAAAGCAATTTACACAAAATTAGAATTCTAATTCAATTTTTTAAAATTATTTTTTCGTTTAAATAATTCATAAAATATATTTATACTTAATATAGATCAGGCTTTTGAAGGAAATGACATTTTTTAATATTTATTTTTTTTACATTGTTCAGGTTATTTTCATGGTCATTATATGATAAACGATATGTTTTAAAATGCATTGATTCACTTGGAAGTAACTCTCCTTTTTTTTCCTTGAGCTTAATAAAATATTATGATTATTATTTCTATCTCAAAACATTATAGTATGTCGCAAAAATATAGTAGAATAAATGACATAAAGACTGAATACATTTTTTTAATTTATAAATTATTATTTACGAATAAATAAATTAAATAATATGAATTAATATAATATAATATAAATATATATAATATAATATAAATAATATAATATGAACATAATATTAATCATTTATAATTTTCAATTTATATATAATAATAGTTTACAAATAAAATTGTTTTAAATGATTTATTGACATTGAATAGTAATTTTATTAATAATAATTTTAGCAGTATAAGCTTAATTATATTTAATTGTGTACTATTAATTTATTATTGGATAACTTAATTCTAAATGTTAATTGCATGTATGCATGGCACGTTTATACTACCTGTAAATATGAATAATATATGTGAGTACTTAATTATGAATGATAAAGTTTTTATGATCTATGTATTTTTGATTTTTACTTTAAAATTATGATGAATTACATATTAAGGTACGTGATACATCGTTACATATTTTTTCAACTTACGTAAAATGAAAATGGAATATCTATCAAATTATCAAATGTAAAAGAGTTGATATACATAAATTTATTTTATATTATATGCATTTTTGTTACTAAATACTTCATATATTTTTATTTCATAAAATAATATCTTACAGTGAAAGTAAATTCAACAAAATTAATTATGAAACAATATAATTTATATTAAAATATTATAACATAGTTCAGAAACGCATTTTTTCATTTTATGTTATTAATTCTGAATGAAGTTTTCATAACAAAAGTAAGTCAACTCAATGAACATTAAGTTCTGAATATTTAAATAAAACCATGGTGTACTGTATAATATAAAATTATAATTTTTTAGAATCAAATAGAGAAAAACATATAATGTAGTCTCTTCAATAAATACAATTTTATTTTAATTAGTAATATATAAAGTACCTATAATTATCATGATTTGCAAGATAAAATAAAAATTATTTTTATTGTGATAAAATATTGTTACTTTTGTCATAAGTAACTTTGAAGTATTACATTTTTATCAAATTTTTATTTTTTAAAATAGTTTTTTTTTTGACAATTCATTAATATATATTTTTATAATTTACTTTTTTATAAAATATTTTACTTGAATATTGTTTAAAATAATTGTTATTAAAAGATTACAAATAATTAACTGAATTATATATATTGAAATATAAATTACTAAAAAAATTAAAGAAAAGATTTTTTTATTATTATTAAATAATTTATATTATAAATTAAATTAATGTTGTAAAGTTAAGATATACCATGATGTTGATAAATGGTAAACAAAATTAGTTCAATTGGAATATACAAATTGAATGCTTTCAGAAATATTTTAATTTACATAAACAAGTTCAGGTATTGTGAAATTTAGTAGAATATTATTGTTGTATCAGTTGAACCAGATGTATATTTATACTTCTAGTCTCGTAAGTACGTGAGTATTTTAGTACTCAAATGAAAAAATATGTCGATAGCATAATTTTTGTATACAAAAAATAAAAAAAATTACAATTAAAAATTTTCAAAAAATGTAAAAACTCTCTTGGCTTAATATTTTATTTAATGGTTCATTTTTTAGGTGGTGAAATGTGGAAATTTCAGAAGTTCGATTAAAGAAAACCAAAAGAAGAGGAAAGGCACCAGCCTATAAGCTTTCGTCGCCTTTTCATGGTTCCTTCGTCTTCCTCTCAACTTAACCTAACTCAACTCAACTTAACTCATTTCAATTCAACACTGCATCTGCTCCAATTCCTTTTAAATGCATCCACGAATCAGATTTTCATCCGATGTGAAAATGTTGGCGAAGAAAAAGATAATGAGGATGTAATACAACTTTTATAAGACATCCCAATCTCCATATTATTTTAAATTGTAAAATTTCTTTTTTTATATTTAAAACATATTTGATGAAAATTTTAAAGTTTATTTTTCTTGTATTTCTTTTTTAAATTTTTATACGAAATTTCATATCATGTGGCATAATTTTTAGTATTCCAACAGAAATATAATTTAAGTAATTTATCTCTAAAAATTCAAAATTATCTTATTCGAGTGATTTTATTGTATATTTATTTACTTTATTATAGTTAAATATAATTTTAATCAAACGCATTATTATAAATAATAAAATTTATATTTGTAAAATTTTATTCATTTACAAATAGAAAATATTAAAATCCTTCTTTTTCATTTCATATTATATTTTAATTATAAATTTACATAACTTTTTAATTTAAATTCGAAATAATATGATTACAGTTAATTTATTCTGAATTATTTAAAGAGATATTACTGATATATATGTATTAATTCTAACAGGATAAATAAAATTTTGGGGTAATTAAATTTAAAATAATTCTTTTTTTTATAAATTAATACATTAATACATAATAAAAATATTGTATTTTTTAACAGATCATTTTTGTATATAATTCGATTGAAAAAGTTGATTTTTCTTATCAAATTTGTCACTTTATTATTAAAAATATTTCTGCAAAAAGAATAAAAAAAAAAGAAAAATATTTTCTATGTCTATCATATTAATAAATATTATATGTAAGATTTTTGATAAGTTATATTACGAGTACATAAGGTATATTAGATTATATTTATTTGTAGCTGAATCATACTGATGTATATTATTAACTTTTTCATAATAATAAATTCATACATGGTTTATTTTTTAAATAAAGTAGCTGCTCAAATAAGAAATTTTCTGATTATGCAAGTAGAGTATACATCTATACTACGTATCTGTTTACATTAAATTTCCATTATGCACATATATTTATTATTTAGAGAAAATTTAAATCGTTCGAAAGTTTTATTAAAATATTTCAATATCTATATTGAATTCAATATTTAATAATTTATTAACACATTTTCTGGTTTCATTGTTTGGTTTATATAAAAATTATTTTAATATAATATGAAAAAATAGAATTGCGAAGGTTAGAGGACTTATTAATAATAAAATAAAAATTGTAAATATTTCAAGTAATATAAAGTAGTTTTACAAATATCAATATGCTAAATTAGAATTTTCTATATTTATTAAAAAATATGATACATCATTGTATATGTGACGAAAAAATACGAACTAAATTACGGAGATATAATCAATTTCCTAATTAAAATATACTGGACACTAAAAATTCTTATTAATATAAATGTGTGAATTTGCTGTGAGCTTTATTATTCTTAAAAATTAAATGTTTATAATAAAGAAAATTTATTATTTAAATATTTATATATGATTGAAATGTTTATTTTATTTATCATAAATTATTTATTTAAATTTATCAATTAAAATTTATTATAAATAATGATACGCTAATAAATATAAAATTCTATTAAGTTCCATAGAGTTATTACTAAAATTTGTAGTTTTAGTTATTGGAATTTTATATGACATTTGAAATATTTAAGAGTAAAAAATTTTTTAATAGAATATTCTATTAATTTTAATTAAATTATTCAAATGTGAATTTTGAATTTGTTACGTATCTAAGATGTCACGATTATATTTATTCTTCGATAATTAAATCGCGAAATTCTCTTCAGGTTTCGTTCTGCTCTAGCCAAAATGGTCAAAGCGTTTTGGCCTTTGTAAGGTTCGGACTTATCAATAAAGAAAACGCGAGTAATTAATATGGTACTTTTTATTATATCTCTTAATGAACGAGAGAGAAAGAGTAAGATAATGCGTATTACAATGTTTCGTGTCTCAAATAAAAGTAAGTCCCGATTGTATAAAATGGATAGTAATAAATATTAAGAACCCGAACCGAAGTACGACTTAAGAAGGAAGCGAACCTAATCCCGGATCAAGACCGAATCAAATGCCCCTACGTACTTTTCGATTTGACTCATTACCTGCGCTGTATGGAGAATTTCAAAACCCGCGAATTCTCGCTCCGGGTTCCTCTGCTTGATTATCGTTCTGTCAGCTTTCTCCGGTATTGTCTTTCGATTGACCTCTGTATATTTATCGTCGCCTTTGATCTTGAATTTTCGCAATTTGGCGAGCTCGGAAATTCTTATTACTCGCGGGTTTCACGTTACTCGCGACTCCGTTCGATTTCCTCAATGTCACTTTCCTAATGTTTTGTCTTCGTTTACTGATGCGAGTACAATTTATTCGTCGCGTATGCGTTTGCAATATTACATACGTGACAAATTCAAGAAATTTCAAATAAAATTCAAAATTTTAATAATAAATATATGTAAATAAATAGAACGTTATTTATATGTGTGTATCATCATTTTTAATTTTAATGAATAAGTCTAAATAAATAATTTATATTAAATAAAATCAAGGCTTAAAGCAAATAAAAATTTTTTTTTTAAAAAATTGTAGATTATTTGTTTTCTACTTATGGTCATATTAATATATCTTTTCAATTAATATTTCCACCGATTAATCTTCTATGAATTACAACTAATTTTAGTAATACTCATTAAATTTTCAACATTTATTGATTTGTATTTACTGAAATTTCTAAAATATTTCAATTTATAAATTTAATTTTCTCGGATCATTTAAGTCAAGAAAAAATTTAAGTTAATTTACATATCTGGCTAATGCCTTACTACATGCTTGAATTAAATTGTAAATGAATAATAAAAGAATACTTTTTACTTTGTTTTCCATTGTAAAGAGTCTTAGCACGTTCTATCAAACTTTTATTTTATTTGTATCTTAAAATTCGAGACAATTTCACCGCATTTTTGTTAAGTTATCCAATCACTGGTAAAAAAAATAAAAGTATAAATAAAAACATCGAATAAAAAAGGTTTTGCGGTATGGAGTATGATATTTATGTATCTCTCGGTGATACGATATCCTCAATCAAATAGAATAACAAAAGACATCGTCCTTTGAACATTTCTGAAAATATTTTTACATATTTCATTTTATCCAGTTTTTCTCTTGTTATTTTCATTTTTATTCACTGCCACTATACATAATAAAGGTAAAAAAGAAAATGCAGATTGAGAGATAAAAAAATAAAGATCGAGATAGACATTAGGATGAAGAGCAGGACAGAGATTGTAAAAACACGTACGAATGTCAGAGAAAATTGAGTAAATCAGTGATATTGGGAATTCGCATGTAACATTTATTTGACCAATACATTTTCTACATGAAAGAATAGAAAATCAGTAATTAGTAGCCTCCTCTACTTTAAAATTGATTTAGTGTAAGGTAAAAAGTAACAACGTGATACATAAAATGTGAAAAATTTAAGTACTACAAACTTTTAATAAATTAAATTTGATTATAGATTTTCATTTTTTACAGTATTGGTGGAATAAAGATTTTCAATAAATTATTTTAATTACATGAATATTATATAAAATAGCTATATTATCTAAGATATTTATGAATTACTGAAAGTTTTTTATAAAAAAATATGTATTTAAAATTTAAAAGTCTCCAGGGTGTTTTTACCGAATCGCAAACTAAATTTTACCATCTAATGCTGTTCCTCCAGTTTGCCCATCGTGCTATGCTATAAAATTCAAATACGCTTCTCGTGAAAACCAATCTTATCCTTTCTACTGATCTTAAAAGAAAAACAAAAAAAAAAGAAAGATAGGAAAACTTCGCCACATATTTTCCAATCTGCACAATATAACTGCGATATATAGTTGCGTCAAAAAAAAATCAGTCTCGCTATTCTCATAAAACATAATGTATACATTTTAATGTATGTTAAAATTTGAATTATAAAAATAAAAATTAATTAAATTAATTTTTAAATTATTTATTCGATTATTCATGTTGTTTAATTTCTATTATAAGTATTTTAATTAATACGATTGAAATTTTAATTTCATATTAATCACATAATATTATCATTACTGAGGATTCAGATTTTTTAAGATATAATATTTATTAAATTTTATTTAATATTCTGTAAATATTAAAAAATAAAAAAGTCAATAAAACATAATAATAAAAAATTTATATAAATAAAATATTATGTGATTTTGTACAATAAAAATGAATTGTTGTAGTGATATTAATGACATAATAAATATATATTATACTGAACACTTGCATTTAAAGTAAAATACTGCGAAATAAGAGTTACGCTGGTTTTATAAAAAATAGTTATTAAATTTCAATAGAAATTAATAATAATAATAATAAAAAAAATTTTTTTCTGTTTTTTAAACTTATTAAATGATAAACATAAACTCATAAAATTATGAACCAATTTAAAATTTTCAGATTACAGAAATTAAAATCAATATTTTACCATTATCATAAGACAAAATTATAAATTTTTAAAAAGAATATAAGTAATGAAAACATTACACTGCTTTAATGATAGTAATAAGTATAAGTGAGTTCGTGATGAAATTAATTTGTAAAAAGATGACGAGAGGAATTTCGATCTATGGCTTATAGATTTTCATGAATTGAGGCCTTTTATACTTGAAAATGAAATTTGCTGTACATAATTCAATATAATAATAATAAAATAATTCAATCTCAAAGAACATACTTCCTTAAATATGGTATATAATCAAAGAAAGTTGTAATAGAAAATTTAAAGAAAATGTAATTATATAATCATTTTCAGAATATATTCAGGTATATAATTATGTATTTTATGGTTACTATATTAAATATTTTTTAAAAAATTTTTATCATAATTTCAAAATAAGATGCTTTGAAATAATAGAACAATAATAATGGTAGAAATGATAAATATAGAAGTTATAAGATTATATAAATATTAATTTAATATTCATTTATCGGAATAATACCAGATAATTTATTGATATATAATTTTTAAAAGCAAAATTACTTATTTCACAAATCATGAAATATATTTTAATGTTTCATTTACTTACTTGTACCATTAACTTTTTTAAATAAACATTATATTTTTATTTTAATATTTATTTTAAAAACAAATGTCATTAGTATTAAATTAAATCACATGATTAATGAATTACTAATAATTACTATTTTAATATATGATGACAATATCTCACATAATATTAGAAGTCAAATAATAAATTTAGCTTCATGAATTTAATTGTTTAAGATCGAGTTTAATAAATTATTTTAAATATAAGTTAAAATTTATTATTTATTGTTTATATTTTATATTTATGAAGATACTGTGTCAGGATGTAAATCAAGAAGTAACTAAAATTTATAGCAGATTCAAATATGAAAATTACATTATCTTATTGACTTGAAAGAGAAACGAGAATACTTCTTGGTACGAGTGTAAGTTATGAAAATTGAATAAAATCAAAGCCTTTTATTTAAAATATTGTATTTAGAGTAGAGTACATTTAGAAATTAAATTTTTTAGAGAAAAAGTATTATTTTTTCATAATTATATTATTTTTCTTATGTGAGTTTTCTGATTTTTGAATGACTATATTATTATTTTTGTTTTAAATTAAATTTAAATTCTTTTTTTTTCTCGTTTCTTGTTTACTATTAGTATACTTTTTATATTAAATGTTTAAAAAAATCTATAATTTGATTCTTCTATAAGAAAATTTTATGTTTTTATGCATATACCATAATATCTAATTAATATTCAGAGTTACAATAACAAATACGTAGAATGAATTTTGTTTACATCAAACGTTTTTCTTATATATTTATCTACTAACCAAACCGAAATAATTCGTTTTAATTATCACTATATAAAAACACTTATGATCGATAAACAACATTATATCTTTATCTTATTTGATCAATATGAAAGCTGTTCATATATAATTAAATAATTCAGAGGGTATTAAGTACTATTTTTTTTCTTAAATTTATTATTTTATATTTTGTAAATTTTCTTACATTAGTTTTTGTTTCATGTGTATTTCTTAAAAGGTAAAATAAAATACAAATTATGCAATATTATGCTGTAGAAAAAAAAGTTATGTACAATAGTCGATTAATTTTGATAATTTATATTTCTTTATCATTATTTCTATTGACAATTCTTGAGACTGTAATATGATTTTTGATTTTTTTAAATCAATTAATTATATATTATGTGTGTAAATCAGTAAAAAAAGAACTTCAAATCATAAAAATAATATATTTTTAAATATATATTTTGATATATATACATAAAAAATGACTGTATAAAAAAAAAAATAATGATTGTATACAATACACATAATTTTATTGATAATATTTTATAATATCAATAATAACATAAATTGTAAATTTTTAAATTTAAGATTCGTTTATTTATATTATGATAATATTTAAGATTATTAAAGATATTTAATTATAAAAAAGATGTTTGAAAAGACCAAGGTAATAAAAAATATCTAAAAATAATTTAAAAATTTTAAACAATAACTCAAAATTTCTTTTTACGATGTTAAAAAAATATTTAAGTAATATCATTATTTTAAAAAATGAAAATTAAAATTTGATAAACTTGTGCTTGAAAGAAAATTTCAAGAAACTTTATCACTTTATTTAAATAAAAATTTTTAAATTTTTGGATAAATTTTATAATATTAGCTATATCTTGTATTCAACTTTTTAAAAATTATAATTTTTTTATTTAATATAAAAATGTTTGGTTTTATACTTAATTCTACATATATGCCTCCCCACATACGTGTATGTAATAAAAAATTATAATTTAAATTATTTTACAAGGAAAATAGCAATTGAAAAAAAGAGAACAGTGAAGAGCAAGTTGAAACATAAAGTTTAAATAACTTCTTAAACAACTTTGATTTTATTTCATTTACTTTTATTTTTTTTTTGATCATATAAAAACATAACTTAGTTACATTTTGGCTTTGTATTTTAATATGTGTAGGGTAATGGCTTAAGCGATTATGTGCTATTTTCTGACATGCTTTTAATACAGTGAATTAGAATTACGTACTTAGGAAAAACTTGTATGTTAATATTATGAATATTATGAATATTCTAGGATAATTATTATAAATATTACGATAATATTCGGAATACGTTTATTAAAACGAATTTATCTTAACTGTACCAAAGTGTAAATAAAAAAACAAGATATTTCATATAACTTATATATTTTGTAATATATAGTTATGTAACAAGATTTGATTATTACAAGATCTTCGGGCGGCCCGAAGTTCTTCGCGTGTTTCAGTTCATCTGTGTGAGTATTGTCATATATGTATATTTTCTCACCTGTGCGCCGGCCGTGCAGGTGAGTGACTGCGCGGTTCGCTACAAAGGGGAAACACGCGGGACCTGATTGTTTCGCTCGAGTTTTCTTAACTTCCACAATTCGTTCCTCAGATTCCCACCAGCCCTTACATACACGCACATCAGCATCCTCGCTGACGACAGGCGGGAAGGAACCGAGCCTTTAAAAATCTCCAAGGTGCAAGATTCGGGATCATTTATGCTCCGATCGATCCGAGACTCATTTCTTCCAATCTCCTCTAATTGTGTGCTTTCGAGCCACCATAAATTTTACCTTTACTTCGGTCTTCATGATTCCGCGAAGACCCTTTTTCAGGGCAAATTTCGCTTTCGGGGCACCCATTTCCTTATAAAAAGTAACACCGCTTGCGGTTTTATTTATCCATCGATCTATAAAGCGAATTTGATTACGAGCCCTAATTATCTCCGCTGTAATTAGGTGCTTGATCCGCCGCCCGCCCTTCGATCCAGGTGAGCCTCCTGAGCAAAACAAACTCTTCTTTAAGCGTTTTTTGTACATCGCTTCCTGCGTCTTGACAATTTTCCTGCTCCCGTTATTCGTCTTCCCACTGATTTCTGTTGCATTATAATTTGTCGCGAAATTTCATTATTATATTATCTTAAAATTTTTTCTGTATTTTTTTTTCTTTTGAAGCAAGATTTCTTATTATTATAAAAATCGTATTTACCCGTATTTCTCAAAATAATTTACGCGCAGGTAAATAATCGATATTAATCGATTATTATGTATTTAAATAATTGTTGTGATTAAGTCCGATGATCCGCCCGAGGGTCAACGTAAGTTTGTAATATTTAAACGAGAAATCTAGCGCGGTCAAGTTTGTCGACCGAACTTATTATTATTAATTATTAAAGATTTATTATTTAGATATTATACATATAATTTAGCCGTTAGTATTGCCGTTTATTTTAAACATATTTTTTTTATTTGTGATTTCAAAACTGAATTTATTGAATCATCACCTTGGTGATTTTTCTTATAAATTGAATTCAAGTGTTGTCATTTATTTTACCCTAATCAACGTTCCGAAATCCCTGGCAGACCGGCTGTCGCTTATCCCGGAAACTCTCTTTTCAACGAGCGCTCGACTCGACCTCCACCAGTGAAGCAGTTAAATAATAAATTTTTTATTAATTTTTCAACTATTTTATGGTTGATGAAATTGAAACGTGAATTATACTTGAACTCTTACTTATAAGTAAATCCTGGAGCAATAAAACTTAAATATAGATTCAATAGGCTTTAATAAATTTGTAATAATTTTGACACATTTTTTCTACGAGATCATGAAATAAAGCTCATTTATATGGTATTATGTGGCTGAAAGTTTATTTTTTCAAAAACCAATTTCTGGCTTTCGAATTAAAACGGAAATGCTATACCTCATTAGATTGTTAATTGTTCCGATAATACAGCAATTAAATGTATATCATAAACAGTGAACTGTACGCAAGTATCCCCTAACCCCAACCCCGAAATCCAACCGTTATCCCTTCTCTCTATACACCAAGCATGTTAATGCGTTAGACACTGGAGTTTATGCAACATCCGAATATCGATGCTCAATGCTTAAGACGCGAATTCCGTGACAGTTTGAATAGATCGGTGTGGTTTGGGGTGTGATGCGAGACGGGATTTGGCAGAGGCGATCAATTCCAAAGTTAATCAATGAGTGCTCTCATCACTTCGGTTATTCCAATGCAAAGTGAATTATCCAAGATGTTATGATACGTTAGTTAGTAGATACTGGATCCAAAAAATTTTGTTGAAATGAGACTTGTATTGTTCTAGCAGCATTAGCTTTTACGGGCTTACAGCAAAATGAGTATTACTTAACGTCTTTTTTGCAAAAAAGTTTAATTGGATGTACTTATTTAAAAATATGATAGATAGTCATTATCCAAGTAATTACCCTTCTACTAATGATAAATGTTTTGTGCACCTTCTAAGCATTTAAATTATCTTTCATTTGATTTTATCATTATTTACTTGCTGTGTATTTAGGTTTTATTCTTTAAAAAATGTTTTTAGTATTAAATTTAAATAATTATCATTTATAATATTTATTAAACGTGCTGATACATAAATATAATTTTTAAATTTTTAACAGTTCTTATCAGAAGTTTAATTCTTTGTCCACTACTGTTATTATCTTAATTTAATCTAATAAATAAGGGAGACAATTAAGTAATGTTTATTTGATTAACTTATTTATTTACGCTATATAATTTATAATTATTTATTTAAAAATGAAATATCTCTAATTATGTTTTAACTTTTTAGTTTCGTATTTTTGAAATATATTTAATAAGTTTAATATGTGCACGACTTTTAAAGTGGTTTATAAAGTATAAAAGTAATTAATATATTAAGTACACGTTTTAATTTTTTTTTTAAAATACTTGACATTTTTTTAAAATTAATATTTCACATTTATTTTTTATCATTTATTATTATATACATATATATTATTTAAAGACGCGATAATTTTATTATTTTGGATTAGATTTTATTAATAATAAATGAAATATTAATGATTCAAAATTTTGTTTCTCAAATTTAGAGTTATTTTGTTTTATATTATACTGTGCAAATATTGTGAAAAACCTTATTAAGCTACATATAAAGAAACTAGATCGTGAGAAAAGTATAAAATTTTCATCAAAGAGACTCAAATTTAGTAAAAGTGATGTTTATTGAAGTCTGTAATTTTATTTTGCAACTTAAAAGAAAGTGAATTAGAAAGTCACTTTTATTAATATAATTTAATAATTTAGGTAGATTGAAAAATTTAATATAATAATTTTTAAATTAATATTTTAAGAAAAAATACAATTAAAAAAATTACAGTTGAAATAAAATTATACAGTTAAATAAAAAAATATTTGTTCAGCTAAATAAAATGTACATGGTCACACTCATTAGTTCACTCAATAAATCATTTAATATAAGATAATTTTTCTTATGTTTTTTTAATTATTGGTAGCTGTATTATATAAGTAGTATAGAAGAAGTGAATTTAAAATTTTTGAGTATTATTCATTTTTTCATTAGTTAATAAAAATATTTAAAAGTGAATTTTTTACTTATTATGTTATTTACATTTCATATTATTATTCTATAAATATAAAATAAAAATATGATTTTTTGTTAAAACATATATAAATTGTACGTAATGATACAATTTATTTGTTATAAAAACTATAATTTAAAAAATTAAATTATTGATTTAATGTGTATTTAAAAGCGCTAGATAATTATATAAATTTGAACAAAATTATATAATTCTTTTAATTATATGGATATACAAATCGTTATGAATTTTAGTAACACATAGAAATTACTATTGAAACCTACTAAAATAATATCATATGAGTAAAATTTTTTAAATAATTTTTCATATAAATCAAGAAGTGCATTATATATACATTTACATATATATTAATTGTATGGTTTTACACTAAATATTATTTATAAGTAGATATTCTGACTCTTTAATATATTGGATTACAAGCAAAATTATAATTTAAATTTAAACATCTAGAGGTAGTAATTATAGAAATAAGCTTATTGTAGTCGAATGTGGCGTTTAAGTACTCACGCACCCATAACACGCTCCAAGGACACTTGCGGTGTGTTAAAGAGGCAAAAAAAAAAAAAATTTAATAAAAGAAAGGGCCCACTGGGGACCGGGGAAAACCCTGCGTGGGTGTGCACACAAAATTATATTGAAAATTGTTAAGACTCGATATGAGGGAGGAGATCAGAGCAGAGGACGATGACGAAAAGGAGCTTACTTCACTTTCTGTTCGACGTCGAAAGAAAAACGAGCGCGACATCTCTAATATCGAGCCTCACAATCCGCCTTGTGTAAACTATAATCTTGTAAAAGGAAACTATTATAAACTCATTACAATCTTAAAAGAAGTAACGAAATTATGATTCACCTATCCATTCTTGTTCGCCTCACGTGATAAAACATTTAAGAACACTTATCACAAAAATAAACAACATAATAAATATGAGAAATAGTTTTATATAAAAACATATATAAAAAAGTATATATTTTTATAACTACCTATTTCAATGAAAACATTAAAGCTTTATTTATAATTTTTTATTATTGATTGATTAATTTGGACTAAATGATAAATTTATAATTTATTCTAATTCATTTCCATTATTATAATATCGATTTCTAAGTTTTTATAAAAAACTTTTATAGTATGTTGTATTTAAAATAAAAAATTGTAATTGTGTTTATTTTTATGGGTTTCCTTTTATTTTTATTGAGTTACTTATTCAGTAAAGTATTGATATCTTAATACGACTATCTTGTATAACTTTTTTTCATAAAAAAATTGAAAATATTTTTTATAAAAAAGAAAATTATCTGATTAATAGAAAGTAACCGGTTAAATGTACCATAAAATTTCAATTAAGGATAATTGATACTAGTCATTTTAGATTCGTGATAACTCTGTACATAATTTTAGAAAACAATAAATTATTATTTTAAACTATTAGAACATTAGAATTTGCAGTAACTGAAATTAATTGCGTAGAATTTGTGAAAAATTTATTTGGAAAATAGTTGTGTATGTTAAATTAATCCTATAAACTATTTTATTTTCTAATTCAAATTAAATTAGAAAGATAGGAAGACAGTTTGGAATTAGAACCTGTTCTTCAAGGTAAACATTTAATTAAATTAATACATTAATTTAATTTAACACCAAATAATAAATAAATAGTAAGAGTGGCATAAAGTAAGATAAAATAGAAAAATAAAATAGTTTAAAGAAAAAGTCTTGAAAAGCAAACAATTTATTTGAAAAGAAAATGAGCAATATACACGAAAACAAACTTAATTGAGGTTAACAGTTTATAATCATTTGAAAATAAGAGCTTGGAAAGAATTATTTTTGAGAGATTCGATCGGTTTTCTTATCGATGGCTCTTCTTATGATTGTAACTCTGACAACTATTGTGTAATTCGGATTAGGTAATCAGTTTTCTCGGCTACATTCCCCATGAAAAATTTATTAGGCGCTTTAATACACCCCTCTAAAATATAATTGTAATATCCCCAATTTCGCCACATAATATACATGAATTTAATGTTATTAAATGGATACAGCACTTACAGTGGTAAATAAAATTTAATGAACATCTTATTAAGGCGCATGTAAATTGGTAGAAGACTCAACTACGAAATATAAATTTAAAAGAAGTTACTCAAGGGCAATGCGCATTATATAACGAAAATAATACACCAAATATTTATAAGGGCCCATTCAAATTTTTGGAATGCAAAAATCCTTTTTTTCATCCTAGTGAGTTCAGCTAAATTTCATTGGGCAAGATGCTCGTATGTTATTAAATATGCGTTGTATTAATTTGGTGTTTGTACGAAGGAGAAACGTATTTATTGCAAGCAACATAATTTAAAGTTGAATCTGTACTGTCAAACAATGTTCGATATTCGTCGGAGCAATTTACTCTGACCGTTGAATATTACAGAAATTAAAAGCGTTTTAGTTGCTTTTTTACGAGTGCTTTAATCGATGTGAACCAATTATAACTTGAAAATCAACCAAATGTCTGCAGAGCAACTCAAACTTCACCTCTACAGCTCCAACGTTTTACGCTTCGATATGGTTCTATTTCTCAACAGCACTACAATTTTAATTTATTTGGTAACGAAATAAACTCTGCATAAACGAATATATATTTTAATAATATTCGTGTATCGAAGGCATTTAGTTTTTATCTGGTGAATCCTAGGTATTGCAAATGGATTTCGATAATTATATTTAATTCTAAGGGAAACCATATCAAAGACTTGTTGAAACGAAATCGCTGCAAGTTATTTTCCTCGGTGTTTTCATTTAAAGTATTAATTTTATTTAAAACAATATCCTATAAATATTAAACATTTTAAGTGTGATCTGTACTGTATTATACACTCGTAACATTATATACCTTAATTATCGATATAATAACATCAATTCCAACTATACTAGAGGAAGAATTTAGAAATAAAATTTTAAAACGAAATTTTTTTTTATGTGACTATAAATTGATTGTAACAATTTTATAGAAATTAAAATGGGGTCAATAATATTGAAATTCTTTTCTTCACTTTTTTCAGATTAATGGGAATTTTAAGTGACTAAGCTTTAGAAAAATATGCTAGAGTGACAAAAAAGAACATTAATTTTAACTCTTATTAAATCTTCGATATAGAAATTTGTTTATATAAAATTTTTTATTTATTTAAAAAAGATCAATGTTAATCAACATATTGTTAATTCATTAAAAAAAAGTTATATTATTCTAATAATCAAATTGAATTGATTAGATTTGATTTTTATTATTATTACAAATTTTAATAAATTTATATTTTTTAATTTAAATATTGTAATAAACGAGTATAATATATAAATTAATATTTATAATATTAATTATTTCTAAAAATTATTTCGATAATATAATTATAATTTCAATTTATTGTTCATATTTTTTTTTTATCAATTGTATTTTGTATATTCAATTTTATATAGATATCGAATCCTATAAAAGGTAAATATAAAAATTGAAGTTCACCATTGATTTATTTATAATTAAAAATATAGAAGTATATATGTTTTTAAAAGTTTGGAAATCAGTTTTTTTAGATTTTCAGAGCAAAAGATTTTACTTGGTACATTTGATTACAGAAAACATTAAAAAATTTTTTGTCTGATATTCAATTTATATTTTTTTTTCTTTTATCAGCAAGCAAATTGGTTGGAGTAAATTAGAGTTTGTTCAAATTGATGTAAGAATAAGAATTATATTATTGCAAATATATATATGTCGTCATATAACAGTTTAGATCGCGAAAGCTATGGGAGTTAAAAATATCTTCGAAGCGAAGATCAAGGAGACGGATGAAAATAAAAGCCTTCCGTGTTGATGAAATTATACACTTGTGTTTATTGACAAGTTGATATGCAGCGAGTAGAGAGTAAGTCCGCTTCGATTGTTTAGACTACCGGCGCGCGATAAGACCCGTCGCATGGAAGTAAATTAATCTCAGAGTACTTAACAAATTTAAAGTTCCAATGTTGGTTGATAGCCAGGCACGAATGAAATTCCACTTCGCTTCGAGAAAACCGACGAGATGAAGTTCTCTAGTTTAGAGAATATCGCGCAAGAGTTTTCGTGGATGTCGCGGCTTCGCTCTCATGGTCCAAGTGCTGAGTTAGCAGATTCCCCGGGATGTTCACCGTCGTCGCGAGTTATCGGACCGTCGGAATCCGATTCCGCGGGCCGCGTTGATTCTTGAAGTACGGAATTTACGTGCATCACCGGCATAATTAGCGAGGTTAGATCTGCAAAACGCTGCAGTGGGTGGCTGGGCCTCGCGTAATCCGTCATTATCGTAGATTCGCGATATAGGTATTCAATGTCATGTGCCTCATCGGCTCGCGACTAAAGAAAAATGCTGAAAAATGTAGAAAAAATAAAGATGCTGCTGCATAGTCATAACAATATGATTAATAATGTGAGTAATTTGAAAATAATAATACCTTAATTATTCTGTATGAAGTGAACATATGCATTCATTTTATGAAAAAAAAACAAATTTCTTTCTCGATTTATATGCTGATTCACTCTTTTGATTCTCACAAATAAATATTTTCAATAAAAAATAATAATTATTTTTAATGAGTTTGTTATAAGCAATGCCCAATTTTTTTGTTGCATTAATGCAAGTAAAAAATTTATTTATATTTATATTCCCATATATTATTAATGGTAGAAGTAAAATAAAAATTGAAACAAAATTGAAATTGAATTGAATCAAAATTGAAAATTCAAACAAAAATTGAAACATTATTATTATAAAAAGTTTAAAAAATTTTTGAAAAACAAATTGTTATGTCAAAAAAAATTAAAAGATCAAACTGATTTTGTTAATTTTATTACACTTAAATTTAATTGAGGGTAACCTTTTAAAAAAAAACATACGAACTAATTAAATGTGATTGTAAATATTTAATAGACAATTGTAGAAATCGTTCAAGGGAGGATGTTATGTGTTTCTTGGCTACTCAATGATGACTAGCATCCTTTTTTTCAATAGCTTCATACCTGTCACATATTTAGTCTCCCTGTATTCTCCCACTATTCACTATTATTCGGTGCATTTTCTGTTTGTACGTTTTCGTCACTTTGTAAAAGTGAAAGTGCACGGAAAGTCCCCGAATATTGTAAAGTTCCAGGGTGGGGACGGGCCCGAAAGAGAATTTGACCTGCGTGGGGTCCGACGCGGGGGAGGATCATCAATCTTTTTTGCGACTTCGCGCCCGATACACTTGTAGTGTATTTATCTCGTTTTCGCCACTTGCTCTCGCCTGTGAGAGTGCATTTTTTCTATCGCTTGTGTTGCGTGCGTGTGTGTGTCTGCTGTGTCTCGTGTGAGACTTCTGGTGCATCCAAACGCTGCCGGGACCTATCGTTCCCAAGCTTCTCTATGGCGGCGCCCGGCGATTTTTTCCAGGGTGGGTGTTGACAGGCACCAGGTCCGCCCCGCTTTCGCAGCGCATTTTCCGACGCCCCCGCTGCTTGTTCGAGTGAGAGCGGATGCTTGTGAGCGTCTGTGAGCGCCGATCTCTCGCTGTGTGAAGCACAGTTTGTAAGTTTTTTGTATTTTTTCTATTGCTCGACGCACTAAGGCTTTTCCTCCTGACGCAGAAATTTTTATGCCGCGTCTTAATAAACTGTATTCTCAATTTTGTATCGTGAATTGCTTTGTTTTAATCAACCCCAGCAGCAATCTATCCTTTCCCTCACTCCTTTTTAAACTTATTAAATTAATATAATTATTGAGTACTGAGATTACTCCCAAACAACTATAATAAACCTGTTGGCGATAGAATTAGGGTAAAACACGTCTCGACACCGGTAATAGAGATGCTGAAAATAAAAATAAATAAACAAATCAAGAACGGTGGCGCGAGGTACGAGATCCTCATTATCCAATACTAACAGCATGCTCCTTACACCATACCCTGAATTGTACCTCGGCTACACGATGGGGGGTGCTCCGGGGAGTCGTCGTCAACCGGAGCACCAGGACGAAATCTGGCCTTGGTGGGTCGTCGTGCGATCCAAGGTCAGCGGCACCGGTAAGACGTCAAAACCCGGTGTCGAAAGTGACTGCGATGTCGAGACGTGGGCCACTCGTGTAATTAGGTAAAGCGTAATATTATATTATTCTATTGTATGGCTTTTTCCTCCGCGCGGCTCGGCGGAGGTTTTTTATGTCAGGTCTCGCCTAGCAAAATATGTAAATATGTCCGGCTTTTCTTTCGAATAGAGGCATATTCGAATACTCGCGGCAATTCGCCATATACAAAAAAGCTGAATATCGGGACAGGAAGGCGGGGCGCACCGCGGCGAAAGCGCGAATTCAATTAATTGTCGATAAGACTCTGAGGCGAGCAGAGAGCGAGCGACGAGCCGAATCAACAAAAAAGAATAAAGCAAGGAAAAAGGAGATTTACAGCGGTTTTATTTTCCTGACACCTCTGCCCTACATCCATCTCCAACAAAACCTAATAATATAACTTAGCGTGGGGTGAAAACAATTAATAGGGAAATTCCCGACTAAATTAGACGTTATGAAATTGCAAGTACGGACATGAAATTATCTCGGTTCTTTCTAACATATTTGCACACAATAGATTTCCTATAAAATAAAAATATCTGATTTTACTATATGTTTATTGTTTCTTACTTGTAAGCTTCTAAAAAAATATAAATGTTTTATTTATAAAAAAATTTTATTCATTTATAAGTGAAATGATTATTAGAGATTGATATATGCTATTATAAATTAATTAGCATGAATTAACAGTGCATAAATTTCATCTATATTCAACTACTGTTCTAATTGTGCACATGAGACTTAGTACACACACAGTTAATACATTTAGCATTTTAATAAATTAAAAATAAATTTATGTATTTAATAACAATTGATTAATAATAGTACAAATATTGTAGTAAGTGTAGTTATTTCTCTATCAGTGTCATACATGTAGTGCAATCATACATGGAAAAAATAATTGGCATCTGATATGTATGTTGAAGACTTATTAAACATAAAATAATTCTATGGTTTATTAGGGAGATGCGATCACACATGTGTTATGAGGAGTCCGGTCAGGTTACGACCGTAACCATTATCAATGCATGTATGTATTTATCACTCTTCTTAAATAAATTAATTTAATACTTACTTTTTTAATTGTTTATGGAAAATTCAAAAATTTAAAGAAAGATTTAAAAATTTTACTAACTTAAAATCGTGAAATACTGATTGAATTTCAAGGGACTTTTGTAATAACTGTGAATAATTAAAATAACGAATAATAAAATTTTATTCCAAAAGATCGTAATTTGGCCTAAATATTTTCTCTACTATTTTTAGATAATTTGTATAACATTTTCCAATTTTATACATGCTTCTACTTTTTTCATTTTTCACTTAGTAATTCGCAGGTTTGTGTAGAATTTATTGTACATTGAGATATTGAATAACCGCGTATGTGAAGAAATAAGGCACCACATCTACTGAATCTTCTTTGTAGTAGTACACGCTATAATTTATCTAAAAATGATTCGCAGTGGTGTGAAAGATGTTTCTTCACGGTCATAACGAAATGGAACTCGCTGAGGCCGCAATGCTTCGGCTTAACCATTGGAAAGCTGAAATCTTAGCAGACATCCAAAGTACCCGAGATAGAAATTGTACGTCGAAGTGGTAAAAATCTTCGCTTTAATCAACCTTAAGAATCAAGTCCTCCTCCTCAAGGGGGCAGCAAATGTTGTCCAGCGAATTCTGACGATCGCGACCAGACGAGGCGAGCCCAGATGAGACCGAATGCTGGTAAATCTTACCCACACAATCTTTTTTGATAAATAACTAAATCATTATTCGAATTAGTTTCAACTCGTATACGTTTTCACATCACTTTTAATGATTTTTTTTCCACGTATATTTGAATAGAATTAATTTTTTTCTTAGAATCATTGCTTTTATATCTTGAGAAAAATGACGGAATTTAAGTATTTATTTTAGATTCAGTTTATATAATCTATCAATTAATTTAATACATACTTACATAATTATTAATGATAAATTGTACTACTAGTCTCAAAGTAAAAACATTAAAATTCATAAATAGTATATAATTTTCTAATATTTTTTATAATACATTATTAAATGTAGTAAATTTGTATAAAAGACTATAATAATCGATAAAAGTTTATAATTAATACAAATTTGATATTTTCTTTGTTTATTAATTACTTTAATATCATTCTAAAAATTCTAAATTAAACTTAAGCTCACAGCTTTTATCCATATATTTTTAATATAGATGATTTTTATCATTTTTAGCAAAATATTTGAAATGTTATAAATCGATAGAATTTAGTTAAGTGAGATCTTCAAAGAAAAAGCAAGAAATAAATAACGATAAAGGATGAGGTAAAAGTAAGTTTTAACCAAGAAATAAATAATACAGTCCAGAAAAGTGTTTGCATTTGTCTTACTATTGCACGAAGGAAATGTATTTCTTCTTACACACATCAATTTTCATAAGATTTCTGCACATTATTTATTTGTATTTCACATTCTCTAATTTATTATTTTAATATATATTATAAAAATATTTATTATACATCATTTCGTATTGAAATTTCAAATGATAAAGGAAAATCTGTAAAAGTGTAAAAGTAGTATTTAAGTTGAATCCTCCATATTTTCGTTTCTCAAGGATATTTATCTTTTATTAATATCAATGTCTAAATTTTTAAATGAAATAACACGTAGTAATGTTATAGTTTCTTTTATTTAAAAATACATTCAATTTATATTTACTATATATACATTAAGCAGCTGACAACTTACATACTTTTAAATTAATATGTATTCATTCATAACTTAGGTACTTAATTATTACATTAATTAAATAAAATCGTAAACATAAATTGAAATATTTAGAAAACATACAAACTCCACATATTACAAAATACTGTGCAGATAAACTATTTATTCATAGCGTATATATACGTCTTTGTTATATGTTTAAATATTTATTATATTATTGTGAGTATTAATAGTGAATATTTGGAAAGTATTTGTGAGACAACATGTAGGTTTCTAACTTGTAAAGTTAAACTTGATATTCTCAATTTTTACAAAAATTAATGGCTTTAAAAGAAAAACTTGTAATATTGATTCATATATGTGACAATGTATATATATTTAGAAAATTTTCATTAATAATTTTTGTCAGAAGGAAAATAAACTTTACTAAATAAATTTTACTGCAAATTAATTTACAGTAAATAAAACTTACTATATTTATATTATTTAAAAATGTGTACAAAATTGGCATAAATTATTATTTAATATTGTTTATTTCCATGAGAAAAAATGGTAAAATTGTAAAAGTAGGTAATATAAATAAAAATCAACAAATAGGTAATTTTAAAAAAATGTGAAAATAAAAATTATAAAATATTATAATATAATACATAATCTAAAGATTTATTTATTTTCAAAAATAGTTTCAGCGTAAGCAATTGAAATTTAATTGTTAGGAAAGAATGAATTAATTATGAATTCCAATTAAATTACATAGCAGTTTTTTGTTCGACCTGTTAAACACATTTTTCAAAAAAAAGTTAATGCTGCTCCAGCTTTTTTTTTAACCATTTCTAAGCTCCATCTTTTGTTCATATTCGACTATTTTTTGTTCATTATGTTTTCTATTATCTCACTTTTTCTCATTTATCTTTAGTGTTTAATTCCATTTTCGTTCTTGCACTTTTTTTATACTTATTTTTACATACTCTGATTTTGCGTTTAAATTAAAATTAAAAATTTAATAATTTCTATTTATGTTAACAAAAGTATTTGAATAATTTATTATATAATTATATTTTGTACATTTATATCTGTCATATATAATTTCGTTTGAAATAAAACAATATTTATAAATAATGTGTATGTGTACACTACATATTTTTCGAATATTGATACATTATATATTTGACTATAAACCCCAAAAAAATTATTGTTAAATTAATGGCTTATTATTTATGGTACAGCTACTATAGTATAGTTGACATTGATTAAAGAAATTTCTTTAAAGATTTGAAATATTTTTAATTAATTTATTCATTTCAATATAGTATTTACAATTTATAAAATAGAGCACTAGTTGTTAATTATTTTCATTAGTTTGAACATTGTATATCCGATGAAACAGTGATACACTATATTTACTGACTTGTACAAATAAAAGTTAATATGAAGAAAAAATAATTAGATAATAAGAATCACAATATTCATCAAATTTATTGCAAAATATTACAAAAATATATAAAGAATTTTTAAAATAATATGTATAATTAGAAAAATACAGTGATTAATATTTCATTAAAGTGAATTATTCTGAAGATATGAATTATTATAATCAATGAATTCAGATAAAATGAAAAAAATCATATATTTTATTGTTGAATGTTTATACAAAATTTCTGATAAATATTATATATTTAATAAATTTTTAAAATAAAAGATTTATAAAATAAATTTTCATAACAGCGTTATAAATTTTATTACTGTTGTTTCAAATAATAGTAAATTATATAATAGCCCGTCGTAATGTTTATGGTAAATATCAAAATTTTACTCAAATTGCTTTACGTAATAAATTAAAAATTTTTGTTTTGTTTTTACATAGTATATAAAAGTATAAATTTTTTATATACGATGCATTAATTAGATTTATGCATTACATTACGATTAATATGTAAAATAGTTTAAAAATTCTGAATTATAATTTATGTAACAATTAAAAAAAAAATATACTTACAAAATTATTTAATCTTCAGGCTTATGAAAATTTATAAGTTTTAGCACTTTTTTAATTTAAAAAATATTGTAATATGGATTTTTTTATGTAAAAAGGAATAAAACTTTTTATGAAATTGTTAATTTTATGCAATTAAAAATTTTTTTGACAGATAATATAACATATATACATATATATATATACATGGTTCAGCCGCGAAGTATCGAGTTTTTTTTTTCATTTTGCTCCTATTCGTCGTAGAAATTTGGGAGGGTTCTTAAAATGTCGACAAACTCTTTCCACATTTGTCCCCTTTTTTTTGTTTTTTCGATAATTATGTGCGGCAGGATTTTACTTCGCGCGAAGGTTGTTTTTCAGTTTTTTAACAAGGCGCGATGGAGCGACTACTCGAACAGCGTTAATCGATAAAGTTTTGTTTGCAATTAATAAAAAACAGTGTGAAAACGTATAAAATGTTGCAAGGAGCGTATAAACATAATTGCATGTTAAAATCGCAAAGTGGAAAATGGAACAGAGCTTTTAAAGAGGGCCGAAAGAATCATCGACGAGCCTCGATCTGGACGTCCAAAAACTTTTGAATGGCTAGGAACACCCGACGCGTGTTAGAAATTTTAAATTAGGACTGTCGATTAACAGATAAAGCAATTCAAGAAAAACTGAATTTAACGCGATCTTCAGTGCACAATATAGTACAAAAAAATTTATAAATATCGAAATTTTTGAAAAAATCAAAGCTGAAGAGTTTGAAATGCATTTGAAATTTGAAAAACACGCCTTCAAAAATGAGTTGATATAGGCGGAAATTATTTTAAAGAATTTAAAATTTTTATTTTACCCTGTCTATATGTCCACCAATAAATCATCTTTCAAAAAAAAGGTAAGAATTTTTTTTTGTTTTTTAATTGCAAACAAAATATTCTCGCGTAGTGGTTTTCCACTAATTACTTCAGCGCGCCGTGTCAAAAATTTGAAAAACACCCTTTGCGCGAGGTAAAATCCTACCGCACCTAATTATCGAAAAAACAAAAAAAAGGGGACAAATGCGGAAAGAGTTTGGCGACATTTTAAGACTCCTTACAAATTTCTACGACGAATAGGCGTAAAATAAAAAAAAAACTTGATACTTCGTGGATGAACCATGTATATATATTTTAAATCGCATATTCATCACATAATATCGTTTATGTATCTTGTTTTTATTATATATTATCTTGAGATTTTAATAAAACTTTTAATTTTCCTGTTTGAAAGATGTATCAAATAGTCATAAATTTCATGAAAAATAACAGTAATATTAAAATAATGCATACAGACTTTTAAAGAATTTAAAATTATGCATTGTTTTGAACTGCAATGTTATTTCTAGTTTTCGGTACATTTTTTTTAAATTACATGTTCATATATAGAAAGTAATTCAAATTTATTTTCTGTTATTTTATTATTTAACATTTTATTTATTAAGATTCTAGATTAATTTTCGTTCTACCGAACAAATAAATAAACAAATATAACGATTTAAAGTTAAAGATGAATATAAAAAATTAGATACAAAATCAGAAACTGAGAGTATTGAAGGGTTAGATTATAAGAATTATAATATAAGAATTGCGGTAAAACTATAAAGTAAAACTACAAGTATAGGAAAATTAAAATAAAACAAAGAAAGGAATAGATAGAAGAAAGATAGAGAAAAAATAGAAATACATAGTTGTAAAAAGCAATAGGCTTAAAAAAATGAAAAAGAGAGAAAAAGAAAAAAGAGGGAGCCCTAGTAGGAGCTATAAAAATTACAAAGAGGGAAGAGGAGAACTTGAAAAGAGAAGAGAGATTGAGGTGTCACTTAAAACGTAGATTAACAAACAGAGGATTGACGTTATGATAATATAGGTCAATTTTAACGGATGTTAATGTAGTTGCTCATTCCTTAACTTCTGCTTTTTTTCTCACATTATGCTTGCAATCACTCACTATTTCCCCCCTTTTCCTTTATTTACATTTCTTTGTTAGTCTCTTTTATTTTATAATACTCTACCTGGAATTCTCGATTACAAATTAATATTACATCGAGTCATAACGTTTTCTTCCCTAGTTGCTTCTAATAATTTAGTTTAGTTTTTCTTATTTTATTTTTTATATTAATTTGATAATATTATTTAAAGTTTGCACATCGTTTAAATAAGGTTTAATAATGTGTAATTAAAGCTTTTATGTAATATACATACATATATGATTCTTAATGTGATACATCGATTAACTTTTACGCCATTACAAAATATTTAGAAAATATTAAATAAGTCTGTTTAGGTGAATATTTTAGAATATATATATTGCTATTTTGAGGTTTCTCAAACTATATATTATTTTAATTTTAAAACTCAAATTTTAATAATTCATTTGAATTAATTTAGTTTTTTAATAATAAAAACTAAAACATGAATTATATTGAATTTATAATTCAATGGTGAAATATTTATGTAATATTTTTGGTTTTAATTATTAAATGAGTTAATTATGTTAAAATTATGTGTGAAAATTTATAAACGGTAGGTATAATTTATCAAATAGTTTTATAATAATCTCAAAAGAATATCTTATTCCCTTGCATTATATATTTGTAATTTTATATATTTGTAATTATTTATTTGTAATAATCTGTGTTTCAAACTATTTATGTAAGTCGTGTACAACTTATATAAAATATTATCATTAGTTTCGTTACATTTTTATGAAAAATGTATTGCTTTTATATCAATTTTTTAATGATGAATAAAGGAATAATATAAAATTTAATTACTTATTATAAATTTCATGTGTATTGTCTACATTTCAAAAATTTGTTCCAATTTAAACACATTACGAAATATCTTTGTCGCACTTTATGATTTATGAAATATAATCAAATTTAGTTAAAGGCACTTTGTGGTTATATACAAATATATTCTAACATTTTATTCGTAACTTTAGTTGTATTAGTCTTAAATTTTATATTGGATTTACATGAAAATTGTAAAATTTTGTATTAATAACAACATGTGATGTCTCAAATAATATTTTTAAAAAACTTGTAGGCAACTCAATCAATTTTTTTATTCATTAAACATATTGTTTAAATAATAGTTCAGATCAAAATAATTTTTTTTTTTAATTTAGAAAAATATGTAATTGAAAAAAAATGTTTTATATTAAAATGTTTTTTCACAATTTAAATAATTACACTATTTTTAAATTAGCAAATCATTTGTATTTTCATTACAAATGTGTGAACAAACCTCAATTTAGTTTATAGCTCAGAACTTAAGAATTTTTGGATCAAAAGTTAACATAAATAATATACATTTAATTTTAATGTATAAAATTTTAAGGCACGTATAACTTTCTTTTTAAATTTATATAATTATGTTGAGTGAAGCTATAGAACAAAATTAAATTAAATCCACGTTAAGAAAAAAATTAAAATTACATTGTTTGTAAAAAGATGTGTGAATAATACAACGTGTGAAAGTACAATTATTACATCACAATAAGTCTTTTATTCATTATTAAGTTTGAATTGTAATTGAAAAGATTTTATTAATACATTATTTTATTTTGTAAATTATTAAAATTTCAAATTTTTTTTTAAAACACATTATATTTATAAAAATATTTAAATAAATAAAAATATGTATAAAATAATTATTAATAATTATTAAAATAATTACTATTAAATTATTAATCGTGAAAAAATGATTGTACATATATTTTCTTGTAATAAGATGTGAATTGATAAAAATATTTGTTAAAAAAGAGCATAAAATACAAAGTATGTGAAAGCATTAAAAGTTGAATGTAAATTTAAATTTAAATTTATATATAGGTATAGAATGTAAAAAACAAAACTAATTTATATTACTTTTATTGAAAATATTTTATTAACCGATTATAAAATTAACATTTTCTCTAATTTTTTAACTATAAAAATTTATTTATTAAAATTTTGAACAAAATTTTTTATTTTATTTCCAGTAATAAAAATAACTATTTATTGTAATATTTTCACTCTAAATACATGAATTAAGCATATAAAATATTACACAAAAAAAAATTTTTTTAAAATAATTTTTTAAAATATCTATTTATTTATCTTAATTTTTCAAATTTTTTATTAATTTAATTAATTTATTAATATCAGTATAAGAAGAAGTAAGAAAATAAAATAAATTATGTATTCAAAGTTAAATGTATTTTTTTGCAAAAAATTTAAACGCTAATTATAATGTTTACAATATAGGTATTAAATATACTGATTCTAACAAATGGAAATACATGATATGAAAATATAAAATATATTATTTCAGTCATTATTACTTCTTATATTAATATTCATTCGATTAAAGTATATTTTTAATCGTAAGTGTATCTTTGAATAATGATCAAGTTACGTGTGTATTAATTGACAAGAAAAATTTTATGTTTTTGTATTTTAATTTTACATTATAGTTAAAGTCATTATTCAAAAATAAAAACATTAATATTATTATTATAATGCCAGTTTAAAGTTTAATATATTAGTTAAAATATAATTAAATTTAATTTTTATTTCTCCTGATAAATAATTATTTTGATATAAATTTAAATTAAGAGAAAGGATTTGATTTTATTGTTTTTTAAATTGTATTCTATATTTAGAATATTTTTTAAACTTCCTCATAATTATTTATTAAATTGATAAAAGATCAATTAAAAAAAAATTTAGAAATAATGAATTTGTTGTGAAAGCTGTAACTCACACAATTGTGGTGTATCAAATAATATAATACTCTTAAATGTTTAAGTAGCATTTGTATCATAAGCAAAATAAATTTGACTTTAAATATGAGGGATAAGAAGAATGTACTTAATATTTCGGTATAGTCTTGCATGAAATAAAAAATTAAGGTATTATCAGATTATTTGAAAATATAGATTTCTCAAATTCCCGATAATAGTAACTTATTGAGTTTAGTATTCCGCCGACCACATCAATTCTCTCGCGACCAAAGGTCGTAGCGACAACTCCGATTATTGTATATGAGTTGGTGTACTACATTGTATCTTTAGTTGTGTGCACGAATCTATAATATTACGTTCACGTGAGCGAGATGTTCAGCCCAGGATTGAATGTTCCTGAAACGTAAAAGTCACTTCTCGTGCCAATGCTCGGGGGGTTGGAACTGCGAGGGTGCAATAGGGGATTACATCAAAAAGGGAGATGGAGAGATAAATAGAGAGAAAGTTTTCTTGTTAAAGATTAACCCGGAAATGTATCGAGGTGTTACATGAAAATCGACCCTATCACTTTCTGTTCTCCTCGTGTATTGCGAGAAAATCTTTACTTTGTATCGCATAAGGAATTGTGGGTTGTAAAATTTTACAAGAGCAGTATACAATCCCGATTTTTCAGAAATGGCCATTAGACATTTTCATTGTTTTTGGTCCCAGTACCATAAACTCATTTTAGTTATTTTTAATAAATTTTATAATACACACAAGTATCTTATGAATCGGTAATTTTTTTTATTCTCCCAAGGTTCATCATAGGTCCAACTTTTTATAATATAATAGGTTTTTTGGATATGATCGAATTAGATTCTGATATAACTATCTCAACGCTTAAAGTGTTGGGCTCATATAAACTCATATCCAACGAGGTTATGAAAGATCTTTTCAAATTTCATACATTTCGAATATTTAAATATTTCAAATTCCAGTTTTTCATTGAAAAATCCCATTAAGAGTATGTACAATCTAGTTCTGGATCCTAAAACCATTTGGTCCTGAATACTCACATTCATAAAACTTTCAATCGTATGAGTATACGTGTAGCAAATAATATGGAAATTAAAGTACATTATTAACTCAATCCTTTACTTGTTTTATTCATACAAATCTTGATTAATTTCTATTAGTGAATTCATAGTTGACCAATAATGATATTTCTAAATAAAATCCAGTATTTTTCACATTTAAATTTTAATGAGCATTTGTAATTGAAGTGAGTAAAGGAAATAGTTTATATAATTTATTATTTACTTATTATTAAATTTGTTTTTATACAAAATCAAGGTTCACTTTTTAATAGTACCAGCATATTTTTTATTATTTTCAGACTTAATATTGTAATTTACCAAATCTGTTTGAATATTTGAGAGTTAAAACATCTATAAATAATCGTATGCATTGGGTCTTCTGTAACAATTTTTTTTTAATATAAAAAAAGGTTTACTTTAGGATTAGAAGAAAATGTATATGAATAATTAATGTATTCGACGATACACTTTTTCAAGATTTCAAGATTAAAATATGACAGAGTTGCATTGAGTTGCAATTCTTCGCTGGCTTATTTAATTTACAATCTCGTGCATATTCTTTCGAGTTGGTCTATATAGCATAAAAAGTAAGGATAAATAGGAATTAAGAGTGGATATATGGATTAGATAGAGATAGAAAATACGACGGCAAGGTCTGTCGGGATACGTAAGCAGCATTGGGATTTCGGCAATTTGTATTGCCAACAAGTACAGATCGAATGATTTTTATTCAATTATGTCACTTTTACGCTATGAATCTTATGCACGTTTACGCATGAGAAAATTGTACATATACATATGTGTATATATCTGTATATAGAGATTTAGACACAGAGACGCTGAAATAGAAATTTGTGCACATATATATAAATTTTATTAGTTTTATTACATTACACAACCTATGCCTTGTACTTATTAATTTTTTACTATGAATTACAGTGAATTATGGATGAGTTATTCAAAATTAGACTTAAATAATGCTGAATTTACGTTATTATAAAATTTATTTTTTGTTAAATATTTTATTACAATTTCTGTTTTTTAATTAAAATTTCTGAATATTTTTAAATTAGTAGAGTTGATAAATTAGAAATATTACAGAAAAAATGTCTAATGTTATGTCTAAAAATTATATATAAAAGTAAATATATAGGTATGTTTGAGAAAGAAAAGAGTTAATACAACTCATATATACAAAACTCATGCAATCGCGCTGTTCAAATCTCGCGCGCTAAGTAGTACCACTCTCAGCCGCTAGGTGGCGTACTCCCAAATTCTAGATTTCTTAATATGAAAAGGTATAGTGAGGTGATATATATGAGTCCCTCATTACTTGTTTGACTCATCTGATCCAAATTCTCAAAAAAATTTCGATTTAAAGAAAATTGACCTTTTTGATGTTATTGTAGAAAAGAAACATAAAAATAAACTTATCTCACAGTGCGGAAGATGCCTCAAATTTCGTCACACAGCAAATTATTGCAATGCTAGTTGGCGTTGTGACTTTTGCTCCCAGGGTCATGCCACTCCTTCTTGTCCCAAAAAAGACAACCCAAAAATCAACCTCTTTGTTTCAACTGCTCAGGAAATCACTGGGCAACCTATCGTGGTTGCCCTAAGGTCTCTAATAAGGCATCTCTCTTATCAACTAAATCTATCATAAAGCCATCCAGTCCTCCGGTTAATTATACCAATCCTCTGGTTAATTATACCAATCCTCTAATAGGAGACAAATCTGTAAGTATACCTACATCTGGCCCTGGCTCCTTGAGAAATCCCCCGTCGTCGCGAGCACATACCAGGCCTAATATATCCTATTCTCAGGCTACAGCTGGAACTAAACCCTCTCCCCCTCTTCTACGTTTTATCCTTCAACTCCAGTTGGCCCTTACTAATGTTTTAGAGATCATCAATGGCTACATAAATCCTTAATAAAAATAATCTTCGCGTCCTTAATTGGAATGCAAACTCCCTTTCTCCTACTAAAGCTCTTGAGCTGGAGCAACTCCTAGCTCAGCACAATATTTCTGGAGCCTGTATCACAGAAACCTTCCTCAAACCACACAAGAATCTTTTCTTTTCTGACTACATATCTTATCGCAGAGATCGTCCATCACCTCTATCCGGTGGTGGTGTTGCTATTTTCATTCACAGGTCGATTAGACATCAGCCTGTTGGTCTTGGTTTCACTTCGGCCGAGGCTGTTGCAGTAGGCATTTTATCCCCTGGAGCAACACTTAGAATTATTTCCTTTTACTCTCCTCCTAATTGCAAAAACCTTATTCACAACCTTAAATATCTCTTATCATCCTCTTCTCAACCCATCCTTATTGGAGGCGATTTTAACGCTAGACACCGTGCTTGGAGATGTACATTTATCAATTCCAGAGGTACCTCTATCCTCAATTTTGTACATAGACATAATCTTTCACTTGAATTCCCTAACATCCTTACCAAAGGGACTGAAGTACTTGATCTTTTTATCTCAAAAGAAATCCCAGCTCCTTTTAAAACTTAAACTTTATTTGCTCTTTCTTCTGACCACCTACCAGTTCTTCTACAATTTTCAGCACTGATCCCTCATCCACCTGAAGCTGGTTATACACTCGACTGGCTGCATCTTCGATTTCTCCTAGAATCTGCTCCCATTAATTGTTTCTCTCCTAAAACAGTCATTGAGCTAGAGGAAGCTGATGCTTCTTTACCCAAATTTATTAGTCAACTCATTTCAGCCGTCTCAAACCTCGATTTCCTACTACTAGACGTACTATTTTAGCCCAAAATATCCAAAATCTTATTTCTCAAAAAAATGTCATCCGTAAAAGATGTCAAAAACACAGATTTCTTTCAGACAAAGCTCTCCTAAATTCTTTTCAACGAGAAGTCAGGAAGGCTCTCTTTAATTTTAGAAAAAAGTCCTTCTCTCGCTATATTGAATCCTTTCAAGAAAATCCGAAGAAACTCTGGAGAGTTATCAAATCCCTCAGAGGGCACTCCAAATTTCAATCCCCTCTTAAGACTGACGACTTCTTAATTACTATTGACAAGGACAAAGCCTCCCTCTTTGCTAAAACCATTCAGAATCAATGTTCTCCCTTCCCCTCTCATCCTCTTTTTTCTTCTATACATGACTATATCAATAAACAGGTCTTCTCTTTTCAACCCTCTAACTCCGATATAAAACATACTACCTCCGGAGAGGTCAAGAAAATCATTCATTTCCTCCCTAACAGAAAAGCTCCGGGCCTCGGCGGAATTAATAATGGAATTCTAAAAATCCTTCCTCATAAATTCATTATCCTTCTCACAAATATCATTAATTCCTCGCTTCGACTGCAGTTATTTCCTAAATGCTGGAAAAGGGCGATAGTCGTTTGTATCCCTAAAATTGGAACAAATTCTATTGATCCTTCCAACTATCGACCAATTAGCCTCCTTACTTTCATAAGTAAGGTAGTGGAGGCGGTTATTCTATCCAGAATCAATAAATTTATTGAAGAAAAACGGATACTTCCTTCCTTTCAATTTGGTTTCAGGTCCAATTATAGCTCTATACATCAGCTCCTGAGGATCTCCAAGCGCATTGCAGACAAATATAACCGGGGTTTTACATCAGCTATGCTCCTACTAGACATACGCCAGGGCCTTTGATAGAGTTTGGCATAATAGAATCATCTTCAAAATTATTACGTTGGGCTTCTGCCATATCTTATTGGTATTATATAATCTTATCTTGACTCCAGAAGCATACAAGTAAGATGTGGCTCTTGTCTTTCAGAAGAAAATCCAATAAAGTCTGGAGTCCCTCAAGGCTCCAAACTTGGTCCAGTACTCTTTAATATTTATCTTTCTGATCTTCCCTATCTTGATTCTCTCGCTATCGCTCAGTATGTGGACGATCTAGCCATTCTAGATTCAAACCCGCATCATCGCGCTGCATTTAGAATTAACAAAGTCATCCCAGTCCTCGTCAAATGATTTCGTGCTTGGCGGTTCCAAATTAATGCCAAGAAATCCCAGGCTATATTATTTACAAAAAAGACAATTACACTCCACAAATAAATCTTCTCGGTAATCCTCTCCCATGGTCTTCAAATGTTAAATATCTCGGCACTTACTTTGATAAATCTTTCTCCTGGAACAAACAAGTTCACCATGTTAGGAATAAGATCATTTCTGCTCTCATTCATCTTTCTCCCTTTTATAGAAATGCCAATATTTCGAGTCAACTCAAACTACTAGCCTTTAATGCTATCATTCGCGGAATAATTTCATATGGTCTCCCCGTTTGGGGAACCGCTAAAAACCTAATAATCCTCCGAGGCATCTACAACAGAATCCTCCGAGCATTCCTTAAATATCCCTGGTACGTCCGTAATACTCAGATATTTAAAGAAAATAGAATCGCTCCCCTAGACCAATACGCTCGTGAACTTGCATCCAATTTCCGCATTGCTGTAGAATCTCACTCCAACCCTCTAATCCGGGCCCTGGCAGACTGTAAACTCAAGCAGTCTGACAGGATCCGAAGACCATGTTCCCTGGTACCTTAATTATTAAACCAGGTATCGAGTCCGCACTTTTTGCGTTTTTCATTTAATTTGTCTTTTTAACTTTCCAGGATAACCCTCACCTTTTCTTTATTAACTCTTCTTTTCGTCCAACTCTTATTTCTCTTCCTCCTAATTTCTCCTTTACTTTATATTTCCGAGATGTATAACCTTGGGGTTGGTAATCTCAATACCCTTCTTTCTTCCTTCTTCCCACTTCGTCTCAGTAGAGGGCTTTTTAGACGGTAGCGTCAATGTGAGGGATTGATGAGTCCGATACTACCCATTCGTGGGTGTCAATAAGGTGATTTTTAACCTCTACACTGGCTTCCCCTTCTTTTCGCCAAAAAAAACTCGTTTGACTCTTACTCTTTTGTTTCTATATAATACATATAGCGTAGAGATCTGTCTCATGGGCAGATAATTTCTCCATAAATACAGAGAAGTATAATATACACTCGGTTTAGTTCAACCCAATTTTATAGTCTAAAATCATCTCTCATTTTTTGGCATCTGTTTACTGTACCTAACCCCTTAATTTTTGAGAAATATCACTCTTTTTTTGTAAAGTTATTTTACAAGGTATAAATTGAAATTGAATTATAAATGGAAATATATTTTAATTATAAATAGATAGAAATATAGTTTTACGTCTTTTTTTTAATTAATGTATAACATTTTAATATTATCATATATACCATATTTTGATTATACAAAACTGTAATATTTTGTTTTTATATTTTAAATAATTTTATTGGAAAATTATAAATTAGAATGTAATTACTTTTAGTTTTCTAAAATCATAATTATAATATGGTAAATTATTCACATACTAGTAAATAATAATAATATTAAATATCAATCATAGTTTTTAAATTATATTAAAGTGAAATGAAAAAATAATTTAATTAAAATATATTATGATTTTTACATAATATTTAAAAAATAATAATAATAAAAAAGGGATTTCAATATGTGTATGAAAGCTGTAAAGCGCACCATATATAGCCCCCATGTATTTGCGATTTAACTGCTGTAAATGAGCGAAAGTTTTCAGTGAATTGTTGTAAAAAAGAAAGGAAAAAAATAAGGAACCAAATAAGATAAAAAGTGAAAGTGAAATATAAGATATAGGAAAGATAAGTGAGTACTAAATTTTGGCATAACTGTGAGGCTAGGGAGATTGAACGGATGGAGTAGTGGGTATGGAGTCAAAAGATTGAGAGAACAGGTAGTGCCGACCAGATACCAAGCTCCCTCCCCCTCAACTATTCCGATGACTACTCAACCGGAAAGGGGGTAGTGACAATGCTGTGACATTAGGAAAGGTACCCAGGACGCAAAGAGAATAGTGCAAATCACACTAGATGAGTCACAAAAAGAAAACAGGAAGGTTACATTCACAATGAATAGAAAGGATAATGAGAATAAGGAGAATGCAAGAAAAGAATGGAAACAAGCAAGGAAAAGCTGAGAAAGGAACTGAGGGAATATAGGAAAGTGTTCTTGGACTGGATTGAGAGGAAATTAGACAATATTAATAAAAAGATTGAGGAGATCGAGGTAAGAGAGAGGAAAGTGGAAAAGATAGTGAAAATAATAAAAGATATGGAAAAAATGATAAGGGAAAATTAATGAAGGCAGACAAATAGAATTGCAATGGAGGGATATGTTGGAAAAGCGGGTGAGCTGAGTGGAGAATGAGAGGCTCGGAAGTAAGGACAGGGAATCGACTGCTATAGGAAAAACCCAGATGGAGGAGATGAACAGATTGACCTGCAGGACGAGCAGTATCTCAAATACATCTGGGGGAAGCTAAGTGAATAGCCAGAGTATGTCTGTCAGAAAGAAAGGTAAAGGATATAAAGAGAATGGTAAGAGAGAGGGATATTGAAAACATAGAAAAAAACACAGTGGTAAAAGGTATAGATAGACCGGAGGTAGAAAGAAAGGGTTTGGCGATATTGGTAGAGGAATTTATAAATGACATGCTGCAGATTGATAAAAGAGCAAGGAATGTATGGTGGAGTAACAGCGTCATTGTAGAGACGATGCAAAATGCTGAGGAAAAATGACAGGTACATGCTGCGAGAAGGAAACTAATGGGCACTGATATATACTTAGAATACGGCGTTACGTACGAAGACAAGAAAGTGCAACAATAAATTAATACGTGAATTAGAAAAGTAAGGGAAAATGGATTTCAAGCGAAGATAGGGTTTAATAAAGTTTTGTTACAGAACAGATGGATAAGGTAAGGAAGATGGGAGCTATGGTATGGATGATAAGCAAAGTAAAAGAGAAGAGTAGCGTGAGAGAGGAAATAAGTAACATTGAAAAGAATGGAAAAAATGAAAAGAAGAAAGAAAGGGGGAGGTTAAGATGATATAAGAAAACGAAGATGTAGAGAATGAGAGGAATGAAGAAGGGAAAAGTGGTTTAGAATATGTGAGGGGCGGACAAACTAATATAAAGAGAACACACAGAAAAGAATGTGGGAGGAAAGAGTAAGAATAGACAGAGGAGACAAGAAGGGAAAAGTTGTCCTGAAAAAACAGAAAAATTTTTAAATACTAGTGATAAGAGGTATGGAGAAGAATCTGAGGATAAAAAAGATAGGAGAATGACTCCCCCAAGAAGAAAGGATACAAAAGAGAAACTGAGATAAGAAAAAGAAACGAAAGATAGGGTGGATATATTCGAAGGAGCGAAAAAGAAGGCAAGGAACATACTGTTCTAGAATGTTGCGGGGATTTGAAACAGGCACAGGGAGTTCTGGAAATAAAGGGATGGATTGCGTGTACCTTGCGGAAATATGGGTAGAGAACAAAAATCTAGCGTGAAGAAAAAGAGAGTTAAAAAAATCCTAGAAGCATGAAAAGAAGAACACCAACAAATTGAAAGTTATAATATTCAAGAACGGGAAAAGAAGCAAGGAAAGCAATTGGAAATGGAAAAATAAAAAGATAAAGATGGTTGACACGTTCAGATATCTGAGATTTGTATTTAACAGAAATGGTAGCCACAAGACACTTATAGAAGAAAGAAAAAATAAAGGAAAGATTGCAGCAAAGTAAACAAGCGGACTGGGAGAGAAGAAATATGGAGGAGACTATACAAGAAGGAAACGGCTGTTAAACCACCTGGTATGAGGTGTGATAGCATACGGAGTGGAGATTTAGAGAATGGAAGTAATATAGGAATTATAAACTGTGAAAGATCAAAACAGATTATCTTAGGTGGATATTGAATGTTGATTTCTATACTGAGTTACTTAGTTTATGAAAAAATGAAGGAATCAGAAATGCAGGGTGAATGAAGAATAAGGGTATTGAAATACGAGAAAAAAAAATTTAACATAGACTAATCAAGAAATATCTGGAAAAAAAAAGAGAATAGAAAGAGACAAAGGAAATGGATTACATAGAGAAATGAGATAGGACTCAGCAGCATTGAAATTGAATATTGGAATAAGAAAGGCACAGATAAATTTTTCGAAATCAAAAGGAGGATCTGAAGCAAACAAGAGACAGATTATAAAAAGCGGGATATATGAGGCAAAATATAACGAGATGTACAAAGAAATCATGGACAAATACTTAAAAGAAGGACTGGAGATGAAAGCATCAGAACGACAGCAAGGATACGATGTGGTAACATCACGACTAGGAATAAGTACCGTATGGGAGAGACGGAAAGGAAATGCGAGTTCTGCGGAGAGGAAATGAGAAATTGAGGTCACTTTTTATTTTTTTATTTTTTTATTTACATAAAAAATGTAAATAAAAAAATAAAAATTCTCTGTTACAAAGCCCTAATAAGGCCAATAATAACATACGCGAGTCCAATTTAATTCAATTTAGCCGACTCACAAATGGAAAAACTAAGAGTTTTCGAAAGAAACTGTTTAAGAAAATGCCTTAGCATCAATAAATCAAGTATATCAAATTACAAAAAAAACGTCAGTAATACAATATTATACAACAATGCAAATATAAACAGAATCGATTGTTTCATTCTAAAATTATGCAGAAACTACTTTTCGGCTCTACATAAAATTAAAGAAAACAACTTAATTAAAAGAATTATATATCCAAACGAACTTTATTTTCAAAAATGCATAAATAATGGGCTAAGTCCTCCGGAAATCTTCACATATCTAGATAACCTAGGAATTCTTCAAAATAATAATAATGTTCCAATAATATATCATATAAAAAGAGTGCCTACAGATAAAAGAATATTATTAAATATAAACACGATCAAACCAATAAACCCATTAAGATATAGCATGGCTATTACAAAATTAGACCGCAAATCAAATCCACATCAACACTCAAAAAAATATTGGTGGCTTATCTAAAAAATAAACAAAAAAAAAAAAATTGACAACACAATCAATATCTGACATAAAAATCATAAGTTTAATGACCGGCTAGCAGCTAATTCTTGTAAATATTGTATATACTCCCCTCTCCTATTATCCCTCCTTTTTCCTAAACAATAAAAATAATAAATAAATACAGTTTTTTTATAATTGTTACCCAATTTTCTGTATAAAGTTATCTATCATCCCATAAAGTAATTGTAATAAAATTTAAAAAAGCGATTCATACAATACTATATTAGCTACATATCGACCTTGCACAGTCGCATGCAACGTATTTTTAATATTAATAAATACTGATTATGATTTTTGTAAACTGCAAGACACAGTACTTCGAATAAATCTGTTATTTTATAAAAAGCGAAATTCATTTGTTTATTTATGAATAATTTTTTGTAAAAATCAAATATGTATTCTTTTGGTTTAAATAAACACGTTAAACAACAACAACAACAGGTGCCGTGGAATAATGGATTAGGCTTATGTTCAGTAATCCGACGTAACGTGGTTCGAATCCCGACATTGAAAATTTTTTTTTTTCTCTCCTTTTCGCGAATTTTCAAAATTTTTTTTTCTTCTTCTTCCTTTTAACAATCAATAATAATTTAACTATATTTTATGATATTATCATACACTTATATTAAAATTTGATAAAAATAAAAATTTTTTTTAACATAATACTTTTTCATATACATAGAGTTATTGAATAAAACCTAACTTAAAATTCTAAAAGTAACTTATATAAAATTTATACTAATTACTAAAATAAAAGCAAGTAAAATAAATTAACAAATTAATAAACACAAAACATATTAATAATAATAAAAATAGATTTTATAACAAGAAAAGAGAATAACAAGGTCCCATATTAAAATTGTTTTTTTTACATCCATTTCGTTAATTACTTTAATTAAAATCACGTACAAAAAAAAATATAATAGCCTACTGTTTATTAGCAAACTAGAAGAAATACAAATGTCAAATATTAATAAGATTATCTTCAATCTCCCTTATATATAATATTATTTAATTGTTTATTTTATGTGCTCTATATTGAAAATATAAAATATAATATATTATTATAAATAAACAAAATCAAATGTAATTGAGTCAACAATATAGCTAAAATTTAATACATTTCAGGAACAAAACATAAAAGTAAACTGATAAATTTTTCTGTATTATGATTACTTCAAATACTAATTAATAAGAGTTTATTAAAAATACTTTCTATAAACGTTATAACAAATAATAAATCAATAATTTAAATTAAAATAATAATTAAATTCATTTATAAAAAAACTAAAATATTAAATTACAATATATTTGACAAACACAAGCTATATTATTGACTGAACCCCAATATATTACATACTTATTTATATTATATACATGCATATATACAAAAATATCTTACACAATATGTATAAATTATAAAATTCTTGTCTCTATTGTACAATTTTTTTTCTTTAAAATAATTTTCTCACAGGTCAACAAATAAAAGGTATATCTTTATATAATATATAATTCTTATAATATATTAAATTTATAATTGCTTAAATTATATTTTACTATATATATAAAACTTTTTGCACATATTTATTTATTTAAACGCGAATACAAACCAGATAACGACGCGTAGCGAAAACTATTTTTGTATTGAATAATTATATCCCTCCTCCAATCATTACTTTCTATATCCCAACCCTCGCGTTTTTTAAAGAAAATATAAACAAGAAGATCAGCATGGTATCATTCAATGAAGAAATAGATATGTGGGTGGAAGAAAGAAGCAGAACAGAAATAATGCACTTACTGACAGAATTAAATCTAAAATTCACGGGAACCTGGATAGAAAAAAGAATCAGATTGTATGATCTATTACGAGGACTAGAAATTACAGAGGATATTCGAGAGGCGGAAGTCAGTAATTCGCGCTTCATCAGAGATAGAAAATTAATGAAAATAGTTGAGGAATCAAATATGAATAAAGAAAAAATATTAGAAATAATTAAACTAAGAAATATAAATAAAACACAAGAGAAAGAAGAAAATGATTTAATCTAATGGGAAAAAAGCGACGCAGAGGAAAATGCGGACAATAATAGAATAGCCGCAGAACAATGGATAAAACAAATTCATACAAATGAAAGACTAATCGAGGAAATTAACGATGCCAGGTAGCTCTTCCATTCACTGCACGAGGATCAATTAAAATTAACAACACTAGTAGAAGCTTTAACGAAGGAGGTTCAATTGTTAAAAGCCCTACACATAAAAGAACATCGTGTAAATTTCCAAGATACGTTCCAAGTGCAATATCCGGACAGACAACCGACAACAAGTACGCCGGCTGATGTTGCGGCGGTGCCCACCAGATTAAATTGGACCCAGACGAGGTCGCTGGGTGATTCTGGCCGTGGAGGGTCGCATGTATTCAACACATGCGAAATACCTAGCTCACGTATGGCATCTTCAAGTATGAACACAACAAGCAGACTAGACATTGGAAGAACGGTACGCCAATGGAGAATTAAATTTTCAGGTGAAAAGGGAATGTCCATTGAAGAATTTCTGCAATGAATAAGTGAGTGCAGAATGCTGACACCCCTGACAGACGAGGACATCCTCAATGCTCTAACGGAACTGCTTGAAGGTACTGCATTACACTGGTACCGCCAATCCCGATGCGGTTGGCATTCATGGGCGGATTTCTGCGAAGCCGCACGTAAATGTTTTGGAATTGTTACTACTGTTTCGTCTTCTTCTTTTGTCGTATGAACATGTAAGAGAGAAGCTGCTTACCGTACCTCCTTTCTTTATATTACGGGAGAGGGGTACTGCGTTTACAAAAAACGCCTTGAATAAATAAACACCAGATGATTAAATTCGAATCTTTATTGAAGAGAGTGCTTGGAGGTCTCTGTTACTCCTCTGAGTACATATAGAAATCTAAAAACATAATTTTTCGCAAACTAAAAACTAGCTCCCAGGTATAATAGGTAAAATGACGCATACAAGAGAGTGGGGTTAATCGGGAAACCCCATGTTAGTGGGAAGTCATATGCTTTCCCTAATTACCTCAATTTCTTAGAATCTATAAATTTATAAGTTACAATTGGGGCTATTCGTACAAGCACAACCCGTACGAGCTATATACCTGACCTGTTATTCGAAACTCGTTATGCACTCACATCCTAACAACTACTTTTCAAAACAAGCTGGCGGCAGAAATCGACCGCAGGACTCAGAGTCGAGGAGAACCTGCCAGAGATTATATCTACCGACTCTGGACGTTGATGGGTTACGCTTATGAATAGTGGCACCCAGAGAGGCAATTAGATCATATCTATAGAAATCTATTGCTGGAATTAAGAAAGCTGATTCCACGGGAGAAATTCAGCAACATCAATGAGTTGGTTGTAGCTGTCAGGGAAGCTGAGGACCTTATTGCGATGGAGCGGAACTATGTACCGCCTTTACCTCCGGAACAGTCGGTCATGCCAAATTTAGCGTGGGGAAAAACTCAGAAGAAAACTCCAGCAAAAATAGCGGCAATAGCGGTGGATGCAGTAAAGCCTACGAACAAGAAAAAGCTTACATCAGCAAGCAGCGTAGAATCTGTCGACGATAGTATCAAAGGACTCCGGGAAGAAATGAAGACTTTCATGAAAACGATCCTTGGATGGTCACGACGCCCTCAATATAAAGGCGCAACGGGGAAGAATGGAGGAAAAGGCAGCCGTTTAGCCAAAAGAAAAGGACTACGGAAGCCTAAGAGCGATCACAACAAGGATAAGGAGCCTGGAAACATCCCAGAAGTCACCTGTTGGGATTGCGCATGGCCTGGATATTCGCGTCGATCGTGCCCTGAATGTTCGGGAAAAGAGGAGCGGAGCGAGCCGGAGAGGTTCAACTCGCCCCTCAACTAGTTTATTGGACCTCAACTGTTGAAACCCCGGCCGATCATGCCCGGTGGTATATCAACGTCGACATTGGCGGTTATGCCGTTCGTGCCCTAATAGATTCGGGCGCAGCCAAAACGGTCCTTGGTCCTGTAGCACTCCAAATCGCGACCGAGGAAGGTCGCCCAGTTCAGCAATGTCTCGACACCGCCGTTCGCTTGGTAAACGGGCAAATGGAGACGATTATTGGCGAGGTTACGTTACCTTTCGCTATTTCAGGTTTTCAAAGAGAATTGAACGTTATTCTTCTCCGGAATTTGGAAGCCGAGTGTCTCCTGGGAGCTGACTTGTTGCGGAAGTTCGACGCGGTACTTTACTCAAGAGAAGACCGCCTGGGTATAAGGGTGGAGAAACAGTAATCCCCCTCGAAACCTACATAGTCTCTCCGAACTGGACGAATGCGGTAACCCCTATAGGACTGGCCGATGTAACGCAGGAGCAACGGGAGGAGGTCATGCGGTTAGTGACAAGAACTCTAGCTCCGGAGGATGCCCCATTAGGATGCACACATCTGGCGGAGCATAGTATCGATGTGGGCGACGCTAAGCCCATAAAGCAAAGATACTATCCAGTATCACCAAAAATCGAAGAAGAAATGAACCGCCAGGTTCGCGACATGTTGTCGCAAGGGTTAATACGGCGTTCCATGAGTAAATGGTCGAGCCCTGCTGTAATGGTCCGGAAAAGGGAAGGGACCTTCAGATTTTGCGTCGACTACCGCAAACTAAACGCAGTCTCAAGAGTTAGTGCATATCCACTCCCTTACATGGACGTGATTTTGCGCAAACTTCGCCACGCTCGTTACATCTCGACGCTGGACCTGAGTAGCGCCTACCACCAGATTCCTCTGGCCGAGCCCTCGCGACATCTAACAGCGTTTACCGTGCCAGGAATGGGACTGTTTGAATGGGTACGACTACCCTATGGTGTGGCGGGAGGACCCGCAACGTTCCAACAACTCAGCGATAAATTGATTGGACCTGAGATGGAACCTTTTGCGTTCGCTTATTTGGATGATATAATAATTGCAACTGTAACGTATAAGGAACATCTCGCACAACTGAAAACAATTTTAACCAGAATCATGGAAACAGGATTGACAATTAATCGTAAGAAGAGCGAGTTCTGCTGTACCCAATAAAGTTCCTGGGCATCCTCGTCGACCGAAACAGTTTTCTACCAGACCCGGACAAAATAGCGCCGCTATTAGAATACCCGGCGCCCAGAAACCTGAAGCAGCTCCGCAGGTTCCTCGGGATGGCTAGTTGGTACCGAAACTTCTTGGAGAACTTTACTACCATCGCCGAACCTTTGACGCATCTCACCAAGGGAAATACCAAGTACGTCTGGGGAAAAGAACAACAAGCGGCATATCAACGGCTGCTAACAGTGATTGCGACGGCATCGGTACTTAGTCGCCCGCAATTTGACAAAGAATTTACGCTTCAGACAAATGCCTGTAACACTGGTCTCGGAACAGTACTCACTCAAGTCCTGGAAGGACAAGAGCGAGTTATATCTTTCGCAAGCAAGACGATGACTGTCGCTGAACGTAATTATTCAGTGACGGAACGTGAGTGTCTAGCAGTTCTGTGGGCAGTGAAAAAATTTCGCCAGTACCTGGTAGGATATAAGTTTACTGTCGTGACGGATCATAGCAGCTTAAAATGGGTGCATAATCTCAAGAACCCGACAGGTAGACTGACACGTTGGGCACTTGAGCTCCAAGGATATGACTTTGAAGTCCAGCATAGGAAAGGATCCTTGAATGCGGTGTCTGATGCACTATCGCGACTTCACGAGATGAAACCGGAGGTTACCATCTCATCTGTAGTTCCAGCGGAGACAACTGAAGATCCATGGTATCAGCGGATTCTGACTAAAGTGACCCATAACCCAGCTGATTTTCCGTGGTGGAAAATCGTTAATGGAAGGCTATACAGATACCGAACCACAAGAGCTCTGAATGAACATTTCGAAGATCGGGATGCATAGAAACTGGTACCGAGGATGGAAGAACGTCTTCCAACTATTAAAGAGGCACACGAGAGTGCCACTGCCGGACATTTTGGCGGGAGAAAGACTAGCGAGAGACTGGCCCAGCTTTATTACTGGCCGGGCATGCGTACACAAGCCAAAGAGTACGCCAGTAGATACTCCACTTGCCAGCAGTGTAAGGTCGAGCAACGACCTCCCGCAGGCTTAATGGGTAAGAGACCTATAACCAGTCCATGGATCACGGTTGCCGGAGATATAATGGGACCACTGCCTCGCTCCACCAAGGGAAGCGAATATTTAGTAGTATTTATAGATTTATTCACTAGATGGGTGGAATGCGTTGCTATCAGGAAAGCCAACGCTCAAAAAATTCTCAAGTATTTTAGGGAAAGGCTTATTCTTCGATATGGAGTGCCGGAAGTTTTCCTATCGGACAATGGAACCGAATTCAAGAACAGGCTGGTAAATCAGTACCTCGAAGAAAATGGCATTACGCATATGACGATTCCACCGTATCACGCCCAGGCAAATCCGGTGGAACGAGTGAACCGTACACTGAAAACGATGCTCGTGGCATATATGGGTGACTCACACCGATCCTGGGACGAACAAGTTTGTGAGATTACCTTTACCTACAATACGGCAGTCCAGGAATCTACTGGAGTAAGTCCCGCTTTCCTTAACATGGGAAGAAATCCCATTGCGCCTGGAACTTTGAGGCGCCAGTAAGAAATTAAAGCTGTAGAAGCTGAAAAAACACGAGCGGCCAGTAAATGGTTGGATAGGATGCAACGCAAGAACGAGATACATGATGCCGCCTCTCAACGAGCCCAGCAGGCTCAATCCAGACAACGTCGTTATTACAATGCCAAGAGAAGAGACAAGGAGTACCAAATCGGTGAAAAAAAAAAGAGGTGGCCCTCCAACTCGACTACCTGTATTATCGTCAGGTGGAGTTGAAAAAGTTGACAACCCAGGCGTTGGAGGGGTACCGGGCCTGGTGGACCCAGGCTCCAGAATCCGCGAGACAGGAGTCAGCTCAGGGCGACCTGGATTACGATGACTGGGCCAGGGACGTGGTCCAGGAAATAGAGTGGCGAAATAGCTGAAGGGAGGCTCGAGTCGCCCTTAAGAAGGCTCTGACCGAAATAGCCCAGATTAAAGCGGTCATTCGGGACTACCAAATGAGGATGGATGACGAGTATCCACGGCAGCTGGACCTCCTCCAGAAAGCCACCTCGATGGGGCATGATGCGGAGGAAATTATGCGTAATTAAATAAGTTTTATTGTTATGATAATTAATACATCTCGCTAGAACTTTTCTTTTCTTGAATAATTATAATTTCATTTTATTTAATATTTATTAAGATATTTAACATGTATATTCAAATAAAAAGTCAGATTTATCAGTAGTAGCAACTTGAATATTACAAATATTCTTAAATATATATTAGAAGGGAATTGAATATATTTATTTTAATTGTATAATTTTCATACATTTTTAACTTTCATATTTCGTGCAGACACACATATATGAAATACATATGTGTACATCATATTTACTAAATTACAATTAATCTCAAAATCAAATGTAAAGAAAAAAAATATTATAAATCACATATATAGAATTTAATTATAATTCTAAAAATATGTATCATAAATAAAAATTCATTAAAAATTCATAAGATATATTTTCTCATATTAATTATAATCATAAATAATTATAAAAATTTGTTTTAGTATTTTCGAAATTATAATCGAAGACATTATTTTTCTATTAAAATATTTAAATTAATAATAAAATAAATAATTTATTATATAATTTTTAAATATAATTAATAATTAAATAATATTGTAATCTTTCATCTTATCATTCTAATATTTTAATTGCATTGATTTTTGGAAAGTTAACTATTCGAAACGAGTGAATTTATTTTAACTAACTAATTAAATATCTGTTTGTAAAATTTTGCCGACCCTTATTCCTTGAAGTATTCACTTGCCTATGTAATGGAGCTTAAGTTACCTTTGAATGAGCCATTTTAATTTACGCCATTAAAGTTCTTACTTTTATTACAGTTTTTTAATAAACCAGGTGTGGTTTGATTCGAATTAGTTGTTATCATTAATTCAGCTATTTGATCCTAAGGTTTTACTTTTTTTAAAAAAAATTTCTAAAATTTTATTCAAATGATTTAATTATAATTGTATAGTGTGTAATAATAAAAAAAAGTATAATGAAATTTAATTTCTTAAATATTTTTTGTGAATTATTACATTTGCTGTTAGTCATTTCTAATCTTAAAAGCAACTGTTTTTATTTTTTAATGTAATTGTAACTCACAGAATTTATTTTCGAGCTTTCAAGTACGAATCGCTCAACAAATTTTATATCTAATTACAACTATACAGAATTATGATAGACAAAATCCGTTCATGCACTCGTTATCGACTTCATTTTTAATTTAAATTCTCGTTGAATAGTACGAATCTTCTGATAAAATAATTTAACCGCCAATAAACTACATAGGTACAACTTTAAAGTTCTTTAACTAAAATAGATGAAATGTTATGATATTAGTATAATTAAATATCAATATTAATAGCTACATTTAATTTTATATACAAATTCTTATTTGATTTTTTATTATTTTATGTGATTAGGTTTTTTTTACATTATCACAGTTATATTAAAAAAATTTTTTTTATGTGTATACTTCTATAGTTTATAAAAAAAATTTGTAGGTTAAGCAGATTATAATATTTTAAAAAGTTTTACGCTTATTAATTACACGGACATAATTGATATAAGATTAAGTTAACTCATTGAATAACTTAATGACATATACTCATTATTATGATTACTTCAAAACGTAAAAAATCAATACTGATAATAATGTGCAATTTATGACTATTGGTGTATGTGTGAAAAAAATAAGTTTTACATTATTTCAGAGAACATAATTCCGAGTTGTAATCTCATGTCGGGTAAAAAATGTGTAAATAATAATACACGGTATTTCTCAAATTTTCTGAAAGATATTTCACTATTTCATTATAATTACTAATAATTCAGAATTATTTTAAAGAAGGACCATATAATATTGAAACAATCAACATTTATTACATGATCTACTGATCAAAATTTAAAAATTCTTTTATTAATAACTGTACAAATTTATTTTTAGTTGTATATTTTTATATTTGAATTTTTGCAATGTCTCTACTTAATATAAAATGTTGAAAATACCAACGTAAATGTTTTTTTTTACAAATTTCTAAATGAATGGAAAATGTCGATATTCTGTTCCATAAAGAAAGCGTTTCAAGACTTTGTATTAAGCTTTTAAACCAAGTCAGGTAACGAAGATGCTTACTGGAGGTACAATTTTCTTCTGAAATGTGTTTTCAGATGTCGATTTGTGAGTTACAGTACATTTTTTATGAGATAGAAAATGGTGCGATAAAACATACACCGAAAAGGGATTGATTCTCTCAGGAGAAAGAAAGAAGATACGATAGTGGCTGTTCAATGTGTCGTGTGTCCACTTGATAAAATTGGTATTTTCTTTGGTATAATTTAAAACTATAATCAATATGCATTAATTTATTATGTTTTTCAAATAGAATTTAAAAATATATATAATTTTTTTTTCTATTATCTATTTATCGACACATATTTATTTTAGTCAAAATAAAATAATGTAAATTTTAGCAGGAAGACAAAAACAGACATTTTATACACAAATTTCAATAATGTTTTCTAATAATCAATATTGTAATGTTTTTATATAAATTATAAATCAACATAAATTTCCAGACCAAATCATTTATGAAAAATATAATAAGAAAAATACATGGATTTAAGTAAATTATCTAATATATCAAATGCAAAAACTGTCAATTTTATCTAAAATTTTAACAATACTTTAAATCGTGCTTATTATAATGGATCATTAAGCACTAAGAATATAATCTTGAATAATACATTTAGATGTGATATATTTTAGTAAAAACTTTTGTGTAGATAATGATTCTAATGGCTTAAACATAAATAATAAGTATTTAGAAATTATGAAATTAACAATGTACCTAAAATTATTGCACGATCGATGATTTTAGTACTTGTATCTTACTAACAATATTAATATGTTGTTAATATTTAAATTAATAATAAGTTTATGATTAAATTAATATATATTTAAATTAATATTATTTTAATTTAATTTTTGTTACTGCGAACAAATAACATAGGAATTTTGTTATTTAAAATTAACTACATATAAATAAATAATTTGTTTTAATAGATATATTATTGAATAAATTATTGATGTTAACATGATAAGCTTTTTGGAGTAATATACTGTCAGAATTAACATTATTACTTTTAATAAATGAATGTTGAAATTTTAATATTGCAGTCTATAGATTCACAAATACGATTTATCTGAAAAATTAAAAAGAATTTTATTATATAAGAATAATGTCATATTATTTTAATAATAATTAATTATACTTATTAGTATAGAAGTATAGAAAAAATATCTTTTTTTCTAATTAAATACATGTTTTTTAATTAATTAAATTTTTTAAATAACATTTTATAATTCACAATTCTAAAAATTCATGACATTTACTTAAGAAATTAAACTAATAATGCGTCATAGTGCTAAAAAGATATATATGTATTTCTAATGTAATAAACTATTCTTTATTCTACATAATGATAATGATAACAACAATAATAATAATAATAATAATAATAATAATAACGATAATAGTGCTCATACAGAGGATGATTATAATGATTTTATATCGTAATTATATACTGTGTATTATATGAGAAAAATCTTATAGTATTAAAAACTAAAAAGTTTATGAAGTATACAAGGAGATTTTAAAGTAAACAAATAAATTTTATATATATATATAAAAGAATTTATATATTGTAATAAATTTTATGTTTTTTTTTAAGTATAAAGTAGGTTTGATCACAAAAGCTTGAAATATGTTAATTGATTCATAATATAATCAATATTTCATTAAGCCTATTTTAATTTGCTATTCTTACAGTATGTATTACTTACGTGTTTAATATATTAGTTAAAATTATTAAAGAAATATTTAATCAATGAATAAATTAATTTATTATTATTAAATTATAAAATAAATTTGGTTAACAAAATCAATTAATTATAAAAGGTTCTAAAATTTTATTTAATAGTTTAATTGTACGTGTGGTTCAATAATTATTTTAGAATATAAATATTAATCTTTCAATGACGTATGAAATTTTTGTTTATTTGTAAAGATATATAATTAAGTAATTATGTATACATGAAATAGTTTTATGTTTCGTGTAGTGCAGTAATTTTCATATATATATATATATTTATATATATTTAAAATGAATAAAGTTTCGTTTTCTTTCTAATTATAATACTGTATGTGAATAATATATTTAAATTTATGAAAACAATAAAGCTATAAGAATAAAAATATTTTTTATGAGTAAAGTGAGCAAATTTTGTAATATTTTATATTTATTCAAAATAAAAATTGTTTGTGTAACGATTATATAATGATTATTATCACTTGAATAACTTCGGCAGCGGGAGTTAAAATTGAATCTAAAGAAATCGGAAACCCGAAGGGCAGAACGGCTCATAGATGTGTCAATAAGTGGTACGTCAATTAACAAATCAGTATTGATTCGTATCAACCATATGGACGATAATCTACTTAAACGCAACTCTGATATGATCAATAAAAGCTGGTATTGGGAACGAAATTTTGCACTGGTCGATTGCGATAACAAACAGTAAAATAGATTATAGAAAAGACGAGAATTAATGGTTAATTCAAGCGCGCCCTGATGTAATTCACAAGCCGATACTTATCACTTTGCAAGAAATAATTCGATGTATTGTTGTTCTCCGCCCTCTAGGGGTCTATTTTTGTGATAGAGATTTGACGTTCAGCCACGGGAATTTGAATTGCACAACCAAAAATATTTTTTAAAGTTTGGGGATTTTCATTATTCGTGCTGTAAAATACAATTGCGAACAGGTTATGATTTTTATTATGATTGAGAAGCATAGCATTATATTCGAATTGGATTACATATGACTGTTAAATCGAATTTGATTTTTCATTTACAAAATATCATTGCCTACGTCAGGGGGATTTAACAGGTTTAATTTTTGATGGATTTGCTCGTTGCTATAGAAAATTCAGAAGAACCAACAGCAATCGACAGAAAATGCTCATTACTGTCCCGCACTCACGTTTTACACCCTTACACTCGTACAGGCATTAAGCAGTTTTGAAATATAGAGGAGCGTTAACCCATGACCGAATAAGAAGAATTTCTAGATGAAAACAATTACTATGTATTACTCTAACGTAGAATTCAAGCACACCGGTAAATTTTACATATGCAATTGGAGATAATTTTGTCAAATTTTGCAGGCGATTGTGTTCGACTACCTGCGGAGTCATCTTAATTCGAAGAAATAAGATTTACAAGGGACTTATAAAACTTATTTCGACTTTCAGGAAGTACATGTATATTGGCTCACTAAGCCAATCAAAGTTTCGAGGGCACATTGCAGCCTTAAACGAGGACATGAAGCGGTATCAAAGCTTTTTCAGGCTTTCTCGCCTAATGGCCAATGGGTATATGTTCGTACTTGGCAGGTACAGAAAATGCTGATAAGTGGTTGATATACGCTAATGCGGATTATGATTATTCGATTGGTGATTGGTGATTGATGATGGATGATTTATCGAGATTAATACGAAGCTTCTTCGTTCTCCACTTATGAGCTACGCGCGAGACTTATGAACTTTCCTTCAATTAATTATGATTAATTATAATTAATTAATTAATTAACGACGATATAAATTCGTTATTATGTGAATTCACATTGATTACAATAATTTTAATTTTGGATAGCAGTAGTAAAATACAATAATTTACAGAAATAATTTTAGCAACAACTTACTTCATAACTACCTTAAGCTTTAATAGCTTTACAGTTGTAAATAAATAATTGGTATTATTCATCACACTTGATTATTTGTAATCATCGAGACTTATAGAATCGTGGCATCAAAATTAATTTATTATATTTTAATTTTCAATTCTAAACCAATTTTTACTGTATTTTATTTCAATATATAATTTGTTAATTCCCCATATTATTGAGCTTTAAAATATTATTTGGAACACTAATATTAAAAATTCAAGTGAAAGACAATATTTTTTACTTTCATTTTTAAAATTCATTTACAAACAAAAAGTAAAGAAAATATACATTTCAAATTTTAATTTACCTTTTTTTTCTGAAATTATAATATAATATAAGCTTGACTTGTACAAATAAGATCATAATAAAATATACACATAATATGTACTAAATATCGAATCAAAAGAAATAGCTCAAATTCCAAAAGAGAAAATTAAAATAATTATATACGCATTTAATTTAATTCATAAATTATTAATATAATAAAAATTTCAATTATTATAAAATATTTAAATTATAAATAATTGTAGGTATGCTATTAATTAATATCACATAGTAGGCTGTGCTTTTAAATTAAAAGTTTCTTTTTAATCTTTTTTTTTTTTTGTAATACTATGTATTATTTTTATTAATATACAACAAGTTTTATTTCACTTTGATTTGAGTAAAAATCACAATGATATTTAAAGTCTTAAATTATACATAAAAATTAAAGTATAAAACTCATCTACATATTTGTTTTTATTTAGTTCATCTGTATCAGAAGAGTGAATATATAAATAATATAATTGTGTAAAATAGTTATTTATTATAATATTTATTAATTCATTTATTTAGAAGTGAAAAGATTGCAATGTTAGAAATTTAACCGAACATATACATAAAATCTTTATAGATAGCATTAAATATGTATAAAGAAGATATTGAATTATATTAATAATAATATCAGTAGTAAAGATGAAAAATTATTATAAATGATCATTTTTTTATCTTTTAAAATAATTGATTTTTTAATTATCTATTTTAAAAGATAAGTAAAAGGATTTTATAGAAAAAAATACAATAAAAGTAGGTTAGGAATAAAAGTTTAATTAAATGCACGTACATATCACCTATAATGATATTTAATTGTAGTATTAATCGATTATTTTACATAATTTCATAATTCATATGACAATTTTTGTAAATGTATTTCGTAAAAATTAATCTGTTAAATATAGTAAATAATAAGGATTTATAATGAACTAACGTATTATTTAAAAATAAAACGCATTTTAATGACTTTGAATATAAACATTGAGTTTTTAATTAATAAGTCAATCACTACTTCAATTTAACTCAAATTTATAATTAAAGCACTCTATGTTTGATTAAATTACATCCTTATAATTTATAATTAAGGTTCGTTAAAATTAATTAGAATAATTTTTGTAATATATTTAAAACATAGTCTCAAACTCTAGGAGTTTAATTTATAGAAAATTGTAAAATTTATTTAAAAAAAAATATAACTCTATTTTACTCAATAATTAAGTTAGTTTACATAAATAAATTTTATCATTTAAATTTATATAAATAAATTCAAATTACGTGTATTTAAAATGTATATGATATCGTTAATGTTGTTAAAAAATCAGATGATATTGAATAATCTTTGATATTAACTAATTTAAAAATGCATGTATTAATTTTAATATATTGTAGAATTATTTGAATCAAATTCCGCCGAAATAGTAATAGTATATATTTATAGAGATTTCATTGAATAAGTATTATAAAGATTTTAATTAGTATATTTTTTAAAATGTCCTGTTATAAATATTAAAATTTATGTAAAAATTATTATTCCGAACCAAGTGAAATCAAAACAGAAAGGCAAATACCAATAGAGTCAAAGAGATAGAGTAATCTAATTGTTAAAGTAAATTGTCATTTGTGAAAATGAAGTTTTCTTAAATATATGTCACACCGAAACCCGAGAGACGCGCATTCCTATCCAAAGATCGGAGCTATAGTTTGGGATTCAAGAAAGTAGCTCCATTTATTTTATATATATATATATATATATTCTTTTTAAAGAAGTCTTTTTATGCGCCTTATAAATGATTTTTAGTTTATTGAAGTCTTTACACTTACTTAGACATTTTTAAAAGATTGGCAATATTTTTTTTCTGGATAAATCATCCGTTTGATTTGGTTATCTTAAATTATAAATTAAATTTTTAATTAATTGAATAATTGGTGAAAAAATTATTGAAAAAGATTGAATCTTTTAATGACATATGAATAATACGCAATTGCTGCCGTCGAATAAAATATTTATAATAAATGGAATTTTTTTCAAGGCATACAAAATGTTGATATATTGTGTTCTACATAATTTATTCAGTTTATGTGCTGCATTTACAAATTTCTTGAATTTTACTACCTGTAGGAAGTTAAGTTCGCGCAACGTTGTAGTATTGGTAGCCGTGTATGTTAGAATTTAAGCTTAAATTATAGCGTAAGTTAAAGTAATGATCGTAGAGTAAGTTAAAATTTCAGAAAAACGCGAACTTTTAAATGAATGGGGGACACTGCGTCTTTTCCGAGATCAGCTTGGATTGAATCACTTTAGCGTGTTAGCTGGAGACGAGCCTGGAGATGACGGAAACTCGAGCACCAAGAAATCTGGCTAGTTGGGTCGGCGTATGAGGCTAGCCGATCCGGCCTAGAGGGACCTGGGCCCGAAAATAAGCTACAACAGCATCACCAAATTAGGGTTACCCGATGGAGCGGCTTACAATCGGGCAAAAATGCCTAGGGTTTTCGGGACCTAATTTGAGCTATGCGTATCTAAAGTGGTGAGGCCAAGATTTAGTTTATAGGGCTTTTTCCGTGCTGGGAAAGACGGTTTTTAATGTCAAGTATGCAACCGATTAGATTTAATGTGAGTGCGATAGTAAATTTAAGAGTAAACTTGTAAAATGCACAGAGGCGGGGAGACTTCATGGCGACGAATTAGAGTCGACACGAAGATCAGATCTTGCGGAGATTTTGCGACGAGAAGTTTCTCTCTGAATTTCAACTGAGCTGTATTTAAAAATAAATAAATTTTGTGCCTAAAAAACTACTAGAACACCTAATTTAATTCCTCCAAGTGGTCGCTGCAAAGGAATCCATTTTTCAATTACTTTACTAAAGTAATACAAGACACTCAAGTTTTATATTTATATTAATTGAAAGAGAATATATTAAAAGGCTTCTTCTTAAATAACCATAATTTGAATGATAAATTAATTTTATAGTAAACTTTTTAAGTAGCTTATAGTAAATTTTTTACACCAAGTAAATAATAATAGTACCCAAAATAAATAAATAAATAAACAAAATATTAATTTATTTATTACATAATGATTAATCGACGAAAATTGATTTCATTATTTATGTTACCATGTAGATAAAGCCTTAAAAATTTATCATATATTGTGTGTTTTCGTAAGAAAAAAATATATTTTATGGCGTATGAATCTTAAAAGCTGATATAAGGCAAAAGAAAATCAATGACGAAGTTGTAATTATCACGATAAGACAGAAGCTAATAAAAATAAAAGGATCTCCCAGAGAAGAGATATTTTTTCAGCTAATTTTAGAATAACTAAATAAACAATAATAATGCCTGAGGAAGCAAAAACATCCACATCTGATAAATGGTAGGAGTTTTTGCATAGTTTTCGTGAGTTATGAGGAAGCGCCCACAACGTCTTTATCGACAGTGAGAGTGAGACCAGAAATGCTGGGCTTCTCAGCCACTTTCCAGGCAGATTTAGTTGGTTTGGCTCTTGACGACTGAGCCAAGCGTCACCTGTATCCCTGAAGCGATGCAAAAAAGGGGTCCGATAATTTTGTACTCCTCCAATGTCAACCGCTGTCCCTGAATTGATTTATGCAGAGCTGGCACTGCTGTCGCACTCCCATGCCCCCTCTACCCGTTTAAAGAAGCTATTATTCGAGTTCGATTCTCAATAGGTTCGAGCTGAGAGTTTACGTAATTCGTGGCTTCCACGTCTCCGTCATTGTCAACCGGTGCAGTGTTCTTGCAGCCACCTACCGTTCCGGTGTTAAAAGCCCCGAGTAAGAAAGGGTGAGTTGATGACGTCGAGGAATGTGCACCCCTACACCGATGACGCTGCATTACGGAATTTATGCGTGTGCATCCTTGTGTTTATACACACGTGCGTATGCCACGACCCCATGACCTCACCGAATCATTAGACTCGAATATAAGACTGTTTTTGGCTGTATTAATTCGTGAGAAATTCTTAGCGAAGATGAACGAGGGTTAACAACGCTAGGAGATGTTCGCTGGAGACATACGTGAACAATTGTATGTTCGTTAGATATTTAATTAGTTGCTTGAATAAATTATGAAGAAACTGATTTTAATGTCATTCAATAATATAAACTTATATATTGTAAATAACAGTAATATTATTTATAGTAGTCTAACGATCATCTGCTTCAGGAAAATAATTTCAGCGGGTATAACTAAATTTTATACTAATAAGCTTATTTTAATAATTGTGCAACTTCTATTATTTTAATATTATATATGAAATATTAATTCAATTATAATTTTATAAAAATTAAATAAAAATAAAAATTTTTTCTCTATTATCTAAATAAGAATTTGAATAATAGAAAAGCAGCGTCTGTATAATTAAAAAATTCATATTTTGTTCATATACTGAAATTCAAATTTTATTTTCAAATTAATTATTTTTCTCAGTTACTCACATATATCGATTTTTTTTTGCTTATTTGAATTAGATTTGTTTCATTATATTTAAACTATACAAGCCATTTTTAAATATTAAAATTTTTTAATTAAAATACTTTTAATGATATTCATGAAACATGTCGATAATCAGAATTACAGAACGACACAAAAACTATCAAATCAAATTTCCTTTGAAGTTAAAATTTCATTAAAGAAATACAAATTTCGTTTTTTACTTTTTATTCTATCTATAATAAATAATTTTAAATTTCATATTTATGCATATGAGTGAATGAATAAAAATTTGTCAATTTCTTTTAGTATAACTTTTTTTTAATTACAGGTGTACATTAAAGATGTATAATTAATATTTTACGATTATATATTTTTTGCAACCTTTTTTTTTCTATTTTTCAAACACAAAATTTATTTTACTTCAATAAAACTTAAATATAAATATATTTTGTCTCTAAAATTTTTATTAAGTAAATTTTTTTGCTTTTTTGATGGTTTATAATCTTTTTAATTTAATTCTTGGTTCATTTAGTTATTCAATTTCATTTATAAACTTATCAAACAATATTTTTCTTTTTTACAAGAATAATTAGTTATTTATTTAGTTTTGAAAGTAGTGTTAAAAATGTATAACTGTTAAATGGAATAAAGTTTGAATAATAAAAAATTTTAAGAAAAAGATTGAACAATAAAATCTATTGAGAATCATGTTACAATAAATGTATGTAAGTAGAAGAGCACAGTAACGAATTTCTTTTAAGTCAATTACGATTAATTCCTTTGAGTTTTCATTTTCAAAATAATAGAACAATTACATTTTTATTTTAATAAAAGTTAAAAGATCGGTTTTCAGAGCTTTCATTACGGTTACTAATTTTCTATCTCAACGAATACCTATTGTTATTATGAAATAGGAGCAAATATCTTTATAGATATTGTTGAATTACTTGAATTATTGTTGAATCAATTGATTTAGTTGTGACAATTTATTTTTTATAATAGATAGTTTATAAAATGGTAACATAGATAATAGAATGTTCAAAGGATTTTGTAGAAATATTTAACAGAACGTAAAGATAAATTATGAAAAGTATCTCATGTTAAATAACTAGTAGGGTAATGAGGAACTCGATGTCGTCGATTGGGATTGTTATGAAATGCTTGTTGGTCTTCATGTGGCTCTTAGGAGTCATTCTTATGTTTGTAAGACTTTGTTGTGGAATATTATTGATTTTATGTGGAATCCAGAGTAAAACTGGTTGAACTCTCTTTTTGCATGTATTTCTGAGATGTATCCATTCGTAGGATGTGAAAAGCCTACGAGATTTGATTCCCACGTGACACATAAACCGGTCAAAGTTAGCTATTAAACATTATAGCAAAATCTTCAATGACAAGAATAATAAATATTAATAATTTTACATTATTTCTTGAATTCTTGTATTCATTATTAAACGTTTTAATATTAATTTATATCTACAATAACAGACAGTTTTCTCATTTAAATAAGTAAAGAATTTAAGATTCTAATATTTCTGGTACAAAGTATGTTTTGAATGCATTATTATATTTGTGAAATTACTAAATCTGTCTTAAATTCAGGAAAATATTGTTCTGTCATTGAATTTTTTCTGTCATATCATAGAATTTTAAATAAAAATTAATAATCATTAAGTGAAGTAAAAAAGGAAAATTTAAGTATTTAACTTTTTTTTATCATGTTATAATATAATTCGAAATATTAAATACGAAATTAATCATTTACTGAAGAAGTTTTCTTTTTACTTCAATTTGGTATCACTAATATTACTTTTAAAATTGCACTGAATACTTTTCATCTTTAAATTGCTTTACTTTTATGATGTCAATTTATAATTCCGGAATTACCTTCATTAAAAGCTTAAATTTAAATTAGATTTTAATAAATGAACGATTAATGAATTCTATTAGAGAATATGAATAAATTTAGTAATAAACATATATTATGTGTTACTAAGTCCTTGAATTAAGTAACCATCATTTTTATATATAAAATGTTATACTTATAAAAACCATTGTCAAAAATTTATTCATGAAAATATATTATTCATATAGTATAATTTTAAAGTTTAATCATTATGAATCATCTGAGAATTGAAAGATTCAAGAGACCTTTTATGTTTGTGTATTTGTTTTATTTGATGCATTTTGTTTAATATAATACAAATAAATATTCAAGTAGAAAATGATATTGACTTTTGACCATTATTTTAATTTTATTGATAGCGCTTCATGAATTAGAGTCAATAATTATTTTGTTCTTCAAATATGAATGAATTTCAATTAAAAAAATGTATATTTTATACATCAGAAATATCGCCCACAACAGAAATACAAATATACAGGAAATGTTTAAATATATGTGTATATGTATAAAATTTGATATAAGATTGTACTAACCGACATCTCTGAGTATGGATGATCGATAAAAGTCAATTCAGATTCTTCACCGGTCAGTAATACACTTACTGTTTTCTCCCCGGACTCGTCATCTGAAACAAGCGAAGTATTAATTTATCTACTTCAAATGTCTGTGATAGAATATTTGATTTGTCAAAATAAAAACAGCTATTGTACCATATATATATTACTATTTTGTGTTTTTATGCACAAATTTTGTTTTCATGAACGATTACTATTGAAATTTATTATGCAATAAAGTTTTATATATTCTTCATTGCCTATTTTAATATTGATAAATATATTTTATTAAAATTTATCGTAAAAGTTTATATACACAATATCAAAGGAAAAATTACATGCTTAATTTTAATTGATGAAATTGAATGATCCACTCAATCATATTCGTAATTACTTTTCAATTATACTATTATATTAAATATAATTATATTATTAATTAAATTACTATATTAAATTATTCCTTATAGTTATTCAAACTAAAAATTTATATCCTGTATTTTCACAGTTAATAATTTACAATTAAATACTGTTAAGAGAAACAAAAGGAGAACTTCAAATAACTATAATTAAAAAACTACCTACATGCAGAAGATATGTTATATATTTTATATCAGTGAAATACAAATAATTAAGAAAAATAAATAATATTCGTGTTTAACTTCTTTATTTTATTTATTTACACAAACCATTTATTTTAATGAAAGTGAATTAAATCGACGAAATATGCAAACTTACATTCTTTTAATTTATTAACATTTTTAGCTAATAAACCTTTTTATGTGAAATTTTATGTGAAATTGTATATGTATGTATGTGTGAATCAATAAATGAATGAATACAAACGAATTTTAAACATAAGAATCAAGGGGAAAAAAAATTCCTCTTTTATTCTGGTACGAAAATTTTTTACTATGTCATTAGTATTAACGAGTTCTTCGAATCTTTTTATCACAAAATCACATGGTTAAGGGAATTCTCAATGAACAGAAGTGGAACAGAAAGTGGAAGAAACTCGGCAAGCATTTTCGCTAATTTACCCCAATGAGAAAATGAAAAAATGGTAGTTTCGAGCAGAAGGCGTCAGATAGATTGATTTTTGTTTTCATCGTATATTTATTACCAAAAGATGTTCCTACCCCGTTAAGCTGAATTGAGTGATAAAAGGATTCCTGGCTTTAGCGTGAGCATCAGTATGGGAAAGGTAAGAAAATGAAGATAGAAAAAAAAGAAGTGAAGCATAGAAAAGAGAAACAGTGAAGAGTATAGACAAAAAGAAAAGGATAAAAATTAGAGAATAACAAGAAATACAAAATATTAGAAAAAGCACTTAGGAAAGGAGAAGAAAATTTTTGAAAAGAAAAAGGAGTTAGAATGTGGTTATCAGGTTCGTCTCGAAATTGCAATTCTTTAAAGGGTGAGTAATTGTTGGTTTTTGCACTGACTACTCCAATTGTGTCGAAGGTACGTATTGACAGGTTGTAATCGTTAAAGTTTGCTTCAGTCATCTCGTAACAAAGTTAAGTATTTGTGTTAGTGAAATACGTTTAATTATTGTATGACTGGAAGTGCATAGCAGATTCCTTAGTTTCCCTTGTTTTTCTTAGTGAAAAAGTTACCTGATTTCTGTTCCCGTTTTCGCGCAACATCCAGGGAAACGTGGGCACTACAGGTACGTGCGTCATCTGAATTGCTAGACCAGGTGCATGTGTAATTTCGTGGAATGTGTGAGTATGGATAAGCAGAGTGTTTGTTAAGCACTTGTATGTTTAAGTTAAGAATAGTCAAGTGCGGATTCAAGGGGATTACACACACGCACACTTAACTACCGTATAATCTATGTAATACACTCACATACTCATATAAATCATAACAAATTTGTATAAATATTGATAATTATTACAGAATGAAAATGTAAATATCTTATGAAAGTTTATTGTTTTTTATTAACTTGAATATTTTTTATGAAGATTGTGTGCAATTATATGATTTTTACTTGTACTATGTATTTTCAACGCTCATTATAGTTAAATACCTCTCTTGCGAATGATTACTTTTCTACTGCTTTACTACTACAAAATATGTTTTATAATAATTATTTCATCATTTATAAAAATATATTTAAAACCGTATTTCCAATATCCATTAATTTAGAGAATATTAACAAATATTTTATAATAATTATAAAATTAATTATTACTTAATGAAACAATTAAAGAAAATAAAAATTTACATATAAATTTAATAGGACTTGCAATAGTTTTTTAATCAATTCTGCATTATTATATTAATTATACAAATGCTGAAATTTTATGATTTTTCTCCACTTGTCTTTGTATTGTGTTTATAAATATATTCTTAAAAAAATATTCGCCATAATGGCTTACAATAAATTCGTGTTATTTTACTTATAACATTGAAAGGGCATAATCTAAGAATTAATTCTTAAAACATTAATATTTTATTTGAAAAACAATTTTTTAAATCTTTAGTTAACAATAAAAAAATATAATACTATTAAATGAAAAAGTAAGTTTATTTAAAAAGCATATTTGATCATGAAATTTTGACTGCAAAATTATTTTTAAAAATTAATCAATGAATATTTTACTCAATATATACAAATAGTGCAAGTTATATTTGATTGAAGTATTATTTAATTAGTATCATTATATTAAAACAAGTAAAAGAGTATTCGTTATATCTATAACTATTAAGATCATTTCATTTTCGAATTATTTTCGTTTAAATTTATTTTATTGAATAGATGCCATATTGATAATGTTCATATGAAAAATAGCGATACTTTTACTACTTTTTAGTAATATATTTTCAATAATAAGTCATTCATTGAAAAATCTATAACTTCTTATTAATATTTATTCCTTTTTTAAAATTCAGTATTTACAGTAATATTCTTGGATTGCAAAAATAAACTGCAATAAAAGAATACGATATACTATATTGATTTTTGAATATACATATATTGATAAATTATATAAAATAATAATTATTTTTTATTTATCTATTTATTTATGAAAGTTTGTGCTATTTATTCATTATTTTTATTTATAACCACAAAATAAAAAAGATCCATAAATTTTATTAGTATATTTAAAATTAATATAAATCTAATTATAATTTATATTTCAATAATTATTACTCTACTAAAATATAAAATATATTACAAAAATTTGCATATTTTTGTATAAAAATATTAGCACGTATGTAAGAGCACAGTTGAAAATTTTATGTAATTATATATTTGTATCTGGAAAAATATATCTTTTTTTATAGTATAATCAAATTTTGGTCTACTAAAAGAGATATTATGTATACTAACGTATTTATTAGATAATTATACTTTTACATTTATAGATATCATATTATTTATATACATAATATTATACATATATAATACAATAATTCATATTCAGATATCACATATAATTTTAGATATATTTAAATGAGTAAATTATTTATAAAAATATAAAAATTTAATTGATTAAGAATTATATACTTGTTTATATACTTCAATATATAAATTATTGACTTAAAAGATCCTTTTATAAAAACGTATTTTTTAAATATATTTATTAGACCATCAGAATTACTGTAGAAAGTTAAAGTTTAAATTTTATTTAAACCAACCTTTTCCCGTTATTATTCAACAAAATTTTTCAATGTACATGCTTGTCTGTGGTTTTATTAATGAAGTGTACCTTAAATTAATAATTTAATTAAAAAATTAATACTTTAATATTTAAATTAATATAAAAGAGATGAGCGAAAAAGACTAAAACGAAAATATTTGTTAAGGCTCAATGGTAAAGATAATACAAACTCTAAGTGCTAAACATTGATATTTAGAAGTTTATTCATTACAATTTCCAACGTAATCTAAATTAAAATATTCAAAAAATATCATAGTTAATTTTATATTAATTTATTTTGTTATTTTATAATTGAAAATCAAAGAACTTATAAGGAAAAATCACAATTCTTATAAGTATCCACATAAATAATATATTTTCTTGATGTATCTTATATTTAATATTAGGTCTTAGTTTTTAATTGAAAATGGTTATTAAACATAAAAAGTAAAAAATTCATATCATGGATATTCACAATCCATTATAGATATAGATTTATAATACTATATTTTATAAGGTATTTTAAAAATTTTTACATTTGAAAAGAAGTAAAAAATGTTCTATACTGATATCCTACCTGGACGCACATTTGAATCATATGTTTTCTACTACGTAGAGTTTACAACCCTTATCTGGCAAGAGCATTTTCATTAATAAATTTTTTCCGGGGATCCGCTTTTTAGATTCATTTGAAGCATCATGTAAAACCGTTTATTACACAATAGAACCTTTTCCTTATAATACAATTACTTATATTTAAATAATTTGATTCACCTTATCTCTAATAAAAAGTTTTGCTGACATTATATTAGAAAAAAGTTAAAGTTTACTTTATACTTTACTATGAGCACATGAACATTCAAGAGTATGTATTTTAAGTATTTTATTTCTATTATTCAACCTATTCACTTAAAATTTTGTAAGTTAAATATTTGCTAGATAACACTCTGCAATAAAAGTTATGAAATTAAAATATTTATATTTGTCTTCTTTTTGCCTAAGAAATAAGAATTAAAATTTTTTATTTAATTAATAAAATCATCAAAAAAATAAAATCATTACATTCTTACTACATATATAGTTCAAGCAATAAAGCACTATTTAGGTCATCAAAAAAATCAGCTAGTGATGCATATCAAAATTCGTAAAAAACCAATAGATTCTTATTTTCTAAAATGCTACTTACGATATTCAGGGATTCTTTTTATTAACAATTTTAATGAAAAAATGCAATTTTTTAATGTTGTTTGATATAAATGAAAAGTCTTAATTTTAGCACAATAGTATCAATGAGCAATTTGTGGTTAATAAAATTGTAAAAACCGATTGGAAAATTAAAAACTTAGAAATTTTTCAAAAATCAGAAAATGTTTAAATTAATTAAAACATTTGTATCTTTTTTATTTTTTTTTATTTTAGAACTCTAGTTTTGGGAAATTAAAGTAATTAATATGCACTTTACTTGTACAAAATTTTAAATTGAGCGGCTTATTAGTTTTTGAGTAATACCAATGTTAATTAAATTATGCAAAAAATTATAAAGTTATTTCCAGCTCAATGGATCTGATGATTTTAGTTTTTTCAAACGGTTTTAAAAAATATAATTACTGTACAATAAATCCTGTCTTATATTTTATTTAAATATTTCGGATTGCATAAAATATGAGGATAAAGATGATCAAAAACGTCGGAGCGCGTGCAATTTGATGAAGAGTGGGGAGAAGAAAAAAATTGAGGGGTTAGTTACTCCGAATTTCACTTTTATTATTATATATTCTGCGGTTATTACTTTCCCCACTTCTGGCATACTCGGCCGTTTTTTGTTATATTTATTCGCATATTTTATGTAAAAAAGTTAGAAATTTTATAATGAATTAAAAAGTTTTCCCATTTTTTGTAAATTTCTCAGTTTCTAATTTTCCGATCGATTTATATAAAAATGCATTTTATTCATAATTTTATTAGATACAAATCGCCCAGTGATATTGCAGTGTTAAAATTAGAACTTTTCATGTTATAACAAGAAACATAAAAAGAAATGGATTTTTTCATTAAAATTGTTAATAAAAAAAAATCCCTGAATATCATGAGAGGTATTTTAGAAAATAAGAATTTACTGATTTTTTTACGAATTTTGATATGCATCACCAGTTGCTTTTTCTCTTGACCTAAAAAGTGCTCTATTGCTTCGACTATTAAACTCAACTATCAGCGATATTTTGCGCTACGTCTTGTGCTCCTTTTACAATTCTATTACACCATCCACCTCATTTTAATTATTAAGTAGGTCGAATCGTTACATACGTAACACATTATAACATCAATGAAAAAATTTTAGCTAATAAAATTATGAAGAAGATTTATCATATTATTTTAATTTCTATAAACTAAAGTATGAAACATTGAAAAAGAAATAAGTTACATACTTTTTTATTTTTTTCAAAATTACCAGTTTTTGACAGTTGCTCCACTTTTAATTTATCAATTGTTTTACACAATGATGACTTTTCTTCGAAATTTAATTAGCTACAATACCATATTTTACACTATAGTATCCCTAGCTTATATAGTGTTAAAATTACAGTTATTTTTAATTAATAATACAAGAAAAAAAAAGAAGGTATTTCTTAAATGTCGTATAAAATACACAAGATATTGTAACAGCGTAATCCCTGAATATTACGAATTTCATTTCAGAAAATCAGAATTTACAGATTTTTTCACAGTTTTAATGTAAAAAAAGTGCATGTTAATTATAATATGCAATTACAATATCTATAGTCGATAAAAAGTGCTCTATTGCTTGGTTTAATATAATTAATAACTTTAAGCGATCGTATTCCTGTAAATAAAATTTTTATTATCCATTAGAATTTTAGGTACAATAATTGTAATATATTATTATTATAATAAAAATTTATTAGTAACTTAGATTATTTAAATTTAGATAATTTAATAAAGAATATTAAAAACTAATTTTAATATATTTTAATGTTCATTTTATTATTTATTTATAAGTTTTTTTATTTTTATATTTCAAAGAAAAAATAAGAATAAAAATATATAAAATGATATAAACATTATTATAAATTAATATTATATAGGTTTTTCACTATTAATAATTTTTAAATAGAAATTTATAATATAATGGACAAGTAAAAATTTTATACTAATTATCATTCTAATTTATAAAGACTGAAAAATTTATGCATATTAAAAATATTTATTCAAATTTCAAATGAGTATAAATTAATAATAAAATTAATTAATATAATCAATATATTTTCTAATTTAAAAGTAAAATTAAAGTGAGTTAATAAAGATAATTTTAGTAGGTGTAGCATATATTTATTGTAAATGTATATTATATTAATTTCATTACCCTATTACTAATAACTTTAATAGTAAATAATTAATAAATATGAATTTAATTTAAAGATTTGATTAAATTATTTTATAAACATAAGAATATATATTATTTTAATCAATAATATTGTCGAATTTATGATTTGGAGTGAATTTTCTCGTATGTTGTAATTGGGCTCTACACATTCGCTTATATTCAGTTTTTTGAGTGGTGTGGTTACAGTTGTATTTTTGGGTATAAAAGGGATGCACATGTCCCATTCGTTCCCAGATTATTTAAATCAAACTACTCGTCTGTTATCAGGGAATGGAAAATCCTTTAAGGACTACATCGACATGTTTTCCAACAACACCAAAGCTAACAAGTGCAAAGCCAAGAACAAGAAATCGAAAAACCTGATTTCTTGATCTTGGCTTTACATATTTATAAAAAAACTTTAAAAAGAGCTCAGTTAACTTCTTTCTGCATTTTCAGTTCTAATAGTATAGATTCATGAGGACTGCCTAACTTCAACATATATTCAGATATGTTTTGAATGTTGAAAGACATGATCCTATTACAAAGGAGAATAAAGTTTCCAATTCTATAGGTATGCTTTATATAGTCTAAAGTAGCATGTATAAGTTACGTAGGCTCAAAATAATATTAATCAAAGAAATCAAATTAATGTTCCTGATTGACTATCGTGCATACGTTACTTTACTTTAAGAATACAATTTCTGGGAGTTATCAAATGAAATAATAAAAATAAATGAATTTAAACATAGAAGTCTTAGCACCCTTCATAACTATGAATTTACAACAATCTGGAAAGCATCACCAGAATTTAGTATAAATTACGATGTACTTGGTCTGTCCAAAAAGTATTGAGTTTTTATTTATATTGAAGACACTATTTATCGTAGCGTTTTCAGGAAGATTGGATAATGCGCGAAAGAGTTTTTCGTATTTGTTGCTTTTTTTCTTTTCGAATTAATTCTAACGTCGAACGCGTGCACAAGATTTTGAAATCAAAACGCCATATAAGGATCACGGTAATCAATGACACACTGAATTTTTATGTTGTTACATATGTAACGGAATTCATGTTCTTAATTAATAAAATAATAAACGTTGCACAAATTAAGTAGGAAGTAGAACAAAGATCAGTATAAATAAAAATGTGCAAGCATGAAATTGAGAAACGTTGTCAGGAGGTGTGATTATTAATCAATATATTAAGAAATCAAAGTATTACGAATTAAGTCTAAAAAGGAGAACACTTCCACGGTGGGAGGATCCGAAAAACTTAGCAGTTTTCCTCTATAAATCAAGGGACGAAAACAATAATGGGTGGATTCGACTGATCGGCGAATTAAGACAGTAGTGTCAAGAATCGGACGAAAAATGTAATACGAAGTAATTCAATTCCGGTCGGTGACTCTCATTGGTAAGACAACACGAAAATCACACACATTCACGATAAACTGAAAAACGCAAATAATACAATCACACTGCCATTTCTAATAATAAATGAATAAAAAAATGAGACAAATATAAAAAAACTCCCCCACACATTTTCCAAAATCATTACAATAAATAGTGTCTTAAAAAATACTGATACCCCCAGGAATACAAATATAGACATTCTATTTTAATAAAATTCATCTTATTTTAAATTGTATACTATTTATACTTTATTTTAATTCGTGTAAAAGTGAATTGAAAATGAAAACAAAAAGTAAAACGAAAAAATTTAGGAGAAGTAAATAGAGCAGAAAAGAAGGAATAGCAAAGAGTGAGCAGAGTGGAGAAAAGTGTCTATTAAATGCGACCAAAAAAAGATAAAAAGAAAAAAAAAAGAAAAGTGGAAAAATAAAACTAAAAAGAAGGTAGTGAATAATTGCATAAAATAGTGGAAACTTAGCATCAGAAAAAAGAGGAAAAGATCCAAACAGATAAGTAAGGTAATAAGTGGGAAAAGGAGGAGATAGTAGGAGAAGGGGAGAAGGAAGAAACACAGAAGAAAATAACAACACTGATAAAGAAAGTAAATTTATAAGAGAAAGAAAAAGGAAAATGGGAGAACATAAGAGAGATGATGAGAAAGAAATTAAGTGCAATAAAAGAAAAATTAATTATTTGTGAGAGAAGGAAGAAGAAGTTGGAGAAAGAGAAGACGGATTAAAAAAGGAACTGGAAAGACAAGATAAAAAGATTGGTAAAGTAGATAGATGAGGTAAAGTTAAGCGGAAAGATGAGAGAGTGAGAGTGGAAAGTGGGGGGTAATTAGAAGGCCTAGCAGGGGAAAGAAAGTGTGTACCATCGAACGTATTGGAATCGGAGGGCTTGAGGATAATGAAAAGAGAGATCATGAATCACTGCTGCAATATAAACTGGATAATAGAAAGATAAACAATAATATATTAGTAAAAAGGGATAGAAGGTGGAAAGTGCAAGGGAAAGAATAAAAGCAATGGATGAAGGTGTTATTTTAGAAGAAGAGGTTAAAGGTGGAGGTAGAGCCAAACGATGTGTGATGGAGTAGAAGGACTCTTAGTAAAAATGCAAAACAGAGAGGAAAACGAAGAAGTTATAAGTGCAAAATATAGACTGCGAAAAACGAAAATCATACAAAATGATTTAGACTATAGGGAAAGAAAAACGCAATTCAAGATATAGGCATGAATTGGTAAAATGAAAGAAAAATGAATGAAAGTGCAGGAGATATTAGAGAAAGTAAGAATATATCACAAAGGGGTATGGATTCAGTAGTCGGAAGAAGAAAAAAGCGGAAGGAAAGGGGAGTATACAGATGAGAGAAGAAAAAGGGGACCAAAGAGGAACAACAAAGTGAAGGAAAGAACAGGTGTCTATGGAAAAGCAAAAGTAAATGAAGAAGAAAACAGAGAATGATAGAGTGACAGAACATGGACAGTAGATTTTGGGACAATTGGAAAGATGCAACGATGTGGCGAAAATAAATTATTTTCGAAACAACATGTTGCCTAACCTCTCGCCGGGACTTGAGGGTTAGATCACGGCGCATCCGCGCTCACCGTGCGTGCGCCGCGAACCGGTCCCGAGCGACGACAGCGCCGCCTACCGGCTGGAAGGTGGAACTAATTTTCCAGCACAACGCAAACGAATGCGCACCCGCGGTGCGCACACCGCCGTCGCCGTTATACCACCGCCGTTCTCGCGGCCTTTTATAGCCGCAAGAACGAGAAAAACGTACTTCTTCGGGTGGGAAACCTCCCGAGAAAGATCCGCTCTGGTTAGAGCTGTTTTCAGCAGCCATCCGGAGTCAGCCGTTATCAGCGGCCAGCTGTTATTAGCAGGATCCAATGTTGACCGTTTTCAGCGGTAACACCCCCGCCCCGCCCGGTGTCTACCATCTTTAACGGTAGCACTCCTGCTCCGCCCGCCACCTACTCGGAATGCAAACGCCCAATTACAGTTCCGCCGCGTTATTAATAGATCTAAACCATTCTTACAAGAGCTCGCCACTCCAATAGCTTCACCGCCTTCTAGAGTCAAACAATAGACATCAGTAATTCATATTATCACCTCCGCGATAAGTTAACCGTTGTCCACAGAATTAACCGCTTACTTTATTAATCGGTCCAGTCCCATACTAAAGAACCCTGGTATCCCGGCGTTCAGCTGTCAGAGTTGGTGGATACACAGGTTGTCGAGCCCTCGCCTGCACCCCGTGTGCAGAGGAGCAACTCGGCCTCCTGATTTCGACCCAAGTGGCTCGCGCTACTTTAACATCAAAGGTCGATTATATCTGTCTAATCGAGACCTAGATAGAAAGAAAGCATACGGAACAAGCAAGTGTCAAGAAGATGATGAAGGGGTAGGATGGGAAGTGCATAGGGGTAAAAAGAAGGGAAAAAAGAGTAAGGGTCACAGGAGGTTTTATGATAGGAAAAAGAAAGGGTTGAATAAAGAAAAAAAGGAATGAAATGGGATTGAAGATATAGGTATCATATAATAATGAAAAGAAATTACAAGATATGTGGGAGTCAATAAAAGAAGAAGAATATGAAAAAGGAAGTCCAATAATAACTATTGGGGATAGCAATGAAAGGATTGGGTAAGAGGGAAAAGTAAATTTGTGTATGTGTTTGTCTCACTACAGCATACAATATCTATTAAATCAGGAAAGATCCAATAAAGGTTTTTCGTGGCCTTGAAAGACCGATAATTATATAAATACTTTTGAATTAATAGGACTTCAAAAATTACACTTTGCAATATGATAAGGATAATTTTAGAATTTGAGACATTTTAAATTTAAGCTCACCAAACTGGTATACTTTGTATACTATTGTTACATCTCAGAATATTATAGACAGATAAATGAATATTTAGAATTTATTTTCTATATCAAATTATCATTTATTCATTGAATATAATTGAATATAAATTGTATATTTATGAATTTACATTTAGCTTTAGAAAATCATTAAGAACAAATACATAAAATATAATTATTGCAAAATGAATTACAATTAGATATCAATAACTGAATTTCATATTGATTTCGTTATAAGTATCACAATGATTGTTGATTAGTGAGCGTATTGTTTGAAAAAACGATGTGGGCAAATTCTGTTTTGGCAGAAGACTGTTACTACTGCAAATTATTTCTAGGTTTGGAGAGTCCTCAACATTTAATAATAACTTGCATTTAAAGTATTCAAAATCCGAAAGTAAAAAGTGGCTTTTTGTGTTTTACTCTACCATTTATATTTTCTGTAAATTTTATCCTCTCTATGCTAGGTTATAATTATTAATACTAGTTCATAGGTACATAACCCTTAGCCGATCATCTGTTTTTGAGCCTTTTTCTTTTCATATTTTATTTATGTTACCTTGAATAATGTAGTAACAGTTTGTTGATTATATTTTTTGTTCAGATCATGTATCTTATTTTATCAGTTTCCGCCAATAGTTTATTAATGTTGTAGAATTTCCATTCGGAGGTCCTAGCAATTGTCCATCTTAGATCGTGATGAAATAGAGTGTTTCATCATTATTATCCTACATAGTTTCCGTTTATAATTTACGGATATGAACTTTTATAACTTTCATTTTGCATCGAAATTAGATGAGGAAGTGTTATTTAAAATACCAAGACATTACATCATATATTTTAAGTATACATACATGTATGTTTATTGGATATGTATTTTTGAATAAATAAATTTTAAAAATTTTGAATGAATTGTAATTTCATTCAACCCTTAACTAAAGTACCAAGTTAAACGAAAATTAAAATATTGAAATTAATTCAAAAGTCCCATTAGCAAACTATGACGATGTAAGAAAAAAAAACAAGAATTCTTAATTCTATGAAGTAACAAGGAGATGTTAAGGCTGGACGATTGATATTACATCTATTAGCCATAGTCAACAAAGCTACATTTTTAGTTTTTGCTCATATTTCTGTATTCGTATGAAGTCGTATGTTTTTTCACAATATACATACATATATATATATATATATATGGAAAATTAATCTGTGTACAGTACAGTCACAGATAACTTCGTTGATTAATTCAAGTTTTGATACTGGCACTAAGGTCATTTGGAGAATCTGCATGCAGTAATGATAATTATATTCAATAAGTGTACAACAATGCTAAATTATGTTTATGTAAAGTTAATGTGTCGTGTTGTATATAATTTATGAAGTGATAAATATATGATACATGAAATCATAGAGATTGACATTGTATGCTCTGAATTTATAAATCTTCATTTTTACTAATCTTTCTTATGGTCTCTTTTCTTAATCCTTTTTCATATCTAATTCTAGGGTTTATAACGAATTCATTCGTTACAATAGTAGAAGTATTTATTTATTTAACTAACAATAACCTAAATGCACTTATGATCATCCGTCAAAACGAGGCTGGATGGTGCCATATTAATGTGATCTAGCAGCTGAGAATACAGTAGCCGTATGCCAGTTTATATATTTAAGGCACTGTATATACACATATAGAATTCGGATTGTATATATATAGTCATTAATATATTATTATTATATTTATATTATATATTGCAGTATTAATTAGCAGTGATAACCAATAGAATTAAATTAATTTAATTCAATTAATTAAATAATAATAAATTAAAAGACAATGAAGTATTTGTTTAGTTTTGCCAGTAAATTACTATTGTATCGAACAGTAATTATTTAAAGGAATTCTTCCTTGATTTTTTATTAATTATGCGGTGAAGAGTAATAATTCATATTGTGCATAGTACCCGAAATTTTATAATAAATTCCCTACGTTACAGGCTAAATTTTCATTACATTAGTTGTTTTGTTTGTAATTTTCTCTCACAATTTTTATCTTACAAATAAAATTCTCATATATTTTTATAACTTATTTTAAAAATTTTACATTGGATTACTATTTTTAATTTATTTTTACTTATATTTGTGAATTTAATTAATTTTTTTAATTAGTTCCTTCAATTTATTTGATTTAATATATTAATATATGCTATAAAAAAGGTAATTAGATTGATTTGTAAAATTTTTTTTATTTAAACAAAGAATTAAATAAATGGATACAATATTTTATTAATTAACTACTATTATTTAATTAGGTTCTATTATTTTAAAATTTTTTATATTTATAAAAGTGTGTGTAAAATTTATGTAGTGATTAGAAGAGGAATTAACGAGATTTTTCGAAAAAGAAAGTAGAGGGATGGTGCAGTTTCTTGTTGTCTCAGGTTTATAACCTCTCTGACTATACATAAATGTGGATGCAAAAGCTCTAGTTCCCTTTCGCATCCTGTTTCTCCTGAAAAAGAGTATTATGTTCAGCAATAAATCATTATAGGTAGTTAACTTAGGACACATATAAAGTATATGTGCTGCTATACACATACACACACACACATATATATATATATATATATATCCACTATAGTTACGCATACAAAGCTATTTGTTTATGAATTCGTAGATCATGTACTTTGGTAGAAATTTCGTGTCCCCGTCTTGGTTATCGTAAATTCACAAGTACTTGTATTTTACAACGAATTTCAAAGATGAGCGACAGCTTGATTGGCAATAAAACTCTTTTTAACTCCCTTTTAAGTAATGCCACCCTACTGAACTTTGAACTAAATCCATCTAAGGGATCAATTACCAGTCACTAGTTTATATAAGATATACTTCTTACTATTACACCATTTTCATATGTCGAACCATGGTTTATAAAAATGTTCTATAATTCAATTTTATTTTAAATTTTTCAAAAAGGATGAATCGATACTTTAATATCTGAGATATTTCAAGTCTTATATTAATTCTATTGTATTTACTTTGAAGTTTTTTTTAATAAGAATGCGTTTAAAATACTAAAAATAAAAACATCCAAAGAATATATTTTAAGTTTATATATAAATTTACTTTTATAATTGTAATATTAATGTAAAAATATTAATAGAAAAATTTATTTATAAATTATATTGAAGGTTAATTATAACGTTCTCTACATAATCTACAATATTAAAAGATTTTTTAATATATTTTGTCATTTTTGAAATGTAATGAACTATATAATGAAATATAATAAATGTAATAAAATATACTTAAAATAAGTTATATAGTTATTTATTTATATTATTATTTATTCTAATATACAATATCAATTCGTTTGAATATATGTGATTATTCTATCATTACTGTAATTTTTCATATAAATTTATATAATACATGATTCGTCCACGAAGTATCGATTTTTTTTTCATTTGGCGAATATTGATCGTAGCTATTTGAGATAGATCTTAAAATGTAGAGGAAAGCTTTTTCCATTTGTCCTTTTTTTTTTTTGTTTTTTCAATAATTAGATGTATCAGGATTTTACTTCGCGCGAAGGGTGTTTTTCGATTTTTGAAATCAGCGTGGTGAAGCGATTAGTGTAAAAGCACTACACGAGAATGTTTTATTTAAATATTATAAATCGTTCGAAATAAAAATTTTAAATTCTTCAAAATAATTTCCTTCTGCATCTCCAAAACAGTCTAAACCTCCTTAGCTTTAATATTTTCACACAAACTTTTTGAATTTCTAAACTTTTGCAGTACATTGTGCACTGTAGATCGTGTTAAATTCAGTTTTTCCGCAATTGCTCTAACTGTTTAAAATTTTTTTAAATTTAAAATTTATAGCACGCGGCGGGTGTTATCTTTATTATCTTTTACTTTTACTATATTTATTATTTATTATTTTATTATAAAATATTATCTTTTACTATATTTTTAAATTTGTAATATCCTAATAATAAAAATCATTTTTATAATATAATATTTTATAATACAATTTAATTTTATTTTTACATAAATTTTAAGAAGCTGACATGAGAATTTTATAAATAGAATATTTTATTAGTTTGTTAAGTAACAGATAATTTGACAAATATTTCAATAATAAACAATAATTTTATTAAATTCCTAAAATTGCTTGTCCTACTAAATATATGCATATTATTATTAAGCTGTTAATGTATTTTATTAATATTAAACAAAGTACTAATAAATTAGTAATTTAAAAATTTAATATTATAATTTTTTTTTTAAAAAAATGTAATTATTTATTTTTTTTTCATTAATATATGAGACGGGGTTTCAATATAATAGATTAATAATATAATTTAAGATCTTATAGTCAAATAAAACAATAAATAATATTTTTCTTATTGTCCGTTTCGATATTAACCTGAAATATTAATAATTAATTTTATGAGCTAATCAAAGAAAATAAAGTTTATGGTGAATTATTATATTTATGTTTATAAAATATTGTATTGTACAGATTATTTTTAAAGAGTAATTTAAAGAAAAAGTTAAAATTAAAATAAAATTTAATGTAATATCATATACGTATATATATAAAATTCTTCTGAATGTCAATTCTTAAATCAAGCAATTGCATTTGTACAAAAATTAATTTTTATTTTGTGTGCATCGTAAAAATCTTTGTAAACTCCTGGCTTTTGTTCTTTTTTAATTTGTACACCTAGAAATATGTCGAAAATTTCTCTCTTAACCGCTGTAATATAATGACACAACTATATGAAGTAGCAACTTTAGAACTTTAGAAAATCTGGTTCAGTTTTCAACAATCGTTAAACTCATGTCTTTAAACACCAGACAAATCTTGCCCAACTTATTGACATTTTTTACGTCAAAATGAGTAGTTCCATGCGCTTTTTTAAATTAAATTTTCTACTTTTCAAGCATAGTTGGCATCGATGAGACGTTAAATTTTCCGGTAATATAAAAACCATTTTTTTATCATGATAAACGCACTTTTCCAAAGTTGGAAGTCTTTTTTGTTGTTTCTATGTAGTCAGTTGTCGTCGTGAAATTTCGATTCCGTAGTAGGCCTGTCTGTCAGTGCTTTCTTATTGACTCACTCGTCTCGTTAAAAACAGTATCTGTACGATTGTTCTAATCTTTTGTTCTTCACTGCATACGTCCACGATTTCTATTTGGAAATAATATTTCATCAAATTGTTTTGGACAAGCTGTTTCAGTGCTGGTTATGGCACCCATTGATTTATACGCATTTCATGCGCTGGCTACGTTTTCTTTTTCCTAGTCGTCTTTTCCTTTTGCTCCTCGCGTGTGTGACCGTTTAAGAACCGCCATAGTAACAACTGTACACAGCTATACAGTAATTTTCTAATACTACCGTTTGGTGTGTGGTCAATTAAAATTTTGATATCGGCATTAAGATGTGCATTTATTTTTGGCTTATCGATTCGGTAGCTAACTTTAATTATTTATTTTATTTATTAAAATATCAAAGAATCATAATTTTTTTGATACATACATTACAGTGTATATAGAAATATTAAATATTGATAGTATTAAATATTCAAATATTTGTTGATTTTTTTAACTGCTTTAGTACTGTAATATAGTGGAAATGCATATTTACTCAAAATATTTCATGTCAATTTTCAGAATGAAAAATAAAATGTATTTTCAATAATTTTGTGTCCCATCGATTGTGAATACTTTTTATACGCAGATACACTTTATCTATTTATTTGATTTATATATGTGTCTACGTGCGTATATTATAATAAGATTTTCGTATAAATAAATGCTAGTGTGAGATCTACTTTAGCTATTCATAGCGCATTATGAAGGAAAGAGAGCGCAGTGGAAAAATTTTTTCTACTGCAGTCCTAATATCTAGTGAATGTAGTAGTCATAATAATCTTTGGTGTGTTGGTATCCAGTCATTCGGTTTTAATTTTAGAGTATTTTTTCTAATAGAATTTTTTAAAATAAATTTTAATGTTTTCAATTTAAAACTATTTTGTATAGTATTCGAAATTTAATTATAATTATTTTTTTAAATCATATTGATCTTAAATATATTTATAAATAATTATTTTGAACGAAAATTAATATTTTAAAATTTACGTATTTTTATTGTAAAAAGTGAAAAATTATTTATTATAGCACAATTAAGTTTTTTATGTGTATATTTCTCTTGAATTAATATCAATGTCATGACTTAAAATGAATGTTTGTACTCAAAACGACATTTTACAAAATAAATGATAATTTTTTATTCAATTATTATAATGTTATGACACGTATACTACTCTCTTATATATTTTTTATCTTCTTTTTAAAATATCATATGTAAAATTAACATTATCAATAGAATAAGATTTATAATTATAATTGATAACTGATACTCATATAAAAATAATAATACTAGAATTAATTATTCGTATTTTTTATCAATAATATTTTAAAAAGATTACATTAAATAAACTTTCTTTTACATGCATATAAATGTATTACTCATTTTGCGATGATTGTATTGAAAAATTAAATTAGATTTATTTATATGATGCAATGATATACATTTTAATTTAATTGCACATTTCTAAAAATCTTAAAACTAAACTTTTTATAGATCGTTTTATTATCTACGTTACCAAGGAAAAAATCAAAAATTACTTGCTTTTTTTCAGAAAAAGAGAAAGGAAGGAGTTATTAAATATTAAATTTTATAATAATAATAATAATAACAATATTTGTTATAAATATTTAATTATTTATAAATATTTGATTAAAAAAGCTAAGACAAATGTATGAATTTTGTATTTAATATTACGTTTTCGAATAAAAAATCATTATGATTGACAAATTAATTATTGCACTTATTATTTTTCTGCATTGAACAAGGAAATTATGATTAAATTAAATTATGATTTAAATATAGATAAATTTACAATATTAATAAATAATATATGTTATAGATTATGTTATAATGAAGTTATTTAATTTTAATAATTCATAAAATTTCAATGTCAATCATTATGTTAATCTGTATTTGACAAATTAAATAAAATGAAGTGTAGTTTTTTTTAATTTTAGATCAACAATACCAGTTAAAATCAATCATCTAATAATATTATTTTGTACATTTTCTATAGAATTTGATAATTATGATATCAATTATTTTTACTCCCACGAAAGTACACAATACTACAACCATAAAAAACGAAATCACTTATGTCATTAAGTAAAAATAACCACGAAAAATTTACATTCAATTACACCTACCACTCATCACTCACTTAGCTTTAATTTTCACTAATTTTTGGTCAATTAAATCCTTTATTATTGTTTATAAGTTGGCTTATTTAATTCATAAATTTCTATAAAGTTATCCCTTAATTTTTCGATTACCTTGAAATTATCGAAAGAATATCTCTAATCGTGAAACAGATAAAGATAGTGAGAAAAAGTGAAAGAGCTTAGGGAGAAAAACTAACAAGAGTTTCTCGTATATTTTCTTTTCATTATCTGCATTTTAATTATCATGAGTATTACACTATTAATTAGTTATAAAGTCAAAATGAGTTAGTGATATATAATATTATACTTTATGTTTTCTACTCAAAACATTGAATCTAGTAAATTTCATAAATGGAGAATATTTGATTTTTTATATATGTTCATCTTATCTCTTCATACGTTTTTTCTAGTAAGAAAAAAAATTTTTAATTTGCATTTTGTTAACGATATTGTCGCAAAGACTGATCATGAATAAAAAATTCTTATGGTGTTTAAAGTAAATTGAAAGAACTTAGTATGGCCATAGAGAAAATTATTGCAATTTTTTTTCGATTTACGTGTTTTGTTAGATCAAAACCTTAAAATCACTTTTTTTGCGAATTTATGACAAAAATAAGTATCAAATAATTCACAGTTAGTCTGTAATGTTTATTATATATTTATTTGAGCCTCTTCTTGGATTTATATCGAAAGGTCAGAAATTGGAAACGTAACAAGTTTGGTTATCAATATATCAATCTGTTTCTTTAACAAGAATAAATTGTTATTATTATATAGAAATATATGTATATACATGGTTCATCCATGAAGTATCAATTTTTTTTTTCATTTTGCGCCTATTCGTTAGAAATTTGGGAGAGGCCTTAAAATGTCGACAAACTCTTTCCACATTTATTTCTTTTTTTTTTGTTTTTTCAATAATTAGGTGCGGCAAGATTTGACTTCGCGCGAAGGGTGTTTTTCAATTTTTTGACACGGTGCGATGGAGCGACTACTCGAACAACATTACACGATAAAGTTTTGTTTGCAATTAAAAAGAAACAGTGCGTAAACGTGTAAAATGTTACAAGAAACTTATGAAGATATTTACATATTATAATTGCAAAGTGAAAAATAGCACAGAGCTTTTAAAGAGGGCCGAAAGAATCATCGACAAGCCTCGATCTGAACGCCCAAAAAGTTTTCGAATGGTTAGGAACACCCAGCTCGTGTTAGAAATTTTAGAATTTGGACTGTCGATTAACGGATAAAGCAATTCAGGAAAAACTGAATTTAACGCGATCTTCAGTGTAAAATATAGTGCAAAAAAATTTATAAATGTGAAAATTTTTAAAAAACATCAAAGTTAAAGAGTTTGAAGATACATTTGAAATTTGGAAAACACGCCTTCAAAAATGTGTTCATACAGAAGGAAATTATTTTGAAGAATTTAAAATTTTTATTTCATATTATTTATAAGTCCAGCAATAAATCATCTTTCATAAAAAAAGATAAGAATTTTTTTTTTTTAATCTTTTAACAAAAAATTTTTGCGTAGTGGTTTTCCACTAATTACTTCAGCGCGCCGTGTCAAAAATCTGAAAAATAGCTTTCGCGTGAAGTAAAATCCTACTGCACCTAATTATCGAGAAAACAAAAAAAAAGGGAAAAATGTGGAAAGAGTTTGTCGACATTTTAAGATCTCTCCCAAATTTCTATGATGAATAGACGCAAAATGAAGAAAAAACTCGATACTTCGCGGATGAACCATGTATATATATATATATTTCTTTATAATAATAATAGATGAAATATATTAAAGAAGTAAGCTTTTTTTTAAACTAGATTTATACAAATTACTCGTATATACTTGTATACTAAAATTATGTAATAAATGCTATGGTATCTGTATTTATTTATATAATCAATTTAAAATAATTTGTAGATTAAAATTTACATTTGATACAATATAATTGTATTTATTATATATAATAATAAAATTTTTTAATTTGAAAATTTTAAGGATAATTTCAATTGTTACTTTGTTACAATGTCATTCGGATATGTTTTATACGATAAACTGATAAGGAAGATTTCATGATATTTTTGTGAATACAAATATTGCGAAATCAATAAAAATTTAAGTTATATAAGATGGCACTGTGGAGACGATTATGGTCTTGTATACAGAGAAAATGTTACTACCCACTTTTCATATCTTGGAGAATGGATGGCACCGATGTCTGAGAAAGTAAATTTGGATCATTGATACTCCAACGGTGATCATTAGGGAGTATGATATTGGATATTATTTTGCTTTTGTATTCACTAATACACAATCGATACAAATATAAGACAAATTGATAATACTGTGCGAAGGTTTATAAATGTTCGTGACTATTTCATTTCAATTTCCTGTATGATGAAGTGTGACTATGTCCCAAAGAGTATGATTATCACATATTTCCATCAGAAACACGGAAATATATGATTTTCATTTAAAATATGACTGTTTTATATTTCACTGTGCGAGAATATAGTTAACATTGTATTTTTAAATAAATTAACAAGAATACTTGATGTTGAGATTGGCGGTTTTCTGTTGTGATAATATTCTAAAATAACGAGGTAGCGATACATGAATAGTGAAAAATAACTAGAATATAATTATCATAAAATATTGATTAATATTCAAGAATTATATTATAAAATGAACGAAATTAAATTTAAATTAATAACATTAATTTAAAGTACTTAATTTTATTTAAATTTAATAGTTAAAACTATTTCTTTGTTTAAAAATTTTATGATAGAGGTAGGTCGAAGATACTGATTATAGAAATTGATTTATAGAATTTTGATAAAGCAGTTCTTTCGTTCAGACAATAATAACAAATGCAATAATATTATACGTAGAAATGTTCCTGGTTTGATTAAAATTAATTTTTTTATCTAAAAATTAAATTATATTTTAGAATAAACAAAAAAGAAATAAGCATCATTAATAAAGCTTTATCTGACTTTTTAAGTAATTGAATTAAAAAAAAAGTAAAAAGTACGTTTGAAGTACTCACCAATGGATGTATCGTACGCATGAAGAAATTCTGAAGTCATAAACTGGGAGACGAGAGAGCTTTTGCCGACGGCGGAGACACCGAGCATCAGAACTCGATAGGGGGTTGGTCCTTGAGAGGCACTACTTTCTCGAGAACTTGCGAGTGATCCGGCAGCTGAGTTTCGCGCCGAACCCGGATACGAAGCCGTTAGATGCTCCGTACTGAAAACAAAAGTGAGTGCTTTAATACATTTCATTCGATGACTCATTAACAACTCCCCAACTCGGCAATTATCCTTTAGGTAACCACATCAACGTGAGTTTCTTACTTCCCTTTATCAGCTCTACATTTAAACTATTTCCAACAAATCACTTCGTAATATATTTATTTTTACATTGTACTTGTATTGTTTTGATTAAAAATGAATGATAAATGTTCTAATAAGTATTTGTGTTATTATCAGCAACGTCAAGGTTGATTAGATTTTCATTAAATGAATCAATAGCACTTTCATTTAAGGGTAATTTTATTTATTTATCATTTAAAATTTTTATTAAATCATTTTATTTGTTCACTTAAAAATAAATAAATATAGACTTATTAAACAATGTTCTTATTTAAAAAAAATTTATATAGGAACACTTTTAAAGAATTAAAATTTACTACTTATGAATTCCTATATATATTTAAACTAAATTAATTAATAATTTAAATAACAAAGTTATAATTAATTATAATTATGAAACTTAATATAAATATTTAAATTGTAAAAAAGTTTGAAAACTTTTTTACTTAATCTACAATAAATTTAATGTTTCTTTATATTGATAAAAAAAATTTTTAATTTTTATAGAGCATTAAAATAAAATATATATTAGTAGTAAGTTCTAATAAGCATATATCAATAAATATTTCAAAGATCGCATACAGATAAAAATTTATATATGTATTTTTATCATTATATTTATTAGTCGTTAGCATTCATTTAAAAATAAAAAATAATAATAATTTTATTTTATTATATGTATTTATATTATGTTTTTAGTTATTTTGTTTGATCGATAATTTATATTTTGAATATTATTAACTATAAATACTGATTAATAAATTCATTATTATGTATTAATATTAAATGCATGTATATATTTGTGGTACAAATAATTAATATTTATTAACAATACATTATTGATGTTCAGTTTCGATATTATATCAATATTAATATTTATTTTATTAATATTATCTAATAATTCCTGATTATTTTATTGTTATTAATAAATTAAAACGGTTTTTTTTATAATTCTTTAAATTATGTTCTTATGAATTGATAGCTGAATTACATGGTTTATAAATTTTTAGATGAAAAAAATCGTTTAGTATTTGAATATAACCAATAATTTTTACAAAATAAATTATGCTTATTTTTATATTTTGTACTTTATTGTTTGTTATGAAACTTATTTTTATGTTTTGATCTTCATTGTTTGTCATAAAGCTTATTTGGTACTATTATATATTATTATATTTATTTTACATATCTGTCTTTTCGGCCAAGTAATGGGCTTCCTGTACATTTAATTTTCATTAATTTTATATTGTATTTGTATTTTACATTATTCATGCATTTATAGTTTATATAGTTGTATTTACATTGATATATTTTATATATTTTACACATTTTACACATTTTTATACTTCTCTATGTTTTTAACTGCATTGTTTTTATTTTGTTGTGCTCATCCTTTCTTGCTCCTTTCTTATATTATTTTATTACGCTCGTATTCCATCATTGTTGTTTTTCCTTTTTCCTGATTTTTCTTTCTATTTTAATCATATTGCCTAAAAGTTCTTTATCTTTAACTCCTTCTTTAAATTTTTCATAATCTTTTCTTTAGTCCACTCAATTTTCTGTCCCATTTCTTTTATTTCATTTTCAGTTTCTTAACATCTCATGAGCATATACACCCAATCGCCTATCTCTATAGTACATAGTTGGCATTTTCTTTTCTGCTCATCCATCTATTATCTATTCCCTGTCATTATATTGTCATATCTGATTCTTGCGATGGTTTTTATAGTTGCTGCCTTATATTCTTTTTTGATATATTTTGGTAGTCCCATTTCTCTAATATTGTTATACCATGTATTATATTTAGCTCCTTTTATTCTATTAGTTCTTTCCTGTTTCATAATTTATATTCTCTTCTTTCTAGCTATTTTGTATTTGTTTTTTCCTTCCTTTTTCCACATTTCCATTTGTGTTTTGATGCTTTCTACTTTATTTAACCATCTTTCTATTGGATCTATTCCTGTCTCAATTCTTTGTTTCTTTTTTTCCTCCAAGCATTTTTTTGTCTATCTTATTGATGATTGACCTTCTATTTTGTCTTCATATTTCCTTACTCTGCTTTTCCAATCTAGCTTATTTGGTACTAATAATTTTAGGTAAGGCGAAATCATATGGATCAGACATTTGAACAAATAATAAAATCTATCTTCTCATGATCGTAGTCTATTAAAAGCTAATACTTCAGAAATTGAAAGTATTATAATAAGGAGATGATTTTGCATCGAGTATTTTGGTATCATTGTTATCGATTGCAATATCATGATTACTAAAGATGGGTTTACTTTAGAAAGTCTAGATGGCATGAATTCCATTTAACTATAGAAAACCCCGTGTTTATACATACTAAACAATAGAGCACTTTTTAAGTAACGAAAAAATATAACAAAATTCGTATAAAATCAGTAGATTCTTATTTTCTAAAAAACCCTAAATATCATGAGTGTCATTTTAGAAAATAAGAATCTACTGATTTTTTACGAATTTTGTTATATTTTTTCGTTACATAAAAAGTGCTCTATTGTTTGGTCTACTAATTTAATAAACTACTTAGCAGTTTTCTTAAGTTGATTTATTGTATTATCCTCACAACATATCGTATATATACTGTTTTTACACAATATATAATATTTTTAACGCACACAGTATTAGTATTTTTATTGCTAAAAATCGAGTTAAAATAATGATCTAATTTAGAATTGTAGAATAGTATTTTTGATGTAACTTTTCATACTACTACAATATTATTTATATATTCTAATTATCTAATTAATTGTCATTATATATAAGTTTATACAAAACTTTTTTTAAATAATTAAATTCATTAGATTTACATTTGAAATTATTTCGTATTAAAAATCTGTCTAAGTTTAACGTAAATAATGAAATGAACTCTCAATTTTATTTTTGAATTGATAAGTTAATTTCATTATGTATGTATAATAAGGTTGAAAAATAGTTATTGAACTATAAATTTTCTATATTCACATTGTAACGGGCTTTCCCATTGCAATAATTTTTACTTTTTATCTTTAATTCCTTCTTTAAATTACCCACTCACCTTGTCACAGGTACCCTTAACTGCGACGGTCGCTCAAATCGCACATGTTCGTTAACATTTCCCGCGGAGGCGGCGAGATTCGGGCTATCTGGATTCTCCTGTACTATCCCTGCAAACGTACGCGAAAAGTTGTTTTACGAAGGGATCGCGAGACGAAATTAAAGGATGTATATTTAATACACGACTAAATACAACGAACTATTACATTTATTCCGCACTCACTTCGTAATACAAATCGCACGCTACGGGGCCCGCACGCTAATTACAAAAGAAGCTTACAATTACTTACAGTACGCAGATTCTCTTAAATTATGATAAACTTCTTAAGTAGGTCCTTGGATGTTCAACAGCGGAGTCTCAAGGAAGACACACTCGATCAGCAGTCCCTTTGTTCTTCCTGCTCACTGACCCTGGCCTCTGGTTGTATACTCCTCCTTTCACAACACCAAATCACACCTCAGACACAGGGGTAGACACTCTCGGGAATCTGTTGCCGAAATCGACCGAAAATTCATGTCTCCTTGAAGTTTCCTTTTTGAAAAACGGATACGAAGCGAAAAGCTCAATCAAGCTCGCACGAGTTTCAAAATCAATCTGAGGAGCTCACAGGTCACTACCCGCGAGTTCCCCCTCTTTCGACCGATGGCCGAAACTTCCCGATTCGGGCCTTTACTCTCCCGAATCAGGTATTAACACGGCACGCGTTACAACATATATTATTGTTAATATATTGTTGTTGTTAATATTCATTAAAATTAAGATTCTTATAGAGTTAGATAACATGAGCAATCATGTTCGTTATCAATTCACAATAGATCAGTTTTTATAATTTACTCAATTTAATTTTAATTTAATTTAATTTAAGTTTGTAATGAAAATGGTGGTTGAATAAGGTCTTCTATCGATGATATTCAGTAAAAATTTTCTCAAAAAATTTACCCTTTTTCTTTATGATTTTTTAAATTTAATTTAATTTTATTTTAATTTAATAAATATTTTGATTTTTACAATATAGAATTCTTTTCATAGACATATTCTGAGCAATTAAAAACAGAAAATATGATTTTTCAAAAAAATATTTTTATAAAATATGTATTTTTATATAAAAATTGTAATTATGAATATTCATTAAAATTTTTAATATCCATTTGATGATTGATTTTTAATATAAAAAAACAAATCTGTTATATATTTTTTATTTAAAAAAATATGATATAATTATAAATGCAAAATACCTTTTTTCAGTACTGATAAAAAAAAATACAATTAATGATTATTTACTAATATCATCGTAAATGCCAATAACATTTTTCTTTTAAAGTGAGAATAAAATGAAAAATTTAAGTAAAAAATATTTTATTTAATTTAAGAAAATTATAAATAGGCTCCCGCTCGGAGGTGGCTCGCCGGAGCCAGGGTGGTGATTCCTTCTTCTGAAAGATAAAGAGGGGGAAGGGAGCCGCAAATAAACACGCGATCTTTTAGTTTTACCCTCCTTTATTCACCATATATATACAAAAAAAGTATAATTAGGGCGATAGTGGAGGTTCCGTCTTCTTCTTGAAAAAGAAAGAAGGCGGGTTTTTAACGTAAATTCACCTGTGAAAAAGAGGTTCATATACCCGTCGGTTTTGAAGATTTTCTACTAGGCTTAGTCCGCTGGGCAGACTACTGTGCGAGTCTCTTGAGATCGCGCCACGTCCCCCTTTTATACGTGACCCGCGAGTCGGCGGCAACTCCCGCTTAATTAAAACGGGAGCGTCTGATCGGGTGGCGTATAAGGATAACGGAGCAGCAGCTATCCTCCTTCCTCGCTCGTGCGAGTGACGGAGCGCACTAGAGAGCTGCTGCGCGCCCGAGAGAGACCAGGAGCTCCCCATTCGGGCGAAAACGTCACCGCGCCTGCTCCAGCTCGCCGTTACCTCGGTTGGTGGCGGCTGCAGGCGCGCGGTGAAGGGAGACTGAATCCCCGCTCCTCGACTACCCGGCTGAACTCCGCGGAGAAAGGGCAATATTGCTATCTCTCTCTCTCTCTACGGCGCGTAACACTCTCAATTCTCGGAATTTTGTTATCTCGGAACTGAGCGCGTAGTTAGGCCTTTGCCTCACAAATTTATGAATTTAATTTATAGTGTAATGTATTTAAACTTAAATTCATGAAATAATTTTTAAAATATTTGAAATAAATATTTTATTTTACATTTATATTTTTACTTTTTATAAGTTTTTATTATAATATTGCCAAAAATCAAAACATAATATTTGGTTCTTTCTGTATCTTATTTTGTTTGAATGAAAACTACTTCTATCAGCATTAATTTAAATAATGAATTTTATCTCTTAATTGTTTTGGACAGTAATAAGATATTTGACATGATACTAAAATTATGTTATATTATAATTAATATTGGATTGTATATTATTCAAAGTATTATATTATTTCATTTAAATAAATTTCAGATCCACGTGACGTGCGATGTGAATACAAATAAATTATTCAATTATTTTAGTCCGACATTTCGACAAGGTATCCCTTGTCCTCATCGAGGATAATTTATTAACAAATTTTTTTAATAATTAGTACATACATATAATTAATGGATACAAATAAATTTATTATAAACACAATTACCTAATTTTACATTGCAAAAATAAGTTGGTATTATACGACGTATTAGTCGTAACGTCACAGATTTTAATATAAACATTTTTTTAAATCACCTTAATTTATATGATTCGATAACGTCAGAGACTACGTTATAATGTTATTGTTTTTCATATTGTTGAGGATCATATAATATTTAAAATTTAACTTTTGAGTATCCTCATAGATTTGTCATATTATTATTAATTTTAATATATAATATTTCCGAAATTAAACGTTTTTTGAAATTAATCTCCCTATCGAGAATATCAAAGTTATCCCAATCGATATTGTGATTACACTTATAAGAGAATGCGGTCACCACAGATGTATTGCTATTATCTTTTTTCGTTTATTTATCCTTGTTTTTAAAAATCGTTTTGTCTCGCCAATGTATACCGATTAACAGTCTTTACATTTAATTTTGTATACAACATTCGTTTTTTCCCATTTTTCAATTTTATCCTCATCTTTCATAATAACTGTGTCTAATTTATTAACTATATTTGTTATTAAATTATTCCATACTTTTTAAATTTTTCTGCCGAAAAATTTTTTTTGAAATATCATAAAGATATGCAAGTATGAAATTTTCCAGTGTTTTTATTATTACAGTTATTATTATATTTATCTTTTCTTATTCATTTTTTAATATACTTATTGGTAAAACAATTAGAGTAGTCATTTTCCATAAGGTTCGATTTGAATATCTCTAGATTATGATTATGAAAACATTGATTTGATTATAACAATGATCAGTCTATTAAATTATAATCAATATTTCTTTTTTGTGACAATGTGTGATTGTAGTATCCTGTTTGACTGTGTAGATTTCCGATACCAATTCGTAATATTTCTACTATTTTGAGTCTTTATAAAAAAAAGTAAAGAAAATTAATAGTATCATTGTTTTTCATTTCGTATGTAAATTTTAGACGACTATTGTATGGATTAAAAGTATTCGAAATCACCTCTATATGATCTTTATGAATAGATTGTGTCATCTAGATATCTATAGTAAAATAATGGAAAGCAATTATATTTATTTTTTAGTGTATTTAGCCTATCGGACTCCAAGTTATCTATCAGTATGTATGCAAATAGAGGAAATATTGTTGAAAAAAATTTTTAATAAATTATCCTTGATAAGGACAAGGGATACTTTGTCGAAATGTCTACGTAAAATAATTGTATAATTTATTTTTATTCATACCGCTCTTCATCTGGATCTAAAAGTTATATAAATAAACAAAATTAAAAGTGCCTCCAATTTAATTTTACAACATATTATATTAATTATTGTTCATTAAGTACATATTGTTAATTCAGGAGTAAATTACTTCAGATTTTGATTGTTTGTGTATGTGGATTCTAATAAAAAATGCATTATTATTTTTTTGTTCGTATATCCAGAAAAAAACAGAAAAATAGAGGATTTTTTATGTTTATTGATAAAAGTTAAAAAATAACAATATACAATTTCTGCATGTTTTTTTATTTTTCTCTTATTGTTGCGTTGTGGTTTATTGAATATAAAATTTTTGTTAAAATCAAAATAACATAATGCATATATGTATATAAAAAAAGTAGTTAGGTTATGGAATAAAATTGAACATCAATTCATATGGAATATATAAAAAATTAACAAAAAAAAAATGCAAGACAATTTATTTTTATTGAGTGTTTTTTTTACAAACTAGTATATCATACGCAATACCACAACATGAAACAAATGAACATCTGCAGGTGAAATACTTTTATTATACTAGAATCAGAAATAGAGATTTTATATTCTCTGAAAACGTTACTGTTGAATTTTCACTCTGAATATCTAGGAGTAGTAGCGATTTCTAGACTCTCGAAAAAGACTCAATACATACCACAAATGTTCATCTGGTATGGTTTCTTTTTTAATATTTGGTCTCTTACCTCATTTTCCAATACATTTTGATGTAATTTTATTATTTTTATTCAAGAAACTTACCAATAATTTTTCAGTAATTCTCCGACGAGTATGATTCAGATATTTATTATATAGTAAAAAAATTAATAAAAACCTGTAATAAGGTAAAAATTTACCTTTGTAAATTTATTATATAAATTTATTATTTTAGGCAACAGTTCCATTTACATCTTATATTTATTTTAAATAAATTGTTTAACTCAAGCTGGTCGTGATCTTCTATTTAAAATTTTTAAATAACTTTCATAAAATTTATATAACTGCAAATTAAATTATTATTATGTTTTTCATTAAATTACACAAAATTATAAATTATTGTTCAAATTAAATTTTACTACATAATAAATTTGATCTAAAACTACCAACATTTACTTTTGTAAAATTAGGTACAGAAAGTGCAATATTTGAAACATAATATTATTTAAATGTTTCTTATGATTTCTATTTAACATATAAATAATTTAATGAATTATATAATATTCTTATATAAAAAATATTAATTTTTGAAAAAACTGAATTATAATTAATTCAAATTGGAATTTATCAATAGATGTATTGAGACATTACAAATTATACGATAAATAAAACTAAAAAAAATAAAATTATCATTTGTGTTTATTATATCAATTGTATTACAGTAGCCAAGGAAGTTAATTGTGAATTATCGGTTTTTTGAAGAAGATCTTTAATTGTAATTATTAAAAACATTCAATTTTTTAAAAGAACGTTTAAAAATGTAATAAATTAACTAAATTATAACAATATTTAAAACAATATAATTCAAATTTATTTATTAAAAAACTAATTAAATAATAAATAGGCAATTCTAATTATAAATGAAAGACTTTTATTACATGCATTTTTCATGCATAACTATTTTAATCGTTCAAAGGTATTTTTCCGTTATCTATTCTACAAGCAACTCATTGAGTATTCTTTGAGCGAGAAATAAAGAAGAAATCTTTCTATATGTGAACCATGTACGTTATTAATAAATAAAGATGTCGACTAGTGAGAAAGGAAGGCGACCTTTGATTAAACATGAAGACATTAAGGAGGGTGTGGGAGGGTGAATATGACTCTAATCATGTGGTGGAATTTTAGTAATTCGTGAGGATGATGGAAGAATAGCAGAGAGCCTTTTTGATATTCTCAGAAACCGTTTAAAGAGACTTCTTGTTAAATACTATTGTTCTTTGTCTAAAGAAGAAGGTATTTTATCAAAAATATGTCGACGATATCCATTATTAGAAAAATTAAAAGCATATGAGTTGAATAAAAATAAATAGATATTATTATTTGACTTACTCAACTTAATAACTTTTTTTTCAATATTTAGTATAACTTAATGGTACAATGGCTTTTATCAAAATTAAACGTTCTTATAATAACTAAAACTTATAATAACTAAAAATTTGTATAGAATTTATTTACATTATACTTGAAATATTCTATAAACAGTGATTCTAAAGTGTAACCTGTAGATATTAATATTTAGCTCTGGGAAAAATCCGATCAAGATCATTTTTTTAACTGGAAAAAATAAAATTCGAAGCATTGCAATATTAACTATTTTTTAAATTTATATAAATAATAATGCATTTGAAATATTTTTAATATGATTTGAACAATTAGTTTTTGATTCTCTTTTCATAACCAGATTAATAATTGAATTTTAATTTCTTTCTTTATATTTTTGAAAATTCCTACACAAATCTTTATATTTTTAAAATAAATATATCTGGTATTAAATTCAATTTTAAATTATTATTTTAATAGTCCTACACGTAATACAATATAAATATTGCAATAACATAAATACATTAATGATATTAAAATTAAAATTTTATTACTTCAAAAACCATTAAAAATAATTTTATATTTATTTATTTCTATGGTTTAATGAAAAGGTATTTATTTTAAGATTTTCTTATATTTTGCACATATATGTTAATTTCCAAATTAAATATGTGCATATAATTGTAGAAAATTCAATATTTAAAAAAATAATTATATGATTCTATTAAATTGCCTTTCTTTATTTATTTCTATTTATTTATTTGTTTATATATTTTGTGATAATATAGCAATATTATCATTATATTATATATTATGACTAACCTAAAAAGAAGTAATATTTATTTGTTTTGATGTTGCGTACTCACAAATACGATGAGTGGAAAATATATATATTTTAAGAGAATATTTTATTGATTGTTGACAACTTGTCAACATGCGGCCCATCTTTTATTTTCAATTTAATGTATTAGCGGAAGTCTTGCTAACATTGATGGCGCTTAGGTCGTTAAATTGGAGTGAGATAGAAAGAGGCGCGAATATGTATTTTAATATATATATATTATGTTAAACAAGTTAACAGAAAATAAAAACATGGAAAGTAGTGCGAGTAAAAGAGCGAAGGTAGGGAACGTTGATACACGCATTAAGTGTACTACTGTGAAGCGAAAGTTAGAATGTTGAACTGTGCGATTAATATAAGTGGCTAAAAGTAAAATAAGCGAGTTAAAGTGAGTGAAAAAGGATAGACAAAAGATTGTAGCACTAGTAAAGGAGCTCCTATATTAGGAAAGTAAAAAGTGGGAGAGATAGTTTCATGGTTCGAGAATAAAAAATCTACATTTGCACATGAAGTTGAAGAAAGTAAAAGAATATTACCATGAATAGCGTAAGTAAAAAGAATACTAAATATATGTATGAATTTTTTTATAATATTCGTTATTTAACAAATATAATAAAATAATGATCCTAATAATTAAACTTTCAATAAAAAGTTCTACTTGCTCCATTTGAACGTCAAGAATTCCTGTAAGCATGTATACGTGCCAGGCATTTAATTGTTTAGTTGTGTAGATAATGAGAAGGGGCACTCGTGTTTTCTGTTTTTTTTTCTTGGAGTCGTTCCTTTTTGTAATAAATAATGACTAAATAGAAGAATGCAGTATTTTTAAAACAACAACAAATTTATATTTATTAAAAAGAACAAGCCTCTGATTACTTGAGCATGAGTAGTGCAAGCAAATGGGAATGCAACTAATTTCGATGATGCGAAGGGTTCTTAGAGTTAGCCTGTTGATTCAAAAATAAAATACAATTGATAAGTAAGAAGGTGGGAAGGGAGATTAGGTTTATTGCTGTTAGAGCAGATGCTTATCTCAGTGGATTTTGTATTCGAACGCCGATATTTCGTGTTTGGTTGTCACTCGAGTTTGCAGCTCGGTTCGCAGATTAACCACCAGATATTATTGTGATCTGTGGTTGAGCGCGAAGCTGCGGCCCTTTTGCACTCCGATGACCTGATCGTCATGTCCCACTTGCACCATTACACCACCAAAGCAATTACCTTGCAATTTTATTAGCTTTTTCATCGTGTTACAATCACACTACGACTAATTTATATTTCTCATTCACATATTTTTTATACATATATGTGCATTATCAGCACTTATTATATTCATTTAGTCGATATCGAACGTTATTGGAAAATCAATTTATAAAAAAGTTTAAACTATCAGATCATCTGGACAATTTATAAGTATGAGCTATCAATATATCCATAATTAAAATTTTATTCTAATATAATAAAACATTAAGTTTCCTTAATATTTTCTTATCTGCAATATTGTTTCTTGTAATTTATACTCGTGTAATTCTTTGCGCGTGCATTTTAAAGTAGGCACTATTTTACACATGCCAATGTAAGGTAAATTACAGTGTTTTAACCTTTTATTTATTAATTATTGTATGTGAGTATCGGAAAAAATAATTTTTAGAAATTTACATATGCTCATGTATTGTTAGTAAATTCTCATTATGGCAAAGAGTATTTATTGGATAATCGATAATTTTTCAAAAATAATTTTCTTTTAAAATTATCAACAAACATTTTAATTATTTATTCTTAAATAATAAATCGAAATAAATCTATTTTTATTAGCAGTAGCATATTACGTAAGTAGTATAATACGAAGTATTTATACTAAATTAACATATATAGAATTAAATATTTGATAATTCATACACACGGTAACTTAATAATTGAATGTAATATTTTACATTATATATATATATATATATACAAATTTTATATTTATATTTTTTTAGAAATATTCAAAATATAGTCTATAACAATACACTTAACGATAAAAAATACACTTGTAATTATAAAAATTCCATTTAAATAAAATTATTTTTAATTGGCTATTATATAATTAAAAATCTTTTTATTTCATTAAAATAACATTAATTTTCGTTTTTCTCCTTAAAAATCATTATTTATCAGTATGTATAAGATAACGAAAGAACATCGAAATATACAAATGCATAGTATTACCATTCAATTGAAAACGTATTTATTTATATTTTATTTTGCACTAAGCTATCAATAACGTATTTTAAAAATATTTTTATTCAATTATTTTCTATAATTGTGTTTAAATTAGATGTAGACAATAGAGTGGTCGTTTAAAGTTTATGTTTTATTTTAAGAAAGTCAATAAACTTTTCTAGTATCTGTACTTAGTATAAAAGCAAATAAATGACAAGGATATTTATTAGCTTATTTGTACTATCTGTTCATAATTTATAACTTTTTTAGTATTTATCTATAGTCTTATTGAGAGAAGATAAAAAATGATAAATATGATTATTGTATTTTTTCAAGCCATAAAATTATTGATTTCAATAATGTTACTATCGAAATATAGATTACTTTTTAGTACATTTTCTGTAAAAATAAAAAGTATTTTTAATACCACTGAATTGAATTCAATATTATCTTATACTTAAATAATATATTTTGTACAAAACTGTTGAAAAATATGTATATTACTTGTAGCGTTCTTCCTCTATTTTTTTGCTCATGCGCTATGTACACGCAATGGGACATAAGGAGTGGGGGGAAGGTTGCCTTCGAGGGCTTTCGGCCGACTCACGAAGCTCGTGGTTTTTTCGTAGTCCTAACTCGGGTAACACGCGTCATTTATTCATCATATATGTATTCATTTTTTTATATGTAAATAAATTTTTTGTGTATTTGAAGTTATTTTTTTTATTGCGAAGAATCTAACCCCAATAAAAACTATATGCAGTATATGTTATTATCATAATTATTCTTCTTGCAGTTATTGTTCTTCTTGTATTACAATGTTTTATTACACTGTAAGTTTAAAATATAATAGCTCAGAAATGTATCATTATTACTGGTTTTCTATAAACGTAAACCAAAAATATTTGAGGATTTATTAATAATATTATATTTTTGTTATTGGTTAAACTATTTGTTTGCTTTTAGCACAACAATTTATAATTCATTATTACAAAATTTAATTTAATTTTATTAATAAATAATATGGATTTATTTTAAGAATACATATTTTTTAGGATATAAAAAAATTTTTTATCAAGATTTATTTTGTATAATAAGTATTTAGCAAATACAAAATATTTTATGAATTTTATATTATATATTCATGTATAAAATGTGTTTTAAATATTTCAATATAAAATAAAAATTTATTATTAAAATTAGAAATTATACTTTAGAAAAAAGAATACATTTTTTTAAAATTGTAACTAGTTAATCTAGTAAATAGAGTAAAATTACATACTCCCAATATATATGTCGTGTTAAATTAAATGAAGAAAAAGAAACCCTATATTATATCATAAAAGATACATTTAATATTTCGAAAATTTAAGAAAAATGAAAAGAAAAATAGACGTTTAATATGAGGGGATGTATATTGTATTTGCATGAGATTTCATTTTATTATCAATCTTTGACAAAGATGAATTGATAATATTTAAAATTATTAATTTTTTTGTGAAAATATAAATGTACTCCACTGCAATTTATAAATTACGCATAGACAAGTAGTCTAATATTTTATTAAAAATTAACAATCATTTGTTTTCAATTCTTGCTAAAAGCTATCGGACTGGAATAAGGATGATATCGCATTATATCTCACGCGAATGAAGTGTATGATTCAAGATCGAGATAAACAATGATAATGATAATACGAAAGCCCATTATCATTACAATATGATTTCATGTAATAGGGAACGGATTTATGTAATTTAATGGTTAATTTAATGGTATATCCAGTATTGAGTTAGTACTTTAACTTATCGGATTTTTCTCCTTATTTTAAAGAAAAGATATGAATTTAAATTGAATACATATAAAAGATGTCTGAATTATGTAGTTTTCTAATATTATTCTTCATAATTAGTATTAGTCAACCCTATTTTTATCCAAATAGCATTTAAGATCCATAAATATATACAATGTTTTAAAATACAAATACTGGCGCTCTCCCTCACTCATTGTATATATACGATAATAAGGTGTACCAACATATTGTATAGCAACACAAGTTGTATTGATGGTTTATTTTAATACATTAGAGATTATTTTACTTTATTGTAATGATACATAAATTACGTATTGGCAATAAAAAAGAATTCTTGTGGAATTTCAGTGGCTGAACGTTAATAAATAATTTTTTCTATATTTCTACGACTTTTTCTTCCTTGTCATTTTATTTATATAAAATTATTTTTTCCATGAAAACGAGTATGTGAATGAATAATTTGAACTGAATAGAACGCTAAAAAATTTGTATGTAAAATATTTTTAATCGATAGACTAAGAAATTAATATTATAAAAATATAATAAAAAAATTCAATTTTTATTAATCAATATATTATTATTAATTGTTTATTATAGACAAATAATATAATTTAAAAATTAAAATTTTATCCTGTGTTTGTATACATTTATAAATGTCTTCAAAATTTCGTTGAAATGAACAATTCTCTAGGATCAAACACGCGTGTGTACGTCATTTTAATGCCAAACGTAGACTCAGGTGTTCGATGTAGAGCATTAGTCCTTTAATAGGTGTTAATCTTTTTTTCCATTGCTGATTTTGAATCCAATGTATAATAGCTTCATATTGATTCAATTTTTATGAAATATATATTGAATTTAAATATTTGATAATTCATAATGTTTGATTTTTTATTTTAATATTAATTTTAATAAAAATGTAAACAAAACTTTATTTCCAATAATTATTTTAATAGATTACAATTTTAATATATTTTGATATTGTATTTATAATGTTGTCTTTTCACATTCATGATTCATAGTTTTTTATTTTTTTTTTTATATTTCAAAAATACACATTTTAGATTTATTCATTTATGGATGTTAAACATTTTATTTTTATGTATAAAACGATTTATCAATAAATCTCTAAATTTTTATTATTTTACTATCATTTAACAATAGTTTATATGATTATATTCTTAAAAAAATCGTATAAAAATAAAATCCTATGTGAATCTACATCTATTTGATTATATTTCAGAATAATATTTTATTATTTCAAAAAGAGAGAGAGAGAGAGAGAGAGAGAGAGAGAGAGAGAGAGAGAGAGAGCGAGAGAGTAAAACTTATCGTTATATAGGAGAAAACAGCTCAAGTGATGATTTAATGTTAGAATTGCATTATTTAATACCAAATATTGCATAGTAGATAAACGTGTTTAATTTGAAGTAAATATTTCGAGGCAGGAATTTGTTGAGCTAATGAATGTTTATGTAAGCGAAATTATAAACAAGAGACACGAGACCAAGATTTAACTATTACGAGGATATCATTGCCTCAGGTTTTGGTAGTTGTATGTATGTAAATTTCAATGTACGTATGTTTTCCGATGAATAGAATGTACATTTATGATTTTTATATAGAAGAACTACAGTAATCTGTTGTATAATAATTGTAATTTCTCTAGATCTATAATAATTTATAATTATATGAATTCAAATAAATATATCATAAGAATGTTATGATTATAGCAATGATTATTATCATAATCATTAACATTTTACTATTAGCATTAAAAACAGAACGTCAGTTCCTGGACAATGGTTAGGATCAAATAAACGTGATTACACATCTACATTTGTAGCTGTGTGCAACTTTAACGAGCCGTACGGCGTTTCTACGGCTGACTCGTCCGAACCTTCTGCACAGCATTAATAAACTTCAACAAATAAAGCCTAGATTAACAATAAACCCGTCCACTCACACCCACAAACCCAAACACACACTTGCGAATTCGGACTCAGGCGTGGTATCACTCATTACGATCAATTTATGTTATGAGTGACATGCTCCGAATAATCTAAACTATAACCTCCCATTCTATGGAAAACCTCTCGGTTCTTCCCCTATTAATCACATGAACTGTAAACAAATTTAACCTTTCGACTCGTATTACAACTGCGTACTATCGAGTAAACTAATCTCTTCTATGATTACTAACAGATTGGATATCATTAAATTTAATATTAACATTTCTTATTACGAATTAAATATAAACTGAGTTTCAATATATAAGAACATTTTATATATTCAAAAATTATTTGTCTAATTATATATTTCTTTATTTGTCACATAATAGATTATGAGATATGACAAGTATAACAACAAATAATAAGAGTATTAATGCTTTATTGAGCTATTTACAATATTATTTTGTAAATAGCTGTCCAAGATTATATTACATTATATTATATTATATTATATTATATTATATTATATTATATTATATTATATTATATTATATTATATTATATATTATATTACATTATATTATATTATATTATATTATATTATATTATATTATATTATATTATATTATATTATATTTATATTATATGAATTATACACAGGTAGCATGTAAACTCTTATCTGCGGAATAGAGCTAAATTTTTTTTCCCTCATCGTGGAGGATGAATGACTTTTCACCGCTGCACATAGGTAAAATGTACTCCGATAATCTTTAGTTACACAATCATCAACTATTGACCAATTGTTATTGCATTTTTTGAACTTGTTAAATATCTGACTTTGTATCAAGTAGTCTTATTTCATATAATAATATCAGTATTATTTTTCGTAATAATTGTATAGTTTTACCATTAGTGAACAAGATTTATTTTTCAATAATAAGTGGAGGTATCTAGTTTATATATGTCTTATTGATGTTTATATATGCACATAAATTGTGGATATAATTAAAATTTATTTATGAAATAAAGTGCAATAATATAAATGCATGATAATGGAGAGAAAATGTTATATGAGAATATAATTTAGCTAAATAGCTCTAGAATAAAACATGAACAGAAGAATAAGAATGAAAATGAAGAATGATGTGAAAGAATTTAAAACAATTCGACAGTTTTAAAAGTCAATCTCGATAAACCTTTTAATGAAAATTATTGGTAGTAATAAATACGATGAATTCCAGAGAATTATTTATTCAAATAATTTAAAAAATTGTAAATAATTTTTACATGATTAATAAATAGCATTGAATTATAGCATTTATTAATTATGAATATTATTTTATCAAATATTTACTTTATTTATATTGTACATACAATATAAAGTATTTTTAACCCCTTTTTTCGTCATATATATTTAATTTAATTTAGTATTTTCTATTGGATTTCAGTTTAATATCAAAGATTATATTACAAATAACTTGTAATATATGTTAAATAATAGCAATAACAATAAATTAATAAATTTAATGATCTTATATGATATCATTATAAATTAAATCTTTTTCAATTTATTAAATATTTATAAAATTAGTATCAATTGCATCTGCAATCACGTTCCAATATAAATCTTTTGATAAATGAACTTAATTTGATTAATTTTTTTTTATAATTAGAGAGCTCCAAACAGATAAAGAGACGTAAATTTGAAATTTCAGCTGTAGCTTTTGATTAAATATGATACAAACCATGCTGCATTTTAGACCTGAGAATTATATTATTATATCATTTCCATACTCCATATTTTGAATTATTTGTTATGCTTTAATCTTGATCGGCATTCCGATATATTGATTTGTTCATAATAGAATATAAAATACATGTTACTTCGTATTAACTTAATTTTCAATTTTATATATTTTTTTATATTTCTTTATATTTAAAAATTACTTTTAATTATAATTCAATGTAATTGACTAGAATCTGCTTATTTTTTTTTCTAGCTATTTTACAATATTTCATAATGTCATAGAAATATTTTTAATACATTTTTATAGTTTACGTATACGTATAATTTATAAAATGAAAAAGTACTTATTGGAATGAATATGATAAAATTTTAACACATACATTTCCAGAAATATTATTTTAAGAATTTTTACTGTTAAAAAATTGAATTTCGTTTTTAATTAAAAATGAAATTCAAATTAATTTTCATAAGTTATTAATAAACAAGGAGCAAATGTTAATGAAAATAATGACAATAGAAATGATAAATATGTAATCTTTGTGTAAATACTCAGCTTTCAAAATTCAAGACAAATTTGTATGTTTCGCTAAGTAAACTTAAGTTTAGAATGAAAATATTAAATCTGAAAGAAATATAGGGAGAGAAAATGAGTCGCGAGTAAAAACATACCTTGAGTTACTGGAGGCTACACTATTGTTGGAACGAGATCGGCGGCTCTTAAGAGAATCACCTCTGTTTACAACCCCTTTCGGTGTTATGCTAAAATGCCTCTGTCGGTAATATTCCTCCTCTACACCGGTATTGGGCATACTCGCAACCCTCGACCTTTGTTGTGGTAGGCAAAGATAATTTGGTCGGCCTGATGCTCTACAACCCGGTGTTTTTACCGATTGCGACCGGCTGTGATGAGGACTGCCATATCTAAAAATAGAAAATCAATCCATGATAATTATTATTTTATTCATTTCCGTGTTGAATTACTATCAATTTCCATGAGTTAATGTACCTCAAATTTATTTAGAAATTTCAACTTTTTCATTTAGAAACAATAATATTTATTGTGATTGAATAAATAATAACATTTTTTTCTTTACTGTTTTAATTATGAATAATTTTTTAATTTAAAGATTGAATTAAATTAAAAGATAATTAAAGGATTATAAAATTAAAAAATTGAATAATTAATAAGTGTATATCTGTAATTTTTCATTTCTATTCATTTTAGTTTTTTAACTTTTTGTTGTTTAGTTCATATTTTGTTAAATTTAGTTGATATTTTGATCGTATTTATTCCAATATATATATAACTTTATTATGAGTTATTGTGATTTCATTAAATTTATTATTTTCAGCTAAATTCAACCTTTGAATTCTTAACTTTTTAAAATTATACTTATAATTTCTATCTATAAATATAGATGAGGGTTTAAATATTTAATAATTTTTTTAATACAGATTCTAATTCTATTAAAATATGTTTATTCTTGAAATATTTCAATTTATATGACTTTCGTTTATCACATGTATTTTTTATCTATATTGAAGATATATGAACGTTAAATTAGGATTCAAGCATAAAAGGGAATTTTGGAGGAAATATTGACTACAAAACATTGAAAATAAATAGTTTAATGTTTGTCACATAATCAAAAACTCAGAATTATTTATGATTGTAGTCAAAGTTAAAAACACATGGGAATTTCCATAAAAATGGAAAAAAAAATGCAATGAATCTGAACTTATTTGTAGTGAAGTTTACTAAATTTGAAAATCTGGGAATTTAGATAAATATATTCAAACTGAACAAAAAAGAAAAATTCATGTCGTATCTCAGATGAAAAAGAAATAAATTTTAAAGTATTAACTAAAATGACGGTATAGATAGCGGTAAATATTATAAATCGTATGTCTGAAAGGCATAGAATAATTCTGTCTGCTTATTTATTTCCTCCTCGAGTTTCACATTTATAAAAAATAAATAAATAAAATGATAAAACAAAAAGTAAAAGAGGGTTGAGAAAAATTTTAAGAATAAAAAAGTCGAGACACGGCCTTCGATGCGAATCGAAAAACAAAAGCATTTGATATAAAGTTAAATGAAAATACAGTTATCGTACGTACTGTTATTTTTAAAATTAAAGTAAAATCTTTATTGTAATTAATAGTATTTGTTGAATTATATATTAGAATATGTATTCAATATTCAATAATCTACTCAGACATTATAAAGCTCTTGTAAAATTTTACTACTCTAGGAATTAATAATAACAACATTAAATAATAACAACACTAAAAAGAAAAAGACGAAAGCGATTTTTGATTTTGTCCCTTTGATTATAAACTCGTATATAATTAAAACAAGGAGTATCTTTTAAAATTAGATTCTATATATTGTTTCTTTTTCACTTTCTCATGATTGTTGGCGTAGCGAAAATAATACTGAACTAGTTTGTGAAATTTTTATGATTCAGTTTTACGGTTCTCTTCACGTAAAAATGATTTGATTTGTTATAAAATAATATAATTCGATTTGTAGCAATTTAGTACCAAATTTTTTAAAAGTGTTTATCCTTCAATCTAAAATCTGAAAAATTTTTACTTACTAATACTTATAATGTTACTATAATATTATTATAATATTACTAATGTTGTATTATCAATCTCAAAAACGTAATCCTCTGATGAGCAGTCATTAAAATCATTTATAGATCTTATATAAAAAAGAGTAGTCATGTGTTTCGATTTAATAATAGATTCAAGTAAATTATTTTATTCTTTACTAATTATTTTTTATTTATTTTAACAGAAAAATAAATTTCTTTTCAATTTCTTGTAATTTGTTTTCTTTACTTGTCCAACGAATTTTTCAAGACACATATTGTGTATTTCGGCATCGGAGATCACTATATTAATATTTCATACTTCAATATTATTTTCCTTAAACGTAATCCTGTTTCATTAGTTAACGTCGTTGTATATTCATGGATGATTAATTTTATTTCGCGACAATACTGTTTTAGAGCTTTAATAATAAATACTGTATTTCTATTTTTTTCTTTCATTTTTCTTTTTTCTATTTTTTAAACAATTTCAATTACTATAAAGTTATTGATTCCTCGGATATAAATTATAAACCTTTCCTTGATGCAGTAATAGCTAAGTTGATGATCATTATTTTCTCTACGAGATCAACTTTGATCAAACGTATATACATAATAATTTCTTATATCTCTATGACTATTCAATTTATAAAATAAATTATATTTTTCTGATTCTTTAAATAACAACCACATACTTGTATCTAGTTTAAAACTTGCTTAAGTCCTAATCAGGTTCCAGAATCATCATAGTGATCCTTGAGAATGAAACTTTGTTGGTAGAATTTGAAATAATTAAAAAAAATTAAAATAAAATAATGATGTATGTATTACACTGATGTTTTGATGTAATGTTTTCCTGTCCTTGTCATGATAATCAACTGTTATGGATTTTGATGAAGAAATAGTAGATAATTTAGTGGAAAATTTTGAACAGCTGGATAGGATTTTTTGATGTGAAGAAAAAACTCCTTGAATTCGGCAAGCAGAAAAAACTTTATTTTATTCACAACTTATCGTTTACAAGAGATTCGAACGATTGATTCACAATTTTCACTTTACAATTAATGAAACTCGTTCGTAGGCCCCTCCCTTAACATCTTAATTTTCTTTTGTTTTTAGAGGGTGGTTATGATATCGATTAACCATTCGAATTCTCAAACCTCGCTATTTTACAATTTTCGCACCCGCACATGCATACAAACACATTTTCCTGATTTGAAAACCTGGCATAAAAACTATAAAAAAGATCCGACAAAAAAAAAGTCATTACATTCTTGCTAAAGTCATAATCTCGTGATTTTATACAGATAATTAATTATAAACTCAAAATGGGCCATATTTGTCTATTGATATTATAAATTTCGCACGATAGAGAACGGCAGAGAGACAGAGAGAGAGAGAGAGAGAGAGAGGGAAACGAATCGGCCGTAAGTATGCATCAGAGGAAAAGAGATAGAAGATTAGACGGCTTCATTGCGACTGAACACAACATCCATATCATTCCTTTTCATACACTCATACACCTCTCGTTCACACAATTCTTAAAAAAATCTAAATATGTATCCCTTGGAGCCTCTGCTCTTGTTTCAACTAAGCGCACATAATTTACCTTCCGCATATTAATAGCCCATGAATACTTATGTCGCGAAATCCCGAACACACACCTTTTGGTATCCATCTTCGATTATATCTCTAACATTTAGTAAATATTATTGCCACACACTTTTCATATTTACATTAGTTTAAACACTGATTCCGTGGAAATTCTAACGCAGTATAATTAATTTAAACGAAATTTTATTTTAAACAGGTATTTGTGATATGAATAAATGTTTTATGGTAATTTATTATTATCTTTCAAAGTCAATAAATGTTTTGGCACAAAAATCGAAACATCTCGTCAAATTACTGTCGTAACATTTAAATCATTGTTTTATTTTAATTTATTTTATATCTAAAAAGAATTTTTACTATCAACAAATATATAATCAACTGTAATAAAATAATGGATGATTAATTCATTTTAATACATATTCGATGTCTGATTTATTTTCTCGCTACTTTTTAATTTTGTTCTCGTATCTTTTATATATGATGTCAGTCATGGATAGTTCCACAATACGTCTTTTTTCATAAATACGAATTAAATTAAGTAAATATCTTGCAAGGAGGTTAGCTTAATATATCCTTTAATAATTTTAATTAAATACATAGATAAAGATATTAAATAAGAATTAAACTTTTGCCAATATTCGGAAATAAGATATAAAACCATAGATCTATAACTAAATACAAGTAATTTAAGAGACCAATAATCATTTATTATAAATATTTATCATTAATTTGTTCACAGAAAGGCCTGTCTTGAGATCCACTACTAGATGTATCGGTTACGAAGATCGATTTGAAATTGACGAGTTGGCCAAAAGTTCGACATCCCTTTATACTTTGCGTGGCTCATAAAACCCGTTTAAAAATAAGTAGCGGTAAGGTCCATCAAGTTTTTATAGCAGTCATTTTATTGTTAGTAGCGCTGATATTGGAGTTCACGTTTAATTTAATGTTTAATTTTCCGAGCTTCGTATTGGTAACCGTTTATGGTTTCTATTTACTTATATTTATTCCATATTTATTTAATACTAAAATATAAATATATTAATTATACTGATCAATATTCTTAGTTACTCAACATATTGCATAGTGATTTTGTGCAAGAAGTCTATTTCTCTGAAAAAAAGCGTAGATGAAAAAGATTTGATATTAATATTTAAAGATTACCAAAGTGATTCAATCATTAATTCATGTGTGGATATTCACTATAATAATTAATAATAATAATAATATAAGTTAATAGGTTAAATCGCCCTTATTTCCGGGTTTACACCATTGTACTATATCATTATATTGATACATCTAATCCTTTTAATTAATTTTTAATTAGGGTATATTGTTTCCGCTTTACTATTTTCCAATAAATAACTGCTACTCTATTTTCAAATAATATTTTATTTCATTTTATTTCTTTTGTTTTTTTATATTTTTACTCTTATCTCGGTTTTATGTCAAAATTTAGAAACTACCATTATTTATCTGTTGTACCAGCAATGTTCTCTACATTTTAGTAGTTTTTGAATTTTAATTCTATATTCTGAAAATAATTGTGTATGCTACATGCATTTCGCGTAAATTCAGCTATCATATTCGTACCGTATTCTATTACAAGACTAATTTTTTGATAGTTTCGCTCATGCATATATGTTACACCTATTTCAAATTTTCATTTTTTCACTTTATTATTTTATCTCAAACTTATTCTTGTTTATGCACTCATACAACTTTAATAAATATTTAATTAAAAAGATTGGGTTTATTTAATTATAACAAAGAAATAAGGAATTCTATTTAAAAAATTTATTTCATTTTTTTTTAATTACCTTATAATTCATTATTAAATATAAATTAAATTTTCAAATAAATTAAATTTAAATGCTATTAAAAGTCCATGTTTCTTTGATACTTTTTCATTATATAGAGGATATATTAACTTGCGTTAAAAATGTATCAGTCATAAAAATACATAGTAAAAATGTATAGATAAAAAGAAAGTAGGTAAAATGCAGTAGCAAATTGATACGTTAAAAACAGAAATATATATGATGAAAGTAGTGACTGAAAAGACTATAGTTCAAAGTAAATGCAACGTTCCAATTTTATTCCAAATTACGCTTGTGAGTTATCAAACGATTTATAAATTTAAAGTTTTTAATTTCACAATTTTTTTAAAAAGATGAATAGTTTTATGTACTATTTAAAGTCTTGAAACAGTTTTGTCTTAATAAATAAGTTTCATTTTTTACTGAAATATTTTTATCAGAGTTAAATTTTATAATTTTTATATATTTTAAAAAATTTTTATAATGATTTACATTTATTTTTATATAAAATATTTTGAATGATAATAATAATCACAGTAGTTTGTTATTGTAGTTTAATTTGCAGAAACAGATTGACTTTAAATTAACAAGTGATGCAGATTAATTATTAAATAAAATACGTGATAAAAAACATTAAAACACTTATTTTAACGCACAAAAAATAAAAGTTTTATATATTTATACATATAAGCAATTATTCCTCGTCCATACCTTGTTTTTAGGATGTTTTTTATTGTTACATTTATCAATGATTTGTAAATAATAACCGTACTGTAAGTTTTATCTATTATTTGTAATTATCATTTTATGCTTTACTAAAATATTTTCAATCGTTATTTTTATTTTCTTTCGATGTGTTTCATTAAGTTATTTTTATTCATTATATACGCATCATTTTTCAGCCTTTTCTTTATTTAATATTTAGTTTAATCAAAAATTATTTATTTCATTTATTTATAACAATCATTTTTAGTTTTTTATATCTGTAAGCAGAAAATAGTGAAGCAGTATATCTTTTATAAATGGACAGTAAATTTATAAATGGAAGTTAAACTGCAGTGTTTGGAACCTAAAATGCTTAAAAAATATATGAATAATTTATTTTATTATTCTAAAAATTCAAGAATTAACAATTTTACCTTCATTTATTATATAGATGTAAAGTTAAATTTTAATGAAATTATTCTATTATCGTTACTCACGCAAAGTTCAAAATTATTTTAAAATATATTAGACATGAAAAATATTTAAAAATTAATGCATTATATGTTATTGATAAATTAGTTATATTTTTGTATGCGTATTTTCGAAAATCTGACCCGGCCCTTGTAAAGATTTTCTTCGCAAAATCCAGCGCGTAGGGTCGTCGTGCGATACGCGTCTGGTGGGGTTTTGATGGGGCGTCGCACAAGTAAAAACCCCGGCGCAATACAAAGTGGTGTCGCCTCAAAGTAGGCTGATTGAAAGAGTACAATCACCCGAAAAGCAAGCAAAGGAAAGCTGATAGTTTGATAAGCCGTAATGCAGTCTAAACTGAGGACGCGGGTCAGTTTTCTATATTATTTTTCGTTTTTTTTTAGCATCAAGACTATTTAAAATTAGTTTGTAAGCCGGGTAGATACCCGAGATTAATTATAATAATGCGGGCTTTTTCCTCTCAAATGTCAGTGGGGGGTTTTTTATGCCGTATATTTTAAATAAATAATAATTTATAAGATCTAGTAATATTGTATTACCCGCGTTACGTTTAAGATTAAAAACGATAAGCGATAGACGAATAAATTTGATATAATGAGTCAATGATCGTGCGATTTGAGAGAAGGAAGAACTATGGCTGACTGTTGGGAAGAAGTAAAACTAAGTAAAAAGATTCATTGGTCATCGAGCATTCTAACTGTCAACGCTGTCATTCGCTTTCATGAATCCAAGAAAATTCTGTTTGTAACTTCGAAATAAACCTTGTCTGGTAATGTATAATTTTGTTCAATGTTTGATATTTTATCCCATCAGTTTCCTTTATCCTTTTATTAATTTCAGGTAACATAATATAAATTATTCATCTATTTGTGTATGAAACAATTATTATTGAATAAATACATCAATATTACATTTTATTTCCTCACTTCTGCTAGGTTAACCTCATCAGATATTTCTAAATATTTGTTATATTTAAATCATAAAAAGTAAAAATAATTTAAGTAATGACCATACTTATTGTAAATCTACTTATTATTTATTATTATTATTTTAGAGTAGGAAAAATTTTTCCTAAATCAGGTTAAAAATACTCTCGGTTTCTATTTCAATTTTCCTTGGGTAGCTTAGAGTGCAGTGAAAGAGGTTGTTTAGTCGAAAGCATGCAAGGTAGATAGAAAAGAGATATATTTGTTAAATAAATAATTTATAGTATAACGCATTATTAACAAATTAAAGAAAAATTTTACACAAATACATTATAAAACTAATATATATGTTCATGCAATTCAAATTCACGCCATCAAACTTCGATATTCTAAATCACTATTCAACCACAAGAGGGCGAGAACCCACACTCAATCATTTAATTTCGATCGAGGTGATAAATAGATATAGATCTCGACTTGATTTCGATTTCTATATCCATTCGTACAAATAAATACATACGTGTATCTCTCACATATAATCAAATTCGTCGAACTTAGTTCTGTCTATTATTGAATATTCACTCATTCTCACCGAGGGTTTACTCAGTTAATGTAGCGATTTGTTGTGCCGTGCACAAAAAATCCATCAACCCGTTTACTATAACAAGCTATATTAGATATTACGCACTTTCTTACAATAAAGATTTATTGATTTAATTTTACAACAATTAAGTTGAAGATTTTTACCTTCGCGGCGGTCGAAATAACTTTCTTAACCTAACAATATAATTTTATAAAACATTGAATTATTTATACTGTAGGTATAAATATTAACGTTTAAAAAGTAACATACACATGTGTTTTAAATTTCTGATTTTTACCAAAACATTATACAGTTTATTTATCATACATATAATTGCAATTTATTGTAAATAATCGTTTAATAATAATAAAATTTTACTTGTAAATTTATTAAAAAAATTTATGAAATAATGAGATATCCTTAAAAAATACGTAATTACGGTTTATCATCGTGTCAATGGATTTAATTTACCCTTGTGTAGTGTCATTTTTTATACCATCCAATTTACAAGAATAAAGATTTTCTAAATAAATCAAATGTAAAAACTTTGAATAATATTGAATAAAGTAATATACGGTATTTTACATGAAAATTTTGAGTATAAATTTTAATTTATTTGTTGTAAAAATCATCGTTTTTTGAGAAAGAATTATATAATTTCTCTATTTGTGAGTTATATGTATATCTTTTGTAATATTTCATATAGAATATGAATTTTAATGTATAAAAGATTTATTACTTATATATAATAATTATAAATTGTATGTGAAATAGAAATTTTCGTCAATATTACACTTAAATGTATTAATTTTATTATGATAATGTGAGATTAATGGTAAGTGCAAAAAAAGTATTTGACTGGATTTTTGATTACCAGTAACCTGTTTTTTATTACTGTTCTTACCTTACTTTATTATTTTTTTGTTGAGTACAGGAATGGTGTAAATATTATTTATTTTTAATTTGTTTATTACTTTTTATACTCCGTATATAAATTAAATATTTTTATTTAAAAAATTTCAATTTGCAATAGTAATCTTCACAAATATAAAATATTAGTGTTGCAATAAAAACAATAGTGCAATTTGTATTAATAACTAAAATATTAATAGTAACACCATCGTATATAATATTAACACTTTTTATATATTCATATATTTTATATAATTACACTGAATTATTCTAAATATAAATGTAGGCCTTGTAGAGGATTTATGGCAAGCTCACGTGGCTGATGACCGTGGTGTTCTACAAAGATTGAAATGAAAAACTTGTGATACCGAGGACTTCGAGCCCTTCGAACATGGAAACAAATCAGTATATTCGTCTGACAATATATCGGCCACTTTATATTTGAAAGCTCGGGGTTACGAGAAAACTTGATTTCGGAATTTTCTTATCTTTAATCTTATGTTCCGATTGAACATGAGCGCAATTATACCTAATTGGATCAGACTACATACTTGACTGTCAATGGCCGTACGGTGCCTGAGGGGCGAGGACGCAAGCGGATAACGATGGAAGTAGTGTCAACAACCACCATTCTGCATATAATTAAATGTGTAGCTATAAATTGAAAAAAATAAAATGCTGGAACGGCTTAGTTAAGATAATTATAAAGCATGCTTATTTTATATATTTATTTATTTTTTTCATAAAAATATTTAAAATTTTTTCGATTAATATATATCATTGCATTGTAAAAGAGAAAATTATTTACATTTAAAAAGGTTTTTTAAAATGTAAATAAATAATATTTATTGTATAATTTTTACTGAATAAGATTATTAGTGGAAAGAAATTAAAAATTCTTACACATATGTCTGTAATATAATGTACAATATTGACATTTTTAACTCATAATTTGTGATGGTCCATATTCAGTTATTGAAATAATTTGACTGAAAAATAATTTAATATTTATTAATACATTATTTTGTATTTAGATTTCTAAGTATTAAAGTAATAAACTAGTACAAAGTGTGTGCAACAAAGCTGAAAAATAAGCTGATTTAAACAACTATTTTTTTTACGCATATTGCCTGAAAAGAATCTTGTATAATGAAACAAAGAGAGAATATGTGCTGAAGCTTGTTACTCGACTTAACAAAATTGTTCTTCTTTGAGTAACTTTTTTTTTTTTTTTTATTTTGTGATTTAAAAGTAAAGATCTAAAAGGTCAAGAGTTCTTCTCATGTGTATTCTGTTCCATACATTTATCTTTGTTGTAATCCTTTGACTTGGTTGTATCATTAATAAATTTGCCATTTTCCTGCTCTACTTTATTCTTTCTATAGACTTATTTTTTCTCTGACTTTGCAATATGATTTTTCCGAAATCATTTTTATATTTCTTTCATTTCGTTTTATGGTATATGGTTTCATTTTATACAATTTCTTGTTCATATAAACGACAACTAAAATCGAAGACTTATTATTTCAAACGTATTTGAATTATATGGAATGTTTGTTAAACGCCTATGTTTATTGGGTTGATACAATTCAAATTTAGATTTTTTTTCTTTAAATAGAAAATGGTAAGCAAAATTTCTCAAATTTACTTTGCAGAAAAATTTATTGTTCAAAATGAATATAATAAGAAAATAGATACATTAAAAAATAAATAAAATAAAATGAAAAAAGTATGAATACAGTAAATGAAAGGAGATAAAAAGAAAATATAACTAATAAAGTGTCATTACTATTTAAAATAAAACCATTATAAAAAGTCCTCACAATAAATTTATATTAAAAATAAAAAACATTTATCCATTCAATCAAATTAAGCTATTTATGTTAATAGAAATTAATATTAAAAAATATATGTAGTTTTATATAGTAAGAATTATTTAATTTTATATCCATCAAAGAAAAGTTTATACTGTGAATTTATATTCAAAAAAAAAATTTCCAAAATTATTTTTATTGTAATTATAATTAATCATTATTAATAATATTAACAATAATAATAATTAATTATTTATTGCTAAAAAATGATTTAGAAAAATGTATTTAAAATAAAAATTATTTTGAATATTATTTTTATAAATATTAAGTGATGTATAATTTTTTTTTTTAAGAATTATTAAATAACTTAGAAAAAATGAATAATATACAACTAAAAATTATTTTATAAATATTGCTAGACTAAAAAAAAATTACTAATTTTATTAAATAGAATAACATTTTTATAACTTAAATACGATAAATTAAAACAATTAAGATATTTCTATCCTCACAGATGTTTAGTTGTATGAAAAAAAATCATAAAAATTTTAAGAACAACAAGAAAATAAATAAAACTTAAGATGAAGTTATTAATAGTTTCCTTGATGTCGTTAAAAATAAAAAAAGTGAGTTTTTATCATTATTTTAACTATTAGAACTTTTCTATAAAGTCAAAGTTTGTTAGATCAGATAAAATAACTCTAAATGACATAAAATATAAAAAAAAAAACTAAAAAATTCCGAATATTCTCATAATCGTCTGTATCTATTGAATATGTAATCATAAATCTTGATAAGAAGCTTTTTAATGAGAAAAATATTGCTAAAGAGAAAGATTCTTTTTCAATTGCCTTTGTTAGAGTATAATACTATAGGAAATTTGGTAATCAAACCTGATTTTATTTAGTTATATTTTAAACTATTAAACAATATGAAATATACATTTAACAAAAATATTAATAATTTATATTAATAACAATAATATACTTGCACATATATATATATATATATATATAAACTTTGTAATTTTTTCTTAAGGTTGATTGAAATTAAGTGTTGTCACGTATGTAAAATTGCATATGCATACGCGACGATTTGATATATTAATATCAGCGAAAGCAAAGGCGGAACATTGGGAAATTGACATCGAGGTAATCGACCGGAGTCGCGAGTAACGTGAAACCCGCGAGTAATAAGAACTTCCGAGCTCGCCCAATTGCGAAAATTCAAGATCAGAGGCGACAATGAATATGCAGAGGTCAATCAAAAGGTAAAATCGAAGAAAGCTGACCGAACTATAATCAAGTAGAGGCACCCGGTGGGAGAAATGACGGATTTGGCAATTTCTCTATACAACGGAGGTAATAAGTCAAATCGAAAAACACGTAGGGGCACTTCAGAATTGGACTTCAAATTGGGACTATTAGATTCGGTCGTACTTCGGTTCGGGTTCTTTAATACTTATTTGTTTTACACAATCGGGACTTAGCTTCGTGACACAAAAGAAAGTTGTCTTACACATTGCGATACTTATCTCTCTCGTTCATAAAGAGAAATATAATAAAACAAAAGTATTATATTAATTATCTCGCGTTTTATTAATTGACGATTTCCGAACCTCACAAAGGCCAAAACGCTTCGACCAATTTGGCTAGGGCAGAACGATACCTGGAGAGAGAATATTGTCGCGATTCGATTATTAAAGAATAAACATAGTCGTAACCTCTTAGATACATAACAGTGTTATTATAAAAATTTAAAATTTTTTTACTCTTTTTTCACTTTTTAAAATTTTAATCTCTATGTTTCAGTACAAATTTAAAAAAAATACATATTTTATGAAAACTAATCATGTATTATTTTCAACTGAAATACATTTTTTTGAAATCCCTAATTTTTTATAATAAAATATATATATTTAATCTTATTTAATAACTATTTATTTAGTAAAGTAGTATAAAATTAGATAAAAAATCCAATATATCAATTTCATTTATATTAAATAATTAATGTTGTCACGTATGTAATATTATTATTATTATTTATGTCAACAATTACAATTACGAATTCCAAAACGAAAAGAAAATAGTACATGCATCGGCAAATAAAGACAAAGCATTAGAAAATTGATAATGAAGAAATCAAACTTAATGACAAGTAACATAAAACCCGCGAGTAGTAAGAACTTTTGAATCCGTCAATTTGTGAAAATTCAGCACTATAGCCGATAATGAATACGTGAGGTTCAATCAAAAGACAATAGCGCTAAGGACGCTAATCAAGCGATTGCAAGACATCACGGACCCTGGAGGGAGAATTCACGAATTTGTAATTCTCCATTCATTGCAAGTAATGGGTAAAATCGAAAGAAACGTATCGGCACTTCGATTCTGAATCTCGAAGATATTCCGGTTTTGGACCTACTAAAGAATCGCGTACTAATAGAATCGGGACTTAGATATTTCTTTAATACGACGAAAGAATTGGTTACTTTGTACGCGATCATGTTTAGAGTCACTGATTAGTCTATCGATAATATTACACTTATCTCTCATCCGTTATTTATTGATTAGAATGAATAATATTCTGTCTCCCTAACTATCGTTGTTAAATTTATTTATTACTAAACCTTATAAAGGTCAAAGCGCTTTTACCGCTTCGGTTAGCGCAGAACTGAACTTGGCATAAGTTACGTTATTACGGATTAATAATTGAAATATAATTATATACGTGTCACGATAGTTTTAATACGTAACGATGTTTAAGTAATTTATTCATTTGATTTTAATAACGATTTAATAAATTGAAATATTTATATAGAATAATGAAATGAATCATAAAGTTTTTCTAGTAATATTTTTTATAAAAAATATAAATACTTGTAAAAGAACCCTTATTTTACAAGAAATACAATGTTCACATGTATGATAATGTTTACTGTAATTTTAATAGATTTTATTAAAAATTTTGTAGATTTAAAATATTTGTATTTTTTACGATAGAATTAGAAAACTTAGTATCTCGACACTGGTAGATGTAAGTATATCATCCTGGAGAAAGTGGGGTTTGAAAATAGTGCCTCAAGGTTCAAAATCATATATTACCGTATTATTATTATACAACAGTATTATTTCGGAAATAATAATAAGTAAGTTCTTGCTGTTATGAAAGTAACTAGTTTCTCTGGTTGTAGTAGTATATCGAAGCTAATCTGATTTTGAATAAAATTCTTACTTAAAATATTTCAAATAAATACTGTCAGTTGCTTTAACAGCTACTTTTCATATGATCGTAGAAAAAGGACTATATTATACGAGGAAAACTTTTAAATACATAATGAAGTAATAAATATTATATTATGAGAATATAATAAGGAATTATTTTAATGTAGAAATCTCAGACGAATACGTGCTGCCTCCACTAACGGTAGATTCGGTGAGTGGTCATTGGCCGTTCAGTGTTCTATTTATAGAAAAGGTTTGCAGAGTAGTTGAGGGCAGTAAATTCAGAGGGGCCGAGGGAAATGCAGTTCATTCTGTCTCAAATGTTTATAGTAAAAGTACGAGGATATGTGGGCGTGTATACCTCGACCGTCAATAAATGAATGATCAAGACCCATGTGCTGATGGTGTTGAAGCGAACCATGCGAATCCGAAAGTTTTCCGATCCGTAATAAGGGATTGTGCATGAAATGTATATTTTAAGACTAGGAGTAAATTTAAGTAGTATATAGTAAATAAGTTAAGATATGGAATTTTGTGTAACGCCCTCCATGTAGATATCTTGAAAATTTTATAGTTCCTTACGGGTGTACATGGAGGGTCTTACATAAAATTCCATATCTCAATATTTGACATTTATTTATTTGTGTAAATTTACTAATAAATAGAGGCCTGAAGAAGACAACGAAAGTTGATCGAAACGTTGCCTTAAAACACCATAATAAAGTGTTTTTAATTTCACCTACACCCGTAAGGAACTATAAAATTTTCAAGATATGTTAAAATAAGTTAGTTTATACACATTAGATTGTAAAAGGCTTTCTCTATCTGTTTACCCGCGGAGGGTTTTTTATGTCAGGTAATATAAGTTTAGAATTAAGCGTGCAAAATAATCAGCAGATGCATCGACTTCCAGTTCTGAGTAGTTAGGACCGAGATCTGAGTACATCTGACCGCTAGGACCTACGTGATCTGATCCGCTGCACTTCACGAACTTCAAAGATGATAACGAGGGAGCTGAAAATTTGTAATTTTTTGTAAAGCTTGATTATTTTTCGGAAAGATAGAGAATTATATACAAGATATAAATATAGCTGTTGGAGGAATAATTTCCAGATTTTCTAATGTTTTCACTCATTCGAAATCTTGATTTTAGCCAACGGTAACCTCCGATTTTTCGAAAAATTGCAAGTTCGTTTAATCGCATCATATTAACTGTAATTAATTCGAGACTTTTGAAGAGAAAAAATTTATATTTAAGCATTCAAAATCACCATCGTTTTAATATTCAAGGATCTAATCCTTCTTATCCATAACACCCACTTAACCTCTATCAGTGAATTACTAAAGCTTAATAAGATTTAATAAAACTAAACCATAAATAATAACCATACTAAAAGAAATTGAGCAAAACTAAATAAAACAAATTATGACATTTTGGATTACTATATTTTAGAAAGAAAATAATTTAAAATAAATCATGGATAAATATAGAGAATTAATAAACGTAAAATTGAAACAAATTTTGTCATCTGAAATATTCAATCACGGTATAAGTTTATTTTTTCTTTCGCTATCGGAAAAATTTTTTCTGAAGAAGCGTGAGTTTGATAGCGGAGATTCAAGAGAAAGAGAGAGAGAGAGAGAGAGAGAGAGAGAGAGAGAGAGAGTGTGTGAGTGAGAGATGAGAGCGTAGGGTATAACAGAGATAATAGAACCAGATTGGTTTCTATTGCGTGTTTGAGTATAATAAGAGTCACATCGGTTCTGCAAGAGAGAAGAAAATTCCTTCCAAAAATGTATTTTGAAAATGTATTAGAAACTTTTAACACCGAATTTTTATCTAAATAGTTTTATAAAGACATAATATGATGTTCCAAACCGATAGTGGACCCACAGATGTATACAAGCCATCTTTTGCATTTCTCAATTTTTGAAGCTAAAGGTGTATACGATGTTGTATACATCAACATAAAAATCCATTATATATGGCTTTTTTAAAGCGACTCAGTCGATTTGTTACCGTTTGAAAAATTGGCCTTAATAGGGGTCGTTCGTTCTGCTCCAATATTTTAAGCGGAACTAAAATTTTGCAATATTAATTTATAAATTCAAGAATAAAATATTAATTAAAGCTATTGAGTATATAAATATGAAGGTGTACAAGTTGAATAATTGTGTATATACAAAGGAAAAATAAATTTCAAGATATTCAGTATTGATTGATCTGAATTTCTGTTACGTTGAAGTGTTTGTATCTATTTCTGCATTTATATGGTTTAAGAAAATTTGTTTCAATTCTATTATCATGCAGTATGTCTACAGTAATATTATAAATATTATGTAGAAATTTCATAGTATATTGAAAATTATTCTCAATATACTATGAAAAATAATAATCTTCATACATATATTAATATTAATTTATATATTTTAATATTAGTATATATTTTGTTAAATATGTTTTGGAGCATCTTACAATATATAAAAAATATATTATCAAGATTAGTGTATAATATTATATTATATTATTTAAACGTGTTTCAAGACAAATCAAAAGGCAAAATTTTAGATGACTGAAATTGTATCCAATGAGAAAAAATATGATAAATTTACATGTTATAGCACGATTTTCTCTGATTAATTAATTATGAAAGTAACAAGGATTTTTAAGAATGATTATATACTTCAATATTATTAATATATAGAATACACAAATAATATCTACTTTAAAACATAAATTCTATATTTTTTTATATAAGGTTATCATTTAATTTATGAATATCTTTATTAAGTTGCAATTAAGAATCTTCTTATTTATGATATATTTATTTGTATGAATTTATAAATTTAAACATTTTATGATGTATAATTATAAATATTAATAAATATTAACTATAAAATAAAATTGTTATTTTAAATAATAAAGTTGTAAGAATCTCAATGTTGAGTTATTTGTATATAATATATTTTGACATTAAAAAATTTTGTTTTTATTAAATTATATGGTCATTCAAGTACTATTAATCATAAATAGTGTATTATAGCAGTTATTTATATTCCCCATAATCTTATTACTATACAATAATCTATAATGGGAGTCAGGTATCTTCTCGGAGTTATACTCAGAATTTGAATGAGATTCATACAATAAATTTTGAGAATATAAGATGGTGATATTTTCAAAGTAAGAGTATTGTAAGAAAACTTAAGAGTTAGAAAAAATTTAATAAAATTATGTATTAAATGAAAGCTGGATAATACATTTTGCTAAACTAAAGTGCCATTCAAATAACTTTTATAAAAGTATACTTTTTTATACTTTTCTATACATCATAAATCTAAAGGTTATTCCGAATTAAAAAGTTAACTTATTTTATTTACGTCTAAGAATGGAAAACATGAATAAATGCAGTTCAATTGATAGTATATTTTAAGGATATCAAGAAAATAAATGATAAATGGAACTAATAATTTAATATTAATTTATTGTTAATTAATATTAATAATAATATATAATAATTTGATAAATAATTTGAATTTTAAGTAAAATTATAAATCAAATAAGAGTAAATTTTATGAGTAACTAAGTTATTTTTTTTTTAAATCATTGAATATTTAATACTTGGATATTTAATTTTATAATTGTTCAATCTTAAGACTGTGATTTAGAAAAAATTGATAGTGTGATGGGATAAAGGTGCTTGAAATGAAAATTCCATTTATAGTTACGGTTAAAAAATTTATGTGGGTTAAGAGTTAATGGAGAGTCGAACGACTTTCAAGATTAGAAAAGATCGACAGATAATTTATGCTGGCATATTAGATGTGAGATAATTGGCTTTATACTATTTTTTATATAGTCTGGATTGATTTGTTTTTTCTATATATAGTAACTCTTATTCGTGGATTTCTTTGTCAACAAATAATAAAATAGTGTGTTTTCTTACAATGAATCTTATTGCTGGCTTGAAAAAATATATTTTTATGATTTTATATATTAATTTAAAATTCTTATATTTAATGCACTTCTATTTTAATAATTGTAATGTTATTTTAATTGTTTAAAATAATTTTTATAAATTATACTAAGAAAAATTAAATAACCATAACATTATTTGAAACAAATGTGACACATTACTCTATTATGTAAAAGGTATGCCAATATTAGGAAAGTCAATAATTTAGTAAACGATATCAATTGAAAACAAATGGTTAATATTATTAAAACAAGACAATATTTTTTTTAATTTAAACAGCTTCTTGTTTGATATACATTCAATTATTGTTTTACGAATAAATATAATATAATAAACATAATTAATTAATCTAAACATGAAATAAAGTACTATTTTTATTTTATATACAAAATTTCTATGGAAAGAAATATTATACATGAACTACATTAAATGGTCATGATATATTAATATCATTATTCAGTTTAAATTTGTTTTATGTCAATGATTGTGAATTTTTAGTTTCATTAAGTTATATATTTGATGCGTAAAAAATCGTTGAGTGTATGCTCAAGCATAATCGCGTCCCATACAGGTGCGGACCTGTATTATATATAATAATAATTATTATATATGTGTTATATATTTTATATCATGGGGAAGAGAATTAATAATTCGAGTTGGGTAGCATGTGATTGGATGCGGCCAAGTTTCCCATCAGAAGGGGGTCGGTATATATTCCTGGTTGGTACTGGCAGGCTACTACTTAAGACTCACAAGGTCACGCTCTTTAAATTCAGGATTCAAAAACACGGTTCATAATTCGCATTCAAGCAGTCGCACCGACTGATAGCTTTCTTCTTACTATTATACTTCGTTATAGGTGGCAGTAAGATTATCTAATATTTACCATTCTAAAGGAACTACTAATTCACTAGCCCTTTTCAGAGTTTTTTCTCATTACATGACTAACTCATTCTTTCTTCACCCAGATACATACGCTTCCACACTATCTTGAAATAGTACGGTCGGTCTTGTTTTCTTCAGGAACAAACTATCAAGTGGCCATACATATCCTTATACTTATACACTATCTGTATAACTTACACATACATTTCACACGCAATACTCAATTACTCATAGTTCTTTTCAGTACTATTATTGGAACACATTTTAGAAGTCATATTGCTGATTACACTAACACACACTCTTACTTGCCTTTTGAACCCGTCTCTCTCTCACAACTCACACACACACACTTATGTGTTATTGGCACTCGAGCTCGTACACACTCCTGCATACATTCACATACCTAACCTCTCACGTAGGCTACACAAAAATCCGGAAGTCACGGTCCCACATCTTTTCTGGTGCAACATCTTAGCACCCGCGCTACTCCATCTATTCCCGGCAGCTCTATGGCAATCCATAAACCTGACTTATATACTTTGTTCACAGAGTCTCTCGTCAATATTATACATGACCTACATACAAGTACAACTTCTCTTCGGTCGTATTAACGCAACCACTCCCCTTCCTGAAGATAACGGATTCATCCCCGTCATAAGAGGGTCTAAAAAAAGCAGCATGTCAGGTTCCTCTCCACTCACTCACTGCAGTCACTGAAGTCTAGCAGGTCTTGATCATCCAACCCAGAACACAGCTTTGCTTTCGGCATTTTTAGCGTCCTGTCTTCTAACCGGTGCGATAGGCAGAATTCGTTCACTCCATCCGTCATTAACTCCTCAGTACCAGGCTGTAGAGAACTATACCATCTTAAAAGAGTCCAACAAAAGGGCCATCTTGCACCAATGCTCCGGAACAAATTTGCATAATTCCATATAAGAAAGAAATTCAAAGGGTCTCAATACCCCTTCAAAAGGTTACAGTAGTCTTGGATTCTGTTATTATTTATCTAGATTCAGTTCTCTTATTTCGCACTCTCGCCAAGCTACTCGAACAGCACAAGATCGAGTACTCTACCAATCAACTTCCCGAGGACTGGAATGCTATTGCAGTAATTCAGAAGGTCCACGAGGATCTCTCAGAATAATTCCTCCTCAACTACCTTAAAACCAAAGAACTTCCGGTCAACATAGTTTACACCACGACTAAAGATTCTAATATAAGACCATTGGCCGTAGTCTACTCAGATAAATCCAACTATAGGGCAAATGAAATTCTCAACTTCAAGAAAATTGAGTTGTTTGACGTCATTGTCGAAAAGAATAAAAAAGTCAAATAAATACCACAGTACAGGCGTCGTCAGCGATTTCGACACACGGCCAACTACTGCAAGGCAGGTTGGAGGTGGACGTTCTGTATCGAAACCCATTCTATGGGTGTTTAGTCGAAGAAGAAAATCCCAAGAAGGATTATCCTAGTGCCTGTGCTCCAATTTTGGCGGCTAGCATAGGGCTTCGTCCAAGGATTGCCCAGAAACCCCCTCCTGAACTACGAATACTCCCTCCGTTCAATCGGTCAAAGCGTATCAAGCAGTTAAATTCCCTGCACTATCGGTACAAAGAAATCCTCCCTTGACGGTCTGACCACAGCACCGGAATTTCTACTGTCTAACTCCTCCTTCGTTAAGTCCACTGCCATAAGCTCATTACCGGGCCTCGGAAATCCTCCTACTCTAGTCGTCGACAGTCACCTTCTCTTACCTTTTCTCTCATAGGTACAGATAGCTATTTTCGGTATCCAAGCTTTTATGCCCAGTCCTTCTCCTCACCTAAGGCTCTCTCTTTTCCATCTTCTCAATTCATTCTGTAGAAATTGCCTGTATTATGGAAAACTCTATATCCTTATTATTTCTCTCCTTCTAATAAGCTATTCTTTTCGGGATTCGTGGTTTTAGGAAGGTTCGCGACATCCCTTTCAAAGGTGGTGGAGTAGCTATCCTTATCCGAAGGAGGATTCGGCACATCCCATCTGCTTCCTTTCTCAAGCGGAATCGGTAAGCATAGATATCCTCTCGGATTCATCTACTCGTGTTATTTTCTTTTACTTGTCTGTCAGGGCAAATCCTTCTCCCGATTAATCAAAGGTTGTTTTTAAACAGAGTTATACCTACTATAGTAGTCAGAGACTTCAATGCCTGACATGAGTCGTGGGGCTGCCCTACCCGCAATAATCATGAACTCCTTCACCTCTATCATTGCTTAATTACACTAATTTATTTTTCGTGTTTTATCTTTTCTTGCTTCTTCTAACTCAGCTTAGTTCCACACTTTTAGTTTACTCACTTTACTTTTTCTCTCTTCCAGCAACGTATAACCTTCGGATTACTAATGCCCCCTCCCGCATTTTTCCTTCATCTCACTTTCTGTATTCAGCAGTTCAAGTTTTTTTACTTGGTAACATGCTTCAGATGACCTCAACATTACTCACCGATGGTTGTCTATAATATCTTTTTTTCTACCCTGGAAATCCCTTTCTTTATCAAAAACAAAAAAAAAATTCGGAATTCGATATCAGGTAGCCATGAAAAGCAGAGCTTTACCTCTTTCTCCGAACCCGAACTCGAACCATTTCACTATTACCATCTTTTTTTTATTTTATTTCGCTTTACCATTCCATGCCCGACATGTTCAATCCATCATTGTCAGAATGAACGATGTAGTCGATAACGGTTTGAGAAACGGTTGAAGAAGAGCAACCAAAAGCAACATAAATGTTCTTCTTTATAAAAGACAACTTACCTATTTAGGGACCATTGAGAGCAACTTTCTCTCGTGAGAGAACAATTCGTCTTCCTTAGGGCAACTCATACTCGATTAAGACACTCTTTTCCCCATGATACAAATCTTCGTATCATATTTATACTTAATAATTTCGTTCATTTTACTTTAGCATGTATTTTTTTGTACAGATTTGTAAACAGAATAATTTATGTACTTTATTTAATTACTTAATTTAGCTATTAGTAATAAAATTATTGATTAATTAAATAATTTAAAGAAATTCCGTTAATGGTCGCTTTGAATAACACATCGTGTACGCAAAGCAGCGTAGTTAAGCATAGGAAAACATTAGTGAGAAACACAGAGGACAGTTAAAATAGATAAAAGCTGTTAAGAAAAGTGCAGGGAGTGAAGTGAGATAAAAAGTGAAGTGCAAAGGAGTCGGGAAGAAGATAAAAAAGACGTAAAAGCAAGGCAAGAAAACAAGGAGGTTAGGGCGAACCACAAGAAACGAGTCTGTTCGTATATAAAACGGCGGGCGTAATACTGACGTCTTTTGACGTCAGAATACCGACGTCCACTGCATATACGCACAAACCCGAAGAAATCGAGCAGCAATTGAGGGGAGGTGCCAAATTCAAGCAAGTACATTACTGCTAGGTGACAAAATTGTTTTTTTGTGTATTTTTTTGCTTTGATTATTTCTGATAATATAAACAATAATAAAAATAATACAAAAATTTGGAAAGCACAAATCAACTAATAGACAACATAATAAAAACAAAATAGTAACAGAACATATAATATACAGAGAATAACAAGAAAACTACATAACACAAATAAAATAAAAACAGATAAACAAAACATAGAAAAAACAGCGGATAGCAATTACATACAATAGAAATAAAATACATATACAAATAAAAAACAGAAATACATATAAAACACAACAGAATAAACAAAGCAAAGGCAAAGCACAGTTCAGAGCTATGAGCGGGAAGCAAGAAAAAACAAAAGCAACCAGAGGCAGGGGAAGTGGCAGTAAAAAAGAAAGTGGCCAACTCACCCTCGATTGCACCAAGAAAAGGGTAACGTGGGAGGAAGAGATAAAGGAGGAGGATACTCAGAGGAGATCCGACAGAGAAAGAAAAGGTAGAGGAAAAGAAGAAAGTGAAACAGAGATAGAGAGAGCAACGACAGAAATCATAGAGAGAATGGAGGGATTGGAGAAAAAATGGGAGAAGGAGAGAAAAGAAATCAGAGAATGGATGGCAAAAATAGAAAAAAAACAAGAGAGAAAGCTGGAAAAAGTGAAAAATGAATTGATGGAGACAAGGGAGTGGGAGAGAAAAAAAGAGATAAAGATAAAAGAACAGCAAAAAAAAGTGGAGGAGCTAATGGAAGAGAGAAAAGAAAACATGGAGTGGAGACTAGAAATGGAAAAATGGACAAGCAGCTAAACAGGACAGGGGAAAGAGGATACAAGCGAAGAAGAGGAGAGAGACAGGGAAACGACATCGAGAGCAAGTAGCAGAAGTAGTAGTAAATCAATTATCTCTAGATGGAGTAACTGCGAAAGAGGCGGCAGCAGGGCAGATAGCACGATGTTGGAGAAGGAGGTGCAAGAATTCAGGAAAATAATAAGGGAGAGAGAAAGAAGAGACAGGGAAGAAAATGTGGTGGTGAAAGGCGTTGATAGGGCGGAGGTGATAAAGATAGGAGTTGTAGAATGGGCAAAGAATTTCATTCAAAAGAAGCTTTGTCTAGAAGAAAAAGCTCGAACTGTATGGCGAAGTAGCAGGATGATTATTATAAAAATAGAGAATTGAGAGACAAGAAACAGGGTGTGGGACGCGAGAAAGTAGTTGATAGGCACGAACATCTTTATGGATTTCGACCTTACCTTCGAGGAAAGGCGCATTCAAGATGAAATCAGGGGATGGATGCGTGAGGCGAGAAAGGAGTGTTTCTTCTCGAAGGTGGAATTGAAAAAAGTATTTATAGATAGCAAGTGGGAAAGGTGGGCAGGCAGGAAAATCCTGGAATCCATGAAAAAAAGAAATAATAACAACAAGGAAAAAGTGGAAAAACATAGAGAAAAAGAAATTACCCGAACACATGCAATGGGCCATCATAGGAGCACACAGAGAAAAGAGAAAAGGAAGGGCGAAAGGGGGAATAATAATAGGAATAAACAAAGACTGGATGCTACAGGTACACGAGCTGGGAACAAACATAGGTGAGGGAATAGTCAGATCTAGGATAGAGATAGATAATGGCAGAAAAAAGATGGACATATGGGGGATATATGCCAATCAGAAAGGAGAAAAGAGGGATGAATGGAAAATAATAAAGGAAAGAAGTTACAGTGGAGAGAAAGAAGTATTAATTATGGGAGATTTTAACGTAAGATCAGGAGAAAAAGGAGAATACATGCAAGAGAATGGAGAGGGGACAATGTGCAGGAGAAGGAGTAAAGACAAGAAAATAGACAAAGAGGGAAAAATCTCAGTAGGCAGGATTATAAGAAGTGACCTCAGCATTCTGAATGGAACAATGAAAGGAGATGAAAGAGGGGAATATACATACATAGGAGCCAGAGGCACCACGGTTATAGATTTGGCGATAACAAACACAGAGGCAAGAGATAGGGTGAAAGCTTTCAAGGTAGAAGACAGGGTAGAATCCGACCACTTCCCGCTGGTGATTACAATGAAAATAGGCGAGAGAGAAACAGTAGGAGAAAGTCGGGAAAGAGAAAGTTCCAGAACTATAACAATATGGAATGAAGAAACCATAAGAGAATACAGAAGAATGACAGACGAGCTATATAAAGAAATGAAGGAAGAAAAGGATATAGACACACTTTGGACAGAAGTAAGAAAGAAAATTGAAAATAGCATAGAGAAGAAGGAAGTCAGAAAGAAAAAATGGAAGATAGGGGACTACATATGGTATGATAGGGAATGCAGAAGAGGAAAGAACAAAGTCAAAAAGGCTCTAAAAGACTGGAAAAAAGGAAAAGGAAGGAAAGAAGAATACATAACAGGAGAATGGAATGGAGAGAGACATGTGAAAGGAAAAGAGCAGAAATGAAGGAAAGATACAAAAAGGAGCTGAGGAAGTTAAAGAATGAGGGACAAATATGGAGATATCTGAATAAAGGCAGGAAGCCAAGAACAGAAGTAAAGAACAACATAGGCAGAGAGGAATGGAGAAGACACTTCATGAAACTCTTGGGAAGAAGCGAGAGGAAAGTAAAAATGAAAGGAAAATAGAAGGAGCAGAGGCAGGGGTAAAAGGTATAAATGATAGAGAAATCGGGAGCGTATGGAAAAACTTAAAAAAGAAAACAGCTACTGACATGGACGAGATCCCCAATGAAGTGTAGCTGTATGCAGGCAGGGAGTTAAGAAGTAGAATCAACGAAATTATAAAGGAATCATGGAAACAGAGAAAGATACCGCAAGTCTAGACCACGGCAATTATAGTCCCGATATACAAGAAGGGGGATACAAAAAACCCTAAAAATTACAGAGGACTGTCCATGCTAACAACAGGATATAAATTATACACAGGGATACTGAAAGACAGATTGGAGAGTGAGATAGAGGGAAAAAGAGTTATTCCAGAGAGGCAGGCGGGCTTCAGAGCAGGGAGAGGAGCTACGGACAACATATATTTATTGAACTACATAATTAGGAGAGCTATAAAGGCAAATAAGGATTATATATTTGATGTTCGTAGATATAAAAGCGGCCTTCGACACGGTATGCAGAGACAAACTCTGGAAAATCATGGAAAGGAAAGAGATCAGTAAGGAAATAATCGAAAGGGTGAGAGAGATATACAGGGAAACAAAATGCAGAGTGAGGACAGATCTCAGAGCTAAAGGAGGAGCTAAAAAAGAAGACAATAGGAGGCACAAGAGTAAAGGACACGAGGATGTGGGTGGTGCCTTGCATACACAGATGACTTGGTGATATTCGGACAAAATAGAGAGGCAATAGGATGATGCAAACCTTGAAAAGTTTTCTCGATCATAGAGAGTTGCAAATGAACATGGAGAAGACAAAGATCATGACAGCTAGGAGAGGAAAGAAAAGGAAGACAGAAAAATGGATATAGAAAGGCAAAAAAATAGAGATGGTTAACAGCTTCAGATATCTGGACTTCGCGTTCAGGAGCGACGGGAGACATGATGAACAGATAAAAGAGAGACTTAACAAGGGCAGAATCGCGGCAAGGAAGACATGGGGAGTAGCTAAAAGAAGGTGCAAGGGGGATTTCAGAATGAGAAAGATGCTGTTTCAGTATCTAGTAAGGAGTGTAATGGAATATGGGGTGGAGATATGGGGTACAGGGAAGGCGGAGGAAATGGAGAAGATCAAGGCCGACTACTACAGGTGGACCTTGAGACTCGACTTTTGTACACCCAGATATTTAGTCTACGAAGAGGGGGACGAATATCAGATGGAGGGGGAGTGGAAGTTAAGGGTGATGAAATACGAAGATAAAATAAAGAAAATGAAAGAATACAGATGGGTAAAGAAATGCTATGTGGAGCAGAGAGAAAATGAAACTCTCAAGGAAAAAAAGGACAGGAATGTATGGCTTAATAAACTGGGAGTCAGCAGGGAGCAAGTAAGATACTGGGAAGAGATAGGAACAGACATCTACACAGAATTTAGAAGAAGAGACAGAGACAGACAACTGCAAGAGAGAAGAAGTAAAATGAGGGAGTCAAAATATAATAGGACATACATAGAAATAAAAGAACACGGGCTACCAGGTTACTTAAAGGGGGAAGGCAACCCCGAAGAAATAAGAGAAATGGCTAGGATACGATGTGGAAATATAACTACGGAAAACAAGTACTGGTTAGACCCGGATGAAAGGAAATGCCAACTATGTAAGGAAAAAGAAGGACACTGGGTACAGTCGACGACGGACTGTGCAGAGACAGCGGACCTTTTTGGAAAACTAAGAGGGACAGAACTCAGGCAGAGAAAAGACAAAGGGGTGATGGAAATATGCAGAGATAGAATAAAGGATAGAGAAATACTAAAAGAGGTAAGAGAGCTAGAAAAAAGGATAGAAAAGAGGGAAGCACAGAGAACGAAAGAAGTTACCGATGCATAGAGCACAACAGTGAGAGTGCAGAATAAAAATATAAACAATATAAAAGTGATAACAGTGTAAATATGTATAAAAAAATAATGAGAATTTTTGTAAAAAATTAAATGTAAATAATTGTATAATTGTAAAAAACGTAAATTTGTAAAACGGAATCCCGTCCCTAGGCCCTTGGCCGGGATGTAATATAATAAAAACTAAAAATTAAACAATTTAAATCTTTCATACGTTTATTTTATTGTAATTTCAAAAAATAGTTCCAATAATAGTTTCAAATTATAAAATATAATTCACTATAAATATATAATCAAAATTAAATTTTATTGAAAGAAAGTCCAACTGTGTACATAAATTTATACAGTATATTTTAGTATTATTTATCAGTTATTTTGGTATAATGAATTTTTAGAATTCATTTCATAGAATTTCTGATATAATACATAAAAATTATTTTGTTGTTAAATTTAAAATAAATTTTAATATATTTATTTTCGTACAATAAAATTAAGATTATATTTTTATACAGATGATTGATAATGTTTCAATCTTCTTTATTTAATCATGGAAAATTTTCTAAAAAAAATTAATAATCTATACTATAAAAATGTAACCAAATTAATAAATCATCATTTGACAAATAAAATAAAAAATATTAAATTCAATGATAAAATAATAAAATTAATAAAATAAAAATAATAAAATTATTTCGGAAAAAATAGTTTTATTGTATATTTGTATTAAAATAAATAATTGATAATTTGATTAAGAAGAAAACAGCAATAAAATATACCGGCTTTATAGATTTAAAAAATTTTCTTTTTTCTTTATCATTTTTATTATAATATAAGATACATTGTGACGACTTTGTATTGGTATTCGAAAGCGAATAATACGCCGCCACAAGCTCATTGGAAATTATAAAGTGTTAGAAAAATAAAACATAGAAGTGAATTAAAAGGCATATAGAAAGAAAGGTTTTAAAGAAAGAATCAAGATAGGATAATAAGAAAAGGTGCAAAAAGTGTTGGTGAGAAGAGAAAAGTGATAGAAAAAAATGTGAAAGAGTAGGTTAAGTGTCACTTCCAGGAATTTCAAAAGCTGCGCGCAGGATCTCACGAATATGAAGTATGTAGGATAAAGATAGGGAACTCAGCGAGACAGGCAGCGCCGTCGCACAGCCATCGACACCAACTACTCCAGTGAACGAGAAGACGGAGAGGAGTGGATCAACCACGGCACTGAGCAGAAGAGGCAGAGGCGCGAAAAAAAGCACGCAGTCACTGCTGGACCTTGAGAAAAAGGTATCGTTTGAGAAAAATAGAGAAGATAGGGTAGAAATGGAGGAAAAAGAATCGGAAAAAAACAAGGAAATTCAAAAATTCAGAGAGGAGCTAAAAGAAGACAGGGAAGCATTAATGAGTTGGATTGAAACAAAAATGGAGAATATGGAAAGAAGGAGGGAGAAGTTAAGCAAAGGAATGGAAAGAGCCAACAGCAGAATAAAGGAATTAGAGGAGGTGGTAGAAAAGCTAGAGGATTGGAAGGTGGAAGCTGAGGCGAAGATTTGTTGGTTGGAAAACGAGAGATCGGGAAGCGAGTAGGAGGAAATAAGGACGATAGATAAGGAAGCTGAAACAGGTAAAATTAAAAGTTACAGCAGGGAAAGTAGTAGATCCAGCAGGTCGGAGGGCAGCAGGGCCAGCTCGTCAGGAAGATCGAGATTATCAGAGAAGGAAGTATTCGAAATGAAGAAAATGCTGAAAGAAAAATAAAGGAGAGAGAGAGAAGAAAACTTAGTGATTAAAGGGATTGGTAGAGCGGAGATAGAAGAAAAAGGATTGAAAAGTTGGATCGAAGAATTTATGAAGGAGAAACTGAGGAAGGATCTGCAAATCAAAGAAACGTGGTGGAGTGGAAAGATCATAATAGTAAGATTCAAGGACCTGGATGAGAAAACTTGGACGAGAAGACACCTGATTAGCACGAATATATACATAAAATTTGATTTAACATATGAAGATAGGAAAATCCATGGAGAGATAAGCGAGTGAATAAGAAAGGTGAGAGGGAAAGGGATAGAGGCTAATGCAGGATATAAGAAAGTGAGATATGAGGGTCAATGGAGAAGGTGGGAAGATATAAAGGTAATTGATAGAATTATGAAAAAGATAGAGGAAAAGATAAGTAGAAAGGAGCAGAAGGGTGTGGATAAAGATAAGAAAGGGTAAAAAGATACGGGAAATAAGAAAGGAGAGAAACATAAGGAGAAAACACAACAAGAAAGGATATGTAAATGGAACTACTCACAAATAAAAATACAGAAAAAAGATAAGAACGAGGATAACAAGAGAGAGGATTTAGAGTACAGGTGGGGCCGATAAATATCAAGGAGAGGAAAGGGAAAAATAAATATAAAAACATAAGAGAGGAAAATAAGACAGCGCACATAGAACGAGATGCAAGAGCAGACATATAAGAAAGGGATCAAAGAAAAGACAAATAGAACAGATAAAAAATAGGTGATAACAAAAAAGGAGAGATTGAATACAAGATATTCTGGAATACTGTGGACATATGGAATAAGGACAGAGATTTCTGGAGATACATAGAAACTATGAACTTTGTATGTTCGACAAAAACTTGGGTTGAAGAAAAGGATAAAGAGATATGCAGAAAGAGACTGCCGAAAAAGCCGACATGGGAAATAATAGAAGCGAGCAGAGAGAACAAGACAGGGAGAGCGAGAGGCAGATTCATGATAGGAATCAACAAAGAATGGGACATCAAGATAGAAGAATTAGGAACAAATAAACAGGAAGGGCTGGCTAAAACAAAGATAGAAACGAAAGACGGAGACATGAAAATAGAAATATGGAACATATATAACATGAAAAACATAGAGACAAAATGGGAGACAATAGAAGAGGAAAACGATGAGAGTAAGGCAAATATCATAATAATGGGGGACCTAAATACAAAAATAGGCCGACTGGGGAAATATATGAGGAGAAAAAGAGAGGGTATAATGGAGAAAAGAAAAAGTGAGGGTAGTAAACTAGACAAGAAAGGAAGAGAGCTGGTATAAAGGGTAGAAGGTAATAGTTGATCCATATTCAATGGGACTATACAAGGAGATGAGAAAGGAGAGTTCACATACCTGGGAGCTAGATGCTGTTCGGTAATTGATCTAATTATCGGAGATGAAACAATTAAAGAAATTACAGAAGAAACAAAAATAGAGTGAAAAATAGAATCGGATCACGCTCCAATCAGAATATGAGTTAAAATAGATAAGAACCAAAAGAACAAACAGAAGAAAGAGAAAGATACTAAAAAGAAATAGATCGAGTTATGGGACGAAGAAAATAGAGAACTATACAGGAATAGAACAAATACATGGAAATTAGATAGTTTGACAACGGGGGACGTAAAGAAAAGATGGGATACTAAATGATAAGATTAACAAGGCAATACAAAGAAAGAAGATAAAAGTCAAAGAATGGCAATTGGACAAAAGAAATGGTGGGATAAAGAATGCCAGACATAAAAGAGAAAGGCAAAAAACATGCTAGAGAAATGAAAGAAAGGTAAAAAGACGAAAGAGAAATATATAAAGGCAAGGAGAGAGTGGAAAACAACATGTGAAAACAAAAAGAAAAAGACTGAATAAAAAAAAAACGAAAGAAATGGAAAAAATAAAGACAAATTACCTCAGATGGACGCTTGACCTAGATTACTGCATCCTGCGATACATAATTTACGAAAAGACACAGGCAATGGAACAAAAGAATGGAGAATAAGGGCACTAAGGTATTAAGGAAAAATTGAGAAACTAAGAGATAAGAGGCTGATATGGAGATGCCTAGAAGAAAAAAAAACAGGACTGGAAAGAGAAGATTACGATAGACACAACTGAAAGATGGTTGAATAGCTTAGGCCTGAGCAGAAAGCAAATAGAACTATGGAATGAGAGAGGGACGGATAAAATAAGGGAAATAAAGAGAAGAGAAGATGATAAGCATAGGCAAAATATACATGCAAAAATAAATAAAGCCAGTTACAACAAAATGTATAAAGAGATTATAACGCCTGAATTACCAAGATACCTAAAGAAAAGAAAGAAAATCAAAGATATCACAGCGACTGCAAAGATAAGATGTGGAAATATATTGGAAGACAACAAGTACTGGTTAAAAGAAAAAGAGAGAAAATGTAAACTATGCAATGAAGAAAAGGGGGGCTGGGAACATTTGATTGAGATATACAGAAAAATAGAAGAGGTAATGATAACAATAAAAAAGGAAAAAGAATGGGATAAACGTACGGTACTAAGAGAGTTCAAAAAAGGGAAAGAAAACCATATTATAAGAAAAATAACAAAAAAAAATAATTAAAGAAAGGCAAAAGATAGTGGCAAGAAGTAATAAATGATAGAAGAAGAGATCTAAAGTGGGAGATAGGATACAAACAGGAGGAAGAATCAAGACTACAACATGAAGATTCAAGAGAAATAAAATTAAATGATTAATATAGAGGTATTATAATTGTTAAAATTAAAACTATGTACAAAGTCTGCTCCAGGGCCGAAAGGCCGGAGATTGTAAATAAATAAATATAAGATGAATTGCATATATATATATATACACATAGACAGTGAGATGGTTATGAAAGATATAACTAAAAATATTATTATAAATGAATCTTAGGGAATATACATTATTAATATTAATTAAATAAATAAGTGATACAGAATACAAATAAAAAGTATCGTAGTAAAATATGGAATACAAAGCAATTATAAAACAAAATATTCATATCGACTAAAAAGATAGATGAAACCAGATTAGGTAATATTGTGGTTAAGTATCCTTAATTGTTAAATATAATGAGACATTTATGAGTGTTTATGTATATATTTGAGGTGGTGTATTATCATTTTTTTGTATGTTTCGTTTAAATAATCGTAGAATAAATAACGTATGGTGTAGTGTAGAGCTAAGGGAAGGTGATTATACACAATGAAAAGCCCAAATCGAATAAGTATAAAGACGCAATGATAGGGGCACATAAGGAAAAAGGATAGAATTATAGTAACGGTGCGATGTCACGTAAAAGTTGGCAAGCGCAGACGTGTTTACCCTTTGGAATTGGTAAAAGGGTTGACGGCGAGACATTGAATGACCTCGAAAAGTGCAAGGAGGTAGACGCCACTTACAATCGTCAGATACTCAGTTTATATTATTGTGATATCGCGTGTTTTACACACATGTAACATTTTTATACAAATGTTCAGTGTTTATTTAAACGTTAATAGTTTTTTGAATAATATAATCCCTATGAATTTGGAATTTTACTATTAAAATATACAAAGAAAAAGAAAATTAATTATAGAAGTGATCTTGTTTCGCTCGCGAAAAAATAATTTTAATAAATTTTCTTTTTGATAACATGTATAAATTATAAATAAATTTATAGATCAGATAATAAAATTGATATAAGAACTCTTCTCTTTGTAATTAGAAAATATAGACAATTTTATGGTTTCTTGAAATCTTGTTACAATTTAGTATAAACATCTAAGTGAAAAAATAAAATTATAGTATTAAGCTTAATTCATATTATACAAAACGAATTTAATAGGACAAATAAAATAGATATATTAAAGTGCACTAGAAAAAAGCAGATAGTAAACCGAAAATATTCAACTCAATAGACGTTTGAAACCACTAAGTAAATTCGTTAACGTAAATCGATATATAAACTATTATTGAAAAGCAAACAAAGTTAAAATTGATAGTTTATTCACGATAAAATTTTCTCCTAACAAAGTTATACAAATTAATTAAATGAGTAAAAAACGCTAAATCTAATTTCTAACTTAATTTAGTTCTAATTACAAAAGTTATCTGGAAACAAGCAGATTCAAAATAATGAATATTGATCGATTGAATAAATTACATAAATTGGATGAGTTGGCATAAGAAGATACAGTAGAAAATCGCAATTAGATTTTTCATAAATTAAGATTGAGGTTGTGCATATGTAATATAAAACTATGTGTATTTACAATATATCATTATTTTCTTATTTTAAGTAAAATTTAATCTTAATGAGATGAGTATTAATGTATAAGCACGAATGAAGTTTATTTAAATGCAAACAAAATTTTTACTTATTAACATAGAAATTTTATTACATTATTCATCTTGTATGTAGATAAATTTAAAACAAAAACACAGATAAGTCTATTTAAATGGAAAGCATGTGTTTAAAGATAAAATTATATTGATTGAAGTAGTTTATATTCAGGATACTTTATTACGTATTTAAAACATAAATATGAGAGCATCAAATAAATTTTATTGTGAAAATATTGTAAATTAAAAAATTATGATGATTATAAAAAATGTAGAAAAATTTAAAAAAAAAAAACAAAAAAAAAAAATTATAAAAATGGGGGTTCTAGGTAAAATAATTGTTGTATATCCTTATTAGAGATATCCTATAGAAGCAATTTTCATTACTTTAACAATATTATATACCTGTAGCGAGATCAAAAATCGATCTTGAAAAGTGTATACGCCTCGAAAACATATCGCGGAACGTATGAGATATACATGTACATGTATAACCCTGGATTAACATAAACGCACGTAAAATGAAATTAAGAGGGGAAGTTACCGCTTATGAATTATAAACGATGTTCTGAGAAAAACAAAACTGGCTTCAAAATGATTCTGCAGCCTTTGAACGTACATATGGGGAACGAATTAAAATGTATAAAATCAAACAATTATATATTTAATGAATAATTAGGCACACGTCGAAATATTATAGGGATATTTTTCAATAATAATATAGAATTTTAGATCTGAGCAGCAAAGGACATTTCAAAGTTTTATTGTAAAAAAAAAATGGTTTTCATACTAATAACGTTTGGAAGTGTAGTAGTATCGAGATAAACTGTCCCGAGAAAAGCAGGAGATGCTACTGGCAATTTATTTGATTTTAAACGACGACCCCTTGTATATTGTACTTCAAATTGTAACAAAAATTGTAAAATAAATATAAATTTGTTTAAATACATTCAAGAGAAAACATTGTACATTCATTTATTTCCGAAAAATAGCATTTAAACTTAAATTGTGCAATAGTACTACAAGGTACAATAATTTATAAAAAAAAAAATACTGAAATTACATTTGTTGCATTAAATTATGACCACTTGTATTAGTAATATAGTTAAGAAAGTATATAAAAGATAAAAGTATAAGCGTGAGAATGAGTAAATTTTTCCTTGTTTCAAATTAAGGATTCAAAGGATTAAGGATCAAATCAGGTGTGTTTAATATATGTCTTATCCAAATGAAAGGTTAATTAACAGGTGACTTCGTTACTCGTTGTTCGAAACTTTTCCGCATTCTGAGTATGGCTTAGAGTAATTTGAACATAAAAAAACAATTTAAAAATCAAAGAAATACCGTCGGGAGGTGAAAAAAGTCTTATGTATTTTCATTAATTTGTCAATTTATTGCTCATTTCTTTATTTATAATTATTATAATAATATAATAATAATATTTATAATTATTATAATAATATAATAATAATATTTATAATTATTTCATCACGTATATGAATAATGATTTTAGTCAAAGAAAAAAAGATAAGTTTTCAATCGAACGAGCATCAAAATAAATATTTTCAATCTTAATTTTCAATATTGATTCAGTGCACCGTAAATTGAGTGTTTATTGTGATAACTATTATTTTTTATATACGTCCCTGGTTATTTAATCATTTTTATGTTTAAAATTAAAATTACGAATTAACTAATAATGCAAACTATTTATGGTTTTTATTCGACTATGAATAAGTCTATCGGTAAAATGACATGCGGTAAGGTATATTTAATTGGAAAGGAATAAATAAAGTTCCTTGCCAAGCCCATTGTCTGATATATAAAAGACATTATGTATTATAATGGAGAGTGATATAAATTATAATTTTATTACTCACTTCATGTCGACGTCATGGATTTCCTCGAGAGTGAGCTTATTGGTAACATCGAGTATTTGCTTCATGCTTTCCTCGCGGCGTCTTACGTCAGCATCCGATGGCCTCAGCAAGATCGTGGCCGCGGGCGCGTCCAGGGAAAGTGAGGGTTGCTGGACGACGATTGTCGCCTGAGTCGTTCTTTTGCCTCCAGTTGCGTTTCCGCCTGATTTTCGCAGAAATCCCGCCAGCAGAAGAGAGGAACAAAAAGACCGGAACAAATAAAGTTTATTCATTATTACGCAACTCACATCAAGTACTTAGAAAGATATGGGGGTGGTACTGAAAATTTGTGAACACAATCCGAGCTTAAAATTTTAGAGCTCTACCAATGTTAATATAAAGAGTGAGATTCGAGTTTCGCTGCATTGGGTACAATAGATTTTGTATGGATGAACGTTATTGTGATATTAAAGTCATATTATTGTATATCCTACATTCTCTTCGACATTATCAAAGAAATCTCATGTTAAACGGGTAATTTATATATAATAAATCTGCTTTAAAAATCGATAACAAAACAAATTCAAACTAAAAAAAATTCTAGTACATTACATTTTTATCATTGTTGAATAAAATAAATTATTATAAATAATATGGAATGGAGAATTATTAACGAATTAATTAATTATTTAACTAACTATGTAAAATGTGATTATATTATTTTACCAAATAATATTGTTTGTATGAAGTATTCATTACATTAAAAATTTGAGATTTATTTTAATTTTTTATAGATTAAACGAATAAAAGGCAATATAATTTATGTAAAATGTACTAGATATAAGTCCTTAAATCTAGAATTTGTATTTTTCAAAGTTAAGTGGAACATAAAAAAAGCTATTCTATAAATTAAACATTACCGAAAAATATCGAAAGTTTAATATAATAGTAATGTTAATTATTACTGATAGTAATAATTTATAATATTATTATTATTAATAAAGATAAGTTCACTTAAAAATAAAATATTGCTCATTTAATAAACATTCTTATACTTAACTTGAAATTAAAAAAATATATTTTTTTACATTCGGCATAAAGATCAACATAGAATATATAACAAAAATGATTGCCACTTTAATACAAATTTGAATAGCGAATATTAACAATCTAAAATGTAAAAATTTAATCTTAATATAAAATATAATAAAAATTCTAAATACAAAATATTTTCATTTAATATATATTCTCAGAACTATTTCTTTTTTATTATAATTTACTAAAGTTAGTTTAAACAATTATTTATATCTTACAAAATAAATTTGTTTGACTTTTGTTCAATTTTTCAAAACCTATGATCAAAATGAATATATTTAAAAACAAATATTTGTATTATTTTTCATAAAAGTTTTAATTTTATTTTCCAAATATACTTATTCAACTCCCCGCCCGCCCCCCTTTTATAATTACTTGAACTGTAAAAATATGTAGCTGTTAAAGCTATTAAAAATTGTATTATTAAACAATGAATTCAAAATTTTTTTAAAGTTTAATTTATTTTGAAATTTAAGTTAATAATATACATATATATGTATATATATATTGATAGTAATGTTTTATAATACATGACTAATATTAATTATATAAAAAAAAACCTGAAAAAACAATTTACTGATATATAAACGGATGATTAATAACATCTAAAATTAAGAATTTTATGGTTGAGTGAATTTAAGAGGAAAACTTATGCTGAAATATGACAGCGCACATTTATTCCTAACACTTTTCGAATTATTGTTTAGCACATGTGTTGGATATGCTTGATTTGACCTTTTTCAGATTTTTGCTGTACAATTTCATTCAGCACACTATTTAGTTAATCTGTACCAGTGAATAAATTCGTCTCATATTTTTTATTTAAAGTAATACAATCATAATTATAAGGGCCAACTGTTATTCAAAAAAGGAAAGACTAGTTAGTGTTGACCCATACTTATAAAGGCTATGCATTTTCCTGACCTCTTTCAGTAAAATAAAATACTCATTGGGGTGAACGAAACAAGTTATCATTATAATAAGTTTCTTTTTGGGATAGCTATAAAAAAACTATTTTATTATTTTTAATATATATTGTACAATGCATAGATTCTTTATTATTCAATTAATGCAAACTATTTAAATAACAATTCAGAAAGTATGCATTTAATATTAAATAGAGATGTGTATATATGGTCTGTCCCCGAAATATTGAGTTTTTTAATTTTATTTTACGACTATTGGTCGTATCGACTTGAGAGGGGTCTTAAAATGCAGAGAAAGCCTTTTTCCATTTGTCCCTTTTTATTGTTTATCCGATAATTTGAAGAGGCAGGATTTTATTTCGCGCAAAGGGTATTTTTCGATTTGTTGACATGACACACTGACGCTATTAGCGGAAAAATGCTACGTGAGAATGTTTCGCTTAAAGATTATAAAAAAAAGAAAAAATTTACTTTTTTAATGAAATATTATCTATTATTGAACTTATAAACCGTTCGAAATAAAAATTTTAAATTTTTTAAAATAATTTTCTCATGCATCAACGTATTTACGAAGACGAATTTTCTAGCTCTTAAAAGCAGTTTGAATCTCCTCAACTTTGATATTTATACCCTTCGTGTGAATTAAAATCTTGTCTCTTCAAATTATCGAAAAAACAAAAAAAAGGGATAAATGGAAAAAGGCTTTCTCTGCATTTTAAGACCCCTCCCATGTCGCTACGATCAATAGCTGCAAAATAAAAAAAAAAAAAATTCGATACTTCGGGAACAGACCATGTATATATCTAATATTTCCAATTAAATACAAGAATTATTATCAAATTTATAATTAAATGACTATGGTAAAATCAATTATTCAAAACTTATTTAAGGTGTATGATAGTAAGAACATTATTTAATCAAAAGTTATTTCGTGACTAGTTAATAAAATATTTATTATATCAAAGTAATTTTTTTAAATTAAAAAAATTTATTTCCATTAAAATAATTAAAGAAAAGACAATATTAAATTTTATATATTTAAAAAAAAAAAATTAAAAATAATCAGAAAAACATTTTCTAAATTTTATTATATTTCTAATATCTTAAAACGAGTATTTAATGAAATAATTTAATTTGATATTTTTAATTGTAATATTACTTAATTATGATTTTATAATATTAGCTGCCAAGAAATATAATGTAAATCGTAATGATTCAGTAAGATTAAAAAGAAGTATGATTTTAAAAAATTTACGTAAAGAAAATTTTGTGTACAATTATTTGATGATATTCAACTATGGATTTTTTTCTTTGTATGACTTTGATATTACTATTTTAAAATGTATAAGTTAAATTACATCATAGATCTTTACAATATAAATATATTGTGAAATTAATAATTAACTTCAAAGTGTTAAAATTAATCATAATATTAATTAACTCAAATTGTGCAATTTTAAATTATCTGATAATGAATAAATTTTATTATTTATTTTTTATACAATTCTATCAAATTAAAAAATGTCTTTGTATATTTCAATATAATATAAATTTACTTTTTTAAATCATTTTACAGCAATATATAAGATAAACTGATATTAGTTAAGCTTTGGAGTAGTTATTAAGATAGAAAAAATACTGATTTTTTTGGATATAGAATTGATAATATTTATTTAATATATTATTATGACCTAAACTAACTTATTCCTTTTTATACTTTTAATTTAATTCCAATTTTAATTTACAAAACATAATATTTTATTTATACAACAAAATTTTTTCAATTTAAAATCTGTACTTCCTATTAACTGTATCTTAAAACGGATTAAATTTTTTTTTGAATAGAAGCTATAATACAATATATAATAATAACTACAAGCTATAATTAATTATAGGTTTTGAATTAAGTAATCTCATACAACAATATATCGATATTCATAACGTAAAAAATATAAAAAATATTTAAAAATATATTTATTGTTTGTTTTAAGAAACATTAATGAAAATGAATTAAAGTTTTTATTATATTGCAGCTGTTATATTTTCATCTCATTATCGTATTTGGTGTTATAAAATAGAATGTGTTGTACTAAAGAAGTCAATAATTAATTTTTTATATTTATAAAAAAAATTCAAAATAAAGTGTCATACTAGATATAAAATTGTTAGGTAAAGCTGATAACTAAAAGTCATTTTCATAATATGATTATGGCTTGTAATTATATAAATTACGCGTGCATACTCATACATTTTTAACAGTTTTTAACAATAATAATTTTTAGAAAATATTTAGTTAATATTAAGTAAATCTTGGATTATTTATTGAAAACTTATATTATAATAGAATAAAAAAATATTTTTTTTAACTGAGAACAGATAGTTGAATTGAAGATGCTATTAAATATAAGTTACAAACTTTCTCACGCGACAAGTCTAGTTCAGCGGTTTTCACAAAATCAACTCATTATTTAAAAAAAAGAAATAAATCTAATAAAATAAATAAATAAATAAATAAATGAAGTAAATTTAATGAATTTTTTTTACTTTCTTATTTTTTTATTTGGTTGATATAATATTGTGTAGTTATAATAGAATTATATATTTTAAATAATATAAATAATTAGAGTTATAAATAATATGTTTAACGAAATTCAATGAAAATAAAGTTAAATAACTGTATCTTAAATATATATTTTTAAAAATAATGAGATTTTACAGAAAATTTTTTTAATATACTTATTATTCGAATCATTTTTCCTCTCGGGAGAATAAGGGCGTTAAAATTAGAAAGCGGGTGGGTTTATTATTTTTTGGACCCAATATGGTATGACTCGGTGGGTTTTGTAAATTGTGCAAATTCAGTTCTGTACAGCCTTGCCTTTTGTTATTTTATAATTGTAGTTTTATCACTGAATTTTTTTGTAATTCTCATTTTTTCTGTTTTAAATTTTTTCGTTTTTATTTTCTTATTCGAGTTAAAAAAAAAGTACACTTGTGAAGGTGTGTGTTGGGCTAGTGACTACAAGCACTTGTCCGATTGAGCACATGAAAATATTAAATTTTACTAATTTTATAAATTATTACAAGAAAATTATATAGTATAATTACTTTTTAATTTGTAGTTATCGCACTTTATTATGGAACATGTACAATAATCTAATTATCCTTGAAGAATGTTGTAATTGAGACATAAATATTATGGTTTTGTATATAATATTTGTAGAAAAAGAATATATAATAACAATAAATTAACTGCAAAATTAACTGTAAAAATTAGAAAAAATATCTGAAAACAGTCTACTAATATAACTTATAATTTGTATTGATAAAAATAAAAAAAAGCAAATAGTTTTACAATTTACTTCGATTAATGAAAAAATTGATTATTTATAAGAGAATTGCTTTTTAATTTATCGCTAAATTTGTATTGGAATTTATAATGAGTTATTTTTCCGAAAAAATATATTAATAAAATAATAGGTTGATTAATTATATGATAAAACCCGCAAATTATTAATACTGTCCTAATAAATTTTATATTCAATTTAATGGTCAAGTATAGTTTATATACTGTATTTGTTATAAATAAAAATAAAAAATATTACTGGTGATGAAGCATGGAAGTATGTATAGCTCGGATTCAATTTGTGAAATAAACACAATGCATGGAAGCGGCAGCTTTTCCATTAATATCTAGACAGCAGAATAGCCATGGAAAATGCACATAAATATATGTATTTGTGCATGTATGTGTAAGAAAAAGTGCGTTATACCGATCGGTTGTGGATGTGGATCTTTGACGTGTCATCGTGGTTTAATTAACGTCTGAATTCCTTTCGTTTCAAACAAAATAAGACAAAAGAATATAGTAATAGAAACAAAGAAATAAAGGAGGTATGGTGATTTTGTAAAGATAGCTCTTGTTAGCAAGGCAATGCAAAGTGTAAAGCTTATGTTGACACGCTTCTTTATATTTTTTTATGCTGGTTTTCTGTACTGGACACACGGTTAAAGTGCGACTCGAAAAGTTGCCTCAGAAATTGGAATTAGGAAGTAAAATACGTGAATCAAAGCTAATCATCCTTTTTTTTATACTTTTATACTTGCTTATATTTTTTAAGCAGCTCTTAATATACCATTTTTAGAGGTCTTTAGCATCGCTCATCTATGTACCTATTGCGCAAAACGGGAAAAAGAGCCTGACCCATGAATGAATGGTCGAAGCGAGAGGACGAGATTCTGAAAGAAAGAACATCAATTCATTTTCTTATAGTTCCTGCCTTTTACCTATTATCTTTTTATTATATTTTTTATCGAGTGCGTCTATATCATCAAAATTTATAATACCTTTATAATACCTTTTTCAGCATGAAGTTATTGGAATGATAATAAATTATTTTCATTGATTTATTTGAGTCATACTTTTTATATGTTCACACAAAATTATGTTTATCATAATATTATTAACATAATTTTGTGTACGTATGAAAATCAATAAACAGTGAAATATTTAATTATTAAAAATTTCTAAATATAAATTAAAAAAAAAAATTATGAATTATTTATTATAATTTCTTATTTTACATTATTCGTATATTATTAGATTAATAGTTTATACACGAAACAACATTGATGCAATATTATGATAATATAATATAAACTTTAGAAATTGTAGATAAATACATGTATGTATGTGGAAATGATAAAGTAGTAAAATAATATATATAAACAAAAAAAAAACTTTTGTTCCATAATGCGAGAAATTTAATAACAGTAATACTAAAGTAAAGAGATCAATATTTTTTAAAAATATTTCCTCAATTAATTTACCTCAATATTTATATAAATTAATTCATATTAATATTTAAGTTATGATTTTTATAATTTTTAAGTTTTTAGAAACCAGTTGAAATATAAAATTAATTATATGACGAATCACAACAATATGACGTAGAGTGTGACGTCAAATTAAGTATATATTGAGGACATATGATTTAAGTTTGTTTACAGTCTACACCTGATGTTACGACTAATAAGTTGTAGAATATTTAATTCCGAAATTTCAATTGGTAATTATATCATTCGTTATAATATACATATGTATTTATATTAAATAAAAAATTTTGTTAATTTGTAATTATGTTTAATAAACAGTCTTGATAAGGGCAAGTGATAGTTGCCGAAACGTCGACAAATACATTGAATAGACTTGTTTTTATTCACCTTGCACCTCATTGGATCACATAATTCACATTTAATAAAATTAATGATTTTATTATTTTAATATTTTATATAATTATAAATGCATATGCGAAATTTGATTATAATGAAAATTTATATTAGGAATTTTTTTTCTTCAAAAATTATAAATAACGTTTATGTAAACATAAAAATACATCTTATCACTCATATTAGATTTAAGAAGTACTGAATTAATTGCTAATTTTTTAACTTAAATTATGTACGTATGTATTTTCAATTATATTAGTTTAAGTAGTTGTTATTTCTAAATAATCTAATAGACTTAATAAATACACTTCCAGTTTTTCATAATTTTTTTTGTAATTAATTTATTGTATGATGGAAATTAGTAATTAATCTTAATTAATCTTAAATAATAATTTGTATAGTAAGAAAAATTTGTTGAAAAAAAAAATCAATTATTCTTTCTCAATCACCAGTATTGATTAAATGTTCCGTAGAAATATTATTTAGTAGTGCCGAGCAATGCTATTTGATACAGATTCATTTAATGATAAATGAGTTGTCGATTATATATTTATTTTCTTAGTTGAAACTTATAGTTTCTATGCCTTTCACTGTATTTCTGATAGTAAATTGTATTCTTTAAAAGTTTTCTTAAAATTTAAAAAAAGCAACTGTTTTTATGTTTACAGTTATGGAATTCTACTTAAATATCCAATGAAAAATTAATTATCCATTAAAAATGTTAAATAAAATATATTTTATAATCATAGATAATAAATCTAATAACGGATGATAAATCAAATAAGATTTTAACATATACTATTGATAAGGATAATACAAATATACATGTATGTATACTAATAGTAAAACGAAATGAATACTTGATAGAATAGGCTCAATAAAATTGATAGTTAATATTACTCTGTACAAAAATTATTATTATTTATTTATTTAATTAAACATTTTTTCTAGATAATAAAATACATAGAATATCTTAATTTTTAAATGATAACTAATTTTTTTATGTAAATATATATGTTTAACAAAAATTGAACATACAATCAATATTCAATAAATCATATTATATTTTCAAAATTAAATGCTGCACAGAAAAAATGATAAGGAAACGGTGAAATAAAACACAAAAAAATTATTTCTACTTTGCATTTCATTTTTCATTCTAGAATTAAACAGATAGCCTGTGATCATTTTTAATAGACTATTTATTGTAAAATATATAATTCAAACAATATATTATTAGGTTATAAATAATAAATTAAATATAATTTGATTTTAAATTATAATTGGAAAAATTTACTTAAAAATTACGTATATAAAAAATTAATTTAATCGATTCTCAGGTATCACATAATCTCTTATCAAACTAACTTATATTTAGATATATATTCATAATGTCAAGTAGAATTGTATACACAGTTACAGAAACCGAAAATATGAAGAAATTTACTTCATTATACAATAAATTTTTTAAATAATGCAAAATTTCAATATATAATAAGCTTGTATTTATCAGTATAACTTACCAGACGTTCTATTCCAATTTTTTGTACCAGATGTTGAGTTTTGACCTGCGGATGGCACTTGAGGGGAACAAAGTGATATATCAAGTGGATTCGTCGTGACATTGATGTTGGGTTTAATCGTTGTTCCTGTTGATCCTGTCGTGTTCACTTCAGAATTTTTCAATTCAGTGGATTTCATGGTTGTTTCTAAAGGACTTTTATCGTTTGTATGCTCATGATCATTAGCAGTATTGTTTTTGTTATCTATCCCATTAATGATCGGGTGCTGAGTTTCACTTGATGATGATGTAGTTGTATTATTTGACTCTGTGGCTGATGACGGGATTTTAATTTTGTCCTTAGCAGCCACTAAAGCTATCATTGAATTGACTTGGTGAATATCTGGTTGACCGGCATCTACTGAACCCCTCACTGGTTGGCTACGGTTTTAATGCGCCAGATTCAAATTTTAAAGGGTATTTTTCTCACAATATATGGAATTGCATTACTTATTAAAATCGGTGATATATAAATTTTATTAACAATAATTTTATAATAATAATGATAATTTTGATAATGATAATTTTTTTTCTTAAAAAAAAATATAAAGTCTTTAAGATAGTTTTATTGAAAATATGATTTATTATTATAGAAATATTTATTAAAGAACATATATAAATAAAATATTAGCTAACTATTTAAGAAACATTATAAATATATATTTGTATAAATGAAAAGTTATAATGAAATATCTAATAGAGAACAAATGGATGATGTTACTGCGATGAGAAATCATAAGGAATGATATGTAATTTAATAAAATTAAATGCAGTTCACATGTAAGAAAATTTCTTGTGAATATAAATAAAAATAAATTTAAATAAAAATAATTGTAAAATCATGTTTAGAATTGTTTGGCTTTTTACATTCAACATTCAGCGAGAGTTTTAATTTTTTTTTTAATGAAATTCAATGGTTTATAAAATGTGATCAAATTTAATTATAATAAAATGTAATTATAATAAAAATTTACACTAACGCAAGCAAGATCGCTCAATATTCATAGTTCGCGAAGAATTCAACAGACGTTGCATAATGGCATCGAAGGTTAGGGAGGGAATTATAAGAAAAACTTTAGAAAAATGAAATTTTTAATTTTGCATCTCTGTTGCTGGATATCGTTTGATTCGGTTTGATTAAAAAATTATTTCGTAAAATTCTCAATATTATTCTTTATAATAAATTTCTTTTTAAAAAATGCTTTATTTAATTTGATAAATGTCAATAGTTGTTTTGATTATATAAATTATTTATTATTTCCGTGTATTTATTTTAATTTTAGAACTTTTAACTCTCCTGTGTGTGCGATAAATTTCTTCTTTTTCATCGAGTATAAAACTACAGGAACAGGAAAGTACATTCGATTTTAAAAATTACTATTACTATTATTTCATTAATTAATTAAAATTTTATGTTGAGCTTAATTTACGATGGACTGTTTACATCATTCCATGTTTAGGGATTTAATAGATGTATTTTAAATTATGTTATAATTACATACATAGCCAGATTTTTTTTACTCTTACATAACTTTTAAGAATATTTAATTATAATTTCTAATAAATTATTAAAGAGTTGCAAGAAACTTTTTTTCAATAAAAATGGGTAGTAATCATTAGTCAGAGAATTTGCTGATACTTAAGGGGGTAAGAAAAGTGGAAGAACTAAAGCGACTTTGACTAGAAGCCAACCTAAAGTGACATCGACAGCTGCCAAGACGAAGAATCAGTAGGACTACCACTAGAGATCCTCCGAGAGCTGAGCACGAAAAATCTCCCGTTTTTTGGACTCAAGCCACTATCTTGTTAGAATTTAGGAGTGAACCAGCATTTATGCAAGTTTAAATAATACAGTAGCATGAGAAATTTAACACATGTTGATCGTGATTAATGACATTAAAACATTTTTAAAAGCACACGCTTCTAATGGAATAATTTTTGTAGTAGAAATTAATACACTTCTAAATTATTAAATTCTAGAAACTTATTTCTGAAATAAAAGGATAGATATAAATTAAAAATTTATTTAATTTACGTAATTTATCAAACTATATAATGTAAAAATTTCTACAGATATGTGTCAGAAAACAAATGATAAATTTAAGTAAAATAAAATTAATGGTTTCATTGTATTTCAAATCTGTAAACCAAAAAATGGTCAAAAATAGAAATAATAAACTTTTATTTGAAGTCTATAATATACGAAAGTTACATAGAAATAAGAAAGGGAATTTCAACTCAACCGATTTATTCAGAGTTATTTAGTTAATAACTTGAAAATAGCAATAGAAGTATGGATTAAAAGATAAACCCTATATTACTTTCACGAAAAGAGGTTATATTCCGATTAAGCTTATTCTATTTGTGCACAACTAAAACTTTCACATTAGAAATTAATTACGGTCTATAAATTATAGTTCTATTATTTAAAAATATGATGCAATAAAAATATTTATTAGAATATAAATATCAAAAAAGTACTCAATATTTATTGCTTTATCGCTTAAACATTTGATACAACAAAATTGATATCAATCAAATTCTTCAATATGAATTTGGTCCATCATCTCTTTGTATAAAACAATAAACTCAATTAATTTTATAAATACATGATTTTATTATAAATATTATATTACGTAATTATTCTTATTAGAAATATATATTAATATATGTTATTTTGATGAGCTTTAACTCATGGATGAGAAATTAATAAGTGAAATAAATGAGATAATTTTAGAAAACTATAAATTATAGGGAAGAATAAAAGCATGTATATGTATATATATATTTTAATAATAATTCATGATGCATTTTCTTGCAATGTTGCTTAAAGTTGATGAGTTGTTTTTACGTTAATAGAAAAAAAGGATGAAATAAATACATCTTTTATATCTTATATTATGATTTATTATCAACATTATTATGTGCAAACTTTATAATATATTTGTTAATTATACTAATAACATTAAAAAGAAAAGGAAGAATGATAGAACATAGCAAAATAACTTAAGTAACACGTATTGTAGAGAACACATTACATTGTAAAATTTACTGATATATAAAAATAATGTTAAAAAATAAATTGGACATAAATAGATCTAAATGTATTGTAATACTGAGATTTTTTTAGAAATTAGAGAATAATAAATAATAAAATAACATTAAAATAATATCATCTTTGTTTTATTACGAATTTATTATGTAATGTTGAAGCAATTTTAAATTTGATAATAGATTCTTTTTAAAATAGTGAATTTGTATGTTCTACTTAGATTTATTTTAGTTGATGTTTGTTTCATGATGTATAATAATAGAAAACATTGCTTTCATTAATAATTCAATATATATATATCTATAACTTTAATATAAATTCAAAAATTTCATAACGTATATTTTAATTGGTATTTCAAATACATATGAAGTGATTGTATTGTCTAGGATATTCTAGGACTAATAAATAAAAGTTACTTTTGTGTAGTAACATATTCCTACATATAGTTGCTTAAACATTAATTTTTTTTTAAATTAAATAATACAGCTATACTCAAAATGCAAAATTAACAAAATTATTAACTGTAAAAAAAATGATTTATGGTTATTATTTTTTATGTTAAATTTGTTTGTCCTTCGCTAAAAAAAGTTATTTATAAACAAATTAAAAATAAAACATAATGAAGATAGTATAATCACTAATGATGAAGAAAACAGATAAATAAATGTATATAAGTTAAAAAAATAAAATATTTATTATTCTAAATTCAACATATTTGAATCATAATTCACAAAAGAAACTTCTGATTTTATTTTGAAATGTAAAAATCGATTCATTACTTTCTAGTGGACATGTTATTCAATTATGAATAATATATGTATAAAGTAAATATTCATAAAAAAAATTGTTCAATAAGTTAATTATATTTTTATTATGTAATTATTAAAAAGAGATAATAAAGATTTTGGCTCAAATTATTTGTATGAATTTACTTAATGAAAACATTGTAAAATTGTTTTATTTTTCTTAAGATATAAACAAATTTTTTGTTGTATTATAACATTTTAAAAATAAAAAATAAAAACTTTTTTTAAAGAACATTTATGGACTTTTATAGAATGAAAATCTATTTATTTACAAGATAATTCGTTCTTTATATTTTTATTTTCTTTTTTCATTTAATACTTTGTTGTCTCGAGTTTTTTTTATTATCAACCCTCAGGTGATGTCAATTCATTGAATTTATATAGTAAGAATATAATACTTTATTACAGTTATATGTAAATGATGTATAGATGGAATATCGACTTATGGGTACATTGTCGTAAATATATAAAAATTTTAAGTTGCAAATTGTAGATCATATTTGTACATAAATAGTAATATTATATTGTATAATGCTCGAGATATAAATGGAGTTTTTATGTATTTCTGAAAAATATTTCTAAAATCATTTTGCGTTATTTGTTACATATTTTATTTGAAATATATGTACAATGATATTCTATTTATTTTCAAAACAGAATATTTCGTTCTTTTACATTTATTTTTCTAAATTATATATTTTGGTAGAATTAGAGAATTTAATATATTTTAAATAAATCTTTAAAAGAATTATAATTGAATTGAAAATTTTACTGAACTTACGTAAATAAGAAAAACATACACATAATTACAATGAATAACTATAAACTATTTTTTATTTAGAGAGAAAATTAATTTGAATTAGAAATATATTGATTATGTCTTATTATATAAATAAATGTTTCATATTATATGTGAATTATTTATCCAACATTTTAAATCATTTATTTAATAATTATATAATATTAACTAAAAAATTATTAAGAGCAAAATTTATTATTTAAATATAGTTTCAAATGAATGTTTGAAATATATGTAATATAATTATAAAATAAAAATTTTATATTAATGTTTATATTCTTTTAAAAAAGTTAATTAATCTTTCAGTATCATTAAATAAAATTTAAAAGATTATCAATTATTTTATTTACTTTAACTAAAAAAAATAAAAAGTCAGTGCAATAGATAAATGGGTAATTAAAAAGAATAAAAGTATATTTTTACCTGAAAACATCGGCAGTTCTAAGATCCGGTAAAGCAGGAGTTTTGTTCCGATGATCGAGTCCAGCAAATGTAAATCGCGATTCATGGTGAGAACCAATTAATGGTGTGGGTGGAGGTGCACCGGGACTATCTGTACTTCCAAAAACAAATTTTGATGATGTGGGTATATTATCATATCCATTCTGAATTATGGTCGTTGCATTTGTGGATGAAATACCATTTATCTATGAGACAATATTATATTTTCATAATCGTGATGGAAATATTCATAAAGTTAGTTTAATTCAAATTATTTTTAGTGCGAGTTTCGCTATAAAAGATAAATAAGGCCTAATTGATTGTTAGACTATGCATATATATTATATACAGGTTAGACAATCAGGTATATTATATGTATATTATAGGTATATTATATGTATTCCTGAAATGTTCTGCATATTACAATTTTTTAATCAAATTCAATTATATTTGATATTATTATGAAACACAAATATTTTCGTACGTAATTCTACTTATTTAGACATATTAATTTGAAATTAAATATTAATTTTATTGAGATTTAAGCCAATATATTTACAGACATTAATTTCAAGTATAATAAAGTTGGCAAACAAACCATTTTAATATACAATAACATTGAGGTTAAAAATGAATTTTGATTATTAAGAAAAGTTTTTTATCTTAAATTAGATGAAAATATTTTGAAACAAATGTATTTTTATATTTTTGTAAAATAAATAACTCATTAAATCGACCCGTTATTTATTAGTTATATGGTTCTTATATGATAACGTAATTTAAACTATTTTTACACTACAATATATGATTATATTAAAGTATATACTAGTTAATTCATTATTTTTAAAAAGATTTTAAGTAAGAATCCAAAAAAAATGTCGATTAACAAATTTATATTAAAATAGTATGCGTATAGAATTACATGAAATACAAAAATTTTAATTTCGAAGTCTATCATAGAAATGAAAGTTATACATGGAAAATAGATAAAATAATAAAAAAATTTTTTTAATTTAATGCAATAATTTATAGGCAAAATATTAATGGATAAGTTTTTCTTGATATATAGATCAATAATTCAAACAAGATATGTACAATACATTTTTAATTAGATTAAAACTTAAATATAACAATTGAATGAGCTCATTATTGCCTAATTAAATATAAAGTACTAGTATATAATATAAAGTACTACTAGATGGTGCTGTAATCAATTTCATATAGTGTTCCTAACGTATTGTACTTTATTAGAATCACCGGAATCGTATGTTTAAACTGGAACATCGATATTGGACACTTGAAAGCGAGTAAAGGTTTTATTTCGAGTAAATTCTTGGTGTCGAGTTAATGCATCATTTAGCAGACAAGTTAAAGCGAAGCCTAATTTTGAGGTGTAAATTTACCACTAGTAAGGAGCTTTAATTTTGGATGTCTACAAATGAAGAGAAATGGGTTGAAAGCATGAAAATTTGACTTACGTGAGTTTTAACTTAACCCTGTTGTTTCATACAGTATATGCGATAGACGCACACATGTGGTAAAGGTATTACAATAAAGGACAAATTTGAAAAAGACAGAGAAAGGATAACTTAAGATAATTCATAGCTATTAAATTAGCATAGAAATTTAAAAAAATGCTGCATAAAAACGAAGAGAAGATAGTGTTATGACAGTTTTAAAAAAAGATAGTGTATTTAAGAAACTGGAAACCCCGTACTATAAAAAAAATAGAAAATATTAGTGTCTTTCGCAACTCTATTTCAACCAACTATATTATTAACCTTAAATTATCGTAGGTCATCGGTACTATACATAGCTATTGAGGTTATATACCAGCGATATTTATGATCATTGTTATTATCAAATCTGATAGCACCACGTCCATCAACGTAAAAAATTTAAATTCGTATTTTCTCATCCCGAGGAAGATACGTCAATTAGACATTAAAATATGCAGACTTTGAAATTTTAAAATTAGTCATGAATATTTTTTTTTATCAATATCAACTCAATGACATTTCAATACTTTATATATATTTGAATTATAAAAACACTTTAGGAGTAATCATTTTTTTTTTCTACGCGTGTACATTTTTGACATTCCAAATATTTTCAAATCAATAATAACATTATTGTAATTTGCAAACTCTGAGAGTTTGTACTTATATAAATGATTTATGACGAAACAGTTTTAGATATTTTGTGTATCAATATAAAATAAAATTAATTAAAAATATAATATTTCTAAAATTTGTAATATTTATATTTTGATATTTGAGATGCTAATAGCAAGACTTGATTTAAAATCAAGATTATGATACTTCAAGTTATACGTCCATCTTATCAGCAGCTGATATTAAATCTCACCGTGGATCGTCAGGCTTCACTTACTTGTGAACTCGGAAGACCATTCTCACTTGATTTTCCTGCTTGGTGTTGGTGTTGTTGATGTTGTGGAGCCGGTGACATAGAGGCTACACCAACCGAGACGCCATTGCTGTACTGCGATTGAACGGAAACGTCATTTACAGGGGGTGGTGAGGTCTCCGGGGTTCCGTCCAGGTCCAGACTGCCGTCCGTCGTGGTTATCTACGCATGTTAAAACGGTGATACCTCCAGCTTAAGATTAATCTTAAAAATGTTTTTTGCGGGCTTGAGCTTAACAAGCTTCTATTAAAATAGTTTAACGTGCATCTGATATATTCATGGTAATGTTGAATTTTTAAATTACGGAGACTTTAAACAGACACTACTATTCAATTTTAGAGAATTTATTTCACTTGTGTACGAACCAGCTTTCGACAAATATTCGCTTAACTTTATTTTTTCAATTTTCATTGCAATCCGAATATTAAATCAAGTATTAAAATTAGATTTAATTTACAAGTTTATGTTAATTAAACATATTAATTAGGAAGAATTAAATTACTGTATTTAAATGAAAAATATTTCTAATTTTAGCAATTTATTTATTGTCTTAGTTTATTTGAGTTTAAAATAACATGAAATTTAAATACACTTGTAGAAACAATTAAAATGGTACTGAAGTTTCTAATTAACATATTTATTAAGTTTAATGATTAATTATACTAAAGTTAAATATATAAATCATAATAATTTTAAATGTTTGCAAAATTGCAGATTTTTAATAGAATATAAATTTTTTTTTATTATAAATTGAATTATATGTTTAATTGAGTTTTTTGCATAAAATTATTCTAAATTATAAAAATCAAAGTTTCTCAGAAATTTAGGGGATCCCTTCTTTTGTTAATATTCATATTAACATTAATATTATTATGCTGTTAACAGTAAGTACCTCATAAATACAGTAATAATTATTAAATGTACTGCCTGTACTATTGTCACTTGTTTTCTATGCTCATAATTATAATCAACTGTCGAAGTTTGAAAATCATAATATTAAAACCAGCACAGCAAACTATAGCTGGCAATACATTAATCACGGCATTGAGGAACATGATAATTAATTTTAAGTATATTTTCACAATATTACCATTTTTGTCTAAGCATAAATTTTGTATTTTTAGTATTGTTCTATTAATTCAGTACTTTATTGATATTAATTAAAATTACACGACTAAATTGTTGTATAGCTAAATTTGGTTAGTGAATATTATGGTGCATATTGTATGTCATATTTTTGCATTTAAGTTGAAATTTCGATTTTTTAACTAACCCATAAAGTCTTCTTTTTTTATTAATAGTGAATTACATTCTGAATTTTCACATATATATTTTTAAAATAGTTTCTACAATGGGTTCAAAACTTAAAATTTGAAACTCATCATTAGTAGAATTGATGTTGAACTACAAAGTCACAATAGTGACTATATTGTTACAAAAATATAAACTTAAGTGAACGAGCTTTAATGGAAATATATATTTTTATCATATTGGGTATATTTTATTTATGTTTTAACATTATAACACTTACGAATATAATATTAACATTATTTTTATTTATTTTAATAAATTCAAAAAAAAATCCATACATTAAATTTATTAATACAAGTTCGGTCTGTAAATAGCTCTCCCCTCGTGTTTTTACTTTTTATCGTTCTCTATCTCTCCTTGATCCTTTTTGTCCCTCTCTACTAGTTTGTTTCCTTATATGAATATTCATTCTCAATGGATACTTCTCGAAAAATGCGCAATTTAAAAGCCGATGCCACAGCAAGAATAAAGTTATCCTCAGGGTGGCTTTAAAATCTACTAACCTCTTTGTAACTGAGAAAAGTAGTTCTGATCTATGATTCTTGAATCGTGACGAATGCACTTAGCGATAACGGAGACCCATAAACCCAATAAAGCGTATGTACAATTTAAAATGGTTATGTTTAATAAATTTCATGAATTCTTGATATATTATATCTTATTGTAACCACTTATGCATATTATACGAATTAAATGAAATGTTAAAGATAATAAATTATACGAGAACAGTTGAAAATTTATTATTTATAAATATTAAAAATATCACTTTATTGTCTATATTACATATTAATTATATTATATTCTAAGTGATGAATTTAAGCAATTAAAATTTTGTTTTCATATGATCAATATTCACTTGTAAATTGGTATCTATATACTTATTATTTTTATAAATAATCTTATTTTCAATATCTCTTTAATTTTATAGGTTCAAATTTATATAATAATTAGGAAATATTTATTATTATCTGATTCATTTTAGAATTTTCGGATATTTTATAAATATATTGAAAAATATTAAGGACTCGAGCGATTTGTATTGTGGGATTGTAAGAGAAAATACGTGGATTAACAGGAAAATAAGTTTGAATATTAGGTCAGATTTATTATTTTAATTTCTTTTACACCAGTAATGCAATGTAGGTAGATAAAGGATAGGCTTCAAAGCGTGACAATTTATGTCGCCTTATCGTTCGTTCCTGCTATAAGTTTTTTATTCCAAAGGAGCCCATTCTCCCAATTGTACCTGTTGAATTTGGTTCTATTTTCTAATGTTGTGAAAGTTAGGGCTTCAATTCTCTCTTTTTCATTTGTTTCATACACTTTTTATATCGAAATATTCATTGATTAGCACGTCAACGCAATATTCATCTCCTTTCATTACGCAATTTCTCAGTTTTTTATTGTCGAATAATATATTTAAAACTTTGTCGGTTATTTTTACATCTAAATAAACTATGCCCAATCCAATTAAAGCACATCGCGAGATAAATGACCTCGCTGTGCGATATTGCACGTGTTTTCGCGTAATTATCTGGCGTCAATAATCCTGATCTATACAGATATTTGCTTCCGTCCTTGTGTTTGGATATATCGTCGCTAAACTTATAAATTTCCCGTATTTTTCTAAGATTTCAGCATCTCTGCATGGGAAAAAAATAAATTTTTGACCAATACCATGCCTTTTAAATCGAAAGGCCCATACGCACCTTTAAAAACTATTTTTTCGTATTCAAATTTGTTTTGCCAGTGTAGGATTTGAGAGGCATGGGAATTTTCTTGCCTGTCGCAAAATCAAAATCAACGATCATGACGTTGGCTTTTCCTGATTTGCATTCTTGGTTTAATTTAACATAGTATAGTGTATGTGTAAATAAATTCCGACTAATTAACTTCTTCGCGACCGCATTCGTGAGGTCTCACGTATAAAAGCAGGCAATAATATTTATCGATTTGAATGCTGTGTTAGTGTTCTGGATTTTGGTCACAAACTGGATAATAGTCAATTTTCTAAATCTAAGCAAAGGGTAATAATTTCAATTGGTGGTCAATTGTTTTGCAGCAAAGTCTTTATTTCAGTAATAAAGTTCTAATGCACCCATGATGTTTTTTTTTGTTGTAAATTGACGAGAGCAATGCTTCCACGGTTTCACATGTTTCTTCTTTGAATCCTTTAAAAAGTCTCGCGAAGTTTTTTCTCTTTTAGTATATTCCCCTATCCATCGCGATTTTAAAATTTTCCTTCAAATCCACCCATTCTAAGTTATTCCTCAAAAAAGTGGGTAAGTTTTTCATGCTTCATAATCTATTCGCCACACATTAATTTTCATCACTAACGGAGTTTTTTCTATAATTATTAATATTTCATTCACTTTCGCAAGGTGCTCGTTAGAATAGTGCGATTCATAATGGTTAATATTATTATCATACGACAACGCAGTATTGTACTGACATTCGTTTTTACCATTGCTTCTCTTAAAGTGTGGGTTAAAGTTTCGGTGATTTTGAGATATAATGGACCACATCGACAGTTCGATGTCTGAAATTTCAACAATGATTGTAAAGCTGATTCTCCATGATTTGCGGGAGGCTGCAACTGTGATTGATTTATTCTTTGGTATGCCTTGTACGGACGGTTGAGTAGGTGGAGTTGTAGTACCATCGATGGCATCCAAGCTGGCTGCTGCTCCTCTTCGAGTTGCAGTTCTTTTTTTTCGCTTCTCTTTTCTTACGCTTTACAGAACGCTGTCCTTGTACTTTCTTTGTAGTAGTCTGCGTTTAGTTTGAAACCATTTTTTCCGGAGTATTAGTAGAATGTTGAGGATTTCGATACTATTATTTAATGTTTCATTTATTTGTCCAAGTATGAATTCCCTTTAAAATTTCCGCTAGTTGTTATAGGGGTTCGGAACCAATCTTTGAGATTCGAGTGAATTTTGTCGCGTAAACAAAACGAAAAATGCGTGGATTTATAGGAGAATAAGCTTGAATGTTAGGTAATTTATTAATGTTAATACCTTTTTTTTATCGTTGTATAATCTCAGTAAACCCGAACGAAAAGCGAAATGTTTTCAACACGAATTTACTTACGCTTTCCTCTGTTTTCTTTTTTTTCGCGTATTTATATTTGTATTATGTACATTGCATGAGGGGATGTTGACCAAATAGGCCTGATTGATTTCACAAGGAGGGTCAGTTGAAGTGGCGTAACACTGTGGTTAGAAGAGCTCTTAAGATTTTTCGTAAACGATTTCAACTTTGCAAAAATAAAACCTTCATCAGATAAGTGAAGAGAAAAGGCCTTAATATTTTAATAGATAAATACTAAACATTAGATACTAAGATAAATACTAAACTTTAAACACTAAAATAATTTCAATAATTTATTTCAATAAATACAAATAATATTATAAGTTCCCGGACTCTTTCTCTTTTTTTCTTCTTCGTCATCATCACTTCGCAAATTGACGGATATAACGTGACCAAAATATTATGTGGAAATTTGGACGGATTTACGCGAATCGTTGCCTCTATCCATAAATGATCAAGTTTTATTTATTTTTAACATTTGGTACACGTGTGGAAATGACTTGTGACGGCTTCTCCGATACCGCTGTAGTTGCTATAACTATGTTCAGATCTCTAACTCAAATTTTTAGTGAATTAACACTTTTCGTTCTCAGGTTGGACGATAACTACAGAATTCCGCCAATTCTTCCGGCTACTAAAGAATATGATATAATATTTTTTGTACAAAAAGACCACGTTATTATTGAAATTACATACAAAAATGGCTAAAAAATTATTAAATGCAATTGTAATATATATTTTTTTTTATAAATTTTTTTATAAATCTATTTTAAATCTGAAATAAACAATAATATCCGGAACTTCTAAAGAGCTCAATAATTTTTAATCTAATATAATATACATATAAATAGTATCATAATTATTTTTCTATCCGTCATCTATATTGTGATTTGATATATATCTAACCTATTAGTTTATTTCAAACCTATGAATAATTTTTTATTGAATTTATATTTAAATTCCAATGAATAATGAAACATTTTGTAAATTTATATAAAATTATTTTTTAAATATTAAATACCATTTCATGATAATTCTGGACTTTTATTGCTTAAATATCATTATAAATTAGGTTTATAATGAAAATTATTTAGTAATCACTTGTTAAACCCAAAATTTCATTGCTTAGAGTTTTTCCTATTAAAAAAAAAAAAGAATTAATTTTTCTGTTGATGATATACTTAATTTTTGTGAAAAATTTGTGAAATCAACAATTATATATCATCTACACATATGTACTACTATTCTATATACTATTGTCTATTCGTATAATTTATTGTAATTTTTTGCTATGATTTTAATAGATCATTAAAATTAATTGAACGATTATTCGAGAAAAATAATATTGCTAATTGATTGAGCTAAAATTTACACGAACTAAATTAGCTACAATATTATTTAAGCATTTATTAAAAATGAATCACTTAAAAATAATGAATCATATTATTCAAGTGTAGATTCTTTAACAAAATAAATAATGTTCATTTACTTGAATGGGTTTATATACTTTTAAATAATAATTATATTCATATAATTATTATTTAAAATATAAACTAAAAATTAATTAAGTTTTTTAAGATACATTAGAAAATGCAAAAATTTATGACGCTAATAAATAATACGTATTTCTTTAATGCACTCTATTATAAACTTCGACCAAATTAAATTGTTTGAAAATTTATAATAATAAAATTATTTATTTGCATCTATAAAATAAATTTAATATTAATATTAATATAATTTGTTTATCTTTATGTGTTTTTAAATGGATTATTTAATAATTCAAAGAATTTTTAAATGATTAATTTTTATCAGGTTTTAAAATACTTCTTGTACAATATATTGAATAAATATTTTTTAATTATTCAGACTCGATTATTTTGCTAATAGGATTAGTTGAATAAAAAATTAAAGATTAGATTTTGTATGCTGGGACAGATAAATTTTCTGAAATTATATTATCGTTTGAATATATTTTTTAAGTATATTTTTTAATCTTCAGCTGGCCCATATTAATACTAATACTTTATATATAATTATTATACTTTATAATTAATATTAATACTTTACAATATATAAATAATTATATATCTGATTATTTTTAAAATAAAAATTAATTTTTCGTTTGTGATTATTATTTGAAAGGGTAAAAGGATTCTAAAAAAAATTCTTGAATTTGTAAAATGTATAAATGAACACATGCTTACCGAGACAATAAATTTGAAACTGTTTTTATTTTATTACATTCCAAAGTTCAGGAGTAAAATTCGCATTTTTAGTATTCTGTTTACAGCTTTATAATTCCCCGCTGATAACATGATTCAATAATGGAAAGACATAAAAAGTTTCGAATTTAGTTGATAAAAAAATTTTTCGGATGGGTTTAGGTGAAGAAAAAAGGAATTAAATGTTACTGACAATGGTAACCATAGTGTTAGCACTGTCAGTGCTGGTGTTAATGGTAGTCTCCGAGGCCGTACTTGAGCCCATGACGATGAGTTTAGGCACCGTACGACTTCCTCCGACGGACTTGAAGTGAAGCCTCCGCAGGGCAGAGGCCGCTTGGGACAAAAGGTTGCCGTCGCGCGAGCAGCCATTTGCCTCGTGGTCCTCGCGCGACGACCTCAGGAACACTCCACTAGGGTGGCTCGAGTCTGTCCTGCTACCCTTGGACCCGGATTCCTTGTAGGGAGAGCCTCGTTGCTCCGAACATCCCTGCAACAGATGTCAATGATACCCTTTAGCTAAAATCGATTATCATGCAAACGACGTTGGACTCGGATTACTCATTTAACTCTATTTTCGTCCTAATTTCCAATGAATGTCTGATCATTCACTGATATTTCTACTTAAGATTTATTTTCTATACAATCTTCTTTCAATCCAAATTCGAAAGAATTATTAGATAAATGCAGAATTACGCATTCGGACCAAATTCATCTCATTATATTTATAAAATGCAAATAAACAGTAAGTATAACAGCTTGTAATTGTGTTAAATAATTCCGCTATTTCTAAAAATTTCCTGTATTTTTCCTTCTTACAACTAAAGAAATTTGTTAAATGTTTATTGATTACATTCACTGTATATACGCACGTAGGAAAAAATTTTTTTGTTTACAGACATATTAATAAAAGAAATTAAAAATGACCATTTTTATCATTACAATATGATTTTATTCAATAATTTTTTACAATATTTACATATCCTTAGTTTTTTTTATATCGTTTATTTAAATAGTTCATGCAGTTATAATCTATTTATTAACATTAATTTATTTTCTATATTTTCTGAGCAGCAAAATATTTTTATAAATATTTAAGTTATTGCAATAACTCATTATGCCTCAATAATTCCAGATCTGTTATTAACTTTCATTTATTTTTTTTTCGATAATTATAAAATATTTTTTATAATTTAATAATCATTTTACATTATCTTGCATGTTCCATTAATTTACCAATACGAATAATTTCTTAAAAATGTTCCGATGCTAAGTCAAATTAAAAAAGTATATCTCGTAAACATTAAATGCAACCTTTTGTTATAAACAATACCTTACTTTCAGATATATATTCAAACATCTCGGTTAATCGCACCAATCGGCCACTTACTTCTCAGAAAGGGAATATCCGTCTTCCTCCGTAATCAGATATGGGAATTTCGCTTTGTTTCCGTGGAAGGTAAATAGGCATCGTCCTCTCAGTGACACATGACACCCCCTCTGATCTATATGTATATATATCTGACGCCACATATTCTCGTTCCTTTTGACATACATACACGAATATGCAGTACAAACATGCATATACAACCGACGCTCTACCTCACCCGATTATTTAAATGGATTTTATTATAATTATTATTCAAATTGACACGATATTATCAACACCATTGTGGGCATATAAATAAATATGAGATGTAAACATTGAAAGGTTATCATAATTACACACCGAATTACAAAGTAAAAATATGTAATATAAATAGAATATAAACTAATTTATAATTTATATATAACTAATAGAGATGAAATAGAATCAGTAATATTTAATTTTACTTCTAGGAATAATCTGAATATATGCGATTATTATTATTTTTATTAATTTGTAACAATTAATTTGTTAATCAGAACTAATATTATAAATTGTAAATTTTTTAGTGCAGATAATCTTGAATATGTGTAAAGAGTGTTGTCAGAATTAATATGCTAAGTATAAAAATATATATATATATATATATATATATACATACATTTATGTACTTAATACGATTACACTATCAAATCATATAATGTGCAAAGTCACAGTAGTATTAAATATAATAGCTTATTAATAAATATTAAACGATGGTCACAAGAAAATTGTAGAATATACAATCAATCAAGAAATTTAAGCTATAAAAATCTTTGTGGGTAAAGTTCAAGTGTATGGTTTGTGAGTCAAAAATATCATGAGAGCCTCAAAATTAACCTTAAAATTTCATAATCTTTTACTTAATGATTGCCTCTGACCCATATCTCAAAACTTAAACTTAAAACGAAAGTTAAAAATAAAGTTTGAAATAGTCTATATGCAAATATTACAACACTCAAAACACATTTTCAATAACTATATTAAAAAATAAAATAGGTGACAAATAGATTTAAACAATTATAAATTATTAAGTTAATTAAAATTTAAATATTTTAAGACATCAATGTCTTAAATTATTTAAGCATTTATTGATGTCTTAAATTATTTAGGTATTAATGATGTTCATCAATTTCGATTCAGATTGTTTCATATAATAGCTATTTTTTGTATGAATTGTCGATAATTTACGGTTGTATTTTTTTACTATTTCCTGAATTTTTATAACATTTATATACTTACTTTTATACATATATTTCAAAATTTAAACTACATTGAATTATTTATGAAACTGTGCTCATGTATATTATGTTAAGATTTTCTTGGAATTCTTCAAAAACGAAAACTATAAAATTTTTTCAATATTTTATGAGAAATAAATATAATTGTAATTAGTAGAATTTTCAAATAATTTTTATTTATAAATGCATCGAAAATATTAATTTTTTTTTTAAATTATCGATATTATATAATAAAATTATACATATAAAAATTCTAATTTTTTTAAATAATATAAGTTAAATAATTTATCACTGTACCTCAATTTATTAGAAAGTTTTAGTTTACAATATTAAAATTAATATAATTTACAATATACTAGATTATTACCATTCATTATTAAATTTTAAGTTATTTTTTTTTACAATATTATAAAATGTGCAAGTATCGTATTTGTAGAATTTATATGTACGTTTTTGTTATATTATTTCTCAATACGAATTTAATATATAGACTATAATAAAACTATACATGTTTTTATGAACGTAATTGTAGAGAAACAAATATCTCAAATATTTATTTACTGTTCTAATGATAAATATTATGCAAGATATAAGGTTTTACTAATTTCTCTGAAGATACGAAAATGTACAAAAGTATTTGGAACGTGTCAAGTACAACAGAATCTCAATTATATTTAGAATTCATAAGTGTACAATTCACGAAATAAAGTATTTTCAATGAATAGATTTTTTTTATTTAAAATTATTTTTATACAGATTTATAATTTTGAATATTAATATAAATAATTTCTGTATTATACATACATTTTGAATATATTTTTCATGTTTTTTATTTTTGGATTTCATGAATTTAAAAATAGTTTTTCATGTATTGAAATTAGGTGTGGTTAAAAAATACATTAAAAAAAAAATAATAAAAATAATGGCATTAAATTTTGTTTACTAAATAGCGGAATATCTTAACATTATTTATATAATTTAAAAATTATTTATATCTAATTAATATTTTTTATCTATTTGTTCCATAACTTTTTATTATATTTAAAATAGTTATATGAATATTTTTTAAATTGCTTGTTTACCCTGAAGACAAAGTTTACAGATGAATCTAAATCATATTAAATTTGATAATAAGCCCTGTAATTTAATTGTAAACATGAATAAAGGTACAAAATCAATTTATAGCCATAATGAAACAATTTATAAACACATAATTATAATAATAATATGAAACTACTTGCAAATTTGATAAAATAATAAAAATATGTAAAAAATTTCTGAATATTTGAAATTTTATAATATGTCATCATTTTTTTAACAAATATTATAAAATTTGATAATTTAAGGAATATTGATGTAATTTTTCCCATTGATTTGTATCATAAAATAATCTAATTACTATAGTTTTCTAATCATAATTTCGAATAATTCAAATAATTTACTTTCATAAAAAAATTAAATTAATAACTATGTTTAAATATTATTATAATAAAGAATTTTATTTACGTTATTCAACTTTAATTTTCAAAAAAATATGTTACTGTATATGTTATCCCTTATGAATTTATTAGATTATTTTATTACTACTGTTCTCATAAATAATTGAATATCTATGTTTAGAAAATCGTTGAATTATATTAGATATTATTTTTACGATTATATAGATTAATAAGTTTGTATCTACATTTATCTCGGTAACTACATACTTGTAGTTTCATTTTAAAAATATACTTACAGTACTCCTATGTTTTAAGGTAATTATTTAAAAAATGAAATCAAATAAAGATAAAATAGTCATTCACATGGTTATTCATTAACGATTTAATTTTTGGTATGTGAATTATATTTTATAAACACACTTTAATGGTTTTAATAATTTTTTTTCAATTTACAAAAATCATTATTTACTTAAAAGTAGGAAAGAAAATATTAAAAATAAAAAAAAGTTTTTAGAAAATATGATATTTTGCAACAAATATATTTTTAAAGAGGCCTAAAAAAGTATAAATTATTCTTTTATATTATCTTGCTTATAAATTGTCATATTTTTATAAAATATACATGGTAGAATTCATAGACATAAATATACCAAAAAGATATTATGTAGAATACGATAGGGCGTAAATAAAACAATTTCTATCTTTCTTATGATCGATGCTCTCTCAACATTTTCTCTCTCCTGATTACACTCCACATTTATTTATCTTTTTACTTTTTTTCCTCACTCTCTTATAGAACTTCCATCGTATTCGTGTTCTATTTTCCTCATTCTGTGGAGCATTCAGTTTTTCCGTTTATTTCCCAATTGTTGGTTCGGATTGCTGATGTGAACACTAACCTTAATGATAGAAAGAACAAAACAGAATAGAGAGAGAGAGAGAGAGAGAGAGAGAGAGAGAGAGAGAAGGCAAGTTCATACGATCGATTGCGCATGATTGCTGCGCCACGACAGAGTGAAACAACTCGACCGGCTTCCATACCTCTGTGGATATCTTATTATTATTTGCCGTTTGTTGGAGTGAGTAAGCGAATGAATGAGCCCAATGTAGGTCACGTGTTATTCTTTCCCTTATTTTCTCTCATTATTTCTCTCTTTCTCATAGTCCCTGCATTGGAAACATGATCGATGCCATATGATTGTATCCTATATATATTCTTCTATGTTACCTTTTTCTCAATTTGCTTATCCTGTTTAATTACACTTTTTTGCTATTTAATATGCATGCATATGGTAATCAATATATCCAGATGCGATCATAATTACGATGATAGCAATATTTTATAAAAATTAGCTTGTAAATTATTATTCAAAATATACTATGTTTATTATGTCTAGTTTTAAAATAAATGTAGTTGTGGTATGCAAACATATATATCTTAAACCTATTATTTACTTTGTATATACATGAACATTTTCCTTTGCTTAATGTGGATTTTATTTGGATTTTTATACAAAAAAGTATACATATTTATATTATTGATCAGAAATGATTTAATACCGCTTTTTAAGCCGCTTTGTAGCCCATTCATGTGTAAAGTGCTTTTTTCTTTATTGTAAAAAAAAATTTATTTTTATGCATTTTAATATTTCGGTTTAGCAATATTAAATTTAAATATAATATATTAATTTGTATATATATAATCAAATAGACAATATATTAGTAGTAATAATAAATAAAATGTATTTTGTTTTAATTATGAAAATAATGTATTGTACAAGTATCTACAATAAAAATGATTTGTATAATAAAAAATGACAAAAAAAGTTCTTACTAAATGAATAATTTCATTTTATAACAATTATGCAGATATATTTCAATTAATAAGATCTAATTTTATTTTAAAGTATTAACGGAAAGACAAAAATGATTTTGAATCATTTAAAAGTTCTTATAACTGACATGTATATAAATTCTCTCATATTATATTTTATTCCAAACTTTTTTGAAACAATATTTCATATTCCAAGATTTTTTTTATAAAAACTAATTTTATTTCTTATATGGATCAAGCTTATCTATATAATAATGATATAAAATAGTTAAAAATAAATTATATTTTTAACGAAGAAAAAAAAATAAATTATACTTTTAAAAAGAAAAAAATATAATGTTTGAAATTAATTTATTTTTTTAATGGATAGTGATATTTTTCTAAATATTTCACAATTGAAATATTTTTTCTTTTTTATTTTCTCTTTTTACAAATTAGAAACTTATATGATTATGCCAAAGTATATTCTCGAATCAAGCTAATTAAATTAAAAATAAAATATTGGCAAATGTTATTATTTTGTTTAAATTGAATTATAAAAGATAATAATATATAATGAACTGTATATAAATATTAATTAAATTAATTGGTAAGGCAATATATATAACATTTCTCAGCTATAAAACTTCAAATTTATATTTCCAATTTCTCGATATTAATTATACGTTAATGTGAAATATTTACTGAAATTAAGAAATAAAATATTAATTAAATGAATTGATATAGTTTTAAATAATAATAATAAATTTAAAAATAATTATGTATAGTTCACACTAAATATAATAATTATAACGCTTAGCTACTTATTGACTATAAAATTTGAACAATAAAAAAGAATTATTAAATAGTATTTAATAAATATCAACAAAAATATTTTAGATTAAGTCAAGAGTATAAACATTTTTCATATAAAATTACAGACATAGAATTATAGAATATCGAAACATGTATATGGTATTTCATATGAATTATAATTATAGACATTAGAAAAACGTTTAAGGTGAAAATAAATGTTTTAAATAGTACTAATATATTATAATAAAATTATTAATATAATGCCATTGCAGAGTTTATTTATCACAGTGTAGTATATTACAATTTAAATCATTTCAATATATGTATATATATAATATAAATATATATATATATATATATAAATTATATATATGTGAATTATTTTTATACTTCATAATATAATATATATTTTTGATAATTTTATTTATTTTAAAAATATAGATATCAAATATTTATTATAAATTAGAATAAATTTCCCGTGTATAATAAATTTAATGTATATATATATAATTATACATACATATTTGATTATAACAACATTTTTATTTATAAACACATTCTGTACGTAATATTTAGTTTATTTTGTTCCTAATTTGCATTTCGATTATAAAATGATCATTATTAAATTGTTTTTTTATAAACATAAATTTATAAGCATATAAAGTATATAATATATTGATATAGATATTATATAATAAAATTAAAATTTACACATAATTGTTCAATTTCATTATTATTTTGAAAGTACAATAAAAATAATAATAATTTTAGAAAGAAAGAAGAAGGAAAAAAAGAAAGAATAATTAAATAGGGATTAGCGTCAAAATATATACTCATTGTTAAAATTATCAAATTATATTTTCGAATTAGAAGTGTTTATGAATAAGCAATATGTAGGCATTACGTTTTACAAGTATATTTTCAAAGGCATGTCTATCACTTGCATCGTCTTTCTGTATAGAAATTTGGCCTTACGTAAAAGATAAAATTTATAATTTAACATAATTTTACCAACCCGTTAAAATGAAAAACAACAGATGAAGTCTTTTAATTTACTAACTATCTCTGATGACATCATTTTAGTAACAAATCTATAATACATTTTAACAAAATGACAATTTGACACTTGAAGATTGCCAAACAATTCAATTAAAAACTAAAATCGACAAGGAAAACGGTTGATGACGTATTACTCGATGTAGTTCATGCGGTATATCGATTAAAACTACGCGGCCTCCTTCTCCGCCTTCTTCGCTTCTATCTCCTCTTCATCTTCATAATTATTTATTTTGCTTCCATTTCTCTTCCACTCACTTGATCACATGGATTGTAGTTTTACACTTAAATTTGGATGTAGTATGTTATGCAAATTCATTCATACCATAACTTACAGAATGTACTTGTATATTCATAGTTGTATTTTTAATTCATGGTTTCATTGAAGTTCAATTTATATGCTTAGAATTAGAATTTTTAAAAGTGCAAAGAAATTTTATCCTTCTCTTGACAGGAACTGAATTATTGTCTATATATTAGCTTCATCATGTAGTTTATAATTTTTTTAAAGAAACTTTTAAGTTACCTGTATAAATTTACCTGTATAATAAGTGTATTTAATGATATAAGGTTTTGAAAAATAAATTATAGAATTGAACTTTGAAGATGAGAAATAATTAGAATAATCTACAAAATACAATTGATGTATTAATATTATATGAACATTATTATTATGTAATTGATATTGCAGGAAAAGCATTAAAATTTAATTTTTATATTATTATTCACTTAGCCAGTATTTGTTACCTACTGTTATGTTTCCACACCGTTATGTTTGCTATTGTCTTTATATTTTTATCCTTCTTTTCTGTTCTCATGTATCTTGGGATTCCCTTCTCTCTTATTTCTTTATACCATCTATTATATGTCGCATTTTCTATCCTGTTTGTCCTCTCCTGCTTACTTATATCTTTATTTCTTTTTTTCACTATATCATATTTGTTTTTTCCTTTTTCAGTCCATATCTCCATTTGCAGCTTACTTATCGCCTCTCCGTTTAGCCATCTCTCCTCTGGGTCGTCTCTGCTTTCTGTTCTCTCTTTTTTTTTTCTCTATCAAACATTTTTTCGCCAACCTGTCGTTCGGTTGTCCTTCTACTTTTTCTTCATACTTTCTGTTCCTGGCTCTCCATTCTATTTTCATTTCATATTCATCTGTTTCCTCATAGATTATATAGTTAGGTGTGCATGCTTACAGTTTTAGTATCCATCTCAAATAATCCGTCTTTATCTTCTAAATTTCTTTCACTCTTACCTCTTCCCATATTTCCACTCCGTATTCTACTACTCCCTTCACAGGTTATTAAATAATATTTTTTTTGTTTCCATATCACCATAGCATCTGCTCTCTGCTAGGCTTCACGTTCTCTTTAAGTCAATTCTTCCCTTGTGTATTCTTTCCTTTATGTGTTCCCTATCACCTCCGTTCTTATTAAAGGTGTATCCCAAGTAATTAAACTTTCTTACTTCCTCAATTTCTTTCTTTTTCCATTTCCATCTGTTTTCTCTCTCTTTTTTTCCCTCTTTTGAACGTCGTTACTTTTGTCTTGTCCGTATTCAATTCCAGCTTTCTATCTTTTAGGAACTTTTCCATGATTCTCATCATTTGCTCCATAGCTTCCTTATTCTCGGCCATCAGCGCTATGTCGTCTGCATATGCCAATGACCATATTCTTTTCCTCTCAATTTTTGTTCCTCCTATGTTCGCCTTTTCCAACTCTGCTTCTAACCCTGCTATATATATATATATGTATATATATATATTAAAAAGAAGTGGGCTTTGACTATATCCCTGTCTCAGTCCGCCTTGTGTTCTAATCTGGTCTGTCCTTCTTTCGTTTTTATTCTTATCCTTGTTTCCTCATATATTCTTTTTACCTTCTCCGTTAGTCTTCTATCTATCTTATTTCCTTCCATTATTTCCCAGAGCTTCCTTCTATTGACTGTGTCGAAGGCTGCCTTTAGATCCACAAACAATACAAAGGTTTTCTTTTTTTCCTTTATCATTCTTTCTGTTAGATGTTTTAATATGTATATATTGTGGATCTGCCGGCTCTAAATCCCGCTTGTCCTTCCGGTATTATGTCCTTACTTGCAATTTCTTCCTCCAGTTTATCTTTTAATATACTTGCATACATTTTGTAGCCGGTAGACAGTAGGGATAGCCCTCTGTAGTTGTTTGGATCGTTTACTTCCCCTTTCTTATAGATTGGCGAGATTATCGCTGTTTCCCACTCTTCAAGCATTCTGTCTCCCTTCCAGATTCTTTTTATTAGCTCTCACAGCCTTTTTTTTACTTCTCCACCTGCGTATATCCACATCTCGGTCGTTATTCCGTCAATCCCCGGTGCTTTTTTCTTTTTTAGTGATCTCCATTTTTCATAAAATTTCTTCTTTTCTATCTTGTGTTTTTCCCACTCATCGTTTTCTTTTATATTATTTTGCTCCACTTCATTTGCTTGTCCCCTTTCTGCTTTGTTTAGTAACCTGCTAAAGTGTAGTTGCCATTTACCTCCATATTTCTCCTTCATTTTTGAGTTCTTTCAATTCCTCTTCCTGTCTTGCTTTTTGCTCTGCTATTTTCCTTTGGCATGTCTCTTTTCACATTTTCTTTTGTTTTTAATACTCTGCTCTTTCGGTCTTTCCTTCTTTCCATTTTTTATATTGTCTTTTTGTATTTTTCTTCTCTTTTACATATTCCCTGTCACACCATTTCGTTTTCCCAATTTTCCATTTCTTTATTTTTATTTCTTTGCTGAGGATCACCTTCTATATCCTTTCTTTCAATTCTTTCCGAAGTTCTTCCACTGACTTGTCTGTCATCTCACCTGTATATTTTCCTGCTGTTGCTTCTCTATATCTTTTTATACTTTCTTCATCTAATTATCTTCCTTTTCTCTCTTTCGCCCCCTTTCCCTTTCTTTATTTCTCACTTCTCTCAAGCCTATCTTTATCCGGATTGGCATGTGATCCGACTCTATTCTATATTCCACACTGAATTCTTTTATTATTTCTCTGCTCCCTTCATCCACTATTGCTAGATCTATTACAGTGTTGCCCCTTAGCCCCACGTATGTGTATCCCCCTTCTTTGTCTCCTGCTCTTGTCCCATTCAGTATTGTCCATCCGTTTTTTTTCTATCTTTTCTGTCAAGTTTTTTTCTCTTTTTTCTATCTTTTTATCCTTATTTTTTCTATTTTCCATTTCTCCTATCTCTAAGTTCATACAGTTTTCAGCAAAAATTACTGTACTAAAGTACAGTAATTTTTGTGAGCTTAAATAATGATGTGTCACGTACGCAACATTAAGTATATGCATTCCAAAAATTGTATACATTACGAACCCTGGAAAAAATAGAGATAAAACATGCATCGGTAAAATAAAACGAGGCTAGATGAAAAGTGATAATGAAGAGGACAAACAAGAGACGACTAAAACATAACTTGCGAGTAATATGAACGTCTGAATCCATTTTCCCGTGCACATTCTGCACTGGAGCCGAAAGTGAATACGTGGAGTACAGTCGAGGGACAATAGGGAAGATAGCTGACAGAGCGCTAATCAAGCGGCTGGGAAAAACCACGAACCCTGAAGGGAGAATCCGCGAATTTTGCAATTCTTCATTCGGTGGAGGTGATAAGTAAAATAAAAAATGAAACGGACTCATTCACATTCACTATTATATATTCTTATTTATACTCGTAATTACTTAACTTGGATCCAATAAATCTATTTGTTTTTGACATGTTTTTGACATCTATTTGTTTATGACACCCTTCACGAGGTTATTGAACAGCATTCTGAAGTCTCCGCTGCACATTATTTCTGCTAGCCCCCATGTTCTTCGCGCTGCTATCCTGCCCTTATGTATTCTTTCTCTCATATGATCATGATACTTCCCGTTATTTCTGAACACGAATCCCAGATAGCAGAATTTTTTTACTATTTCTATCTGCTTCCCATTCCATTTCCATATCTCAAAAGCCTTCTTTCTTCCTTTCTTCTCCGTGTACAGCTATATATCCTTGTGTCTTAGATACTTCTTTAGTGTTACCATCATTGTCTACATGGCTTCTCTATTTTCTCCAATCAGGGCCAGTGTCCATATTCTAGCATCTCTTACTTTTGTTCCACCTATGTTCTTTTTTTTCATCTCATCTTCTATTCCAGAGATATATATGTTGAAGAGTAAAGGGCTGAGGGAGCAGCCCTGTCTCAGTTAGTCCTTCCTTAATTCTTACTCTACATTTTGTTTCCTCGTATATCATCCTTAAACTATCCGTTAGTCCTATATCGTAATCCTTTTCTACCATAAACTGCCGGAACTTTTCTCTGTTTACCTTGTCGAAGGCGGATTTCAGATCTATGAACAATAAGTACATACTACTTTTCTCCCTCAGTGTTCTCTTTATTAGATGATTTAGTATGTACATATTGTCCACAGTCGATCTTCCTCTTCTGAAGCCCGCTTGTCCTTCTGGTAGTATGTTTTTGTCCTCTGTCTCCGTCTCTAGTTTGCTTCCCAAGATCCCAAGATGTAGATTTTATACACCGATGACAGCATGGATAGTCCTTTGTGGTTTTCCGGATTTTTGTATCTCTTTTCTTATGTATTGGTACTATGATAGCCGTTTCCTAGTTCTTTGGTATATTTCCATACTTATTTTCTTGATAATTTCTGCTAGTCTCTTCTTCACCTCTTGTCCGCCATATATCCATGCTTCATTTTGTGTTTCATCTACCCCGGTGGCCTTTCTCTTCTTTAGACCCTTCCACATCTTGTCGATCTCTTTGTCACCTATCTTCATGCTTTTTTGTCCTTGTGTGTGTTTCCGATATTCCCCTGTTTCTTTCCTGTTCCTCTCAGTACCCTTTAATAGTATTCTGAAGTGAGTTTCCCACTCTTTACTGCTTACGCGCCCCCTCTCTTTGCTTTTTATTTCTGCTTTTGTTGATGTAATTCCAAATTTGGCCTTCATCTTTCAATTACTTCAGTTCTTTCTCTTTTCTGTCTCTCCATTACAGTCTTTTCATTTCCATAGTTTTTTTTGTTCAGCATATACCTGCTTCTCTACCTTTCCCTTCTTCCATTTTATAAGTGCCTTCTTTACTTTATTCTCTTGCACTGTTTGTCACACCACCTATGTACTCCTACTTTCCAAGTCTTCATTTTAATCTCTTTTTTACTGATACTTCTTCCAATCAGCTCCTTTAGTTCGTTAAATAGTATTTCTATATTACCTTCTCCTACGTGTCCCTTGTATTGTCTATCTGTTTTCTCCATGTATCCTCCTACATTCTCGTCTCTCCACATTGTAACTGTTCTCTTTTCTTCTTTTTTGCCCACTTTTTTCCTTTCTTCTATATTTATCCTGTCTTTTATTTGTATAGCGACTACTATAGGTAGGTAGTCCGATTCTACCCTTGTATCCACCTTGAATTCCTCTGTTTTCTTCCTAATTTCTTCGTCAACTATCCCCAGATATAACTGTGCTCCCCCGTGCCCCTATGTACATGTATTCCCCTTTTTCATCTCCGATACACGTTCCGTTTAGGACGCTGTATCAATTTCTTTGTACCATTTTCATTAGCTTTTTTCCTTCTCTGTCTACTTTTTATCCCTGCTTCTCTTGCTTTCTATGATTCCCTCCTATCGATCCTTTATATATCTTCTTCTCCAGTTCTAACATTAAAATCTCCCATGATTAGCGTTTATATCTCGGCTGTAGCTTTTTTCCTCTATCGTCTTCCACTTACTATCCACATATTATTATTGTATACTCCCCAAATGTCCAGCTTTCCATTGCCTCTGTTGATTTCTAGTCTGGTTCTCACTATATTTTCTCCCATGGTATTTCCCAGTTCCGTTAGTCGTTCTTCCCATTCTCTATTCACTCCAATTATAAATCCCCCTTTCGCCCTGCCTTTATTTTTTTCCCTCTTTGCACCTATGATGTTCCATTCCATCTGCTTTGGAAGTTTCTTCTTGCATTTTTCTACATCCTTTTTCTCAACCCACATCTCTGCCATACATACATAATCCATTTTCCAACATACTCCTAGTATTCTTCATCCTTCCCCCACACCACACCCCTGCCACATTCAAGAAGAGTATTCTCATTTTTCCTGTACGGTTCCTTCCTTCAATTTTTTCTTCCAATGTGTTTCCTTTCTTTCTTTTTTTTCTTGTTTGTATTTAGTAATAATGTTATCAATTCACTATATATATATGAATATTATACATCTTTATAAAAGTCTCTGATTTTTAATAAAAACAGTTATCTATTATATATTATTGTAATGTAGATTAAAGTCAATTGCGTTAATTTGTCTCTTTTATAATTTTATAATTAATCTTAAATATCTAATTATAATAATTACAATGATAATTAAATTTATTTTAGATCATTGTTAACAACGCGCGAAAAGTTTTTTAAAGAAAAATATGAAAGGGCGAAATAGAAATCAAAAAGGAGTATTAGGATACTAAGAGAGGAGGAAGTGTTTACAAATTTTGGAATTGGGCCTCGATTAGCCGTCTTTATTTTTTATTCCGGCGCTCTTTGTTTTACAGTCGCCGTTTACTATGACCGATTGACTAATGGTATACTTTTATTTACACTTCCTACCTTTTGAGTTTTCCTAATACTGACAATCGTTCAAACCTAGAAAATTAATAACTAAGAAATATAATAAAAAGGTAATATAATCATGTAAAATACGAAATTTTATCTTTTTTATTTAATATGTTTTATGTCTGTAAATGAGTCAATCTCATTCTTTCGATTTTTCTCTATTTCATACACATAAATAAGTATACTTTCTTTCTATCTCTCTCTCTTTCACATCCAAAATATAATACTCTCTTTCTCTCTCTCTCTCTCACTCACACACAAAATCTAATACACCCTATCTCTCTATACCTATTTCTTTATCACAAAAAATATAATTCACACTCTCTCTCTTTCTCTCTTTCGTACACAATATAAAGAGCTCTCTCTGTTATTATGTGCATTCAATTTTTATCTAGTTGATAAATAAATCGATGCCCATTAGCTAAAAATAATAACTACACTGAAATTCAAGAAAATGAAAATGAAAGGGTTGGACTTTTCGGTCGATGATAGGTTTCGGTAAGAAAACCAATGCGTTGGGAAGACGTACGAAACGCGTTGATGGAGTTTGCTTGGCAAATGCCTGATTCGATGCAAAAAAAATACATCGAATCAATGAAAAATTACAGACGTGCAATTATACACGAAACTGAGTGCTAGTGGAATATCATACGATCTAGCATCCCAAATACAAAGTCCAACTTCGGGAACAATAAATAAAAAAAAAGGAAAATAGACATCGAAAATTAATTATTTAGCATGTAACAGCTTTTTCCTTCTTTAGCAGAAAGAAGATTTTTTCTATCAAAGACCGAAGCTTTCTGCGAAAAGCTGACGTAGGAAGAAAAAAGTAAGGCGCACCGTAGTCGGAGAAATAGATAACCGTTTCGTAAATTTATTAGAAAAAAATATGAAATCGGGACGAAGCTTTAGATGAAAGAACAGAAGAATACGCACATGCAACTCACTCAGAAATTGTAAGTCGAAGAGTGAACACTCAGAGACTCGTTACAATTTTGAAATAAATTTTTTCTGCAAGTTTAAAACTAGTATTATTATTTTATTTACCTTTATTTTATTTAATTACTAATTTTAATTTATTATATTTTCCATAAAGGTAGACGTAAGTATTGTTTCAATTCACATAAAACAATAATATTAAAACTGATATAGATAAAATTGGCACTCAACTGGAAAAACTCATAGCTTAAAAGTATTAGGCTTATTTCAAGTAATCGTACATTTATGTACATGCTTATACAGGTAAAATAGCAGTCGCTCTAGTGTTAGTCTATTCCATCTAGATAAAGAAACTAGAAATATATCCACAATATTATGATGTTAATTTTTGTCCTGCATAAATTATTGAAGTATCAACTATTTTGCTAATTATTATGTAGAAAATGTAAGCTAGAGAAAAAGAGTCAGATAATCGATGTTCATTGATATCCGAAAATCTATTTGCAAAATATGCAGATTATAGAAACTATTACAGAAAATAGAAATCAGTACTCTAAACCAATAATAAAAATAAATGAATGTGGCTTTTATTGCTATAGAAAATATAAACAGCAACAGAGATAGAGAAAGAGAAATAGAAATAGAAATACCATATATAAGCCTATCACAAAATAAGATGAAATAGAAAGATTTTACAGAAGAAAAACGTTTCGTCTTTAAGAAGTATTTGAGTATATGTAAGTATTTGGAAAGTTATCTCTTGATAACAATTATTGATTATTTATGTTTTAAGTTGTTCACTTAAATTAAATTAATTTAAATTAAATTATTTAATTTAACTTAAATTAAGGAAGCGTTTTTGAAAACTGATGTGATGAATTTAATGAACATTTGACTTTACCCAAAGAAATTTTGAATTATCATGGCTGAAGAAAAATAAAAATTTTTTCCTTATTTTTGATAAATATTTTTTCGAAATAAATTGAAGTTTTGACGCAACTATATGCCATGTCGCTACACCCATGGTTACAGTTTGATTACCAACGATGTCATCACCAACTTAAGTGTAACTTAGGTAAGAATGAAATATACGAAATTTTAGTCATTAACCATTCCTCTATATATTACAATAGTGCCATTCTTAAAATAATAATAATGCTACCTCTATGTGTACGGTAATGGAGTAAACAGACCGTGACAATTATTCTGGTCATATATTGTTCAGAAAACAAAAACATAAACTGCGATGTAGAAAATATTTTAGTCGCACAATATTTTATAGTAATTAAAATCAGAAAAAATATTTATCACAAAAATCAATAAGCCATAAAATCCGATCACGTGGATATAATTGTGTTCTTATAGAAAATATCGATCGTTGTATCAGTTATCCACAAAAACTCATTCAATTTATAAATACTAATATTTGTTAAAAAATTGTAATTTATATTTTTTTAATGTTCAGTTAATTCAATGGTAATTATATATTTTTATACAAACACATATTCATCAATGAACTTATAGAACAACCAGAACCATTTATACCTGCATATATTGGATATCGATGCATTTGAGTCAATCTGGACTTAATCAATGACATAACTTGTGTGAATATAACTTTGTAAAAGAAGAGTTTAAGTAAGAGCGTTGCTAAATATATAATAATTTTACAACATTTTTTTTTATATTTTATGAAGCCCTTTATAAATATATTGTAACGTTCACTTGTAAGAGGTTGTGTACAACCTTGTATTTGTGAGTAATGATGTGTGAGGGGGGAATGGAATCGAATTTCCGGCGTTAAGCAAGGCAGAGCGAGCTTAGTCGTCGTGTCGAAAAGTTATCTTAGTTTATACGACACAATTTTTGGAACAAATATATATATATATCCTCATCGAGCTCGCGGTACAAGAAATTGCGGCTTGTTTTGGCTATAACAACTGCAACTTATTAAAAGATTTGACATCGCTGTACCGAGTGATCCAAAGTAAGGACCGGCTTCGTCGTCAATTTGAGCCTATGAAGATATATTTTCCTGATTGCTTATCGAGGGTATTAGAGCGACGACTATAATTTATAAAAATATAATTTTGTGTGCAAATTTATATATTTATTTGTTTGAACTTTATCGAACTCGTTTGTAATATAAAATAAACCATTACAATATTCATATATTTATTTGTATAAAACCCCTTTACAAAAGCGAAAATAGTTTTCATAACTGTATATTATCTTAAAAAATGTGTATACTTTCAATGAAGATTTACTTCAGATTAGCTCTACTATTCTTATGCATAAATTGAAAATTAATATAACATCTCATAAAAGTTTTATTATAAAAAATCAATTGTAATTAAATATTCGAAAATGTAATAGGATTAAGTGTAATACATAGTAAATAATAAATAGGATTTTATTATTTTGTTCAAGTAATAAAATTTACTTTACATATATCAATCGATAGAAGACATAAAGTTACTTATTACCTTTTCACTTTTTATTAATACGGCTTAAAAATTCAGCTTAAAAATTTAGTGGTATAACTTTAATAAAGCAAAACAAAAATAAAATCTAAAATAAAATAAATCTTGAAAAATAATAAAACCCATGAAAATTTTGTATGGTACAAAGAAAATTATCAATTAATATTTAAAATAAGCAGAGAAAGTCAGATTGAAGAATTGTAAGACTTAACAAATTATTTCATTTATTGAAAACTATTATTGCTAAATAAAAAATTTGATTTGAAGCATCTTCCATCTTTGTTAATTATTCAAATTGGAAATTCAAAATCGGTACATCAATGACAAAGAAAATATAAGACTTGATAAAAAAGTTAATATCTTAATTTCAAATCAAATAATGAGTAGTGCGCAATTAAATTCAATAAATAAAAAATGGATTGATAATAGAACAAAATTATACATTCCGGATGATGTTGTTGATATTATTTCTCTTGGTTCTGATTAAAATTTAAATTCAAAATTTATCTACAATAACGCAGTCACAGTGCTAAAAAATATAGAGACAACACTTCCTGCTCTTAATTTTAATGATCACGACCAAGATGAAATCCGCGAATTAAGCATTGGATACATAAAAAAAATATCAACAACAAGAAACAAAATGACAAACAAAATACACAAATTGAAAATGTTAAATTTAAAAAAACCAAAGAATTTTTAAAAAATAATAAAAAAATATTTTTTACAAATTCAGACGAGGGAAACATGACGGTATGTATTAGTGTACAATAATATAATGATAAAATGATGCATTTATTAAATGACACTAATACATATAAAAACATAAAGAAGAATCCATTAAAAATCTTACAAACAAAAACTTATAATTTGTTAAAACATTTAAACGAAAACGATTATTTAGACAAAAATACCATCATACAACTATGACAGCCTAATACTGATATAGCCAAAGCATGTAGACTACCCAAGGTACACAAAAAAAACTGTCCATTACGTCCTCTCATCTCAAGGATTAATAGTCCCTTACAATTTATATACAAAATTTTATATAATGAATTAAAGAAATGTGTAAAACCGCCCCTATCAAGAATAAACAACAGTTTAGATTAAAAAAATAAATTAAAAAATATCAAAATTCCCCCAATTCATATACTCATTTCTTTAGATGTTAGTTCGTTATTCACCAATGTTTCATATGAATTAGTGAAAAAAAGAATAACTAGTATGCACAACATTAGAAAAACTCCTTTCAATTATATTTTAGATATTACAGAATTTCTTTTCAAAAATACATATTTTGTATTATTATTATTATTATTTACAATTACGTCCCGGCTCCAGGCCTGGGGACGGGTTCCGTTATTTACATTATTACACTCTTTTCTTATTTACATTTCCTTCATTTTCTACATATTTATTTACATTTTTAACATTTTTTTTTTAAATACATTTCTTCTGTTTTGTTCTTTCATTTCACTGTTGCTTTCTCAATCCTTTTTTCTATCTCTATGATTTCCTTTGTAATATCTCTGTCTCCTATTCTCCCTCTGAATTTGTGCATTATCTCTCTGTTTGTTTGTCCTCTTTCTTCTGTGAGTTTTCTGAACATGTCAGTGGTTTCAGAGCATTCGTTGACCCAGTGTTTCCAATCGCTTTCACCTCTCTTGCATAATTGGCATTTTCTCTCCCCTGTCTCCATCCAATATTTGTTTCCCGCTGTTATGTTTCCGCACCTTGCTCTGGCCATTGCTCTCATTTCTTTTACTTTGTTTTCCTTTCTGAGGTACTCTGGCAGTCCAGTGATGTTTAATTCTTTGTATACTCTGTTGTATTTTGCACTGTCCATTTTACATCTCCTTTCCTGTAATTGCCTGTGCCTGTCTCTTCTCCTTATCTCTGCCTATATATTCTTCCCTGTGTTTTCCCAAAGTTCAATTTGTATTCTACTTAGTCCTAATTTGTTAAGCCATGTCCTGTCCTCTGAATTATCTTTCTCCGTAGCCCATTCATTTTTCTCTTCTTAACATATCCTAACCCATCTGTGTTCTTCCATGTGTTTTATCTTCTGTTCATGCTTCAATACCCTGATTTTCCATTCGCCGCTCATCCTGTATTCATTTATCTCTTCTTGCACGATGTATCTCGGGGTACAGAAGTCGAGTTTTAAGGTCCATCTGAAGTAATCTACTTTGATTTTTTCCATTTCTTCTACCTCCTCTGTCCCCCATATCTCGACTCCGTATTCCATTACACTTCTCACCAGATATTGAAACATAGTTTTCCTTAAACTGAAATCGCCTGGGCACTTTCTCTCTGCTAGACCCCATGTTTTCTTCGCTGCTATCCTGCCTTTGTTAATTCTTTCTTTTATCTGATCTTTGTATTTTCCGTCATTTCTGAATACAAATCCAAGGTACCGGAAGCTGCTCACTTCTTCTATTTTCTTTCCGTTCCAACTCCAACCTTCAGCCTTCCTCTTTTTCTTTCTGTTCACTACCATGATTTTCGTTTTTTCTACGTTCAGTTTCAGGTCCCTCTGTCTCAGAAAGTTCTTGAGTGTCGCCATCATTCCCTGTAGTGCCTCTCTATTTTCTCCTATTATAACTAGATCATCAGCGTACGCTAATGTCCATATCCTTTTATCCTTTATCTTCGTTCCTCCTATGTTCTTTTTCTTCATTTCTTCTTCTATCTCTGCGATGTATATATTGAACAAAAGGGGGCTGAGGCAGCATCCTTGTCTCAGCCCTTTCTTTGTCCAAAAAGCATCCGTTAGCCCTTCCTCTGTTCTGACCCTGCATTCTGTCTCTTTGTATATCTTACTTATGTTGTATATCAGTTCTCCGTTAATTCCTTTCTTCTTCATTATCTCCCATAGCTTTCCTCTGTTCACCGTGTCGAAGGCGGCCTTTAAATCCACGAACATCATGTACAGACTTTTCTTTTCCTTTAAAGTTTTCTTTATCACATGATCTAATATGTACATGTTGTCAGTGGTTCCTCTGCCTATTCTGAAACCAGCTTGTGCCTCAGGGAGTATTCCTCTTTCCTCTATTTCTCTCTCCAACCTGTTTTTGATAATCCCAGTATATATTTTGTACCCTGATGTAAGCATTGCCAAGCCTCTGTAGTTCTCCGGATTTTCCTTCTCTCCTTTCTTATGTATCGGCACTATCACTGCTAGGTTCCAGTCCTGTGGCATTGTTCCATTTCTCCATATCTTCTTTATCGTGTTTGCCATTCTCTGTCTGATCGCGTTTCCGGCGTACACCCATGCCTCGTTTGGTATTTCGTCAATCCCTGTTGCCTTCTTCTTCTTAAGTTTCCTCCATACCTTCCATATTTCCCAATCTTCGATCTCTCTCCTCTGCTCTTCTTGTATCTCTATGTGCCATTCCTTTATGTTTCTCTGTTCGCTTCCTTCCAGTAGTTTCATGAAGTGTTTCCTCCATTCCACCCTGCCTATGTTGTCCCCTCCAGTCAGTCTTATTCTCCTGCCTTTGTTTAAATATCTCCACACTTGTCCTTCATTTTTCATCTTTCTTAGCTCCTCTAGTTCTCTTTCTCTCTGTTCTATCCTTTTCCTGTCACATATCGTTTTCCATTCCCTTCTGCTTGTTATATATCTTTCTTTTGTATCCTTCCCTTTTTTCCAATTCATTAATGCTTTCTTCGCTTTGTTTTTTCCTCTTTTACATTCCTTGTCGTACCACTTTTTTTCGCCTATCCTCCATGTCTTCTATTTAAGCACTTTTTTCTTCATGCACCGGTGAATAGTTTCTTTCAATTCTTTCCAATCTTCCTCTATCTCCATGTCGCTGCCTCTCTCTGTATTTGTCTCCTCTGTTTTCTGTCTATATTCTTCTATACTGTTTTCATCCCATATTGCTATGTCTCTGCTCTCCTTCTTCCCCAGTGTCTTCCTTTTTTTACCTTGTTGTGTTTCTGTTGTTATCGTCACCACCAGGGGTAGGTGGTCAGACTCAACCCTTTTTTCTATCCTGAAATCAGCTACTCTGTCCCTTGCATCCCTGTCCACTATTGCTAAGTCGATCACTGTATTCCCTCTGGAGCCTATGTAGGTATATTCTCCTTCCTCATCGCCTTTGATTGTTCCGTTTAAAATGGAGCATCCGTCTCTTGTTACTCTGTTCACTAATTTTTTTCCTACTTTATCTACTCTCTGATCCTTGCTCTTTCGTTTCCGCATTTTCCCCTCTTCGGTGTCCTCCATGTAGTCGCCCTTCTCCCCTGTTCTAACATTGAAATCTCCCATTATAAGTTTTTCTATCTCTCCACTGTAGCTTTCCTCCTCTATTATTTTCCACTTCTTCTCTAGATCTTCCTCCTGTCTGTTATAGACACCCCATATATCTAGCCATCTATCTTCTTTGCCTATTTTTATCTTGGTTTTAACCATCCCCTCAGCCATTTCTTTGCCCAATTCGTGTTCTCCTATGTTCCATTCTCTGTTTATTCCGACTAACATTCCTCCTTTTGCTCTGCCTTTTTTCTTGTCTCTTTTCGCTCCAATGGTAGTCCATTCCATGTGTTTGGGTAGTTTTGTTTTAAGGTTTTCTGTGTTCCTGTCCTCTACCCATGTTTCGATCATGCATACGTAGTCCATCTTTCCTATGTATTCCCAGAAATCTCTGTCCTTCTCCCAGATCCCTGCCACATTCCAGAAAAGTATTTTCCTCTTTCCCAGTTCTCTCCAATTCTTTTCCTCTGTTATTCTTTCCTCTTCGTGTTTCCTTGTTCTTACTTGACTCCTCACCTCTACTATCTCGTTGTTCTTCCTATGTTGTTTGGTCTTCTCCCGTCCCCTACCTATGCAAAATTCTTTTTCTCTGTGTTCCTATCGTCTCCCTTTGTTCCATTTTCTTTTTTTTCTTTTGCATTCTCTTTCTCCTCTTCCTCCCTTTGTCTGCTTGTTGTGTTCTCCTGCTTTCTTTCCTTTGATCTGTCCCTCTTTTCCTCTGTGTCTTGTCTGTTTTCTGTTCTCTGTATGATTCTATTCATCCTTTCCGTACCTTGCCATCTTTCCCATCTTCCATTTATACATACTTTCTTTAAACCAACTTTTGCTATTATTCCTTTGCTCCTTGCCTCTCTCGTCCATTCTCTTATCTCCTTCTGTGTTCGTCGTTCTTCAAAAGTTAGATCAAAGTCCATGTATATGCTTGTACCTATTAATTTCTTTCTCTCTCCCCATATCCTGTCTCTTCTAGCTTTGGAGTCGGTCTTTATGACTACCATCTGCCCGCTCCACCAGGCACTCCTGATCTCTTCTGTTAGGCCAAGCTTCTTTTCGATGAATTCTCTTGCCCATTCTTGCACTCCCTTTTTCCTTACTTCTTCCCTGTCCATTCCTTTCACTACCAAGTTTTCCTCCCTGTCTTTTCTTTCTCTTTCTCTCATCATTCTTCTCAGATCGTCCATTTCCCTGTCTGTAATGTTTTTTCCTGTGCCTACGCTTCCTATGCTCCCACTGTTCCATCTAGAGAGATCAGTCCTTCCTGTTACTCTACTACTGGGACGTGTAGATTTTCTTCCAGTGCTTTCTTTTTCGTCACCGCTGCTCTGTGTTTCTGTCCCCTGTTCTATCCCATGTTGGCTTTGTGCCCATTTCTCTATTCCTGCTCTCCATTCGCTGTTCTCGTTCCTTTCCTCTTGTAATTCATTGATCTTTTCTTCTAATTTTTTCGTTTTCGCTTCTATTTTTCTCCCCCATTCTCTTACATTTACTTCATTTTCCTTGATTTCTTCTTTCATCTTTGTGTAATTCTTTTCTAATCTTTCTATCTTTTCTCTCATCTCCCTTCTCTCTCTCTCCATGCTTTCCTCTATTTTTTTAATTTAATTTTAATTTTTAATCTATCTCTTATCTCTTCCCTGAATTTTTCTCTCTCCCTTTTTTCATCTTCCCTATTTTTCTTCTCCTCGTTTCTTAGCCTCTGTGTTTCCTCCCATATGTCTTCCTCCTCGAATGTTACTCTTTTCTTCCCTATGCTCGTCTCCATTTTACTACCGTCGAGTGTTAGTTGTCCCCCGTATTTCTTTCCGCTGCCTCCTCTTCCCCTGGTAGATTTAGCCTTCTCTGTTTTGCCACTCATTTTTGTCGAATTTTACTATTATTGTTATTAGTTGTTGTTTTCTATTGTGTATTTATTATCACTTTCTGATTATTTTCTGTTTTTGTTGTTTATTGCTTGTTGTTATTTCTATTGTTTTGTATGTTTTTATTTTTCTTATTTGGTTATAATTAGTTGTTTGTTAATTGTTGATATTAATTATCTGTTCTATTCTTGTGCTTCTATTTTGTTTGGTTTATTTACTTATTTTTATAATTAGTTTAATTTGTTTAATTATATTCTATTATATATCTAGTGTATGTTTTATTTATATTATTTGAGTTTGTATTTGAGTTTGTATTTGTTTTTGTTTTATTATTATTGTAATTGTGCTCTTACTGCTGTTATATGTTAATTCGACGTGTAAATGATATTTGTCTACCTCCCCTCACTCGCTGCTGTTTAAAGGTGTGGTACCGCTCGGTCCCGCGGCGCTGCTGCGCTCTGCTGTTACTATCCGATTTCTGTGTCGGGAGCGCTCGTCTCACAATGCGAGCTTTGCACCTTTTCCCGCTTTCCGGCTAACCACACTTTTTCACAGTTTTTTTCTCACCTCTGCCTCGGTGTGCTCTCCACTCGGTGTAGTTCACTTTTTATCTCACTTTGTTCTCCACTATTCACTGCACTTTCCTCTGTATATCTTTTTTCTGCTCTCCTCGTACTTTACAAAATACCTATGCAAAATCGTGCTGCCTCGTGTTCGCGATGCGGCACTGTCAGCGTTCGATAACGGAATCAAATACATATTTTGTATTTGGAAAGAAATTTTACAAACAAATTTTCGATACCCCAATGGGCTCATCAATATCATCTTTGTTTGATGATATAGTGATGGAAGACTTGGAGTTTGAGTGCTTAAATTCTTTAAAAAATATTCACAATATCACACCATTATTCTGTTACAGATATACCGATGATACTATCTGTTGTATTCGGAAAGACCACTTATAGATCATTTTGAATACATTTAACGGATATAACAATCGACTAAAATTCACATCGAAAATTGAAATTAATAATTCTATTAATTTTCTCGATCTATCATTAATAAAAACAAAAAATAACAGAAATATTACAAATTAGCACCAAAAGTCTTTACAATCCGACAGGATACTCAACTTCGTATCCAATCACACACTATCTCAAAAGGGGAATATGGTTTACAACCTCATAGATAGAGCCTTTTTATTATCCAATCAATGTTTTCATCAATATAATCTAAAAAGGGTAAAAAATATTCTTAAAAAGAATAATTTTCCAGATTATTTTGTTGTCAAATACATTAAAAAACGTATAAAAATACATAAATATAAACACAAGAATAACTGTAACAATAATAGCAACAAGAACTGTACTTTCAGCTTACCATATTCAAAAAATGTTTTTTCAGAATATTCTTTAAAATTAAAAAAGTATGGTATAAATTTAATTCCTAAAATAAACAATAAACTAGACTCAGTTATTAAAAAACGTAAAAATTTTACCGAATAATGAAATAAAACCAATGTTGTTTACAGAATTAAATGCAAAGACTGCTCATCTGTTTATATAGGAGAAACTAAATGAAAATTAAAAACACGAATTAATGAACATATGAAAAATAATAATAATACATCTATAATATTGGCGCATTCATTCGAATGCAATCATATTATAGATTGGAAAAATATAGACATTCTTAATAGCGAAATAAATTATAAAAAAAGACTCATTTCTGAAATAATTTATATAAAAATAAATAATAATACTGTAAACAGACAAGAGGACATACAAAATTTGAATAGAAAATATCATATAATCCTCAATAATATGTCAAATAACAACATGACGTAGCTTATGACGTCATTAATACGTATATATTGAGAAAAAATTTTACTAAATATTTACAAACTTTCTGTGACGTTATAATTGATACGATATAAATTTTGCGGTTTTCAAAATTGATGTTGTAAATATAATAATTGTCATTAGTCATAAGTTTTACATATGTATTCAATATTTGTAATTTTATTTTTTATATTAAAGTGTCTAGACAAGGACTCGGGATTTCTAGTCGAAACGTCGACAAATACAATCGAATAAACTGTGTATTTATTCTCCGGCACCTCTCACGGATCTTTAATATTTAAATAATTATTATTGCTAAATATTCAATAGAGTATTATTTCAATTAATTTTAATGAAAATTCAGTTTAAAAACTATTTGTTATTGAATACTCTTGTTAAAATTATTAATTATTAAATGTAATACATGATTAACGTACTCATTTTTCCAATTATTTTTCCAAATATTTTTTCCTATATGATATTATTATGTTTTTTGATATATGATTACTGTGTAAAAATTTAATATTAAATGAAAAAAATAATTAAAAAACATATTCTGTTTCGTTACTATATTTTTTATTATAAAATTTTAAAACCATAGGAGGTAGCATTATTTATAAGAAAAAGTGTCAGAATATAAATGAAGAGAAAATAGGGAAAGAATGAGAATGATAGATGGATATGAAAAAAATAAATATTACCATTTTTGCTTGTTATTTCACTTATACTAAATTTGTAGGTTTTAAATTTTTGGTGAAGTAATAAATCCAATCAAAACACATATTAGTGCTATGTTCACTGCTTTATTTTTAATAATAAATTAATTAATGAATGAATAGAATATTCTGTAATTAATAATTTTTCCCAAATATACAAAAAAATAAATTTATAATAATTATTGAAATGTATAGAATAATCAGATTTAGAATTTTATAACGATATTTGGATAACCTAATGGTAATTGGTTCATTTTAAAAATGTGCATCAAAGCAAAGGAAATAAATTATGAAATTAATTACTGAGCATCAATTTTTATAATTGATTTTCCAATGAATGAGGTAGCATTATTAATATGATTTATATTTATCGGTCAAACTAATGATAAATATTAAAGCATAAATTACGAATTTATACGTAAATTTATGGTTTGTTTACGTGTCCTCGGAGAAGGTTGGATGTTTGGGATATAGAATTGAATATGCGGTAGTTCGGTAATGATTACGACGTTGCGTGGAAATAAAGATTAATAATAATAAATGATGAATGATAACTGGTAAACAATAAATACTTAAAGATTAATGATAATAGTATGAGTTTGCTTACTTGGACCCTGTGTTCAGGTGTCGAGGATGGATTTGGAGTGTTGGGGAGGGAGCCCCCGGATGAGGAACCGTGTCGCAGCCGCGCCACGACTGTACGAAAGCTCTCCGTCACGAGGCTCTTTTGTTTATCTTCCTTGAGGCAGAGCAGTAAATTCTTCCTTCCCTGAGTATTCCTTCTTGAGCTTTTGATTTGACTCACCCCTACTAAACCTTTAAGGCCCGCTCTAGACCCTTAAGCTTGCAACCTCATTCAGCATTCTCAGCGAAGTCCTTGTAGTCTCAGACTCGTACTCCACTCCTTTGATGCGATTATTCTGAAAATAAATAAATGATTCCTCGTTATCCACCTTATTACCACACAACAGTATCATTCATAATTATTCATAATTATCTTTACCTACACAGACCATTCCCATAAATACTCTTACAAATGATTTTTTTTAAATGGATATTTCCATTAAATAGCCATAAATTTCTACTCGACCAAAATATTTGAACAATTTTCAAATATTAATGAGAATTACATATTCTTTGCAAAATTCTTTATGCATTGTACAATTAAAATTAATTGGTAAATTATGAATTATTGCTAAAATAACATACGTATGATTTATCATACTGCAGATTATCATAACTTGTTCAAATTATAACCATATATAAAAACAAATTTTTTATTCACTACACAATAAAATTTAATGAAATTAAATGAAGTTATATACTATTAGTATCTAACTTAAGAGTAAAACTTTTCATATACCTTTTTACAAATATATGTATTACTCTGTATAGATATAAATGATCGAAAAATTAAAATCCATCTTGGAATAAACTATGATATCTCTAAGATATTGAGTCACCTTATGATAATTTTAAATTAAATAAAAAATTCTCAATATTCCATGTTATGTAAAATGTACTACAAATAAAAGAAAGTACTTATATTATTTGGCTATTTCTGTAAATTGGAGAGGAAATATTTTCTAAAAGTATTAAGAATTTATATCAGCCAAAATAATAAGAATTAATAGTTTAAATATATATAAATGTTATCTTTATTTCAAATCGCTACATTTCGATTTCTTAACAAGTTACTTCTTTATTTATTTAAGTTTTCATCTAAACTCGTCTAAACATCTAAAAGAATATACAGATGCTTTAGAAGTACAAATTATATATATATATATATATAATAATTGATTTTTTTAACAATGTATATTTACGAAGATACAGTACATCGACAAGCTTTTAGTTTATTTATATCAACCTTGTTCTTTTCCAATTTTATTCCTCGATTATGATGGTCTCATACCTGATTGTTAAAGTATTCCAGAAAAAACAATACAATTGTATTATTTTACTTCATATATTAATTACTATTATAAGCTTTCAGAGAAAAAAAAATTTTTTTTTTTTGTTGAAAATTTTAATAAATATAGTGATTATTTTTAAATTTATAATGAAGAGAATCGTAAAAGTTTTATATCATATTATTAGCAATACGAATAAAAAGTTGCTCTGTTACTTTGGATTAAAAACATATATTTTTTAGGCATTGTTTCAATTTATATGAGGAATAATATTTTTATCTCAAGCAGACTGTGTTCAGGTAATTGGAAAGAAAATAAAAACGAGTTTTAATTTACCAGAATATTAAACATTATTTAATAAAAAATCTTATTGTCATAAAAAGAAAAAAAAAGTATGGCTAATAAAATTTTTACAAAAACAACATAATATTTGGGGATGGAAAAATTAGATATACTTAGTTGCTCTAAATTGAAAATAAATATTTAAAATAATGTATTTTTTAAATGCGATGAATTCAATTATAAATGTATTTATTAGTAGGTAGATAAGGAATTTAATATAATATTTGGTTTTTATTATGTGCGTAAGCATGTGTGATTATAATTGGTGTGTTTAAAAAAGTTTGTGAGATAATTAGTACGTATAGTTTTGAAGCACAAAAATTTGTCAAATATAAACGTAGTTGTAAACAAAATTATCAGAATGGCGGCAAAGTAAAATTAGAGGATTTAAAAAATGATTAGAGCGGATGTCCGGAAGTGAGACTTCTCAATGATATGTGAAAATTTAATAAGACTCATCTATATATGTGAGAGATATGCGAAGATTCATTGGTTAGTTTGCGTAAAACATGAGACCAATATTTAAATGCTAAATTTGCGCTTGACCGATATAAGCTTAAGGGACCATCTAGAAAATCGAGCTTTCACGAAATGATGGAGTAATTGGAATTAGGATTTTGTGTCATGGCCGAAGAGGCGCTCTCGAGAATGCATTTTGAGACTCTTACTCATAGCTTTTGAAACCCTCATCCATAGGTTTCAATTACGACAATTTTCAAGGGAAATTTGAGAGTCAGTGCTCAAAGACGAGTAATGATATCTCTACATTCGTAGTTACAATATATATTGTGATTTTGACACGAACATCCTATTCCCCTTAGATTTATTTCTTGTATTTATTTATTGACATGAAAAATTGCATTAAACGAAAATTTATTTCACTTTTATTTTGTTGTTTACAATAAAATTTAAATTAATTGTACATTTCTTATTTTATATTAATTTATCTAAATTATGCAAAATGTTGAAATTAAACTATACAAGGTATACAAATAATAATAATATATACCTTTAAGTACATGTAAGCTTTTACATAAAATTTGTGTTATAGAAATATCAATTATAATACCTGTAAATGATTGTAAGTGCAAATTAACTAAGTATTTAAGATATATCTACAACATTTTTTACAAATTAATTTTTTTTTAAAGTGTGAATATTAATATTTTAATGTAAGGATAATGTATTATTTAAACCCCCTGCTAAAATATAGTTTATATAATGTAATTTTAATGTTTTTAATGGCTTATAATATTATTGAATCTTTAATTAAGTTATTTATATATATTCGTAAGATATGTATTAATAGCCAATTATGTCAAATACTTATCATAGATGACATTATTATTGTTAAGAAAAAAAGTTTTAATTATTACTAAACCTAATTTTTAAATAATATTTAATGCTGTTTTTAGTCTTAAAAATTAAAATTTTACTAATTAACAATATACTTTTTTTTAACAATTTAATAATTATATACAAATTTAACTTTGTTCAGAAAAATTTTAAAATACGAGCATACAAATGTTTAATAAATTAATTTTATTAGGAATATATTGGGAATACAAGAATAAAATGAAATAAGTGAATGCAAAATTCGTAATGACTTGATATTCAAGCAATATTATTGGCATTTATTAGCACTTTTAAAAACAAGAAATTTATTCTGTTACTTGAAAACCTGAGAAACATAATTTTTGACTAATATTTGTGTTTCTTTACTTTAATGTCAACAATATCAATGTAACCACGATTCTCAAAATTCATCTAGAAAAAAAATGAAGAAATGGTTAAACTGAGAAAGGTTTCAAAAAGCCATTCTTCCCATTCGAAGAACCATTATCGAAGAGAGTGCCGACAAATAATATTCAGTCAAGTTATTCTCTAGAATCAATAAAAGAAAATCGGAAAACTTTGATGTACCGTGGATGAAGGCTGAAGACTAAAGACTGAAGGGTTTGTTTTTCTCTCAGGCTCTGCTTCTTCTTTGTTTTATGGCTTTGGTTTATACTATCACATTTAACCAACGCCTTGCTTAAAGTTTCTCTTATCTTTTCGTATACTATCAACACAACTTCCTTTTCTCTCTCTCTCTCTCTCTCTCTCTCTCTCTCTCTCTCTTCCTCTCTCTCTCTCTTCCTCCCTCTCACTGTATCTCTATCATTGCCTTTCCATTTTTCTTCTTACCTTTCGACTTTGTTGTTTTCTTAAAAATATGTGCTTTTTACAAAGAAATTTGACATTATTTGTTGAATCTATAGTAGTTTAAAAGTTTTTTTTTAAATTAGAATATTGAATTTGCAGTAAATAATAATTATTTATTTTAAATAACTATATAATATAAAGTACTTATATTACAAATTAAATGAATAGTAAAAATCTTTAATAATGTTATAATTAGCACATAAAAGTAAAATATGTAACATATTATTTATTATTTATCTTTATCTTTTATTAAATAATTTTTACGAAATTCAAAATTAACAAAGCAGAATAAAATTAATAACGAGAATACGAATATAAATTCTCAAAATAAATGTAACAATTATCATTATTGTAATATAAAATATTTTTTATTAAAAATTATGCTAAAAAATGTAATAAACGAAAAGAGCAATAAGATTTTATATTATATCTTACTCAAGTAAACTAAATTTTATTTCTATAAATATTACATAATATCACAAAGTTAAACACATATACTATTAGTTACTTAGATGTTTATTATACAATCTCAATTGTACACTTGTAGCTTATGATATCTTTAACAGTATCATAAACTTCTATTAAACGAAGTTCTAAGGACACATTAACTATTAATCTATATTGAAAATTTAAATAAGCTCTAATTTGTTTTACAACAATTTTTTTTTAAATTAAATACAAAAATTTATTTTAAAAGTAAAATTAGTTTTAATAAAAAAAGTTCTTTCACAAACAAAATTTCTATTTAGATATTTTATCACATAAGATTTTTTACTAACAAATAAATTGAAATGTTCCATTTCTGAATTAAACATCGATACAATTAATATTAGTCCAAGCAATAGAACATTTTTTAGGTCATGAAAAAAGCACCTAATGATACATATCAAAATTCGTAAAAAAATCAGTAAATTCTTAATTTAACACTATAGTATCAACGGGCAATTTGAGGATAATAAAATTGGCAATCAAATTCATTTATTCATAAACCGATTGGAAAATTAAAAGCTTAGAAATTTTTTAATTAATTAAAACATTTGTAACTTTTTTTATTTTTTTAATATTTAAAACTATAGTTTTGGCAAATTAATATAATTAATATGCACGTTATTTGTACAAAATGTTAGCTTGATCGAATTATTAGTTTTCGAGTACTACTAATATTAATTAAATTATGTATAAATTTAGGAAGTTATTTTCAGCTCAATGGATCTGATGATTTTGGTTTTTTCAACGGATTTAAAAAATATAATTGTTGTAGAGTAAATCCTGTATCTTACATTTTGTAAATTTTTATTTTTTTATTTGAAATCCTATAATCTTATCTTCATCAACCTTAGAATTTTTAAACCAATTATTTTGGTTATTGTTTTAAGTCGCCAAGTAATTGAAGAAATACATTCATTTACTTTGAAAAATAGCTTGACTTAAAATAAGTTAAATACAAATAATGCAAATTATTTTTACGTAATCTGCATATCAATAGCAGAACTAATTAAATTTTATTTAATTGTATATAATGAAAAATTGGACAAGTTGGTACATCAATACGTACATTGGTACGTTTTTGTGTGCATTTTTTTAGTAATGATATTAAATTATTATCGATAATGGTAACACTATCAGCTTATCCAATAGATCCTGTTTAATAATAGACTAAATATGTATTTATTTGGTATCAATGAATGTATACATGTATAAAATATTCGGTTTCATTACTTCATTGTCAGAATTTTTTCCTACTTTATTTTCTTCTTTATTTCCTTTATATTTTTTTGACCAATAAAGAAAACTTTTTATTTAAACTTTTGGATTTTTATTTATTACTTTCATTTTCTATTGCTTTATTTTCCTTATAATAACTTTTGAAATAAAGACATTATTTTGATGAAGCAAGTTACTTTCTAGATATTGTATACTGATTTTATCATTTCTAGCCTAATTTATTTTCTTATTCGATAAAATAAATCCTTCAATTATTTTATTTTCTTGATTAGTATAAATTAAAATGTCTGGTTATAAAGTGTCATATGAATTTTAGTAGGATTTTTATGTTAAATATTAATTCCAAGGAGTCGATGTAAAGCTTATAATGTTAGATTTTGTGCCTGATTTGTAAAAATTGGTCGTGTCTATTAAAATACTTTTACTATAGTTACTTTAGTCTTTGAATTATATTATTAGAGATAATTATTATGCCTTAGTATTAAATAGCGATGTTTCAAATCGAAGAAATAATACTTAATTTATTATATTAATTAATTATTATAATATTCAATATATTAATATATTAATATATTAATATTCAGATCCAACGCACTTTTTCATTGATAGTAATCTTAGTATAGTAAGACCTAATCACGCATAATATATCCAGATATATCCATTCAACTTTACACATTAATCCAGCTGATTTTTCACCCATTTTCCATTTTCTGTCGCTCTTTTTTATATTTCTTTTTCTATTATTTTTTAATTGCTAGAATTTCTTGAATCTTTTAATTATAAGCCATTTAAAAATACAGAATGAAAGGTTGAATAAGCAGATATCAATTCAATCTATCTTAAAAACGTAGCTATATGGAAAGTTAAATAGTATTTTTATATTTTGTAATCAATAAAAACATTATATTAAAACATTTAATCTACAAATAATATTTATATAAAAAAACTATTCTATTTTTCGTATTTAATTATTTAAAATCGATGCTAAAAAATTTAATTTAAAAAAATGTTCTTTTTTAAAAAGATATTAAAAAATGTATACCATTTATAGAAATTAATTTATATTCTTCATTCTATTATATAATACAATAATAATAAACTTTTCTCTGTTATGTATATTATTCTAAATTTATTATGTTTAATATATATATCGATGTGTGTGAGGGTTCATTAATTGAATTTATAATTAATAATATTTAATTAATAATATTTTATCTTTTACTAAAGGTATATAATTGTTAGAGCAATTGGAGAACTGTCTGTCTCATCCAATAATTTTAACTTTATGTGTAAAAATTAGAAAGGAAGATTTCTTAAAATTATTAAACTCATTTTGTATATGCCTCTATTTCATCATGTATACAATTTTGTCTCATCTCAAATTCGAATAGAAAATCTTAACGGCTAAACAATACTTTTGTTCCCTCTTTTTCAGGTAAGATTTATAAACTTGACTTGTTGAAAAATTTACCATGCAGAAATATAACCATCAGATTGATAGACATCACAATTTTATTTCCCTTTTACGTTTAACAACATTTTCAAGATTTAAAACGATATTATAGATAACGTAGCGATACAGAAGAGAAAATCTCCACTATTCAAAAAATTTGTAAATACCTTTATATCTTTTTCCTTACATTTCATCATACATTAAATAAAAATAATGTAGTCTGTATTAGATTTGTAGTTTTATATACTAGTTATTTAGCTTATAAAATAATACTAATTTACATAATAAATGAACACGTGTGTGCCTTCGCCGAGCAAATACAAACGACTACCATTGCTGATTATATGTATTCATTAGTGGAGGCACTCGATGCATTATATCAATCATTAATTGCCTAATCGATTGGCGCATAAAATTATAAATTTAAATATCATATACTTAACAGTTATAAACATAATTATAAGCAACTTTTTATAAATTACTATTCGTAATAGTATTTTAAAAATATAAATGAATGTTATTAGTGCTATTAAGTCATTATTTATCATTTTTAAATAAATATTCAATACTGATTCAGTCATTTTAAATAATATAGAACAATATTATTTACGATTATCAGAAAGATTATATGGTTTTTTATTTATTTATTGATTTGAAATATCCAATTAAATTCTTAATTTATTTTAACTAAAGTAAAAGTATGAATACATATTAAGAATTATTTTTAATATAAATGTATAAGACTTGTGGAATAAATATTAGAAGTGTCAACAAAAAAATAATAAATGAAGCTAACGTTGGGAAATTAAGATGAGTGTCGAAGATCAGAAAATGCCGAGGCTCTGTTTTGGAAAGTGGGCTCGTAGATTTAGATTTTATGTCAATTTCGAGGACTCGTCAAAGATGTTTTATGAAGCACGCGAACCCAATGGAGCGATTCCTACCTGCGAACTTTGCCATTATGCCACCTCCAACCCTAACCCCAACCTACCTCACCCCTATAAGCGTGTATGTGTATTATATTGAAGTTGAAGTAGAGCGTCCGCATACCATTAAATAATTAATTATTCTTACAAGTGTTTTCAAGTGCCGCTAGTGAGATCAAATAATCATTGGCAGTTTAATTACTCCGCGAAACGGACTATTATGTTATTCAAGTAAAAATGACTGTAACAATGGTACCGTTTATTTTAACTTATTTATTTTTATATAGATGCAGATTTCGGGTCTTTTATTTTTAAAGGTACAACTAATATAGCCAATTAAAAAATATATTAATATTCATGAATATAAAATATAGTTAATTGAAAGCACTTTATAATAGTAAAAACTATTGAAGAAATATATTCATAGTTAACATCAAATTTAAAACAACAAAACATAATTGTGATAACGTAGGTAATAATAATAGTTGTCTATTGAATTATACATTAAAATATAAATTCAATATGTAAAAAAATTAAAACGCTAATAAATTCATATATAAAAAACTAATAAAATTATAATAAATTTTTTATTTTGCAATAAATATTATTTGTTATATACAGAAGAATTGTAAAATATTTTTTTTAAAACCTTAAGTATAAAAATATAGCATGTATATATTTTATCAAAAGTGTTTGTGTTAATTATTGAATCATAATTAAATAATTATGACAGCTGCACCGTTATTAAGAGACCCTCGCAGTGCCCAGAAAGCGCACCGCACTTAGCCCAGGCAACACTAGCCCCTTCACCTCTACATAGGCTGGAGTACGGGTAACACCACCACTGCGCAGCGCAACGGTACCACGTCACCACCCGCGCTCTGCACTGGATGGACCCCCCGCTCCGTGGCACAACAGATAAACAAGGACAAGCGGGGCTCCGAAGATTTTAGTCGATTGTAACGATTGAATCCTCGCCTGATATCTGATCAACCGACAGAAGGCGTCAAGCTTATGTACAAACTTTCATTTTCTCCATTTATTGTAATGAATGTAAAGCTTTCTTTAGAGAAATAAAAGAGATTAAGATAACTGAATAAGTTGGTAACAGCTCCGGCAGTACCCTCTACATTACTTGATATGTAAAAAATTTGCAATATTACACCGTTAATGCATATCCATACATTTACACAAGTTTTATAAGTTGTACGCATATATTTATCATAACATTGCTATTTAATTCTCTTTGGTAACCTATTCATTTTATTAGTCATACGTGTAAGCAATTATGTACTGATTATTAAAATTAAATGTGTAGATCAAGACGAGGTAAAGGGTGAATAAAATAAATTATTCTCAAATTATTTTCCCCACGATTCGACAAGATATCTAGGTATATAGTAACATTGCATTTATCAGCATTAGTAAAAAATACATTATTATTGTTTTTTAAGAAGTGCTTTGTCGTTTTTGGTTTTTTAATTCTCAATATGTATATTTTTCTTGTCAATATGTGTTTTTTTATTGATATTCTTTTTTATATAGTCAATAGTTAATTCTCGAATTCTCTCTCTATTTTAATCTTTAATATTGACCCAAAATTTCTAAAACTGAATATCTATTGCAGCCAATAATTTCAACTATCAATAGTGCTTCGCAATTTATATCACAATTATTATATAATGAATTAAAAAGCCTACTGCGTGAAGAATCAACAATAGCTTAGAATTAAAAAGAAAATTAAAAAATATCAAATTTCAAAAAAATTAGATACTAATCTCTCTAGATATATTTTCGTTGTTTACAAATCTACCTTACGAATTAGTCATAAAAAACTCAGAAAAAAAAAAAGTATAACTAATATACACCATATTAATAAAATTCCTTTTAATGACATTAAAAATTATAGAGTTTCTTTCCGACAACACATATTTTGTGTTTGAAAAGAAATTCTATAAACAAGTTTTTGGTACTCTAATAGTTTCACCAATATCACCAATTTATTTGCAGACATACTGATGGATGATTTGGAGCCTGAATGCCTAAATTCACATAAAAATAAACATAATTATGTTCCATTATTTAATATAGATATGCAGATCAAACAATTTGTTGTACTTAAAAAGATTATTTAAATGCAGTTTTTAATACATTTAATAAATATAATAGTCATTTGAAACTTACATATAAAATGGAAAAAAATAATTCTAAAAAATTTCTGGACCGCTTAATTATCAAAACTCTAAATAATAGAAATATTATGAATTGTCATCAGAAATCTACATAGTCAGATAAAATATTTAATTTCAAATACAATCACACACTATCTCAAAAAAGAATATTGTTTACAATTTAGTAGATAGAGCCATTTTATTATCAAATCAATATTTTCATAAAAATTAATTCAAGATGGTCAAATCCATTCTTCAAAGATATAATTATCTTGATTATTTTATAGAAAAACATAATGAAAAATGTTTAAGAATTCACAAATTTTAAAGTAAAAATAACTCTAATAAAAATACGGACAAAATTCATACTTTGATATTTTTACCATTTTTTAAAAAATTTTTCGGAATATGCATTAAAGTTTAAAAAATATAAAATGAATTTAATAACGAAACACAGAAGAATATTAACAAACATATAAATGATAATAATAATACTTCTGTAGTAGCGATATACTCTTTTGAGTGCAATCACAATATAGATTCGGAAAATGTGGATATTTTTAATAGAAGGACTAATCGTAAAAAAAGATTAATTTTATAAGTAATACACTTAAAATCAGTAATAATACGATTCACCTACAACACGACACACAAAATTTAAATTATAAATATCATACGATCCTCAATAACTTGACGAATGAGAACATTATGACGTAGATCATAACGTTGTTTATCCATATAAATTGAGGCATAATGAATATTGTTTATTTAAAAATAGTGAGGACATGACCGACACGTAGAACGTAGTATACCCACAAATTCCTGTTTCTTAAAAATAGTCAATTATAAGTAAAATAAATACTGTTGTAATTTTTAAGTACATGTATATACTTATGATTATAATTTTAACAAATATAGCCTTGACAAAGACAAAAGATACTTTGTTGAAACATGGGCAAAATAATTTGAGGATAACTTGTTTTATTCACCCTGCATCTCATCATGGTTTAAAAATTCAATTTAAATAAATAATGTGCACAGTCAAAGTGTACAACATACTATTTTTCAATATTCATCTATAAGAATTCGCTTTCTTATTTAAATACATACACACAAACACACATTATATATATATATATATATATATATAATAAGATACTTTAGATAAAATAGATATTGCGTTAAGTTAAATAGATATTATTACGTATTAATGAATAAATTTGTATTATTAAATAGGTATAAATTCTGGAATAAGATCACCATTGGATAAATCAATTAAATAGGAAGATGAAATATTAGAAATAGACACAAAAAATGAAGATCGAATTTTAAATGCATTATATAAAAAGAAAAATGAGAATTATATTTCTTTAAGATTCAATTGAACAAAAAGTTGTTAATAAAAAAAGTGTGTAGTAAAAATGAGAAACATAAAAGTATTTAACAAGAACCTAGCGGTAAATAGGGACTTTAATTGTATTTTATAAAAAGATGGTGATATTTTAGAATGTATTGATCTTAGTTCGCTATCCTGAAATTATTCAGTTGTCAGATATAGAAGCGTTATCGATTGCAATGGTCTTATTTGATTATAAGGTTGTATTTTATCTGAATTTTAAAATTTAAATCTACAGATTTTTAAAATTATATAAAATATCTCTTTAACATAGGGACAATATTGCATGCAATTGTTTTTTTAACACTGTAACCATCATAGTATATTTAACTTGATAGTTCCAATTCGTTCGACAGTGGTCAGAAATAATAATCTTACAAGTAAGAGCTGAGGCCACTTTCAGATCAATGTTTTCTTATTTCATGATTACCAGGAAAACTCGTGGTTCTGCAAAAAGGCATGGGCAACTACACTATGGCTAAAATACCTAATGGCTACATGTATGAATAAGTGGGTAAATAATATTTTCTTAAATATTTATTGTAGATGCAAACTGTTACTCACAATTTTCACAACTAATTTTGTTGGCTTAGGATAAAATAAGGTAAAACTCTGTTAAATTAAATATCTCGTTTAACTCTATAGTAGATACAGATGAATATAGGAAATTTATTTTAATTTTAATTGTATAACTAATTTTAGATTACAGAGTTTTTAGTCTTTAATGTATCAATACATGCTTTCGAAAATTTATTTTTTATAGCTAACATTATCTTATATTTTTTATTTGTTCTATATTTTCAATTATTAGTCAGTTTTGTAGAAATTGCGTTGTTCTTAACTGTATATTTTATTCTAATTTTTATTTAATTATAATTATTATGAATTATTGTAAGTATAGTATGCAAATTACATACTCAAAAATGATAAAAAACAAATAAAAATAATATTATCGAATATTATGAAACAGAATATTTTATATTTTTATGGTACAGTAAACTAATGACCACTCGATGATGTTAAGATAATATATAATTTAATAACCGTGTAGTTTGTTTTTATGATTTAGCACGAACACACTATAAATAGTAATAACGTGAAATACCTTTATTCTGATTTGAAATCCATTGTATTTCAAGGTGATGATAATATTCATATATCATAACGATTTAGTAAAAATTACTTAAATGAGAGTTTCAACTTAAAATCTTGTACAAACGCTCGGTGTTAAAATCGATTTGAGCTATTTTTGGACATCCAATGGAGTTCATCGGTAAAGTCATCCCAGATATCCTTGAAAACCCTATGCGATTTTTCTAATAATGATATAATAACGATCTAATATTTATCTTTAAAAGTTTTTTTTAGCATTTAAAAGTCTCCACAGTATTATTACCAAGCCGAAAACAAAATTTTACTGTGTAAAGTTGTTCTACCACTTGGGCTATTGCACTATGTTACAAAATTCGAAAACATCCTTCGCATGAATGCAAATTCTGCCACTCATATTGGTATCAAAAAAAAATCAGAAAAAAGAAAAGATATGAGAAACTCTCAAACTGCCCAAAATCGGTGCAATAATCACTTTAAAAAAAAAATTAATCTACATACTTTTGTAACACATCATATGTTTTTAATGTTATTGATTCTTAGATATACTATTAAGTATTATTTGTTTATAACGTATATTTTTCTTTTAATACAATAATCATAATAAACGATTTTAAAAAAGCTGCATTTATTTTACTAAAAGTTTACTTAACGTAAATTCTTCATTAAATCCCTTAATTGTGCTGTAGAAATTTAAAGCGCTATGTAAATTTACTTATAATATAAAGTGAGATGTTTCATAAAAGAGGCAACATATAAAACTGATGAAAATATGAATTAGTTAAGATTAAAATTTTTTAATATTATTCAAATTTTTAGATTTTTATATTCACATGAATATCAACTTTCATTTCACTTCATTTTACAAATATAATTATATAATTATACTATTTATATAAAATTATACAAATAAATAAATATAAATATTTACATGTAATATTTCACAGTATAAAAATTATTAAAAATTTTTATTAGAAAATATTTAATTATGGTCACTTACAATGACATTTGAATAATTGTTGAAATCTAGAAAACTAGATGGTGCAATGACAAAGAAAATTTGACGTACATATATAAAAGTATTGAGAGTATACGTTACTAAATAAAAATAATACTCCTAAATTTTTGATTCAGTATTATACCTATAATATCAAAAAAGATCAGTTTATGTGGAATCTTTAAATTAGGAGGATAGAATCATGTCGGATTTGACAATTAAATTTCATAATACGTATCATATGATTTAATTGAAATAATATAAACATTTCAAATGAATTATTATTAAATATTACTTTTATTTTTTATTTTTGGTAAAATTATTTATTTGTTTGTAGTACATAAAATGTTAAGATTATATACTGGTTAAAATTATTAATTTTATTGAATATAATATATATTGCATCATATAATTCTTGCACTAATTTCATGACTCGATTAGCATTTCATTAGGAAGTGTTAGAAGGATTTATTGTAAGAATTATCCGAAAGTTATATACTACAGAACAATAAGAAGTAGAGTGTCTTTCTAATAAAAAATTAAAATTACTCGGTATCTAGAAATTGTTTTGATTAAATCGTTTGAGTGTAACTTTTTGATTCGATAGCAATAGCATTACATCGATGTCACAATGGAGGTCGATATTAAAAGTAGATTTTTTTATCTTCTTTTGCTTGTTGGTATATTGTTATCGATCACATCCTGTGTTTACATTTTCGTGGAAGCACATGATTCGTGGTTTGAATTCGTAAATTAGTAATTGATTTATTCATCGTGAATTTTTAAGGCGCACAGCTTTTAAGTATGAAATTCGATAATCGAAGTGGCTATAACTTGGAAGCTCACTACAAATGATATTCCTTCAAGTCTTATCAACATGAACCTATACCGAGATTACATATATCTTTTTGTCGAGTTACTTAAACTATAAGGTTTTTTTCTTTTCATCAACAAGGAGATCTTTTTTACACGTTAAATATTTAATAATTTTTTAATCCATTAATTTATGTATTTTGAATCAGCTCATTTGGACGTACTTCTTTCTTTTTCTTCTATTCATACAAAACATTATAACTAGTGCAACTATTGTGCAAAACCTATATAAATAGTTATATAATTTACATACGATTGTTTTAATTAATCGTAATTAATTAATTTAAAATTAATTTTATTTCAAAATTTAAGAGCTGTTTATTCAATACAAATTATCAAAAATTCAGTCTAATTTAACAAATACAACATTTTATTGTATTGGATGATGTTACAATTTTATATTTTTTATCAATATTTTTAATCTATTATAATTTTTATAATACATTATAATATTTTGTATTAAAATTTTCTAACATATAAAATAGTCGAAATATTATTCAACATATTAAAACAAAATTTAATTTAATTTTATATTGCAAACGTATTAAATCATTCAATTTTATTACAACTTAAGGAGAGATTATATAAACAAAAATATCCATATAAATGCCTAAAAATTAATTGTTACATTATCTCACATTATAAATAAATGTTAATAAAAGATAGGCAAAAAAAACAAGCAATTTTTAGTGCATTTTTAAATTCTTTACTTACCCTTATTATTCGATTAATACAAATTACACACTAAAATGTGTTGTTAGAATCAATGAAGTCGAAAATATTTAATTTACTAATCAAAATTATTATATATAATTGATACATTATTAGTATCAAACATTTGTAAATTTTTTTTATTTCTTATCGCATTTCTCCGTTTGACTCTTGTTTATTTTCGTTGTTTCTATTATCAGCGCTATATCTCATTCTTCCTACTTATTGTTAGAAACTGTACATCTCCTACTTTTATATATTGTGTTACACATACTGTTGGATTTTGTAATGTTCAGTAAAAAAATATTTTTTAATCGGTCAAAACAATATTTTGCACATTGAATGCATTTTTAATTATAGTATTTATTTTTATTTCTTGCAATGCAGTATTTTAATGGTACCCCTTACAAAATTAATTTTAGAGTTTTATTTTATTGAATTAAAAAGTTTCATATATTTTCGTCATTGATACGTTCTTCATCCTATATTTTGAAGGTCTTCGTTTTATAATCTCATTAATTTCACTACATGTACATGTGTATGTGAGTGGCTGCCTGTTTATTGACTGATTTGGTTTGATAATGGTTCAGCATTTGATGTATCAAGTATTGTTTGTGCTCAATATGTTTCTGGATCATTTTACTAGACCAGAATTGACGGCGTTTAGCGGTTGACTTATCCTATTATAAAATCGAAAGCTTTAATCACCACCAATGAAATTTATTATAGGCCATATATAAAGAGAAAAAAAGAGAATAGGGAGTGCCATAGATTGAGAGATAGAACTATAGAACAACAAAAAATGCCAAAGAAAGTGTAGTAAAAAAGAATAAATAGAAAATCGTGTGAAAGGTCTGTCATGTGATACTAATAACCCATAGTAACTAATGCAAATGTCATTAATATTATAATAATTATGAATGACATTAATAACAACAATAATAATATGAATTATAATTAAATAAAATGTTTGTATAGTATTATATAAGATAATTAGATTTCTAACTCTAACAAATCTATATTTAATATTTAGTATATGCAATTTTATATATCTTAATATTAGCATTCATAAAATTCCCATTAATTTAAACATCAATATTTAATATGAAAATATTTGAAGTATCGCATAATTAATTTCAGTACAATTCAATTCAGCCGAACACTATATATTTAACAGTTATTGTTGTACATGTACAAAACAAACATTTTAATTTTTAGAGTTAAAATGGATACCATGTATTGTATATAACATTAAGTATGTGACAGACGTTAAGTTCCTATCGGGTGTGAGAAATAAAACACTTATTTTATCCTCGGCATCGTTTTGAGCCTTTCTTAAATCATAATAAATATACATTAACTTCAAAAATTACAATATAAATATATAAAATAATACAAAAATATAGTATAAGTATTACATATATCCTTGGTACTGTATTTTTCTAAGATACTTTCGTGCAACTTGCGTTGATAGGGCATCAAGTTTAAATGTACTTAAGGAATGTTTATGTTTGTTTATATATAGACAGCTTTGCATTTCGTTATCAGTCTGATCAGATGCTTGTATTGTGTTTTTAAGACGTACATATAGTCTCCTATATATTTATCGTATGTATGGAAATGTGTAGAATTTCCAACATTGTGGTACTTTTTGTAATTCTGCTCTCTATCTAGAATTTATTTTAACATTATTCCAATCGATTATATGTTTGTTTCTTTGCTAGTGAAATTTTATAATTAAGTTCATGTTATTTTGTTTTTTGGGCTCGAAAATTCGTTTCTTTAAAATTGGCTTCATTTCACCTATGTAGATTGCACTGTAATCTTTGCAATTTATTTTATTGACAATACCTGCACTCTTCCATTTATCATTTCTGTCCTTGCTATGTTTTTTAATGTTATTTAATTTGTTATTAATGATGGGTAATGTCAGGAAGGAAAATTATATTCTCGTATTGTCGTATATTATTGTTAAGAGAATATTTACATTTAATCTTTCTCAGTTTGTATTTAATGTATATGTAAATGTAGTCGGTGTAGTCGTTATTGTATAACATGTCAATCACTTTATTTAAATTGTCTTGTAAAAATATGTGACAGATAATAAAATCACCCTGTATACTATATTACATATATTTTTCTTTTGGTCTCTCCAATGATGAGAGTGGAAATTGATAATTCTTTTGGAGTTTAATAATTTTTTGTACCATTCGTGACTATGTAGTTGTTTTTATTGTGTATGGTAACGTCTATGAAATTAGAGATTTGGACGTTTCTACCACATAGCTGAATTGTACATTAGTGCTGTAACTATTGAACTATTAAAGACGTTTAAAAACATGGAACGTCCGAAATTTTTGTTTCTTTACAATAAAAAGTGCCACTATAAACTCACTAAACTTATCCACAAATTTAAAAATTTTTTTTAAAACTATCTATTACTGATATTTATATTAATAAACATAATTTTAAGATAAAATTTAAACTGACAACAAACATTGATATCAATAACATTGATAACAAAGTTATAGAAGAATTCGCAGACGGTATATCTCTGGACAATAACTTTCAAAAATCTTACGACAACATAGTTTCATTTCCATACATAAATAATTTTTACGAAAAAATTTGCAATAAACTAAAAACGTACTATATCATTACTGTTCCTAAGATTAACAATAAGTTAAATAATATTATAAAATTGGGTAAAGACAGAAATTATAAATGGGAAATTGCAGGCATCGTGTATAAAATAAATGGTAAAGATTGCAATGCGACTTACATAGGTGAAAGCAAGCGAAATCTAAAAAAACGAATTAACGAGCATCAGAAGCAATACAACACCAACTCAATGATACAAATTCACTCGCAAATGAAAAAACATATGATAAATTGGGATAACGTCAAAATTTTAGATAGAGAGCAAAATTGCAGAAAGAGACAAATCTCAGAAATGTCACACATACAATTAATCAATTATACTGTAAACAGACAATCTTCTTATCCTTTTTTCTTTTTTTTTCTGTTTTTTATCCTGTCTATAAGTCTCTCTCTTTCTCCTCTTCCTCCTTTCATAAAGTCCTCATCCTCGATGATAACGCAATTGTAAACCCTCTAGCGGTGTATTTGAGCCCATTGGCATTAAAATATTGAAAATAAAATATTAAAAATCCAATCTGTTGAACGAGAAATATAAACATCTGACGACATTGATGTCGCAATATACAGCTGATATGCAAATCTCGATGTAAGCGCACCTTGGTCAATTTAAATTGAGACGATATAACAATATGGGTTGTATGAGGTAAATATTTATTAAATTTCGACCAAGGTAATATATCTATCTGATAATTTATTGATAATTATGTATATGTGGAAATTTATAATTGTAAATAATTTTTAATTAATATTAAAGGCCTGATGATGACTAATTAATTAGTCGAAACGTCGCTGACAAAAAATAAAAACTATTTTTTTTTATTCGTACAATCATAAGGAATCAATTCATAATATTGTATATTAATAAGTTAATTGCATCTTTTCAAATGACAAAATTTAAACTTTTAAAGGTTTTAGAAAAAAGTTTTATAGAGAAGCATATTATTCTTCATCTAAAAAATACTTATATGCTCATTTTATAATAATATAATAAAATGTATATAAATTATTGCGTGTATGTGAAGAATTATTAAACGCAATAATATTAAATATTATAAAATAAAATTTTGCATTGTACACCTATTTATGAATTAGAAAATTTAAAAGCCTATTGTTATTTAATATTAAGATGAATGTATTGTATTTATTAATCACTATGTATTTAGTTAAAAAAAACAGATTAAAACTTCTATTATAAAGTTTAAATATAATAATATTCTATAATTCAAGATATTAATAGCTTGAATTTTTAATTGTCAAGTGGAGAGAGTGATAAATTTTTTGGAATCTATATTGTTACGAATGATTAGGAAGATGGGTTGGAGTCATAGCTGTGCTTTTGATTCGAGGTGTCTTTAATTATCAATATGTGGGGCTGTATCTTTTAGTATTTTATTTATCGGTTTATTATATGCTATTGTAATGAAAGATTAAATAAAAAATACCTATTGTATTTTTCAAAATCCCACCATCCAATCTTCAGGACTCAAGGGTGAAAATTACTGGTTTCCTTAACTTTACAATAACTGCTATTGGGATTATTTATCTCGATTACGTAAATGAAAAGATTACTTACTTATTTGTTTCCAATGTCTTACTTATTTGTTTCCGTGTCAACTTGATTAGTTAATGAACAAGTGTCATTTATAATAACGTATAACCGTTTTACAGGTTTTAAAAAAGGTTTTAAAACCTCTTTGAAAAAAAAATTTAAAAAACATGAATATTATGCTACATTGCACGATTTTGTTATAGTTATTACTATAAACTCATTATCACAATTTTTAAGAAAGACAAGTTATTAAAAATTACCACTGCGTCAATTTAAACAACTAATACAAGTAAAAAAGATAGTTATTACATATATAATCATACAGATAATTATATGTATAGCTATATAGCTACTCTTAACTTATATTATATTATATAGCTACTCTTAACTTCACAATAATTAATAAAATGAAAAATTTAATTTGTTCTTTTTGTAAGCTCACTTTTAATACACACTCTATTTAATGTTATAGTAGGAATACTAGTATTTTAAGAAAAATTATAAAACCATAAGAAAGTTAAAAATTTATTAAAAACTTTTAATTTGTAAACAGAAAAAATTAAAATAAAAAATGGAGCTTATTCCTTTTTCTTTCAGAAATATTTTTATATAGTTGTATGATATTATTATTTTGAAAATTTAATTGTGTGTTACATTAAAAAATTTATAAGAACTTCAATATCTGTTGTAACTAATGCACTTGATGAAAAAAGACAAATTAATTATTGTAATAAGAAGAATAATAGAAAAATAAGTAGTTTACATTTTGGACTGATGACAAAACGATATTAAGATTATAGGTGACATCACTCGAATAATTAAAATATTTTAAGTGTATTAATTTTAATATTAGGCTAAAATATAAATTTTTATTTAATTATCAAAAATTTTATAATTATAAATATATTATTGTTCATATATTTATAGAATTTTAAAAAAAATATATTTTAATTTGTGAATTTTTGATAATCATTGTAAAATACGTTATGGAAATATTATATTTTTCTCTCTTTAAGTAAATTTAGATATATTTATTTAAAAAAATATATAAATAGAATTAAAATTGTCAATTTCAAAGACTTTTTAGCTATTATGATATATTTTGCTTAGATTTCGGACATTTTCTTTTAAGAACTGGTAAAATCAAATTTCTTTATATGTAGTTATTTTTATTTTACAGACGAAACAATTAATTTTTTATATTCTTATACATATATGTATGATTCTTTAACCGAGCTAAGTATTTTTTCAAAAATACATTTTAATCATTATTGTACTTTATTTAATTCAAATGTTAATTTAATCATTCAGTTTTTAGCAAAAATATAGAAAACCTGATATGCATATTACTTAAAATATATTTTTGCAAATATGTTAATTCAAAATCAAAAAGACATTTTTTTATTCGAGTAAATGTATAGAGTAAAACATGGTTTATATTATCCATAACTCATTCTGATCATATAATATCATTAAAAAAAACAATCCAAAATTAATAAAAAATTTTATTTTTGAAATGATTAAATATCTCCCACCATCCGTGGATTAAATTGATATTATGCATTTTTTTTACTATAATTTACTTTTACTCATAAATATTTATATGTATTTTTAATTTGATTTTTAAGTAGTAATTTATTATTAATAATTGTAAGAGTATATTTACGTATATCAGCCTAGAATGTAAGCTAATAATCTTTTATAGTAAAGTATCATAACTAATAGAAACCATGTGTGTATAAGTTTATACTAAATTCATATTCAAGTAATATATTAGTTTTCTTGCATGAGTTAGCTAATCAAAATTTTATTCAAAAAACATGATTTAATATTTTTTTAAAGAATTTTAATGAATATAATTTTAATTGACTGGATTGAATAAAAAAATTTATTATGTTCTGATAAATGCATTGATTATATATAATCTAAAATATATAAAAAGGAAAAAAATAAATTAGAACAGTTAATTCTAATCATATACCAAACAAAAATATTATTAGTGATTATATAATATATGTTTTTATTTAAATGTGATTTTTTTAGAAATAGTATAGCGAAGTAAGTATGGTTGTTTTTACAAATTAAAAAAAAATGTAAATATTTTAGCATAAAAAGATGCAAAAATACCTATTGTACAAACAAAATATAAAATATAAGTATTGTAAATAAATTACAAAAAAAATAAAATATAAAATACTTAATGTTTTTTCAAAAAAATAATTTAAGTTTAATTGACAAATGGGTCAAGGTTACTTAGTTTGATAATATTTTATTTGGGAACTTTAACATTGCCCTCGGCACACTAAGGTAATTTAATAGATATTACATGGTGTTAACAAAATAGGTCTTACATTATGATCAATTTTTGTGAAAATAGAAAATATAAAAAGATTTCTATTAATTATAATATATAAAAACAGATAATATTTATACAATACAATTAAAATAAGTGAAATAAATCTGTAATGGAGAAACCTTCTTGCAGCTCTCGGCGCTCCCGCCCGGAGGTGGCTCGCTGGAGCCAAGGTGTTGATAGTCCTCCTGAAAATATTAAAAGAGGAAGGGAGCCGCAAAATAAAAACACGTGATTATAAAGTTCCTCGTTTATTCACACGTCTTTCTACATGAAAAACAAGTGTGCGAGTTAGAGCTCTGGTTGTTTTCTTGAAAAAGAGGGCATCTATCAAGTGGGTAGTCTCGAAAAAGAGAATTCATACGCTTGATATTTTTCTTTTACTGAGCTAAGTTCGCTAGCTGAGCTACTGTTCAAAGCCTCTCGAGTCAGCTTTGACTCACCCTTTTATACTCTATTCGCGAGCCGGCGGCGACTCGTACCTTAATTAAAGCGAGTCGGCGTGACCGGGCCACTCGCAGGAGTGACGGAGCAGTAACTATTCTCTGTGCGCGCCCATACGAATGACGGAGCGTACTACCGCACTACCGAGCGTCCGAGAGAGAAAGAGCGGCGCTCTCCCACTCAGTTAATTTCGCCAAAGCACCTGCGCCAGCGCGCCGCCGCTCATGCTTAGCGGTGAGCGCTGAAGAGAGGGTATCGGGCCCCCCGTCCCACCGGCAGCGCTCGACTCTGCGAGGAAGAGAGGATATGACTTGCTTTTCTCTCTCTCTCTCGTAACGTCGCTTCTTGGAAACTGCGCGTATTGAGGCTTTCCCTAAAAAATCTAATGATTTTTCATAAAATAATACTAAATATTTGGTAACTTTTATTTAATAGACTATTATTAATAGACTATTAACTCTTATTTATTAAATTATTATTTATTTGAGCAGTCTTAATGCAAAGGAAAAGAGATTTTTACGATAATAAAAATTAAATAATTAGTCTATTTCATTCACAGGCAATAAATCAGGTTCGAAAAATAATAGAAACAAGAAATAAATATAAAAAATATTAATTTTCAAAAAAATGCTACAAAAGGTACATGAAGAAATTATATATATAATTTATATAATAAGCGCAGAATAAATTATCAATTACAATAAATAACAATATTTAGTCATTTTTAATAATATATGAGTTATTAGTTTTATTTAATAATTAGTTCATTAAAATATTCTTGTGCAAATTTATTGTAAAATAGCATTCAAATTACTTGGAAAATATATGACATGTATTATTGAAAAAAAATAACAATATAAAAGATATAATATATTTAACACGTAATAAATGTTAAAATAGCCAATAATTAATACAAATTATTTTTAGAATTTTTATAGCTATCTCGTAATTTATTCTTTATAGAAATTTTTTATGTACTCAAACATCAATATTAGATCTAATCTAATCTAATTAAATCCTTATCTTGTTAATATATTTAATTTAATTACATTATATGTTGAGTAGCTTGCAGCTTAGCTGACTGCTTGCTGTCCGAATGAGCCAATCATGCTCTCCCTAGCGGTGTGGAAGATGCGCATTAATCGATAACGATCGATCCGCGCATCGACCATGCCGTCGATATACAAACTGCATATCGAGTGCCTTGATCGCAAGATCAGCCATCTTGAAAAACGCGCGCAAAAGTTAAAAACGTGCATTACGTATTTTGAGTTTTGTCGCGAGTTTTTAGACTCCTTAAAAGCTGAATCGCTTGATTGCGTCGCGGTGTGAAGACGAAAGTCACAACATGACTCAGAGTAAGAAACCAGCTGAAGCCACTCCGAAGAGCTTAGAGAAAAAGCTTGGAGTACTTCCAGGAGGACATTCACCTGGAGCCACCTGCAAGCAGCCTTTTAAACCAATTTTCCAAAAGATTATTGGCCCAGAACACGCTTCCACTGCGCTAGACCTCAGAAGGAAATATACACCAAAACTGTTGTATTTTTAGAGTGTTTAAAGTGTAGTGCTTTAAATAATTAGAATAAAAATATATCAGTGCAGAGAGTGGTCTTTTGATTATTTCAGAGCCATCAGGATTAACAAAGGGTAAGTACTTTTTAATAACAATTAAAGTAGTTTAGAAGTATAATAAAATACTGTATGTTCATGTATTATATTGCATGCATTTTATTTTAGAAGAAAATCATCATGAATTTGTTTCCATGATGTTCTATTGAGCATCATGTATTATAAAATAAATTCATTTAATATTAAATGTGAGGCCAACATTATGTATAGTTTACAAATATTACGTGTGATGCATAATAAGCTCTTGTAGTGCTTGTTCTGTTATATGCTTGTAAGCATGTTTACATTAAAATATATTCAATATATTTAAATATTTTATGTGCAATATGTACATGAAATATAAACAGAAAATAACTGAGCGAGATTTTGTGTCACATATGATTTTTTTTACACTCATAAAAAATGAAGTTGCACAATATAATGTACAACTATATACTTTGAGTGTTTAGATGTTAAAGATCTAAAATTGTACAAAACTGAGAAGTACGAGTTTTCTATTTAGATGCATATGTGATAAAATATAATCTGCGCACAAAGTTCAATATATTAATATGTGGACTTGTGCAGTGTTTGTTTGCGAGATATATGTATGAGAGAAATAATGCTTATATATGCAGTTTCGTTAACAAATTTAGAGGTATACGGAATGAACGAGACAAAAGTACTTTGTACTTAATCTCAATAATTTTAAATTGATAATGGTATGTGTCAGTTGTACAACACTTATGCATATGACTAAATGCCATTGAAATATAAAAATAAATATTTCTCAGACGTGTTTAGATTAAATTTTTTGAGTGCAATATGTATGTGCAAATAGCACTTAGTATTAAATTCAATGTTTTTCATGTGCGACAATCAAAACCAAGTTTTGATTGTCATATAAAAACACATGAAATTAGATTATGTAATTAGAGATACATTTTAATATAAAATATAATAATATACACACAATGTAGACCTTAAAATATTGATTTCAGACTAAACTTATAGGTTAGGCATTATGCAATACAAATGTTTTGTAAACATTGCAGGAGAAGGGACGGACTGGCTTACTCTAAGCTAGCCTAACCTTTCATGCACTAACCTATAAACTGATTCTGATTGGCTGAAACATGCATTCATACAAGTGTCCAGCTTAGAATGAATTTAATATTAAAAATATTTTTCTATAATTTTATAATTTCTTTAAGAAATTCTAAATTGCTTTTTTTAAATGATGAAATTAGATGTTCTTAGAATAAAAGTATAATTCTTTTTTTCAATACTGTTATATTGAATAAAAATAAATAATAATTTTATTCTTAATGCATACTTGCTAGTAGTATATGTAGGCATACTGCAAGTGTGAGAACATGTATATGAGTATGAGTTTGAGTACACGCTGTAAGAAAACCATACAACATGTATATAAAATTGATTAAAAATTACAAATGCTGAGCACTGAATGTATAGAGTTTTTGTATTTATTGTTTGATAATGTAGTAATAAACTTAGATGCACGAGTATTTATTATATGTTTATGTATGTTTATGTATTCATGTGAATATACTCAATAGATTTGACATATATGTTGGCAATATCCTACAGTATTGCTTGCAATATGTCACACATGTGTTTTAAAAGTAAATGCATGTAATCTGTATTTTTATTATAAAAATATATATTGTATTATAATTAGAATATTATTATTACTTATACAATTCTAAGAGGGTAAGCAGTTTTTAATGAGCATTTTATGAGGGTTTTCAAATATAAAGAATTTATGTATGGAAAAGGAAACAAAAATTAATTCTTTTGTACAACTTTAGATTAAAAAATAATATATATCTGCAGATATTTTAAAAATAAGATGTAGAAAGCACATTTGTAAATTAATAGTAGTACAGCAGTGCAAGTATATAAAATTGTATTAGAGCGCAGTGTATATATTGTTCAGAGTTTAGAGATGAAACTTTGGATTTAATATCAAAAGTTTATTTTTTTTGAGTGATGAATTTTAATTTTAACAATAAAAAAAAAAAAAATTTCATACCGAAGATGAAAAATGCGCACATAATTTAATGATTAGAGTTAAAGAATAAATGATCATTAATGAATAGTCACAAATATGCATGTTTAAATAAACAAAAGGTGCATGATTGGCGTGGGGACGCACGCACTGTGTGTTTCTCATGTCAGTTGATTTACTTCCCTCATTTGAAGCTGGATCAATGGATTGCTTGAACTTACGTTTATAAATTATATCCTTTGTTGATGTGTAGACGTGTACACTAGCACTGCTTCAAGAGAATGGAGGGAGAAATGATCTTGAATCACATGATTCAGGATCTAGGGTGCGTTTCTACTGAAATTCTTTCAGTTAAGCAAACCTAGCTCCTTTCAAGCAAATCTCATGGTATCCTACTTTAGATAATTATAAGTGTTATTATAAAAGTAGATTTATGTAGAGGTAGATGTTTTTGAAATTACAGGTCGTACTGAAAGTTTGCATGTTCATATACATGTATAGATGATTTGAGACAGCGATCTAAAAGGTAATTTTTATTTTTGCTTCTTTTTTTTCTATTTAGATGAACACCGAAAAGAACCAGACTCCCCAAGAGAGCGGCCTACCTCATAATGCTCTACCATGGCGTCTGAATGCCTAATTGGTGAGGGAGCTAATAGACAGCAATGTCGGATTAGCTGGAGAGTTGAGAGAGTAAATAACCACGCTGAAAGAATTAGCAAATATGTTAGTTCAACGTGATCCAGAATTTGCTGGAGGCTCAGCGACTGAAGAGTTTAAATGAGGCTTTAAGTCGTGAGCGCCGCAATTCTTGGCTCATCCAAAGTATTAGAGAACAAGAGATGCAGAGATCTCTGGGAAATTTAGAGTTGTCGGATAGAGGACTGTCCGACTCAGAGACCTACAATGTCAACATAGTGGAAGCTGACTAAGACCAACCCCAGATGGAGACCACCACCGCTGAGAAAACAACAGACACGAGGAGGGCGGAAGGTCATACTATTAAATACGACTACAAATTGGGTTTGAAATTCGGAAATTGTCGCGGGACCTCTTGGGGGCCGAGATGGACTACAACTACGTTGCATATATCTTGGACTCTGACCCGCCCAACTCAAAGAGGAGCAGAGAAGCGGGACCTTCGCTTTACACGAAGCCTGATTATAGGACGGATAAGCGAGAATTACCACATGATGGTATTTCGAGAGACCTATCCGCGGGTCATTCTGGAGAGGAAGCCAAAATAATATCACGCACATTACGGTGCGGAATCACATGCAGGATATGCGAATGAAGAAGTCTGATAAGAGTGCCGAATTTATAGAGCCTTTTTGGACGCTCATCCGCTCTACGAAGACGAAAAGAGGACGATTTCCTTCAACGCTGTCAAAAACATACCAGAGGTCCGACAAGATTTGAATCTATACAAGAGGCTCAAAAAAAAAAGGATTTCACATACGAAGAGATGAAGGAAACAGTTCTTCAGACGGAGGCAGAGAGGAACGAGTCTAAGCTCTCGTCCTCTCGTGTGTCGAGGCATAAGTGGCCAGCACGAGCTCAGCAAAGATAGGAAAATATCATCGCTGTAACAGTGTTGGTCTCTGAGCGTTATAGTGCCTTTTAATCTCGAAAAGCAAATTACCATTGCCACGCAATCAGGAACCATAAGAGGAATGATTGTTATAGATTAAAGGTGTAGCAGCCCAAACTGAAGAGTAAACCCCAGAGTCCTAGTCCAAATCCTCTGAAGAGCATAAACAAAAACTGAAGATTAACCCAGTGAAGCGGACAATCAAAAAACGAGGAAAAGTGGGAACGAAGCAACAAAACCACGGCGAATCGTCGAAAGGTAAAAGTTTTGATTCATATAATGGTAATTCCATTAAATTCATCGCAGATTCGGGTACCACACACCACATTGTTTAAAAAGACATCATTTTAGAGAACTTTGAAAAAAGTACCGAAGAGTTCATTCAGAGTGCAAATAAAAATGAATTTGCGGATATCAGAATAGATGGTAAGGACAACCTTACTAGCTACACGAATCCCAAAACCAAAGAGAGCATCGTACTTACTAACTTTATGGCTATACCGCTGATATCACCAATAATTTACTATCACTCAGGCAATTAACGGGTGCAGGACTGAGAATAAAACTAGATGAGCAGTCAGTGCAAGTATATGATAAGGAGCCTTTAAAAATTATTCTAGAAGGATCTTATGAGAGACCCAACTGGATTATAAGACTCCAAATCAAATCCCAGAATGATGAAGACAGTATACCATCGGCAACTTACATCTACAAAGCCAAATTAATCAAAGAGAAAGAGAATCGGTCACCAGATCATCAAGAAAACAAAGACCAAATGACATCCACTTCGGAGAGAGGGAGAAAGATTTAGAGAACCGAATGCATTTGATCACCGAAGAGATTAGAGATAAAACCGAAGAATTGAGTGAAGGTATGCTCTGAAATAACGGTTTGGGGCATACCTCACTCAACTATCTACGAAAATTATGTGAAAATCGAATCAAAACTCAATATTTCTTTTTCTTTTCAGATAAAGATAACAAAGACTAAGATCACTTGGTGATCATACCCGAAGAGGCCGTGGAGATGAATCCAAGTTGCTCACAGAGCAGCATTGCTTGGATTCAAAATCCAGGCACCCTCAGAGTTGTGCCATTCAGATTACACCCCTCGTACGCAACCAGTCACCTAAGGGAGAGGCTGTCGAGTAGCTTGCAGCTTAGGCGACTGCTTTCTGCCCGAACGAGCCAATCACGCTCTCCCTAACGGTGTGGAAGATGCATAGTAATCGATAACGATCGATCCGCGCATCGACCATGCCGTCGATATTCAAACTGCATATCGAGTGATTTGTTCGCGAGATCAGCCATCTTAAAAAACGCGCGCAAAAGTTAAAAACGTGCATTACGTATTTTGAGTTTTGTCGCGCGTTTTTAAACTGCTTAAAAGCTGAATCGCTTGATTGCATCGCGGTGTGAAGACGAAAGTCAGCACATGACTCAGAATAAGAAACCAGCTGAAGCCACTCCGAAGAGCTTAGAGAAAAAGCTTGGAGCACTTCCAGGAAGACATTCACCTGAAGCCACCTGCAAGCAGCCTGTGAGTGTTTCAACCAACTGTCCAAAATTACATAAAAAAAATGATTTTATATTCACGATAATATAAAAAATTATTTTTGAAGATTTAAATTTTCTTTTAATTTCACTAAACATTAAATTTAAACATGAAGTACAGAGAAGAATGGATGCGATAAAACGTGAACATATTGAAATTTTTTTAAAAAATATTCTAAAATATATATATTCTAATATATACTTAATTCTTGACTAGCATAATTAATAATTACAATTTTCATAGGATTTCGTATTGTATACTGTTTAAATGAACAGGAAATTCAAATTTATATTAGAATTTTCACTTAAATTTTTTTTTGATTTACAGAATACTTTAATCTAGTATATAATATTTTGATAGTAAAACGTGAAATAGATTTTTCTTTTTTGTTTTGACTTTTATTTTTTAAGAATGTTTAAAATTTTATTATTTAAAAAAAAACAACACAATTAATATTATTACATTTTTACTGAAGTATTAGCTTAATCGATTTTTAATAATTGTTTGATTTCAATTCTAACGTTTTTATTTAAATAATTGAAACAATTTTCTAATGCATATTATATTTAATATATAATACATATGTATAACAATTTAATATATATGTATAACACATATGTGAACATAGATACACATATGCAAATACAATTTTATATTTGTGTATATACACGCACACATACTCATGTATATATAATTAACTATACTTTATTTTTATTTAATTTAATATGTGAATTCATAAATATTTGTAATTAAACTTACATTAATTGGAAGGTTTACTAAAGCAATATTACTAGTGTCTCATCTGTAAAAAAAATAACACTTCAATTTAAACATTCACTTTAATACATATGTATACATATATATTCAGGAATGAAAAAATAATTATATACAATCATAGTTACTACATTAAATTATAGATAATAAAAATTATTATAAAAATTTTTAAATTAATTAACGAATAAATAATAAAATCAATATGATCTTAGTGCTATAATAAATTATGTTAGAGCTTAAAAAATTATCGTTTATTAAAACAAGATATTTGTATTCTTTTTTCAATTAAAATAGTTTGAAATCTTCTTGATCAGATAATCTCATTGTATTAAATAAAAAAAAAAAATAAAAAAAGAAAGAAATAATAGTAAATAATTTATGAAGTTACATAAAGGAAATATTTATGTATTTCGTGAATTTATTAAGGAAACCTATGTATTTTCGATCATCATTTTTTTTTATCAAAAAATCAACGAATTTTAAGACTAAATGCAATAAATTAAAAGAGTTTTTCATGAATAAATTTGAAACTTAATAAATAAATTAAAATTAGGGATCTATAGTAAGCCTAGGATAAAATCAAACTCCACTTTCGATTTCGTATTTGTAAAAAAATTTTCAAATAAATGAAAAATAGAATCATGTTATCTCGTAATGGCCGAGTATTCACCAATTCAGTGATCTAGCGCAGCCAAGTGATCGAAAGTGATCAAAAGTGCAGTAGTTCGATAATTTGTGCTTCGTCGGAATCTCTGCACTTTCTTTCTCTATATTCTTTCTCTTGCTATGTATTTATCTATCTCTCGCTTTTAATTACCGCGTTTCAATTTTATTTTCACGGTTCCTTCAATTCACTTTTATATTTCCTACTTTAATACTCTCGAGAATTTTTTACATTGGTCGTTCTTATTTTCCAAATTAAATTAAAAATACACAGCTCATTTTGAGGAATATATTCTCTTTTATCACACGTTATAATTAATATAATTATTTAATTCAAACTATCATTATAATTTTTTTTTGTTATCTTCATAATAATTGAAATATTTTCAAGTTTTCAAGAATGACAATTTCATATTTTCTACTAATTATAATTTTCTCAATAATCTAATTGATTATTTCAATAGTAATTTTTTGCAATTAAAATGTAAAATTTAAATCAATTTTTTAAGTGGCAGAGAAAATTTATTATTCAAATTCATGTGATAAATTTAATTTTTTGATGAAAATATATAATGTAAAAAATTATAATTATTTATATTAATTATATTTAAGTTTTTATTATCAAAAATAAATAGTCTTTTATTTTTCATTTTTACTAATAAATTTATATATGTGTAAATATTTTTTATATTTGTAATAATTATCCAAAAATATAGTGATTTTGATATCTACTCTATATTTTTTTTTTTTTAAATGTATCTAATATTAGAATTTTTCCGTTTCTATTTTAATTATATTTCGTTTTTAAAATTTCCAAAACCTGTATGACTATTTATTACTTTAACTTAAGATGAATGCATATTTTTATATATCTGTCTATCTTTCTCTTTTTTCATTCTCTCTTTTTTACCATGTATATATAGTTGATAGTAATTATTACTACATAATTTTAAGTATCAGCTTTACAGAATATCGAAATATAGTGAAATATCGAAACCTGTTAGTAGATCAATGATTAATAGTTGATAATTATTACACAAACGGTTATGAATGTTTGCAGTATTACTTGAAGTTTAAAGTTTAATTCCAATTCTTTCTTTTCTTTTCAATGATTAATCAACAGATAAATATATTTTTTACTGAATTTTAATATGAAATTAATAATTAGAAAAACGGTATATAATGATAATAAATAATTATATGAGGATTTTTGAAAATGATTTAATTATGAAAATTATGTAGATAAAAATTAACCATCACTATTTGGACTCATTTTTAAGTGTTTGCAATAAATAATAAGTTTCTGAGTAGGTGTTCTTATGAAGATAAAAATAAGTGCTGTAGTAATTTGAACAATCAATAATTAATTCTAGTGCATTAACGCAAGAAAAACATAGTTTTCAAGCAAATAGAGGTGTTCTAAACTATAATTTTAAATAAATTAGGACAAGTAAAAGTATGTTGTTTTTTTTAATTAATTCATCACCTTATATTCATGAATGGAACACTAAATCTGTTCAAGAATACACTATTTTTTAAAGATTTTTTGTATTTTTGGAGGGAAGGTAAAAATTACTATTTCTAAAAAGGAATCAATATGTTTTTCAAAAGTAAATAAATAGAATTATTGAAAGATAGGTTGTTCGTTTAGTAGGTATCAGGAAGGAGCAAGCGATATCGACGCAGATTCACATACGGCAAAATCGCTGAAATGAGAGGATGTGAAACAAGAAAAACAAGAAAAAGAAGAAGAAGGGAAAAGCACATGCAAGGACTGAAAAGGGGTGAAAAAATTGGTTGAGTTAGGGATGAGTGGGTGAGTAAGGACTGAGGCATGGGTGCGGGGCGAGAGACTGAATACGCGCACGCGTTAACGTTAATGTCAGAAAAAACGGGACACTAACCTTTCGTTGACCCAATTCCGCATATCGCAGAAAGACAAGATGCTAAGGGGTGAACGTTTTAAGATGAAAAACGGAAGCACGCCCCATATAAAATCTTCGTATTGTGTTTTGTGTGTGTTTGTGTGGATAAAAAGTATATAAGTACGAGCGCTCATGCGACAGTAACGATTAAAATGACTGTCATTCAAATTATCATCGTGATTTTCTTGATGTTATGTCTTACTTTGTATGCTCACGAGTAAGACACTGTATTTGATTGAGTATTCAATCTACATGAAAAGTAACTTACACATGTGCTTAATAATGTGTATATCCTCAATTTAGCAATGTCAAGTTTAGTTCTATTTCAAGATTGAGTAATTAATTAAATCGTGTACAATAATGTCTTACTTATTTTTAATTTATAAATTATCAAATACTAACTACAAAATAAAGAATATATTTTTAGTTAAATTTTTAATTTTCAATACATTGTTAATTTATTATTGTTCCTATAATATGTTATCTAAAATAATATTAAATAATACTAATATTAAATAATAATAATATTTAAAAGAATTAATAATATGAAGATATAAATTAATATTCTGATTATTAGATATCGATTGAGTCGTAGGTACTAACAAATTTCAAATTTAATAAAATTGAACGCCTATTTATTCAAAATTAAGTATTAACACTACTATTAATAATAACAAAGTATTTTTAGTATTAGCAGTAGTGTTAATAGTATTACATATCTATTTGCAAGATAAGCATTTTAAAGAAATAAATAATCTATAATTATATCATTTAAATATAATGTCAATCAATTTTAAAATTTATTTTTTGAAATAAAAAATCAATATACATGGTTTATCCCCGCAGTATCGAGCTTTTTTTTATTTGGCGAATATTGATCCTAGCGATTTGGGAGGGGTTTTAAAATATAGAAAAAAATTTTTTTTCATTTATTTTTTTTTTTGGATTGTAAAGAAATTATTATTGAAAATATAGAAACATAATAACAAGTCATTTTTATAAAGAAATTATAACGTATATATTATTAAAACTAATATATTAAATATTCATATATTATTTTAAATAATATCCGATCTTCTTGTTTATAGATACATGGTATATCCCCGAAATATATGGTGTTTTTTTTTCATTTTGAGACCACTAGTTGTACCAATTTGAGAGGGGTCTTAAAATGTAGAGGAAAACTGTTTCCATTTGTTCCTTTTTTTTGTTTTTTCGATAATTAGATCCGGCACGAATTTACTTCGCGCGAAGGGTGTTTATTTGATTTGTTGACACGGAGCGTTGAAGCGATTAGTGTATTAGGTAGAAAAGAGTCTTAATAATATTTAAAAAATTTCATTTAATAGCAAGAATTTCTTAAGTAAAGTATACCAAAAAATTTAATCCGTAAGTAAGTCAAAAAAATTCTCGTTAGTCAATGGTAAAATTATTTGCATAATACTTTTTTATTTTTCTAGATAAACATTTATGTTATGTACATAAAAAATATAAATGTATATAAACTTTATGATACATATAATACTATAAATTACTATTTTATTATGAAGGAAGTATATAAATTATTTAATTATTTGAAATTCTTTTTCACGAATTACGTAAATTATGATTGCACATGTTAAAAAATATTATTGTCCTTTATAATATGTGCATTCAGTAAATATAAATATTTTTAATAAAAATTTATAAAAAACGCATAAAAAATTTTTTATACGATATACAATGCTTCATGAAAATATAACTGATATTATTTTATAACATATTAAAGGCTTTGTTATATATTTCTTTTCCATAAAATTGAGTTAAAATTTAACTCAAACTTATAAAAAATATTGAATCTTAATATTTTTACTAATGGCATCATTTTTTATTTAACAAATATATACTTTTTCGATTTTTTATATTTTGAATGTTCGAAAAAGAAATAAAAATAATATTATAATTAATATATAAATATATAATCAGTACAATATCTGTAGATTATGTAAATAAAATTTGTTTTATATTGAAGAAAATTATTATATTCCTGAAAAATATTTGTTTTTCATTATTTAATTATAAATATTTTTGTTTTTACAATAACTTAGTAACTAAACATTCTTTAATTATGTCTTTAATTATCAATTATTCATCTCTTAAAAATTCTATTTTAAATATATAGATGTTATAATTAAAGGTTGAAAATTATTAAACTGTATAAAATACAATTATTGTATAAAAATAAAATAATCAGGAGGAAAAATTAGAATATTTATTCCTACGTTTTATTTTTTTTATTACATTTTTCAAAATGATGTTAATTATGTAGCTATTTAATTGGAGATAATATCAATCAATCGAAATTATTGTGTAAATGTTTAGAAAACTTAATAATGATAAACTTTATCAATAGGTAATAAAAATAAATAAAAGCGAATCAAATTAATACGTAACAAGATTTCCAATAATAATAAATTCAATCATTGAAATAAAATTATCGTAAGCAATATTATAAAGATAAAAAATATTTCGCATTCATATAATTGTTTTACTTTCTTTTGTTATCTAGTCATATTCGTATTGAAGTTATTTTTATTATAGAAAGTTATATTTTCCAGTAATTTTTTTCAATCTTACTATCTTTATAATTATTAAAAAAAATTTGCAACAAAATCAATTTTATTTAAAAATATTTTACTTCTAATAACATCTATTTATTACCATTAATTTAATTTATAATAGAATAATGCATTTACATTTATTTTAAAAAATTGAAAGTAAAATTTTACTGAAAATAATATATAAGTCACAATTAGTTTATAAATACCTTTATTATAAATTGAGATGACTTAAAAAGATATAGAAATTTTTTTACAAATGACTGGCTAATTTTATATCACACTACTTGTGTAAGAAATATGAGATTCATTGACTAATTAATTCATATCAAGGAAAAATTATTTTTTTAAAATCTTTTGATTTTATAAATATTTATAATTCTTTATTTTATTAAATTACATGAAAATAAATTAAAACAGTACGGTTAATATGCTTGCCACTGTATTAGTAGTATAACATTAACTATATGTCAAACAGTTTTTATTTAAGTTTACATAATTTCATTTTATTCCGTTGTTATAACAATTAATATTTCTATTATATGATACAAAACTGTATTCTATTTGGAAAATTATTATATTTGTCTCATTTCATATATAAATAATTATTAATTTAATCTAGATAAATTAATTAATTTAATATTTTATTTCTTAGGAAATATTTTCTATTATCTTTCTCTAATACAATTACAAACAATTTCTCATAACAATAAAAATTAATTTATTTAAAATTGTGATCTGTCGTATTAAACTTATAAATTTTTATTTTTTATATAATTATATCAATATTTTAATGTATTTAATTCAATACTAATTTCAACAAAATATTATAATAGTAAAGATAAATTCAACCAGTTTTATTTTATAAGTATAGCAAATCTAATTTTATTTCTATTTATTAAATTGTGATTTATTAATTGTATGTTTATCAACATGAATCAATGTTTAACTGGTGTTAAAAAACATACTAAAAACAACTTTTTTTACTTAAATAGAAGTATTTTTAAAGGTATAAAATATTTGGTTTCATTACTTTCAGTACTAATATTATTTAACAGTAGTTTATTAATATTAATTCTAAGAAAATGTAAATAAATTTTTATTTTATTTACTAATTTTCTTTTTTATGTAGAATAAACGTATATTTTCAGATAAATATTTTAGATAATAATTTTTTTTGTATTTACATATTTAACAAATTTTTAGAACATAAGAATAATTGAAAAGAACTTAATGGTTATTGATTTTTATTCATTTATTTTTTATATTATTTCGTAGCTAACTATTAATTACTTATAATAAGCTGAGAATATCGATATTTTATGAATAATGGAAATAAATATAATAACTTTTTTAAAAATATGATTTAAAATATAATAACAGGATAATGTTTATTAAATTATTAGTATTATTTTCACATTTTTCATTTTTATTTTTCATAGAAGATGAATATTAATTAAGGAATCATTCAAAATTTAAATTTAAGTTATAACACAAATTTTTAAGTATAAAATATGTAAATTAAGTATAAAATATAATTTTACTTTCATATAAAAATAACTAAAATTTAAATTGTGAATAAATTAAAATTTTTTAGTAGTGTATTTAAAAAAAATGAACGAGTAATTATCGAATTTTCTATATATAATATGAATACCTCATTTTGAATTTAGTTCCGAAATAACCTAAAACATATTAATGTTATACAATGCATTTAATATGTTAAAAAACTATTTAGTTAGGAAGTAAATTATAAATATTGAAATTACTTTTCAAAAATATATGTTCTCTTATTTATTTATTTATTTAAATTTGGCAAATTACGCATGAAATGAATTTATCTCATGAAATATTTTTCATTAATTTTTCTAAGCTAATATCTTTCTTGATGAGATAAAGGAACTAAATTTAATACATATTTTTATATAATAAGCGTAAAAAATGTAAGCTTTAATTACGATATAATAATGATGTATCAGAATTATATTAGAGTTAGGATTGTGATAAAAAGTACTTATAAAAAATTAGTATTGTCGGAAAAATATAAATATACACATACATTTATGTTGTATGTTTTTATTTTAGTATATGTTCAAGTAGTATACAAATTTGCATATTTCTGTTAATATTTATTAAATACTATATGATTTATATCATAATAATTTATTTAGGTAATAATTTTATTTCAAAAAGATATTGTATTAAATATGAAAAAATAATGAATAGTTCGATTTTATATTTAGTTTTGTTTGTAATACAAATTATATCTTGAAATGTCGATTCTATGGAATATTCCAAAAGGAAATTATTCTCCAATTAAACCGATGTATCTGCCTTTTATTAAATATAAACGGAAAGCACTTTTGATTTAGGTATTTAGAATAATTTATAATAGATAGAATATAATTTTCACGTATGCACTACAAATTATTATTTTACTTTGCATAATATATCTATATATCTATAGGTTATAGTATTTTATTTAATAGAATTGCTTTAAGAATAAAAAGAACATTATAATTTATTGTCATAATTAGTTTCAATATTTTAAACACCTAAATAATATGATATTTCTAAAAGTATCATTTAAAAATATTTATTTAGTTATTGTATAAATTATATGTTAGTCTTTTTTAAACAATTTTTTTAAAAGTAAAATTCTGTACATAGGTATTAATATCTTGTATTCACATTTTACTCTTGTAACGTTAAAGCATAACGAATTCTGATGTTTTTCCTATTTAAAAATAATGAAATTTATTTAATATCTTTTACACGTAAATAATTTCAAATACTAAAGTTAAGAAAGAAAATTATAATTGAATATTATTATACGTATTTTATAAAAATAAATGCTAAAATAACTAAATAAATGTTTCCAATAAATAACTAAATACAAAATTTTTTTACTTTTGTACATTTGTTATAAGTACTATTAAAGTTATCAATAAATTAAATATATATATAATATCAATAAAATGTTTTTAAATAAGTAACGTTCTGATTTGACATTAAATCAAAAGTTATTAAAAGATATAAATTCTATTAAAAGTATTTATTCAATTTAGAAACTTAACTTGATATATAGTAAGTAAATAAATTATTTATTTCATTTTTAATAGATTTTATATATATTAGAAAAATAATTTAGAAATTTACAATACTTAATTGTTATGTTGATGAAAAAAATTTTTTAAACTAAAATTTCTTTGAAGATATTTGGTTATGTTAATGTTTGAAATTATTTGTATTTGAAATTATTATTATTTGTACTTGAATATGAATGAAATTTTAATTTTATAATATTATTTTAGCAAGAAGTTTTGGATGAAAGTCATTTTCATCTATAGATAACAAACGAAAAATGTAATAAATTTAAGCACGTAATTTAATTTCCATAAGATTCTCTTTTATTGACAAATTTTATTACAAATATCTCATGTTATTATAAAATAATATGTTAAGATATGAAAAATTTTTAAGAATTTTTAATTTTTATTTGAAAAACGAAATTAAACTGAAGTAACATTATCTTACATATTGAATTTAATTTGTTTATAATCCATTTATTTATTATTTTATTATTTTTATTCATGTGACTAGAAATAATAACTCGAGGGTATTAAAATATAATCATAAAATTCTTGAACATATTGAAATTCTAATATAAAAAATGTATTATGATATAATTGTAGAAGAATTATTTTGTATAATTATAGGGATAAGTTCGATAATATTTTCATATAAAAAACTTTCCATAAAAAAAGTAACAATTAAAGATTCAATAAATCTAATGGATAATTTATTTAAAGCTCTGAATGATATATTTTTTCAATCATGCAATACAATTACGAATCTTAATTTGATTATCTCAATTTGAAGTATTTAGTGCATGATAATGGAAAAAAGAGTGTCGGATATCAATCGCGTAAACATCAATACATCAATATTATTTTTATTTCATATTTCATTAATAAAAGATAGCTTACAATTTTTTCCGACGTTAGCTCAACGTAAAATTTTTTATCAGTGATTAATTATCGAGCAAGTTGCATAAGAGCAAAAGCTAGATGAAGGTAGATCGGATCGGGGCAAGCGACTCGGAGCATCTCTATGTATAATCTGATCGTTTGTCTTTTTATTCTTTACACACATAGACCCATAGTTTGCTCTTGGCTGAGTTCACGTGAATCTAAATGTGCTTCTACAGAAAATGTTTAGTCTGTCAACAGCAAGTGAGCAATACGGCTGCTGAACAGATGTGAACTCACCGAAACGTATCTTAACAGATTCACGCGCTAAAAAAAACAAAATAAAATGAAAAATATTACATTAATAAAATACTGTTAGCTAAGCAATAAATTAAAATCTTCTGTCAAGATTCCTTGAAGCATTTAAAAACAGTACATTAATAACAATGTGATTTTGTTTATAAAAATGTATCTATAAGAGTTTTCAATATAGCATGTTAATATTATTTACAACAATAAGATTAAAATAAAAAAAAAAATAAAAAATTTAGCATGTATTTTTTATATCATGAAATTCCTATTTATTAGATATTATTATTAGTGAAGAAATGAAAATTTCTTAAAACGCTAAGAACTTACATTCTGAAACTACAAAAAGCATGTATCACAAAAATGAATTTATAATTTTAGTTACACTAAAAAACAAATTACACTTAGTACAAAAATTGCATGAATAGCAGAAGTGATTGTAAAAAATCATGTGAAGCAAATAGCAAAGAAATAAATGTTGAATATTGCTGAACTGGAAAATTGTAGAATTGTCACATAGAGTACTTATTTGATTAGCCGATTTCAAGTGTTCATTTATTATATATTTTGTTATTTTATAATGAAATGATAAATGACTTAATGAATGAAAGCTTTATCATTCGAAAAGATCATGTAGTAAACTAAGTTATAAATTGCTTATCAAACTTAATTTACTGCGCCTATTAGATATAAAATGCGAAAGTGTTTATTGTTTAAAGTTATTATTGATATAGTCTCAAGACAGGATACGGTTGGATAAGCAGTTTAACAGTAAATATACATGTATATAAATTTAAACCGAGAGAGATAATGTTGAACGACGAGAGATTTATAATTAATTTATAGATGGTAATGAAGTGTGATTAAAATTTTAAATTGATTTTGCAAATGGAAAAAAGTATTGTTTTACACAGTAAAATATAAAAGTGTAAGAGAGTAAAGATAGTTAATCTGCGAGTAAACAAGGGTGTACGTACAAGGTTTGATAGGTTGATGCGCGAGGAGGTTATGTGCACGTTCATCGCCAGTGGATAATAACAGTGTGACCGAAGAGTACATGGATGATAACAAACTGAGATCAGGAGAGTAGAGTTGCGCCCGCAACCGCTCGCTAGCGTGTTCCACGTATTACTGATAGTAATTTCGCGAGAGTTTATGGATGCTGACGCATGCGCTCTTCTAAGCCGATAGCTAGAGCCCGCCCCGAAGAGGAAAGCTCGGAAAACTCGGGAAAACTTGCCACTGACAAACGTTAACACGAACGTGAACCCAAACCCAGGAACCTGATTCTGAACTTCCCGAGTCCTGTAAAAGGAGGGCATCGAGGTCCGCCGAAACTACGAGTGCATGTAGAACTCGAGCGAGACAGTGATTAAAGGAGAACAAGAGAGATAGAGGGTTGGACACGAAAATGGATAGGTTATTTGGCTACAATCGAATACCCGAGCGCGAGCCCTTACATAAGATGGAAACGAGCATTATTGATATCGGAAATGAAAATGTTTCCCGCATATCCCTCCTCAAATGCAATTTCACAAACTCATTTATTACTTACACCGGCGTTTATAATCCTCTCTAAATATTAATACTTGACTGCCTCAATATTGCTTCAATAGTGACAAAATATTTCGAGCAATCCACAATCCCAGATAATAAGTTGTTATTTTCCAAATTATGATACTTTGTTCTAAAGGAAATTCAGCTGTGATTAGTATTTGGATACTATAAATTAATCAATAAATTTAACTAATAAATTTATTTCTTCACTGACTTATATAACCATGCAATAGTATTGAAGATAGTTTTAAATTGATGTTGAAATTAAAATGTAAAGTTTATTTTTAAGTTTAATTGTAAACAATAAAATGGAATTCAATCAAAATTCAACAAACTATATTATTTATATGCATATTACTTTTCATAAATAAATTCATTTTTAATATAGTTATTTCTTATTAAAATATTTTGCAAATAAATTAATTTAAGGTTTTCGATCTGTTCATAACATTATTTATTAATTTTTACTTTAATATATGTATAAATTTTAAATTTAAACAATTTATAAATAATTAAAAGTGTACTTGATACTTCATATATACAGCCTCAATATAATATTGTTCGAATCAGTAATTTTATAAAATGTTGTATTACATCATGTTATTTATAACAAGTATTGTTAATGAATTATTTTCATTAATTTTCTGTATGTTATTTTATAAATACTTCCAAAGCAATGAATTTGGATAATTAAATATGTGTGTTTTTACGACCAATCATATATCTAATGTTTTATGTAAAAAAAATTATAAAAACAGGACACTTTACTACAATATTTTTCACAAACTTTTCAACTATTAAATTTTTATTTTTATATTAAAAATTATTTTTATTGCAATATATTATTAATTTCAATTTATTTTTATCATTTTCGACCATTTTTTAAAAATTTTATGAAACAACTTTATTCTTTAAATATTTTTTTATATAAAATAAATATAAAATCCTAAAATCATCTTCTAATTTAAAATTACTAAACCAGAGAATATCATTAACTAAATATCATTAACTAAAAAGAAACATTAAAATATAATTAACTAAGTCTTAACTTAAATTAACTACAATAGTTAATTTAAGTTAAGACTACAATAGTTAAAATATATACTGGAAAATATATAAAATATCTTAGGGAAAAAACAATAGAAATAATAAAATTTTTTTCCATAAGTTTAAAAAACAGTAATGAATAGAGTATAAATATATACGTATGATAATTAAAACATATTAATTGTGAAAAATAATAATGATCACATAAAAAATTATAAGTATTATAATAAATGCAAAGGATAAAAATCTCCATAATAGAATCATGCAAAATAATTTAATATATACAATCAAATAATTTTATCCATCAGTTATTTAATGGTATTTTTTTAATTATTTAAGAATTCTAATTGTACTTATATTTCAATAATGTTATTGATCAACATATAAAATTCTCTTTTATAAAATTATTAATAATTAATTATATAAAAAATATTAAAATATGAATGACATTATAATATTCAACACTAAATATGATTTATTCTACTTTATAGAATATTGTTATTGCAGGTTCATAAATATGAAGTAATGATAATTACAGTATCATTGATTTAAAAAACAATAATTGGACGTGTACTATATATATAAAATAAAGAGAAATATTCATTAGAATTATCTATATAAAAATATATGCATATTTTACAATTAAATAAATATATTTTGTGGCGCTGAATTTTCATTCATATATTTTTTATTGTAAATTATTTTAAATGATAAATTTAAGAGTATAATACAAAACTTTGTAAATTTGAAAAAAAAAAAATTATTTTAAAATTGAACACATAAAAAAGTTTATTGTTTTATCCGATACTAAATACTGATATGCTAATGTTTTTCTGTACACATAAAAATCTCTTATCTTAATTGATAAATAGCTTATAATTACAATACGCAAAGTTATTTTTTTCATTTTGTTTAAATTTTTTCGAATACAAATTTATTCTTGTAGCTCTTATAAACTTATTAATTAATTAAAAAAAAATTTAAAAAAAGATAATCGAAAATAAACAATAATTAACAAAAAATAAATTTGTTAAAATAGCTTACTGATGAAATTCTTAATTTTATAATAAATATACTAAAACATTTTCATATAGCATAATGAATATTTAAAAAATTAAAATTAAATTTTTAAAAGTACGAAGAGATCGATTTAATTTTAAAAATCTTGAATATAAGTTTTAATAGATAATTTGAAATGCAAAAAATTTTGAATTTTAAAAATTACTGAAAATTCTAAATAAAAATTAATTAATTTTAATTTAAAATATTAAAATAAATTTTTGCTTACTTCATTATCAGAATGATATAAATTTATTCATCACTTAATAAACTTGTTCTTTAATTATATGTATAATTAATAAACTCAACTAAAGTTTTTGTAACTGATAATTACTTAATAAGTAATTATTAAAATTGCTTAATAATTAAAATTTACATGATAAAAGTACATTAGTAAATGTTTCAGAATATATAATTTTTATAAATTTAATTTATAATTCAGTACAATAATTTAAAAAAATTTTATCCTTATTTTATTTCTATCTAATAAATATAAATGAGGTAATATAATTCAAAAGTTTAATGATTTGTTCTAATTTGTTTTGAAGTTTTTTGGTATAATTTCATATATTTGTTGTTAGTTTATGAACTTTTTTTGCAAATTTGTTAATTTTTTAATGGAACGTTACATATTATAGGAAGATAAATAAATATCAACAAAATTCCATTTAATCGTCTTACATTTACGTAAAAAAGGAGCTGGATATTTTTGTATCATCAATACAATGATAGTGTAAATAAATCTGTTAAAAAATATTTTTAAAGTTAAAAAATACAGATATCAGCGTTAATAATGACTCTTATCGTTAACTTATAGTTTCATCCTCCCTACAGGATGAAAACTACTAATTACAATTTGTATATAAATAATAAAAAAAATAATAAATAAAAAAAAAATTAAATTTTTATAATAATTAATACAAGTTTTAATAACTTCTAATAATCTCTACGGATCTATGTTCGTAAATCATTTATTTATTTATTCTAAATTTAAATATGTAAATATTTATAAATACCAATTTTTATTGATTCTTATGTTTAGTTTATAATATAATATGTTCCAATACTAAAATATCGTTTTATAAATATTTATTATTTGCATTTTAATTCTGGTAGCGATACTTTCAAAGTTTATATTTTTAAATATTGTTATTTTAGTAAATACTTCTGTTTTTTAAACATTCACAATAATTTTTTAAACAATGAATGATTTATATATGATTTTTGTGTTAATTATTTTGAATATTAGTTAATATTTCATTAATAGTGTTAAAGAATATATTATTTTATAAGTCTTAATGATTAAAACATTATATTTCTTTACGTATTTTTCATTTCCAACATACATAGTCAGTATGATTAAAATCGTATTCTCTGCTTTTGAAAGATATGATCAGAAACGATTGACATTTGTTATTATGTTTACAATGTATTATATATATGTTATAATGTTGTGTGAATTATAAAGTTAAATTATAAAAATAAATAAAAAAACTGAAAATGATGAATGGGTTTTACAAACGTTTATATTATACATATGTTTTAGTTAATTGGTTCAAATAACAATTTTTTCACACTATTTTTAGAATCACAATATCAATCGTTCAAGTATATACATATTTATATTTCTAATAAATAATAATTTTGGTATGTACATATCACATTTACCATTAATATTTAATGAAAATCTTATCTGCTACGTAAATGAAACTTGAAATTTGTTTATAATATTATTGTTTAAATTTTAAACATTCGCAATTACCATATACTTAAAAATAATTGATAAAATAAATTCTATGACTCATTATTAATATTCTTTTATAATAATTTTATTATTGTAAAGAAAAATTTTTTCACTAATCACATATAATTCAAAACTAACAATTCAGGTACTTTTCATTGTTTTTTAATTGTTAATTTTATTATTTCTAAATAAGTAATAGAATCATTTTTGAGCTTATATACTGAATTATAAAGTTACTTGTAATATTATAATATTATTTTATTTGGGTATCAATGAGATATCGAAACTTTTATTTATAATCTTAAGATCTTATTTATCTGTGATATAAATAGCTCTATTTATTTATGACGTGAAATGATAATAATTTTTCCATTATCTCATTCACTAAATCATGAATGACATGATGATGAAGCATGCGTTGTTGATGAATGCATATATATTATTAATAATACCTGACAAGACTGATGAATCGAAATTTTTAATTGCGAAATTTGAAAGATTGACGTTGGAAATTTCGTTTACATTTTAGTTACGCACTACGTCAAGAAGTTTTTGCCTATCAAATATAATTTATTATCATATTGAGTACATAAAAATTTATATAAATTATTATAAATTATTTATTGTAACTTTACGGAATTTAATTGAAGTTTTGAGAAGGAAATTTTAACCAGAAAAACTCTTTGTAATATACTTCTTTTTAGTTTTAAATAGTATTACAGAGGCATAAAAAAAACTTGAAATACATGGGTTATTAAATGAATGAGAAGTAATTATTTTCATCAATTTATTGTAATCGGATATTGACTCTTTCGTTCATTAGTGAAGTCATGTAACCGAGTGCTACTATTGTTGTCTTATTATTACTGGAATCGCTGCTATTCAAATAAGTTCTAGTTAGTACTAATATCGGCTATTACTGTAAGCGTCTCTATCTTTCTTTGTCTTATTTTTCCGTGTCTCCTTTTATATTCATTGGTCCATTATTTAAGCTATTATGCCACTCACCTTGTAGTATAATGTTTTGTGCGCTTGCGCACTTAAAAACCTGTCTGGGGCAAAATTGTAGACGAAATATTGCACCAATATCAAAATGGGTACCCTAAATACTGGTCTTCATGAACAGAAACTTTGTTATGTAAGTACTGAAGCAAAATTGACTAGATCTCTTATTACTGGAAATAGTGCCTTTAGTAGAGTAACGTCTGCTTAAATGAGGTAACACTTATTTCATCCTCAGAGTCGAAATTCGTTCTTTTTATTAATTTTTCAACTATTACCCTGAGTCTTTCTCCCGGACACTCTAATTTTAAAATCAAGAATGCAATTTAATTTTTCTTTAATTCATCATCAATTTCTCTTTAATTGTTCACTGTTTCACTTTCTTTTCAGATGAAATATTCGAATTAGCTCATCTTTGTGATCGACGATTATTCTCGCTATTCGCTACATGCCTTTAAAAGCACACATTTGTGTATCGATTGGCGCAACCCGCACTTTACAGGATTCTAAGAGATTTGGCTATTATTATATATTACCCTTATCCTGATTATCATATAACTTAATAATTCTTATTTCTTATTTATTTTAATTACATTTGAAATCTTAACCCCACTAACCAGTTTTTAACAAGAGAATACGTCATTAAATCTATATCAATGCTACAGAAAACATCATTATTAACGAAAATTTATTTATGCTTTATGTTTTTTTTCTACTTTATTAATAAATTATTAATACAATATTTTTCTTTTATGATAAAACTGTAAATTAATTTTTATACCTTTATTGAACTTCAAAGAAATTTTTTCAATCACCTTCTTATTTATAATATATAAACTTATTTTTCTATTAAATCTTATATTATTAATTGGCTTTATAAAGACAATGAAATTCTTCTTAGATTGAGAATGTCTTACAGTGCAATTGGCTAACATTATTTTTATCTTTATAATTTTTAATCCAGTCCTGCTTAGGATAATCTTTACAGTTGATATATTTATAGACATTGATGTTTTTTGAACAACGAAAATTAGATAATTAAAAGGATATTTGAAATACATATAATATTAAATATAGAATAAATATAAAATTATCAATTGTTTGATAAGACTTTTTATATATAACATATTTCTTTTTTATTAAATATATAAAATTAAAATAAGATTATATACATTAGTTTTATTATTTAAAAATACTATATATTGATTTAAAAACATTTGAATATAAAAATTTGAATCAACAAAATTTAATAAGAAAATTGCCAAATTTAATTTTGGCTGTGTGAACTTAATGAAAATATAATTAAAAGTATTGAAATAATAATTTATTTTTAATATTTAAGATTCTATTATAAAAATTTATAAAAACATATGAAAATTTTCATCAAGTTAATACATAGTTAAAATTAAGGACAATAATAACTAAAATTAAAGGTAATAATAATAATGATGATAACAATGACGATAATAATTATTTAATTATAAAACTGAGAGGGATTACGTATATAAAGAATCAACGGTAAATATTGGAAGGGCAAACGCTATAACAATTGGGTGGTTGAAAATCATAAATTATTGGAAATTGATGATGCATAATCAACAACGAAAGGTCTAGAAACTAATACGAAAGGTGAGATCTTGTGAAAACAGAAAGCCTGGGTAAGAAGATATTTTACCTTATCCGATTCCACTCCAAACCCTATTACGTCCCATCATACATATAATATGGAAGAGTACCTTCTTCAATGTTTTCATCTGGAATTATGAGCTTATAATAACGCAAGGCACATGAAATTTTTATATAAGTGAGGTACTGAAAATGGTAAAAAGTAAAATTAGAGCTAATCACGATTACGTCTGAATTTATCACATCTAACGTCATAAAATATGAAATACAGAATCACTGCTACATAGTTGAGAATATGTTACAAAATTAAAAAGCATATGAACATTTTGAATTTCATAATTGAATCTAAAAATCACCTTTAGATGAAATACCAAAATAAAAAATGGAGGATTAAATAAGAATACGTAAAACCTGAAAATCAAGAACAAATGCTTGTGTAGAACACAGAAAAGTATCTTTTCTTTAATGAATTAAAATTATGAATATTTAAAATTAACTCATACAAATACTTATGTTTAAAATAAATTAATAATAATTAATGTACATCGAAGTGTAAATTATTACCGCTTTATTATTAATACTTAAAAAATATTTAAAAATACATTTTTATTTAGGATGCATCGAATTCTACCTATTATGTTTTTCAAATTAAAACGCATCGTTATTTAAAATACATATTTTATGCTTAATATAAGATTTTATTTTATTGTAAATATGAAAATTATTTAAACTTTAAATAAAAATCAATGAAATTATAAAATTTTATTTCATTATTAATGAAAATAGAGAATTTTTTTATTTCTAAAACATGAGAAACAATTATAAAGCGGACAAATAAAAAAAAATATTTCTTATTTTTAGATTTAATAAAAAAAAGAAAGTTATTTCAGTTTTAATACCTTAATCAATACATATTAATTTTGATTTATATTTTGATGAGCAAATTTTTTTTTTTTATTATTTTTTAAAAATTCAATCTCCCAAAAATATTAAACAAAATAATATTTTATAGAATTTTTGTTATATATTTTATACCAAAAAATTATTAACGAGTTACTGTTATTGGTAGTCGATAAATTGTTTCCGATGCAGTAAGAAAATTTTTTGTAGAATCATTACCTTATAAAAATAATTGATAAAATAATAAAATTTTATCTAAAAATGAAAAATAAAATATATTCATAATAAAATAGACCATATATCCAATACATTTTTTTATATATATTCAGTTAATAATGCACTAAAAATTCATTTTATTCTACAATTTACACACAACTCTAAATATTACGATTTGTAATAAAATTTATATTTTAAAAACTTATAAAATTTAATGTGAAACATTTTTCTCGATTCATTGTATTTTTGTTTATGTCTTTTGGGTTCAGGTTTTCTTCGTATTCTTTTTACTATTAAAAATTCAATTTTTTTATTTAATTATTTTATTGTATTAATTAATGAATAGTAAATTTAAATATTTAATAAATATCATATTGGTAATGCCGAGTAGAACAGCTGGGCTGGAAAGTCGTTAGACTGACGCATAGATACTGTTATTATCATGTAAATTTTTTTTTTTGGCAACCTTTAAAATATACATGTATAAACTTGATAGCTTTAGGACAATTGATTCGCGAGATATAACATTGTGAGTAAACCAACTATTGTTTCATCAAGAAAATGCTGACTGTAACAAATCAGTGAAAATGATGACTAAATCACATAAATTATGCTACGAATTGGTTTCCCTCTATATTACCACTTGGATAATTGCCTGTATCACCTGAAATACATTTTAATTATTCTTTGTTATTACGACTCTACGCTTTAAATTTTTCACGCTTTCACATCCTAGGAGTTATTAGATACTAGAACGCAACAACCCTTCGCAACAACCCAACAAGTAACCAATATTATTTCTCCTTCCGTTTCTCTCCACTCTAATACGCATTATCATTCTGAAGGTAATCTATAAAAAATTTTTACATAAAGAAATAGATGCCTGATTAAAAAATTCAAACCTAACTCTTTTTATCACGTCCTTTGATGCTAAACTCTAATTACAAAATTATAAATTCAGTATTTTTAATAACTTTAGGTACTGAGTATAATAATATGGAGCAATATCATAGTTTTTAATATATATTGTTTATCATATATTTTAAAAATATAATAGAATAATATTTGTTTTTTCAGAAATAAATATATATATTATTTGCAAGAAAGATATTAATATTGAATAAGTAAAATAAAATTAATAAATAATAAAATTATTTTTAAAAAAATAGAGTAAATAGAAAGTACTGTATTTTTATTTACTTTTTAACACAATTCACTTAAATTTTATAAAACAGAAATTTTTAATTAATAGTTCTTATATAAATTTAAAAAGTTATTTTTATAGTTTAATTATTTACTAATAGATTAAAAATCTTGAGACTAGCGATTTATTATCATACAGTCGATATTATCGGTTAATTGATATATAGATGAAGTGTTTATTTTTATACCAAAAATTAAAGAAAATTTACGAAAATCAAATATGTTTGAAGGTTAAACAATATATAGTCTAATAGAAAATGATTTGTTTAATTATGTTTTAAGATGGTGTTACCTATCATACATTTAATGTAATCTAAATTCATGTTTTTCTTGTTATAATGTTAAAACGCATTTAATTAAAAGTAAGTTGTAAGCTATGTTTACATATGATTGCTTTTATAATTGAATACCTATACTTGTTATAAGATAATTAATCTTAACAATATTCCGATGATCTTCTTTACTTTATAATATTATGTTTAAACATAAATTTTTTAATAAAATATTTATTCCTCAAAATATTAATCCAGTATATAAATATAATTTACAGCAAAATATTCAATAAAAAATAAAAATTGAATTATAAAATTAATTCCATATAAAAATGTATAATACATTTTTTAAAACCGAATTTGAATATAGAGTAATTAAAATTTAGATTATGTGTAATTCAAATATATAGTAGTATAATTAAAGATTGAAATTCATTTAATAAATATTATAAACATATTATTATATTAATTAAAATTTATTTTTAGTGAATATAATTACTTTTTGTACTAAACTTATAAATCAAGATTTAAATAATTGTTTGTTACAAAATAGACGAATTAACATATAAAATCTTTTATTATATTGCTCATAAACCAACTTCTATTACATACATGAAATAAAGGTAGTTTAAGATTTTATTTTATTGAATTATATATTTTATAAATATATAAATTTATAAAATCAATCAAAAATTAAATCAAATTATTTAATTAATCGTATATGTACAAATACTTATCAATAAAATCTAAATATAAACATTAAACAATAATTATAATACTAATCTTTATTTACTACCTTTAATTGATATTTTTACGTATGTAACGTAATTCGACATAATTTTAGTAACCTATAATTCAAAAGTTGCAAAAAATTGGCAACGATCGGAATTATGAAATAGTTGATCGGCATAAAATTGATCCAGATTCACGAGAGATGTGGAAATAATTAACAAATACTAAAGACAAATAGGTTAAAAATGAAGTGGGAGAATTCGAAAACTTGCAATGGACAGAATATAAAAACTCAATCAAGAACACGCAAGAGGTTCCCGATCCGAGTCGAGTAAGAGATAACGCGTAATTAACGAAAGACGAGGAGTGTAACAATAATTTAATAAGCGGTCGCAATTAGGGTACAAATGACGTATCACGAGCCACACACACACACACATAACAAACTCTTTCTTCCCATTGTATAAAATAAACGTAAAGTCGTGAATATTAATCATCGTATCATTTATTGAAGTAACCCGATCCTCGTAAAGACTGAGACGTTTTGACCGGTTCAACTATGGCGGAATAGTAACCGGTAAAATAATAATATATAAATATACATATTGACGATATTTAAATACGTAATATAAGATTATTATATTCACTTTTTTTTCTTGCTTTGCATGAAACTAATTTAAAAGAAATCATCGAATATGTTGAAATAATATATTGAATAAATTATATTGAAATAAATTTTTATTTTAAATTAAATAAATATTTAAAATTCTAGAGTTTACGATATTATTGCATACAACTCGAATATTTTTGATTAAATTATAATAAAAAATTTTATTAAATAATAATACAATAAAATATTTTAAACTAAAATAAATAATTTTAATTTATAAGAATATTATTTAATAATCGATCATAAAAAATATTAATTTAATATGTACTGCGTTGTTTCAAAATTAAATATTAAAATTAATTATATTTTGTTATAATTAACGAAATATTAAAAATTATTATTCTATTATTATTAGAAAAAAATACTACAATAATTTCTTTTAATTTATCTATTTGAATTACGGTATACAGAAATTTTTTATTTTAATCGACAATAATTTTTTTAATAAATTGAACTTGTCATTAACTTTATTATTTCTACAAATTATTTACTTAAAAATAAATCTTTAAATTTTTTTATCATAATCACTGTACTTAATTTTATGATTCAAGAAATACATAAAACTTAAATATTTAAAAATTTTAGTAGCTCATGTTAATTTTTAACACATAAATATAAGGAAAGTTATAAAATTATTCACTGATGTCTATTGATTAAAAAATTTCAGTATTTTATGAAATCATTGCCAATTCTACTTAAGTAATATAATTCCAAATTAAAGACATATTTTTTTCTTACATTATTTGAATAATCTTAAAAATTAATAATTAAAATTAATATTAAATGAATATAAACGAATTTATAAGATAAATTAATCCAACTAAATAGGCATACTAAGATCGCATAATGTATATGTTATTAATTAATAGAATATATAGGGATACTTTGGAGAATTTCTTTAATTTTTTAAAATATGAAAATTATTTTATTTATAAAATATATTTTTATTTATTTACATAACAATGAGTCATAATAAAAGCGCATTTATGTGTAAATTTATATGTGTACAACATAAAAATATTCAGGAGAGATTAAAACGAAATTAATATGTTGTTAATTACTTAAACTAGAGTATCGGTTCGTTAAGGGAGTCAATTTTCTAGTCCTCAGATAGGAGAAAACGTTGGATTATTTTTTATATCGATACTCATCGAATAGTAGAAACAAATCAGTATCAGTAGCAATATTTTATTTTTATTGATGTTATATTTACTGATTCAAGGTATTTTAACCTATGTATCCATCAATATTCGTTTCCCTTTTCTCCATATATCCCAAGCAATAGAGCACTTTTTAGGCCATGAAAAAAATCCGCTAATGATGCATATCAAAATTCGTAAAAAAATCAATAGAGTTTTATTTTCTAAATTGCCAATCATGATATTAAGGATTTTTTTTATTAACAATTTTAACAATGAGAACGTGCATTTTTTAAAAGTTTTATATTATAAAATGATTAATCTCAATTTTAACATATAGTATCTATGGGCAATTTTAGTCAATAAAAGTGCGAATAAAATTAATTTTTTTATAAACCGATTAAAAAATTAAAAGCTTAGAAATTTTCCAAGAATCAGAAAATTTTTAAATTAATTAAAACATTTGTAACTTTTTTATTTTTTAATATTTAGAACTCTTTATTGGGAAATTAAAATGATTAATATACACTTTATTTGTACATAATTTTAGCTTGATCGGATTATTAGTTTTCGAGTAATACTAATGTTAATTAAATTATGTATAAATTTACGAAGTTATTTCCAGCTCAATGGATCTGATGATTTTAGTTTTTTTAACGATTTTAAAAAATATAATTGTTTTAAAGTAAATCCTGTATCTTATATTTAATTTAAATATTTCGGATTGCACAAAATACGAGGATAAAGATGATTAAAAACGGTCGAGCGCATGCATTTTTATAAGTAGAAGGGAGGAATAAATCACGGTTTAGTTAGCGCGGATGTCACTTCTATTACTATATATTACAGTTCCCCACTTTTTTACTCTCCCCACTCCTCGCTGAGTCGACCGTTTTCCCTCATCTTTATCCGCATTTTTTAAATAATCTAAATGATTTTTATAAAATGTAAGATACAGGATTTGTTGAGCAATAATTATATTTTTCAAAATCGTCAGGTGCATTGAGTTGAAACTACCTTTGTAAATTATCACAGAATTGAATTAACATTAGTACTTCTCAAAATTAATAATCTGATCGATCTAAAAATTTTTTATAAATAAATTGTATATTAATCACTTTAAGTTTCCAAAACTAGAGTTTTGAATATCAAAAAAGAGAAGTTACAAATTTTTTAATTCATTTCAAAAATTCCGATTTTTCATAAATTTTTCATTACTTATATTTCCAATTAAGTATACAAGCTAGAAAAAGACATTAATTTATCTTATTTATCTTATGTTTTTACTTTTATGTTAACAGTTAATTTATACATTATATTGAAAAAATAATTTTTTTTTAATTAGCAGTTTTTTAAAGTTTTTTTAGCAAAAATAGTTTGAATTAAAAAATAAATTAGTAATAGCTTAAAATATTTATAAAGACTACAAAAAAAATATTTTAAATGTCTGAAATTCATTGTTCTAAATTTACAGATAGTATTGTGTGATAAATAAATTATATGAACAATGAAGTCTTCATTTGCGTCATGCAATTTTTATTTCTTTTGTTAATCTAAAAAAAATACATTTTTCCTTCGACTACTTTACTTCTGTTTTTAATAAGATTAAATTTATTTAGTAAAAGGGTGGGGTCAAATGTTTGCATTTTGAATAAAAAAAATAGTCTACAATATTATTAAAAATAATTGTGAAGAATAGAGGAAGAAATAGAGTGAGAGAGAGAGAGAGAGAAAGAGAGAAAGAAAAAGAAAGAGAAAAGTAAAAAGTGAGATCAAGTTTTTAGTTCAATTGATAAATTCATACTGCTGCTTCCTAAAATAATACTGCTAAAATTATTCTTTTCTTGGGTCAACTATTAAAGAACTTATTTATATAATAGTTTACTCTGCCTTTACTGTTTATGTATTTTAAATGTTTTAATCGCTCTTTTTCTGTTTTCTTGTAATTTTCTTTATCTTCTATTCTTTCATGTGTTTGAGGATACTTTGTGTAATTATATTACAAGAAGCTTTGAATTGAATGTAAAGGAATTTAAAATGATTTGTGCTGCCAATACGTAGATATTTAAAATTCAATTATAATTTCATACATAAATATGCCGATAAATCAAACATACCTTTTATCATTTATTAAAAGCAATCTAAAATATATATTAATAAATACTTTAAGATTAAATTTATTCACCCATTAATAATTTAGTTCACAGGTATTAATTAAATATTTAATTACAAATGTTATGATACATGCTTTACTTAAATCGAATATTTATAAATATTGTAATTACACTACATAGTTTTATGACTCCTGTATATTAAAATATTGTGAAATATTTTATTGTGAATATTTTTAAAGGTTGATATAAATGATATTTTTTTAATTTTTATAGTTTCTCATATATCCAGTATAAATCTAATATTTTAACGAAAAATATTTATGTTAGATTTATTTATTTAAAAATATACTAAAATTGAACAATTAACTATTTTTAAAATTATAAATTGAAAAAAATAATTAAAATACAAATGTTTTACAAAAATAAACGTTAAAATTTGGAAAATAAATGTTCTTTACGTATTTTATAAGTTCGAATTAATGTATATATATACATTAATTCGATTAAATATATATATATATATTTAAAATTAAATTATATTAACAAAAGATACAATAAAATTTATGAAATCATTTTAGTTAAAGTATCTTAATAATTATATTCTGAATTCGTAAGATATTGATAATTTTAATTCATTTAAAATCAGCAATAAAATTTATATTTTTAACAAATGCATAAGATTATAGTAAAAGCAATAAAACCTAATAATATAAAATACTATAATCATAATTAAAATACTATAATATTCATTTTTTACAAATTGATTAGAAAATAAAATAATAATGCCAAAGATAAAGAAAAAAATATTCGAACCCATAAATTAAACTATAGTTGCTTAAAATTGTTTAAAAAATGTAGTAAGTGAAATAGAAGAAAATTGAATTTTTTTGTTAATTGTAGTTAAAAATCTAATAGATTATAAGTTGAAATAATGTTATTATAGAATATTATTTTCCATTTAAATCTATGAAGTATAATCTACAACACAGAAGAAAAAAATTGTAATACTACGCGTAATTTTTTATTGATTCAACCATTACGTTACATCAGGCAATTATGTTTCTTCGTGACTCGAGTTTAAATATTTTTTCTGTATAACACTAATAATTAATTCAAAGCAACAATAACACTAATTTTAATAAATAAAATGTAGTTTATAGTAAAGTTAATTTTATTAAAATTCTTTTAGTATACAATATTTGAGGGCATGATGTCAATTATTCTAGAGCTTGTTAGAGAGTGAGGGTCAATAATTTCTAAATACTTGTTAACAATAATTATGTGAGATTACAAATATGATGTATTATAAAATTCAGGGCCTAATCAGCTAAAATGATTTGGATTAATTAATTAAACTTATTGTATTTAAAGAGTCGATTATTGTCCAAAGATTGAGATTATACTATTTTAGAGTATCGAAAAGTATAAAATATTTAAAGGAATCAATATAATACTATATGCAATTTGTACTACTTATAAGTATCTTATAACTAAAAGATTTTGATTTTTTTAAAAGTTTATATTTATTCTATATTTAAATTTAACGGTTTTTAAATCCTTAGTAAAATTAGACCTAATATTTTATTTATAATTTGATGGTGATTTAAATGTATGTATTTTCTTTAAGTGATTTTGTTACTGTATATATGTCAGAACCATTCGACAAGTAATTTGGTACATATTTTTCAAGTAGAATACTATTTTTGTACGTGAAACTTTTTGTCGTAGTATACAAATTCTTTATTTTTTTTATTATTTATTATTATTATTTTATTATTATTTTATTATTTTATTATTCTTTATTAAATGTGATTTTAAAAACACGCTATTGATTGACAGTTGATTTACATAAATACTGTTAGTGAAAGTAGAAAACATAAATAATTGAAATTTTAATGTAATTTAATTTTTTTTTTTTTACTTTTTTTTAAATCCAAATTTCGTTCTATATAAAATACCACAAGAAATTAGTTTAAATCATCTTAAACGCTTGTAAATAGATGATATATAATTACACGCGATTTAATTTTTATTCCAGATAAATAAAAGCGATGACTATCTTGTGTAAAGTTTTTTTATGTGTAATAGATTAATTAATTAATTATGTGTAATAAATTAAATGAAGAATACCCGATCAACTGAGATGACTGTCCCACCTACTGTCACGCATATGCTCGTTAGTCAGAAAATGAAAAGTTAAATATTTTTCGATTCAGAGTAGATTTTGAAGAAACAGCACGCAGTTCATGTTTGATAATTTTTGTTTACATACTCGAATTCATCTACCCAATATTTTACCGTCTTATAAGAAGAACTGGATGCATCGAATGTTGACACAATTATTTCATGAATATCGTTCATTTTATTCTTCCGCATAAAAATTTTAATTTTAACCATTTTTTATTTCCAACAAAATAATTATGTTATCAAAGAATTGAAAAATTATGATAAAATAATGTTGAAATAGAATTTTCATACTATAATATGAAGTTTTAAAATAATCGAAACAAAATAAATTAATTTTAGAACAAAATTCTCATTGCTACCTACTTCAAATTTGCGAATCAAGTTATTAAACAATGTTTTGGAATATTACGCAATACATAATACTTTTATTTATCTTTGAAAATGTGCTTATCAATAACAAAAAGCATTATAATAATAATCAAATTTGTAATAATAAAATAATTTCATGAGTATCATTTATATATTACAAAATAAATATAATAATTAAAATATATTGGGAAACGGTATATTAAGAGATATTTAATACATAAAAAAATTATTGAATCTATTGGAAAAATGAATAATGGTATGTACAAGCCATGTTAATCATAATTTAGTTATATTTGTAATAATTTATAAATTTAATACTTACACTGTAAAATTTTTAAGAACAAAATAATAATATAGTATGAAATTAATATACGGCTGGTTTGTATAATATTCAAAATTACTGATAATGACTGTGATATTGTTATTGCTTTTAAATATAATCCGTGTTCTCTAAATTAAAAGCAATATTATTAATTTTCCACTATAGAACTACTTATTTAAATATCCTAAAAACCTACCTTTTATTTCAAATTATTCTTCTTTGCACAATTAAGAAGCTTTCAAGCTTATTAAAATTTTTTCATGTTTGATATAACTGAGACCTCAGTGAAACACATAAAACAACTTTTAAACTATCAAAACTTCCCATTGATTATAATATCCATTATAAATAATGACTTCTGCTTTACAAAAAATTTTTCTTTTTAACTATTATTGTCAAAAAAACTAGAACTTACTTTTACTGGTACAATTAAGCAGTTATCTTTATTTACAGTTTATAGTATTTCTCAAGTAAAACATAATGCTTTTTTTATAGTAACAGATTATCTCTGAAATTTCAGTAGGCTATTACTTGCTTTATCTTGTATCTATTTATTACTTTTTGATTTTACAAAGATTTTTGCATCAATATGCAATCTGACTGTATGAAATATAATGTAACAAACCAATTAAACAGATATCTTTAAGCAAGTTATAAATAACAATTGGATCCTATTTAACATTTTAGTCTTATATCATAAGAATAATATACTTCATCATTGTCGGGTTTGTCACACGGTTAACAAGTTATGAATTTGAATTAAACCTTTAAATTATTAAATAGATATCTTACGACATGTTTTCCGTTACTGATCATATAATCAGATAATAAGTTGATTACTTTTAAGCATTTTTTAGTTTATCTGCTTACTTCCATAAAATATTCTTTTTCTCCATTTTCTTTCTTTACATTGACCGACTCAACTATATTCTCGGTATCTATTCCAATAAATGTTATCTTCTTTGTCCATTATGTGCTTTCTAAATTTACTACTAGAAAGGACATATTTTCTCATTAAAAATTAATAAAATATTTGATTTTAGTAAGAAATTTTAGATTTCCATAATTTTCAATAATTATTCAATTTTCATACAATATTATTGCGTGCATTTAATTGACACCATTTCCCGTGTTAGAAACTTCTCTTTCTTAAGCATTACAATTATGAAGGACATTAATTTTACATGTATAAACTGTATATATATATAAAGTGTTAAATATCAACAGCTGTGAGAAAAATTTGTTTTTTAATTTTATAATTTTTTCTATGTTTTTCATAATTGCAAATTTTTTACGTATTTATTCTAGCTTTGTAATCATTAAAATTTAATAACGAGAGAAACACTATTATTTTTATCATTTCATCACTCCATGAATTTTCTCTTCCTTCTGTAGCAGCTATTTCTAGGATCCCAATATATCATCTCTCAAACGATGATCAGTATATTTTAAATACTATTTCATCTAACTATTACATATTTTACATTTTTTGAAATTACAAATTTTACTTCTAACTTTCTTTGCCCCTCTCTTTCTATATACACATGTCTTTGATATTCTTCCGTCGCAAATCTAAAGTATACTTAACCCACAATAACATTCATTTATGTTATACTAGTCATTTATGCTTACTCCCGGATTATCTTACTAATTGAAATTCAGTCATTGAAATTAATAAAATATGTATGTATTATAACTATCTATAAATATTTGAAGAATCGTTTTTTCTTTAGTAATAATTCAGTGTTTTTCATTTTCAATGTTTTTTTTTGGGTTACAAATAAATTTTAAATAAAATTTAAATAATCTTTATTGCCGTCAGTCTATTAAAAAAGCTTTGATATTATGCATCATTTTTTTATATAAAAAAATTGAAAAATTAATTCCTACTGCACACTTAAAAATGAAATATATTTTATCCAAAATTGTATTCAAGTAAAATAAAAAAAATGATGAAGTTACATTCGTACATTAATATCAAACTATATCTGAACTGTTACCAATATTCCGGGAAATTATTGAATGAATAAATATAATATTTATGATTAGAGAAAAAATAAAATCAGAGAAAAATATAATGTTGAAATGAAAAAAGTATGATATGAATCTAACACACATCTGTGCTTGATTTTATAGATGAACACATAAAATGAAATTGAAGCTATCCTCAGAAGAACTTTTTTAGAAAGTGAAAATTGTTGAAAAATATTAATATTAAGTTTAAATTTCTATGGAAAAATGAACATTTAAAAAAGATGACAATGAAAAAATGTATCCCGTACTATGTATGAATGTAAAAATGAAACAGTTCTAGCTCAATAATATATGCATAAGTTGTATCTGTATCTTTTCCTATGTAAACATAGTTCCTCGAAAACTAAAAATCAAAATAAGAAAAATTTCGGCTTTTGGAACAAATATTATTCAACAGGAAGCTTGTATCTAGCTATTATCATATATTTAGTAAAGGCTGCATGGAACTTTTAAAGTATTTTATAACATAGTATTATTACATGGGTGCGAATATATATCTATATCAGAATCTAATAAATAAAAATACCGAAATCAGAAAATTGTTTTACAATCTTATAACTTTTTTAAATTGAAAAATATACATAAGCACCTACATAATATCAGTGAAGTTATTCTTTTATGACTGAATTTTATAGAATGCATGTTAAATAAGGATTATGGAAATTTTTCGTATCTGAGCATAGTTTATTTTATAATATTTTACAAAAAATTTTAATAAAGGTTATTTTTAAGATTACAATTATTTGTAATTAGAAAAAAAAATCTGTATATTTTTCACAGTTACAATTTAATTACAATTGATTTCAGTTTTCGAATTTTAGTTAAACATTAGTTTGTAAAATATTATAGTGATTTATTAAAGGGCAGTAAAAGAAAAAATTATGTTTCGTACAAATTGAAAGTTGTAAAACCTTTTGTAACTCAATTAAAAAAATGAGAATTCTATTTAATTGTTCACATGAAGACTAATGCAAGGAGAATTGACGATAATTTGGAAAGGATAATATTGCATGCTCTTGAAATATCCTCAGTCGAAGAATTTAGAGAATAAAATTTCATGTATTTTAACGCTTTAACTTTTTACAAGACTTAATAAGATATTACCCAATTACTATCTGATATATGATTTATACAAGATTAGCATAAGGGGGGCTAAGGGCGTAAAAAATTCAAATTAATGTTCAGAGTATTTTTCAATTGGCAATGTTCAAGCACGCAAATCGAGGAGCTTCAACTTGTCCGAATTCAAATGCACATGAAAATATCTCTAAATGTGAAAAATTATGAGTCACTTTCAATAAAATGGCTAAATGTCTTCTATCTCAATTCAATAATGTTTTTAAAATATTTTAAATTCTCTTTCTATTCACTTGCAAACAAATATATAATGTTTAATATTTATAGTAGTACTGAAAATAATACTTTGCTTATTTCCTGTCAAAATAATTTCATCTGAATTTCGAATTTTTACGTGTTGTGAAATACATAATATTGTATTTTTCTATAATTATATAATATAAAAAATGTTGATATGAAATATAGTCTATGAATTGATCACTCTCTATTATGAAATAATGCTTAATTTAATTTATTTTAATTAAATATTATATTTCAATATTTTACGAACCTATATTAATATTGTTTACTATTTTTAAATGAATAATTCGATACTTATCAATTTAAATTTTTAATTTTTAATCCATTAATGATAAATAAGAATCAAAAAGAATTATAAGAAACGAGACTATAGAGTATTCGTTTGCGTATAATATATAATTTATATAATATACAAAGTATGAAATAGACACAAAAGATTATTTTCAGTACATTAATATATAAAATTTTATTTTTCATTAAATTTTAATAAGACTACTATTTTTATTTTTAAAATTTAAATTCAAAATTATTCGATTCGTTATACATAAAATTCTTCCTTTCAAGTGTTTTTGAAATATTAACATAAAAGATTACATATTACAATAAATTATAATGTGAATATCAAATCTTTTAGTTATTATCAATTGAGATTATAGTTTATAAATAAAAATTTTAAATTATTATTTTAATTAATCACTCTGAGGTATTCTTACTTTTTATATAATTTGTTTTAGCTTGAGCCTCCTTTTTGTAATAACTATATTAATATTTTATTTCGTATATGTGCTTTTTATATAACTCATATAAAAATTATTATCTAAATTATTATTTAAATTATATATATATTAAAATACATGATTGGAATATAAAACTTGTATAGTGTACATTTATCTATATTTATAAATTTTTGAAACTTACAAAAATTTAAACATAAAAAAAAGAAAAAATTTTCTTGATTTGAAACATAAAATTTTAAATAGGAAATTAAAAATCATATATTTATTTTCTTTTTTTATATTATAAATATTTAATGTTTATATATTTTTATAAAATAAAATTTTTTTTATTATTTTTTTTAAATAATTCATAACACAAAAGATGAATATTAAATTTAACCTTGCAAAAAATTGTGTATTTCAAAAAAATTATAAGATACAATCATGTGATGAATTTTTCTGCAAAATTTTATGCCATCATCAGAATACACAAATTATTACTTATAAAATAAGAGTAAATTAGCTATATATCTATTTTTTGAAATTTCAATATGCCAAATAGTTCAATGTTTATGTACAATAATAAAAATCTTTTAAGCTAAAATGGGTCTCCCTTTTTAATTATAATGATTTTTATGAAAAATTTGATTATCTTAAAAAAAATGTAAAAATAATATTATTTCATTACGCAAATATCACGAAAATACCAAGTAATAAATATTTAAAAATAAAGTTAATTAGATATTTTTTAAAACTTGTCAATTTGGAAAATGTTTGAATTACATATTTTTATGATAAATTTGAATAAAAAAGCTAGGTAACTAAATTAAATTGAAATAGCATTATTTGTTCTCTTGCTGATTACATAATAAGAAGATAATTTATATACGCATACATGTGAGTGTGTGAGTGGAAATTTATGAGCGTATATTTATGTTGATGTGTGTTTAAGATAATCAATAAAGTTTATAAAAAAGTCGATACAATCATTAAACATAAAAAATAGACAGATAATGAGCTGCGAATTTTTATATCGTTTTATTGTGATCACAATAAAGATAATGCTAATAAGTTTTACAACATATCTTATTGAGAATTTATGTTTGATCATATTATGTTAATAATGAAAACAAAATAGCTTTACTGGTATAAGGAACATTTAGCAGAATTCATATAGCATACGTAAGCAGCACCCAAAATAGCTCTAACCTACAAATTTTACAGAACTCGTGATTTGAATAGCTGCAATGTCTATGCTGAGAATGTCGCATCTCTTTAATTTTTGAGTATTCGAAGTTAAGAGTAAATTACAAGCACTAGGTGCGAGTTCTAGAGTATTAAGTGTGTAGGTGTGTGTGTGTGTGTGTGTGTGAGTGAGGGACGAAATGGTGCGTGCTGCTTTCGCAGTCGCGGGCATACGAGAATTGGGGAATGTTGAGAACGGAGGTGATAAATAAAGCGATAATGATTAAATACGTACGTGGTAAATTGTTGTGCCAAGTTGCGTTACGTCAAGAATCGAAGCGAAGAGGACTGATAAGAGAAGGGTTGAAGTTGAAGTTGGCTTAAGGCAGGACAATGTATACATGGCTCGAACCGACAGAGCGCGCGCGAGGATCTGACCTCACGGGGGTGCGAGTTGAGTGACCCCCGCACAACAACACTGCACTATCGATTGCCGCGTAGCCACGTGGTTCGCTGCACCTTGGCACACCGAACCAAATCCCACGCGCAGTCACCCCACTTTTACCCCCACCCCCCGTCGCTAACGCCAATCCAGTGTCGTCCATCCCTCATGTATGATAACCTACCCTTTTCCCTGAGCTTCATCCCTAGCTTTCCCAGTAACTTTCGAAGAAGGTTGAAAAGTCTTATTCCTTCTTCAATCGGTTACGTCTCCTACCCCCTTCGCAGAGCTCAAATTCCGACTACTGCTTATGAAAAGCACAATAGTGGGAGAATGCGACATCATTACTACTGCTCATGACATTTTCTGCATTTTATCCCCATCCCCATTCCCTTCTTATTCTTTATTCCAACATTTTTTCATTCTTCTTATATCACACTTCATGCTTTGATTCCTTAATCATCTATCTAATTCCATATTTCTAAAATTATGTTTGTTATGTTAAATTAATTTAATTAACTTTCGTATATTCACATCAATTTATATATTTCGTCTTGTTATTTATTGTTTTTTATATTCAAGTATTTTTTTACGGATAATCCTTTTACTTCCACTTAATTATTTCTTCATAATTTTTAGTATTTATGATGATTGTATCATAGTTAAAGTTAAACTTAAGTTAGGTGTACAAATGAAATATAATTATCACCGCGAGGAAATAAAAAAACATTTTAACAAAATTTTTTTAATAGAAAGCTTATATTGTTAGAGGTTACAATTTATATAGGTTACAAAAATAATTATGATTTTAAATATATCATTCAAGTATTATTGCAGAAAAGCGAAATCAAAGCTGACAGTGAAATTAGAGAATAAGTGTCATATGCAGAGAGAGAGAGAGAGAGAGAGAGAGAGAGAGAGAGATGTATTATGTCATATATGTGTAATTAAAAAATTATCGTAAAATGGTAAGCACAAGTATGAAGCAATGAAATAATATATATTTATATAATATTTTGTAGATACCATTTAAAACGTAACATAATAATTTAAAAATTAATCAATTATTATTTAGTTAAATAAATATTATTAAAACCAATTATTATAATATGTATTCTCAATAAAATTATTCGAAAAATTTCACACGTATATCACAACAAAATAACTTTGTTCTATCAATAAAATATAACTTTCATACAGAAAATCTCATGTATCTAAGTTTATTGTTACATTTTTTATGTCTTTTCATTTAAATGATTATGAAATTTTGAAAAATTTCATATTATTTTAACTATAAAGATATGTCTGTAAATAAAATAGTAATTTTCAATATTTTATTTTTGATATTAGTACCTCAATTTATAATACTTGTAATATTATTAGAATTAAATCATCTTAGCTTATCGTTTTCTCTTCTCTTTTCTCAATTAAATGAATTTGTTTTATATTAATTTTAATTAAATTTTTTAAATAAAATTTTGTTTTTAATAATATTTTTTAAAACAAAAATTATTACATTATTACATCATAAAGAGAATATTTTGAAATTCCATCTCTATACTCATATGAATTAAATGAATTAATAAAAATATTCAATAATATTTAAACTAAAAATATTATATTATCAATTATATCATTCATATTGTATTAAAATTTTTTATTTTATCTTTTTATTTTATTAATATTTCAAACTTTCTACATACAATCTACTACATTTCAAGTATTAAATATTATTGAAGAAGAATTCTAAGCTGTGATTATGATTCTCACGCTGTCCAGAACTTCTATTACAGTTGGAATTTGTACAAACATACTGTATATGTAAATGAGTAATCTGCTTCCAAGTACATTCTTTAAGTAAAACAGAGAGAAAATTAATTAAACTAAAAACCTGTCTTTCTGCCCTGTGATTCTCCTTTTACTATTTGATGAAAGAGCTTCAACAATAATGTATCTAACTTATCAAGTAGAACGTAGCTGAACACAGGTTACATTTTATTTACTAGTTCTTATGTAATTATTATATAATGAAAATAATTTTAGGCTGTGTATCGTATAGCTTAATCATAATTTCAAATTGTTGTTATTAGTACAAATGTTTAAAATTCTATACTAAATTTATTTATTTTGTACTTCTACTATCAATACTTTTTTTATTAATACCATAATTGAGAATTTTTCTTTTGATATTTTTAATTAAGAACTATAAGAATGACCAAATATTTAATTATTTTCTTAATTATTATCTAAAAGTGGAAATTGATTAAATTTAAATTTTTAATAAATAAATAAAATTTATGTAACATTTCATTAAACCTTTTAATGGTTACCTACACTTAAATAAAATATTATGTTTAATAATAAAGAAAAGCAACTTTAATAATTTTAATCATTCGAATATTTGAAGTATAAATATTTATTTCAATTTATAATATTTATCTATATTTTATTAATTACTGATACTTGTGAATTTATTAAAGTAAAAATTTATACAAATAAGACATGCATTTATATTGCAAAAATACATTTTAGTAACGTAAACAAGAAGAAGTACTAGTTTCAACTAAGATTGATAAGGGAAAGCAGTAAATTAAACAGAAAAAATATAAATATAATTGTGAATACAAAGTTTGTACCTGAATAAAACATGACATTAGATAAATTTAATAAAGTTTTAGGCTCTTATTTCAAAAAAGCATTTTAATATGCCGACATCAATTTCGTCCAATAGGTATTTTCGCTTAATTCTTTCTTTATTAATTATTTTTTGCCGTAGAAAAACTTTTTCAAGTATTAAAAATAATTTTTTTTGTGTATCTTACCATGAATAATCTTACTATCTTAATGAAGATAAGAGAAAAGTTTTTGTAAAAAAAACCAATCAATGATGCACATTTTTTTGCTCAAGCATTCTAATCCTTCATCTATAAATTTATTTTATTGTTCTTTCATAATTTCTAATTTTTCTTTTACTTAAATTATAAGTTAAATAAAAGAATTTAAAGTCTACTGACGAAGATAACCAAGTTCTTTTAATTAAACGTTGCAAATATATGAATTTATATATGGGAATTCCCATAACTCTATACTATTATCATATTTATCTTAGCCGTAATAACAATAATATAACTATCGCCGTTATATTTAATATTTTTCAATATATACACGTGATTTTGCTCGATGCACCTCAAACATTTAATTATGGTTGATATGATGCCTTAGTATTCAAAAGCATATATTTCATAATTTTTTAATTTATTTTATTGATACAATTCATTCTCCTATATATTCTCTTATCGTTTTAATGTTAAAGAAGTCATTTGAAACTAATAACTGTTATTTGTTTTATTTCATTTATCAAGAATTTTACATGAACAAGAAATTCTTTATAGTTCAATATGTTGATGATTGATATATATATAATACATTATCCAACTTATATAAACATTATTTTTTTCTGTTTTTTTGTGGTTTGTTATATAAATAGAGTCATAATATTCACCAAGCCAGCATTACTATTTTTAATTTTATTTATTATCATAAGCGCTCATTGAGCTTAATATATTCCTGTGATCTTTGATAGATACTTTAGATTATCAATTATAAAGATAGATATTAAAATTATCACATTTCCAGATCCCGGAACAAAATTCTAAATACCAATTATTTTGTGTCTATTATCAGACTATAAGGTATCTATATTAATATAAAATAGAAAATATTAGTATATTTTCTTATTGTAGAAAATGCATTTAATATGTTTTTTACCTATACAATTGATTACGCCGATAAACCAAATCTCTTGATACACTTAGTTAATTTAGTATATTTAATTGAGTCAACTTCTATTAGAAAACTTTTAACTTGTTTGTATTTTGCGTTTTTCTAATTGTTGAAGTACTAAATCTCCTTAGTTCATGGCATATTTCTTTTTAAAAAATTCTTACATATTATTTATCTTAGTTAAAAGTTCTCTTGTAATAGTGTCCGCTACTACAAGCGAGCGTATAGATATGTTCCTAAATACATTTTCATCTGTTCTGATACGTTAAAAACAATAAATATGGTCTGCCGTCATGCATTTCGAGAATCCAAAGTTAACTAGTACATCTAAAAGAAAAAAAAATTATTTCCCTGCTTTTAACTTTGAATATTCAATTAATAAATTTAAAAAAGGCTGAATAATAAAAAAACTGAGAGCTTTTTTGTATTTATAGTTTTAATCATCATCAATTAACACTATTATTGTTAAGACATGTTTCAAATAAATTCATGTGGGAAACGGTTTGTGCCTATTCAAGGGATTATTTGTCTAGAGATGCGACATTAGTTTATTATTCAGGTAATTTTCTTATATTTAAGTTTTCTACGTAAACCTGTGTACCCCACTTTTCTTCATATATCGAATGAGCAGGTCTGTATCCTAATGGTTTTTGGTTAGATACCTCTTGAACCTTGAACGATACGGTCAATACTAGCATTTAAAATTGTAACGAATCTTTGTATATGTTATTCTATTTATTTGGAAAGTAGTATTCTTTTAATTATATTGTTAACAAATAAACACATTTAGTCTATAAACTTTAATACTTTAAAGAGACTTCTTACACATTAATCATCGAGTTTTTTCCTGAAGGAGAAAAACGCGAAGGTAAACCATTAACCAGAAACTAATAAATATTACCGCTATTGAGTTCTTATATTTTAGATCTATAATAGATCTAGTAGGAATATAAATTTATCGTCTAAACCTTGCATAACAATAATATGTTGTTACTTCTTAAAAAAATTTTTTAAAAAACATGTATGCATTAAATAAAAGAAAAAAGATCTACATTTAATGCGTCATAATTAATTTAACATTGCAATTAATTGAATTTTTAGTTGAATTAAGCTTAGCTTACTGATGTTTGAATACATATAAATAATCATTAAATAATTCTTACTCTTTAAATTATGTATGCTGTAAATGTGTATTTGTATTAGTAATATATTGACACATGTTTTTATAGATTTATTTTTATGCTAGTTTTTAAAGTATTTTCACTTTTTCCTGGAAATAATTCGGAATGACCTCTCACAAACTTAACAAAACGTTGTTTCATCAGTGTCACAGTACCATCTGTGGGTAATTGATGCAGCAGTTCGATGAGCTCCTTTTTCTTTAACCGGTAAACCCATGAAATTTCCATGGTTGGAACTCTTTTTTGCTTTTTATTAGTTTTTCTATTCTGTGTATTATTCTCCTTCGGTCCCTGATCAGGCGCCATGTCATTTTCGTAACGTCCAGTAGATCAGTCGGAAGGGGAACAAAGGAATAATTACACTAATTATTTTCTAATAAAAAAAATTGTTTATTTCTTTGTATTACAAGAATTTGTGTCTGTACTGTTAGCGATTAGTTCGTGTGTTGATACTGACAACCCGAGGTCCCGTATGGGCACCTGTATATAAACAAACAATCAATATATATATATATAAAATATGATATATTTTCTTCTTTTTTTCAATAAAATTAACTTCGCTATTACAAGAGAAATTTAAATATGTAAATTGTTCGTGCTTGTTCTCCCCGAAAATCCGTGTACACAATTTACACCTTCATTTACACGAAGCCTTTGTTGGTGGCAAATGATTCTTCGTGTTATGGCAGAAGAATCGTCAATTGTCAATGACTCTCAATGCTACGACTTGAGAGTAAATGAACTCAGGTCAATAACCCTCCATGTTACGACGGGAGTGATGAAATTGACCTGTCGGGGAAAATCGGAAGGCGTGTAATCACGTTCGTCCTTTTGCTGTTTATTATCGATAAGAATAGTTTTTTGCTGATTTTTCCTTATATATATGGGACTCTTGTATAATCACTAGAGTCCGATACAATTTGCAGTTCGAGCAAAATTAAATTTTCTCGCCCGAAAGTTCCCCTTTTTATATTCTATATTTCCCGCGAAGTTGCTTTATTCTGGGGCCACTAGGCGGCACTGGTGTTCTACTGTACTGTTTGTCGGAAGAAAGAACATCAGTTACTCGTGTACGCCGTTGGCTTTAGTTTAAATTCGTCCGTTTGTTTACCGGTATTTTTCGAAATCCGCGAATCACCGAAATTTTGTCGATTACCGCATTATGTGTAAAAGGAGTTTCTTTTTCCCGAGATCACGCCCACCGCGATGTATTAAGCGTGCGTGTTTCAGTTTCATACGCCGGTAAAAAATAACCTCCGCGATCAAACACCAGTAAACAAGAGGAATATCGTTGCATATATATATATGTATATAATTTATATTATTATCCCAAATAATTCTTTTTCTCATTAATTTATTTATATAAATTTATTTCAATTTTATTCTTCTACTTACATTCTTTTTAATAATGTAAATAATTACTATTGGATAAATAATCGATAAAATTATCTCACAATCAATATTCAATTTACATCTATTGATCTCCAAAAAATTTTCTTTAAATCATATATTATATAAATAAATTTCCACTCACTACACTCAAAATTAATATATAGATATATTTTGTTATCAAAAAGATATTTCTATATCAACATTACTTTAATAATAATTCAAATTCACGATGTATATAACAATTAATAATTATTAACTGATATTTTAATATAATCAACAATTTAATAATATCGATCTTTCTACTAGTATAGATAATATGTTAATGATAACGAAAAATTTCGTTATTATCAAAATGCCACTTTTCCATATCACTACTTTATTTATTTACCAATTATAAACTTTCTTTTATAACTTTGTAACGGGAACGCATACATATACAAACACACACACTCACACTCACACTCACACACCGATACACATACACTACCGAGCCCATTGTTTATATTTTGCGAAATGTAAATACGCCGCTCGAGAATGATCTCGAACCTTTCAGAATGTTCTCGAACGTTCGGGAAAGTTCGGGATCATTCGGCCGCGCATGCTCCGAAGTACTGAGGGCTTATACATGGGTCTTATGGGCTGACTCGTGTATAAAAGTCGGCGTCTGAAAGCGTAAAGCACCTCTCTCCTGTTGCTCATATCTCATCTAGCCTACGTATTCTACGGAAAGCCAAATCATCCCTCTCTCTTTAACCGGCCAATCGTATTGTACAGAAAGCCACTCTTCCCTCCCCAGGTCTACGTAATGTACGGAAAGCCACCCTACCTCCCTCAGGCCTATGTATTGGACGAAAAGCCTGACTACTCCTCACTCTTTCTTCCCCAGGCCAACATATTGTACGGAAATCCTGAAACACCCCTTTCACCGCTCCCGGCAAGGCCCACGTATTGTACGAAAAGCCAAACTGGATTTTCCCCTTTCACCCTTGAAAGGCCAACGTATTGGACGGACAGCCTCCTCAGGGTTTTTCCCCTAACCCTGTCGTAGCGACGGGATAAAAATGGATGAAACCCGACTTCCGATAAATAAATAAACCCCGCTTTGTTTTCCCCGTGTACTAGCACCCGATTTACCGATAATTGACCGCGCGCTAGTACTCCGAAAATGTCGATAAAACCGATGTTATTGTGCCGATAAATTTATCCCTATTATACCGATATAATAAATTATAAATTTAATTTCCGCGCCATTTTATACAATTATTATTAAAAGTCTGCTAATTTTATTTATACTAAGTAAAATCACCGTTTTCTAACTAAACAAACATGCGTTTAAATTTTTTTTTACAATTTATTAAATTAAAATTGTAACGCGTGTCGCGTTAATACCCGATTCGGGAGAGTAAGGGCCCGAATCGGGAAGTTTCGACCATCGGTCGAAAGAGGGGGAACTCGCGGGTAGTGACACGCGATCTCCTCAGATTGATTTCGAAGCTGGTGCAAGCTGGTTTGAGCTTTTGATTTCGCGTTCGTTCCATTTTGCAAAAATAGACGTTGAGAAGACGCGAGTTTTCGGCTAGTTCCTGCAACAGGTTCCTATGGTGGTTTATCTGAGTGTTGGTGTAGTGATCTGGTGAGGTGGGAGGAAGAGTACCCAGCAAAAGGCCAGGGTAAAGGAGAAGGAAACTGTAAGCGACTGCTGCTCGAGGACGCTTTCTTCGAGAGGTTCCGTTGCTGAGCTTACCAGGACCGTTCTGAGAAGAAATACGTAGTCTAAGAAAGTAGGCGTATTGTAAGTAGCTTTAAGTTCTTTTTGTAATCAGCGTGCGGGCCCCATAGCGAGCGTTTTGTATTACGTGGTGTGAGAGTAATAAACGTGCTAATATTTTGTAATGAGCCGTGTATTAATTATACATCTTAGAGTTCGATCCCCTCGTAAAACAACTTTTCGCGGACGTTTACAGAGATAGCACACAGGAGAATCCAGATAGCCCGAGCACCGCCGCCTCCGCGGGCAAAGTTAACAGATTTTGCGATCTGAGCGGCCGTCACAGGTAAGGGTAACTGTAGGGAAGGTGAGTGGGTAGTTTTAGGATAAAAAGTGAAAATAATTGTAACGGGAAAGCCGTTACAACATATATATTAACTATGTTACAGAAACAAAGACGTGAATAATCCTGGAAATTTACCTTCTTAAATCTTGCTTATTTTTTTTTACCCCCTGATGTGTTTCGCCTCCTAATCCTGGCTCCTCCGACTGCATGCTTATCCGCACAATTTATTAATTCCATACATTAAAATTCTTAATCCATAAATTAAACTTTATTTTTTTTGGAAATTAATAAATGTCCTAAAAGTGTGATACAATAACCCGTTACAACTTTACACCAAATTGAAAATTCATATTTGGCTATTTCATATAAATAGTTCGTCTTCTTTTTTGTTTTTAAAATCCCTTATTGTGATTGATTAAACAATCACAATACTAAATTAAAACCAAAAATAAGAAAACTATTTCTCTAACGATAATTATATAAATTGTAATTATCGGCCATCTCACGGCGACACACTATTTGAGTTCTTCATCACTTACACTAGCTTATATATGCATTAATTGTATATATGTATATACAAAACATTTTCCCGCCTATCGTTTTCTCTGTTTAATTCATGAACATCCGCGCCTCCTACATCATTAAGACATCCGTTTACGTACAAGTGATATGGAACCGGTAAAACTCATGTTGACACTTTGTCAACAAATAAGTTAAAAAAAATTAATATTACAAAGTATTTTACCATTATCCTATCATTAACGATAATATTCAGTAAGTTTTTACAATTCATTTTACTATAACATTTTAATATAACATTTTTTTTTTTACAAATATATAATTATAAAATAACTATCATTGATACATAAATATTTATTTTTATTTTTTTTAGGTTAGTACAACAACAAAATTATATCAATAATGAATATTTATTCATTACAATTAAAAAACATTATATTTAAATATACCATATGAATCATAAATAAAAAAATGTAAATTCAATTTAAAATTTCACTAGATAAAATATTTTTTACAGAAATAAATCAATTTTAAATTATAAAGAAATATAGAAAAATAATTATAAATAGTTTTATTATTGAAATAGAAAAAAAACTTTACAAAGATAAGAAATATTGTAAAGAATTATTATATATTATTTTTGTATTTAATTTTAAAGCTATATATGGATAGAAATAAATAATTATTTTCAAATTAATATTTAGTTTTTCAATAAACGTTTATTAGTATTTTTTTTGTTTTTATCAATAAAAATTTCCAATTAAAATATTTATTATATTCGATTATATTCAATAAGTGTAAGATAATGTAAATTTAATATTAGAAATTTAATAGTAATATATATTCAATTCTTAATTTGTAAAATTTATGTAATATTGTTCTTTTATAAATTATGGAACTCTACATCTTACAATAGTCATATAATATAAATTTACTTGATAATTCTATTATAATATTATTATCATGTCTATATTTCATAAGAATTAAATTATGCATAGCATTATAATGTGTTATATATGTATTTTAATACAGGTATCGGAATTTTAGACATATTTTACAAAACAAAAAGAATATTGTAAATGGTTGTCTTCAGCTGGTGTATTTAGTTCAAATTATTTATTATTTTTTAAGCTCTGATATTTTTCAGTTTTAATCCCTCTTTATCTCTATATCTTGATATCTCTCACTCTTTGACTCTGTATTTATCTCTATATCTGTCTCGAAGAATATATTGTCAATCTAACTTATATTTTTGAAATTTAATATAAAAAATGTAATTGAAATATTACATATTTTTTATAATTCACATTCATAATGCATTTTTCTACCATACTGATATCATTATACTTCCGAAGGAATATTTATTTGATTGTACTATGAAGTCTATATTTTTTAATCTGAAGAATAAAATTCTTCAAATAATATTCAAAGGAAATATGGAAAAAAGTAAAATTTAATCGAGTAACCAATAATTAGTAAAAAAATTAAAAGAGCAGAAATTAAATTTGATGCAGTACTGGGTGATTATATTTGGATACAGAGGTAGTATAAATGAATTAGAATTAGTTATCGAAAGCAGAGAAAAAATTTATGTATTTCGTCGAATATGTTATATCAAATACTTGTATTAAATATTTCAATTTAATGAGTATCGGATTTTTGATCTCGAGGCAAAGCGAGAGTTTTTTTTATCCTAGAGTTGTCATATCCATATATGAAGGCGGATTAACCGAAAAAAAGTATTCAAATGAAATTTAAAAATGGATATATATAAAGTTTCAAGTAAGTATAAATTGTAAAAAAGTCTGAAAAATGAATTTGAATTAAAATAGAAAAAATTGGTAGCTTATCTGAGGGAACTCAATAAATTTAGATAGTTTTTTAAAATATACATAAATGATATTGTTTGGTTTTTAGCAATTATATTAAAACAATTTAATTAAAAACAATTTAAATCGAAAAAATTTTCTTTTTAATCCGCAGTATTTTTGTATTTATTTATTGTTTTTTATTTTTCTACTTTCATTAATTTTTAATCAATATTAAATTCGATAATTCTACACCGTCGATTAATTAAAATAGTTATGCTACAAGCAATTATACAATATTCAGAGTAAATAAGTACTGCGACAAAAAATAATTTATTTAATAATTTCCTTCGTAATAATTTAATTTTATTAATGAAGTGAATAAGATGAAAGTGGTCAATGGTGTAAAGGATATAAAGTAAAACTAAGCTAATAAAATGTAATTTTCCATGAGTATATAATCATTATAATTGGGTAGTATAATAGTTTACTATTCTCATTATGTGATGAGTGTGTTCCTTATACGTGATTGAGAAATCACGGGCGTCAGTAAGGAACGGCTACCTAGTGATTATCACGACTATCAGCATGTTCGCTCCTCTGACAACATCTTCGAAGATGCAGTCTGGCACAACTTCTGAGCCACCCTGGTTTTCACTACAACATCGCATGAGCGCCGAAATATCAAAATTTAGTTTTTTTTCTCCCGAGGATTCTTTTTATACCGGCGTAGGCTTGTAAATAAAGATATTAATATTCGGACTAATTTTCATTATTTCATCAATCCTTTCTTTATCAATATTATCAACATAATTTTGTAAAAGTTCATACAATATTAAGTATTAATGTTTTAAATCATTGTTTTATTAAAAACATAAAATAAACAAGATTCGAAATATATTTTTTAATTAATTAATGAATTATGTAAAATCATTGATTATACGTAATATTTATATGTACACACATACACACATATATACATTTATTTATTTATTTTCATTATATACAGTGAAAATTCATTATTATTTAGCATTTATGAATTAGTGATTTTATAATTAATAAATAAATATTCTATTGCTTAATTTATTTATTCAGTTATAAAGCATTAAAAAAATGAATTCATTTTTATACAACATAATGATTTATCTATATATATATTCTAATTAAAGTTTCATAGATTTAAATGAATTATCACTAGTAGTATGGATTTTCTAGAAAGCTACCACTATTATTCACTTACATTTATTATTATCAAGGATTATAGAAATAATTAAAAGCTGATACATGAATGAGTCAATTCATAGCAAAATTTCTACGGAGAAATATTTATTCATTCATCATTAATAAATTAACCGTTGTAAATATAAATATAATAGTTAACAAAGACCTCAAATATCATCGTGATCAGCAGTTACAAATGGCTGAAGTATAGCGATAGTATGATCGTAATATAGTACCAGAAACTTCTGCTTTATGAATAACAATAAGTTTACATTGAACTTGCATTGAACAAATATTTGCATTATATTATAGATGTACATAAAGTACTAGGAAAACTATAGAAATTTAACAAACTTATATAATCTTATATTATATGAATTTTAAAGAATTTTCTGAAATATGTGCTGTGCACAATATTCATATAATAATGCATATATCTGCAACATGTGATTAATGAAACAAATTAATTCATACTAGGAAAATAAATATACATATATTTATTTTATAAAACTTATTAATTTATAATCACTCTAATAACAATTGTAATTCTTTTATTTATAAAATATATTAAAAGTAATAAAGTATTTTAAATCAAGAAAATGTTTAAACACTTATATTTGGAACACGAAAACATTTTATTTCATTCAAATAATATATTTTAGAGTGTCAATACGTAGTTCAAACGAATAATTATGGAATATTTAAATTTCTTGTGTTCTGAACTTAGTTTGAATTTGATTACTTAAAATTTATGAGTATACACATTATACTTTATTTGTTTAATTGCAATTTATAAATCAATTATTGCATACAAAATTAATGCAATTTCTTAGAAATCAATTAAAAATTAGTATTTTTATTCTTTAAAAATATAAATAGAACTTCTTATTAGAGAGAAGATATTAAGCGCTCTTGAATTGAATCGTGATATTGAATCTCTTCCAAGCTCCCTACATATGCGGATTGATATGAGGATTGAATCGCCATTCTATTTGTCCGCGAACGCCTGTAACTTATCTATTTCTATTTCGGCGACCACGGTTTTTTATTAGCAGTCGTGAAGTTCGTTTCATTGTCGCTGTACATTGTTATGGGGGTTCCACGTCGGTCCGCCATTCGTTGGATAGTCATAATATCGGAGCTGACATTTAATGAGTTCGAGATGAATCGCGCGAGTTTTTATGCATGTGAAAAGTACTCCCCACCTTTTTTCTTGATGGCGATTGAATTTTATCCAAATGGGGCCGAAGTAATCGATACCACATTGGGTAAACGGTCGTTGTCAGTAGACGATGCGTCCTGCCGGCAACACATTCATTATCGGTACATGCGGTTGTTCTCAGCAAAATCAGCACCCTACGTAACTATCACTAATAGATTTTTGGGATCCACACATCCCAATTATGCTATATTTTTACTTTAACTCTCTCAAAATTGCTGCAGAACTGCTGCAGTAATATTTAAAATGTTAGTCTTTTGATATTACGATAACCATCCTATCTTTGCCATCTAATATTATTGAATAACTATTGAAAACGTGATCACGAATCTTAATTGCCTGTCCATTTGCCCGCAGTATACCAGAGTTGTCTAAAAATGGATAAAGTTTTAAAATTAAACTAGTCCGCTGCAAGTCATTTCCACAAGTCAGTTCGTTCATCTCCTGCGCGAATGTCTCTGTATGTGTCATACGAACTTAGAAGGTTTGATTATCGCACATCTAACCTTTCAATATATTTCTCTTCGCCTTTCTAACCGTCGATTCATCGTTCGAAGAAAACGTCACACCACGCCTAGTAGTTCTAATCAACCCAGTATATTAGTATAAATTAAAAATCGACATTTTGATATAGATATTTGCAATAGGTATTCGTTTCTTCTCTCTAACTTATCGATTTCCGTTATGCGATCTTTCAATAACGGTGAATTCATGCGGCTATTCTTTCTCGGCTTAATTTAAAAATTTGGGACCTTCAAATCACGCTGCGAAAGTTCATTTTATATTCGTGTTTGAAGGTGGTGTCGCATAATTGGCAGGATTTTTCTTCGTTGGCACCCACCGCCAATCTGTGATTTTTGTGGAGTCGGTGATTTTGCCAAGCCCATTGACTACAAATATTTGATGAATTCTCGCTTCAGTTTTAATCCACGAGATCATCACCATGGAGTCGCTCCAGAAAAACTTCTTTTCAATTTTAATCTCTAACTTGACCTATACATAGCTCGCCAACAATATAACTAATAGCGGCGCTTTTAGCTCTAATCTCGGAATTGCTGTCGGCTTAATTTAACAATATCGGCAGCATCCTTTTCCACCTCTACCCTTGCTATATATTTATCCACATAATTATTTTTTATTATACTCTCGCAAACGGAGGATGTTCTTGAGTAATTCATGTTTTTATTTTTCATAATAATCGCACTACGACGCCAAGACATCACGCCGAAGATTAATGTCTTCATCTACTAAGTTTTCGGATCTACGTTTCTCTTGGTACAAATGATTTTAACAAATCGAGGCCTGCGTCGTTCTGGTCATTTAGGCTGACACTATTGGTCTTAGCTCAAAAATCAATCTGATTTCCCCTGGTTTCTTATAGTTCACCACTCCAAAAACACCACGATCTTTCATTTCATTGAATATTTTTCGCGACTCCAGCATATCCCTTATTGAATAATATTTCCATTTATTTATAATACAGTCACATATAGGATAATCTAATAATAATGATCTGATAGAAATCTAATTATCTTTTCAAACTCACTGGTCGCTGCATGGTAGTGATCTTTGTGTCCGTTGCGAGAATTGATTTTTTATTCCAAAAGTGTTCGGTTTCCTAATCGCGCCCATTAAATTTCGTTGTGTTTTTAGAGTCGATTTTGTATTTGATTTTCTTTTCTTTTTTTGAATTTCCGCACTTGCTGTACCTACACTGTATATCGAAATATTCTTGAATAAGCGCATCCAGTTCTGTATCAGCTTACTTTCTTTACGCGTTTTTCAAGTCTTCGCATATCTCCAATTGTTGAATTTTTAGTTTTAACAGTTATTTTTGCATAACTCCTAAATGGGCCATGTGCGATTCACCCGAGAATATATTATAATCTTCCCTGCGCGATCCTCTATATGTTTTCGAGTGGTTATTATATGCCAGTTATTCTGTCCTATAAGCATTTTTACTTCAGCCTTTTCATTCAAATTGATCTTCGTGGTATTTGAAAGTTTTCTTAGTTTTTCTATTATATCATCCGGCGTTTATGCAGATAGTTTTAAATATTTCACTAACATCGTATCTTTTAAAGTGTAGGGTTCGTACTCGCATTTAATTTTCAAATCGATTTTTTAACACATGATATTTATTGCCGATCCATCTATAAATTTACGGACAACCGAATGGAGGTGCCTCTTACATCTGACAGTCGCGCTGTATCGTGATTGATTAGCATCACAGTCGATTGCGGACGGATATGAATATTGTTCTGTCTTCTGCTATATTTTGTATAGGCACGATTTTTAACATTACTTCTTCACTTCCTAGTCACGCTTTATTTTTTCTATCCGATTATGAATCTTTATGCGGTTTCTTCGACTCACTTCAGTCACATTTGGATCTTCTGTAACGCTTGCGATCATTTGCTGCTCTAACACTACCTTGAGTATTATATAAAAGGAGGTGATGGGATCCCTTACAACGCGTACAATTTTGTCTTTTGTAATTGTCTTTATGTGTTGGGGGTTTAAGTAGATTAAATATAATTTTCGGTTTTTTATCATCCTCCATTTTTGCGATTGGGCACGTCGGCAAACTCTTTACAATCAACTAAATTATGGTACTCACTTTCGTAAGTATGACATCTTCTTTTCTTTTTCTGTCCTATAGATGAAGTCAATGTTGACGGATCCTGCTGTGATGCGCCATCACTTCCGCTATATAAACGTATCGCAAATATTTTGTGATTATTTCTTGTGTCATGTTGTCGCGGTGCTACATAAGCATTCTCAAAATTTATACCACTTTTGGCTACACAAGCAGCTTCCTCATATAGAAATTCATATATCTTTTCCAATCCGGCCTCTCGGAATAAGCATTTTTCATATAGAGTGTATGCGTACATTATTGCCGATGGTAACTTTGTTGCGATTGCGTTCGTGGGGTCTCGCTTATGTAGATATCTAATCATGTTCATGAACTTAAACGCTGTCATAGATGTTCTGAACCTTCACAACGAGTAGAACGATGATCAATTTTCCTGATCTAACCGCGAGTAAAGATTTTAAATTGATGGCTAATTTTTCGGCTACAAAGTTTTTATTTCCATAACTAACTTTAGTGTACGCATGTTCGCCTTACTATCATGAATCGATGAGAGCATGGTTCTTGCAGATTCTCGCGCTTCATCTTTCAATGCGTTGAAAAGTCTCGCGAAATTTTCTCTTTTTGTGTATCCATCTAATTCAGTTATCAGATTAAATGCTTCCTTGAAGAGCACCCATTCCAATGGACTTCTCGAGATTGAAGGTAAATATTTCATGCTCATCAACGTGTTTACTAGTGGTGAATTTTCGTCATTTGTAGAGTTCTCCTCTATTGCCGTAGCGATCATTCGATCGTTCTTGCGCAATGTTCAATAGAATCGCGCGCATTGTTAGTCTTATTACTCTCGTACATTACCACTATGCTGGGCCTCCAGTCATTATTCGCCGCTGCTTTTCTTGAATTGGTGGGCTTATCTGGAATATCGTTGATACTGCGACCTCAATATTGGGGTGGACCTTATGCTGGACCCCTGGCTTCTTCACGATGATCGGGATGTTGATTTTCCACGGAGTTATGGGAAGTTGGGGCAACGATCGACTTCTTCCTGCATTTCCCCTGATTAATAGATTTAAAGATCAGTGCGTGGATGTTTTAGAAAGGGAGTCAGTCTGGTAAACAACACCTTAAATATTTGTTAGTTGTTTTATTTCGCCTGCGCGTACAATATGTTTTTAAACTTGAAAGAAGTGGAAGTGTAGAAGTATACAAGTAGCGCGATAACGAATTTTCAAAAATAATTCCCACCCTCAAATTGTATCCATACTTATGGTTTTTTCTTTTTATCCCTCTCCTTTTTCGTCAAGCTTTTCGATTGTTCATGCAGAATAATAGATACTGGCCAGTCGGGCCAAACAATTTTTTGTCATGTTTGAGCAAACACCTTCCCTGCCTCCCTGTCGGTGGGCCTTTGAACGCCAGTTGAGAGGTGGTTTAGTCAAAGTGGCGTATCCTTAGCGGCCAGACCTGCTTGAGTTTGGTTTAATAATTTATCTCCTGGCATAAAAAACCATCCTTGGGGGCGCGAATGGAAAAGGCTAATACATGCTATCTTAAACACAATAATAAGATAATTTAATATTTCTTAGAGTAATTTTGTATAATAACTAGGACGCTGGAATAATATTTACGAATTAACAATAATCATAAATACTTATATGGTTTACAATGTTGAAACTTATGGATTATTTTACAGCACTTAACCTAATATTATTCTAAGCTGTGATGGTCGTTTTCCATCACGCTTCCGTAATTAATATTTTTCATTGTTTCGGAAATCGTGGGGGTCGGACGTATGTGTGTCCATTACCTCTATCCATATGCGGTCAAATTTATTTATTTACGAATTATCTGTACATACATCCCCGTACCTCTTCATGCGCACATCTTCGCCATTCAGAATCCAGTTGTGGCGGTTCCCTCTGTCCCACCGTGTTTATAGAATGCCGCATCTACAATCGATTCTCATCGCTACCGCTCTTCACCTAAGGATAGACGGCACACCAACATCGAAAATCCGCCAATTTTTTGATGAAAAATTCTTTTTTTATTTTTAATAATTTATGATTTTAAATAACAAATTATTTATACGTAATATGTAATTGACAAATCTGGATAGATTTAATTTTAGAGTGAAATATTTTAAATTTACAGGTGGTTTTATTTATCAATATATACATTTTAGTTATTTTGTAAAGTACTATATATTATTCCAAGAATAATTTAAATTAAAAATACATTTTTATTATCTTTTTAATATTAAATTTTTTTCTAAATATTCATTAAATTTATATTCTATAATATCTATGCAAAAAGGAATTTAAAAAATTTTCTAATTTGTTTTGATAAATCTACTAGATTTTATATTACAGCGTGTAAATATTATAAAAAATTATTATAAAATAATAGAACATTTAAGCAAAAATTTTTATTGTTCAAAATAAGAAATTTTTTTATTTATTATTTTTTATTTCAATATATATCTACCTGCTTTTAATTTCAATATTTATGCATGTGCTTTGAATTGGTTGATTTATTGCAGGAGAAGTTTTAAGTAAAAATGTTTCATCTCACTCTATAAATTTTTTACTGCGTTGTTATTTTAGTATTATACATTAACGAATATCTTCTAGTCTTTGATGTATTTGTTGAATTTCCACATTATAATTAAACGATAAGAATTCGGCTTGATAATACGTTTATTTCCAAGCTCAATTTGTTGATAATTTTTTCTAAACCAACAATGAATAAAACATTTTATACCCATTCTTGTATCTTATAAACTCATAATATTTTCGAATATTATGTTGAGTTGAAGTATGCCTGTAAATTTTATTGTTTGATTTATATTACTCCACTATCCAAATTTAGTTTCAGTATGTTAAATTTCCTTTGTGATACTCTTCTCAAGTTAGATATAGCTTTCAATATATTATTATTATAATTATTATCATATTTCTCCGGGTTAACAATACTTGTTAAATTCATGGTTTCATTTGGTTTTTTACTATAGCACAAGAAGAAAAAAGAGCAGAAATGTTCTTGATTATGCCAAACTCCATACTAATTATAATGTGTTATTAATGAATGACTTGTATAACCTACATTTTTCTTATTTGTTATGTGCATAAGAATGAATGTAACATAAATATCCGAACATCATACTTTGTCATTTTGTAACGCCACGTCTCTCTATAAATCGGGGCCTGGATTTACTCAGGAGGAGGATGAGCACCTCAAAATAAAGTTTGATATTAATATTTACAAATTTCTCTTTATTGTATTCTTTGTACAATATTCTAATTTAAATTTTCGGCGGCTATATTTACATCGGTTCACACCGGTGGTTCCTCAACGGCCGTCTGTAACAAAGGTTTATTCCAGCTTTAATAATATGTAAATATTAAATAGACGATCGTACTTGCAGTTATGACACAAGACAGGTCGTTTGTTGATAGTAGATTTTAACTAATATACGGCGTCTCTGTTGTTATGACCCAGAGTGATATCGTATATTATTTTTCCAATACAGCTGTTCTTGCTGTTATGACGTAAAGAACAGTGAATCGTTATTTATTTTAATTGTCTTTTAGAATTATCTCAGTGTAATCACGGAGTATAAGACTAAAACACAGCAACCCTTATCGCATATATCGCATATATTACTTAGATTTGAATTAGGTACCCGTGTAAACACGATAGCCTCGTTCAATATTCTAAGCAAAAAGAGTTCTCATCGCCTTGATTTTCGATTTATATATCCGCGGTTTACCGCGTTTTCCGTTTTCTTCCTACGGCGGATGGATACTTGATGTTAGTTTCTGAGGAGAAGCCATGCCGTCCGCATGTGATTTGCGCGATTTTGATCGGAAAATCTCGAGTTAATTTTCGTTCGACGCGTCCCACTGCGAACAAAAATTCCCTCTCCGCCGGTGAGGTAATTGAACCAGCAAGGATGAGGTTAATAAACTATTAACCTCAAAGTGCTTACGCGACGAGATGTAATATCGTTGCAATTTTATACATTTACGAATGAAAAAATCGGAAGCGAGCAAAAATAGTTTAGTACATTCCTTGCACGCCTATTCCTTATTCTTTTCATTTGCAGTCATGTCGTATTTTTAACTCACTACTTAGAAATAGGAAATACTACTGAACGAAGAGATTTCTTATGAATACCAAGTCCTTTCTGACTTAATATTGAATATGAATCTTTTTCCTTATATCAAATATCAAATCCTGTTTTTGATTATCAAATATCAAATGTTCCTGACTCCTTGTAATTTAGATTTTAATCCCTTGTCCCTGTGCTTATTGTTCCATTTTTTACTATACCTACATATTCTGTGCTTTACTGTCGTGTCGTTGAATATTCTGTATTTTTTTCTGTAATCGATTGCAATTTTCTACTTTTGATGTAAGGAGTATTGGACATAATCTGATGCTACTAACGTAGAAACAGCTCCAAAGAGGCAACAAACGAAACTCTTTGCTATACATTTAATAATACCAATTCCGTAATTATTATGCTCAACTTAACCGTACATAAATAATATAATTAGTCATATATTTTAAAGATACTAAAATAATGTATAGTCTATATAAGAATTATTTATTTTTTAGCACTATATAATTACAAATATCTATCCATTATATTTATAGGATCAGAACGAGTATAGTTATAATTATAAAAAAAAATGTGAATCGTATTTATTAAAAATTTTAGCAATGCTTCGTAATAAATTGTCTGCTATTAATATTTTATGCTGGTTTCAAGTATTCTCTACAATATTTATAAAATATTTAATTTTAAAGAAAATTTAAAAAGTACTAAATTCTCTAAATCATTACTATTCATTGAGAGATAAAAGTATCAATATAAATTGACACTTTATTTAATTAAACGCTGTGTAACAAATTAGTGAAATTTAAAATATTAATTAAAAATAGCAAAGACTCTTATAATTATTCAGCTTTAGAATGATATTTGAATTTATTATGAATTTTTTTTTAAAATTAATATATCATTTGATAATTTTTTTTTTTCATCTACATATAAATTATTTTTTATAAGTATACCTATTAAAATTAGTAAGTTATTAATATAAGAAATTAAAATAAAAAAATATTTATCTAACTACAATAAAAAAATTCACTAATAATTTACTAATTAATATTATTCATAATAAAATAAATTATTTAAAAATATCATGGAAGGTTTTAAGTATAAAAAGAAAAGGTAAATGAGTATAACATACATTTATATTTGTAAAGAAAATTTATATTTTCTATATCAGTGAAATACATAGTTCATCTGTGATTTTTAATTCAAAATATGTTATTGAATTATATAACTTAAATAGATAATGTATTCAAATATATTTTAAACAAAAAGTAAAATTTTAATAATGTACGTATAACTTACAAGTACTTTTGTCAACATTAAAATAGCATATACTTCTACATATATTTATAAAGCAATGCAGTAATAAAAATATTAAACATGAAGTTATAAAGAACATATATAATTTATTTATAAAATCATTAATTTATTTTTAATTCTAAGAATATAAAATCTAAAATTAAGAAATTCATATAAATTTGTACAATTTATAATATAATTAAAGAATAAACTAGAATTTAAATAAATTGTTAAATAAAGAATTTCTTAAATTTTCGGGAAAACTACTAAAAATGCTCAATTTATTAATAATATTACTATTAATTAAATTTATTACTAAAAATATTTAGAAAACCATTTTTTTCAGTGTCAAACTATTAGATTAAAAATTTATCGACCATATTCTGAAGAAAAAAAAAATTAAAAAAATTTAATCGCAAACTTTAAAGAAGAATTTTCACGAAAAGTGCTATGATCAAACCTTTTAGAAAAAAATTTTAACAAATTTGTCATGAATACTAAGTAAATAACTTTTATAATTTTATAATAATTTTATTTATAGGTTTTATTAATCAATTCCTCAAGTAATGTTTCTTATGAAACCCACTTATTTAAGGTCAAGACTGTTACATTCGTATTTTAAGTAAATAATATCAATAATAAATAACTGTTGTATCAATAGCAATTAACTATTTGTTTACGAACAATGATATTCTATTAATTATGTTTATCACTATAGTAAATAAGTACCTCTAAGTCTAAAACTGGAAAAGACCAACGATGTTGGACTTTAAATGTTTATTTTTATTTTTAGTATACATCGTAAATACACTCATTTCCTGAGTCAATATCTTCTCTATTTTCTATCTTTTTAAGCTGTTCCTCAACTGTAGTGGACGATTTACTGACCCACAGTGGTTGAAGGTGCAAGCCTCTACTTTATTTATCTTTTACGTATTCACCAAATTTCTTAAGCCTTGTTCAGAAACATTGTAGATAGAGCATATATTATAAACGGAGTACCGTTTTTATTGTATAATATATTATAAGGCATTAAAAAATGTTGAAACTTGAAAATTAAACGACGAAAATCTATTTTAAAGCTTTATGCAATAGTTAAATTCGTAATTATCATTTTTGTAAATTTCATTCAGACATTTTACATTAATTTTTTTTAATATTTAAGAATAATTGAATTTAACATCAATTGTTGTTTGAAAAAATGCACTAATAACTCTTTTTAAAAATTGCACAACCGCAATTGCAAACTAACGTTATTGATTAAATTCTAAATATTAATATCATATGAGACTTCGTGTATAATATAATGCTTCAAAGAAAAAAGTATTTTAAGTTAAATGTGAAGTTTTGAGGATGTAGAAATCCTTGGTACTTACTGCTCCACGACTTCAAATATATTTGAATTTTTAAATTCACATACGGTCGTATTTCTAGTCGTAAAAACTACAGATTTCAGTTATTTTTTTTTTTTTACCATTCCAACTCTTTATTTCCTAAATGCATTACTTGGTACAGACCTAGTATCAAATAATATTAGCTGGAGTATTTTTTGAGTAAAATTTCAACCCATACTTTGTATACATGTTTCTATCTTGTGTCTGTGTACGATACTTTATTACCGTTTATTACTCCATATATAGGATGGGCTGTACTCCTTCGGTTTAGTGTAGGATAATGGAATCGCATCCGAGACAAATGCGTTTAGTCGCGTATCCCAGAGTACAATTATTTAGTCGCGTGGGAAACAAGCTATCGATCAATTCAAAGAATACAATGACAGAGAGCAAAATAGAAATTTTTAGTGCTTTTATCAATTTTTCATTTTAAAAAAGCTCACAAATTATCATTATATTTGTTACTTATAAAATTTTGAATAAAATTTTTATCTAGTCAATACAAAAAAAACATTTTAGCATCTGGATATGGTTGATATTCATATGACAATTTGTTTATCATATTTTTATAAAAATTTCATTTACGAATTTCAATATTAGTATTTTAATCAATATTCCAACTATATTTAATTATCGTTATTTGTATATTAGTTAAAAAGTAGTCCATTCGAAATAATTGAATTATGAAAAAATGTATACAAGACTTTATTTTATCTATAAAAAAAAAAAAAAAAAAAAAAAAACTGGAGAAAATTTATCTGTTACAATTTATAAAATAACTAATTTAATAAATTGTAAAATTGAATATAAACTATTTTAAAAAATATAAAAACTGATAAGTAATACAGAAGAATATTTATTTGATACAATTTAATGTTCATAATAAACCAAATTAAAAATTAAAAAATATAAAATATTTTATAATTAAAGCGTTTGTATTTTTAGCAATAATAGTAAATAATTTTTTGGTCAATTTCTAAACTTACAAAGTATGATACAATATAAAACTTTTATTTAATATTAGAGGGCGACACTTACTCATCAAACACTTGCAATGAATAAAGGAAACTACCTTACCTAATTGAAACCTCATATTTAGTTCCACAGATGGCAGATACAAATACTTTTGAATTCAATTGCAAACATGAATTCAATTCAATTAAATACAATGTACATTTTTAGTTTTAATTATTTGAAAAAAATAGCATAATAAATTAGTGATTAAATAAACGCATAGTTAATGAATATTATTTTATAAAATTAAAATTTACAGAAAATGTACTTTGTAATTTAAAGTTTTTCTTTACATTTAATATATTTTAACTTTGTTCAATTTTGCAAAGCAAATATTTTGTACGATAGAAAATTGTTTTCTACACAAATTTTTTTTTTCGTCACATTTATTGACATAATTTACTTAAAAATCATACACAATTTTCAACAAGTTATATAAATTTATTTAATAATGTCCAATATCGGAATATTGTTCATTTTATTAAATAAATATTCTTTTTTTTTCAATCAACATTTTTCAACATTTTATTCTTGAATATTCTAAATTTTCATTCTATAATTGATATTAAACTCTATCTCCGTATTGATGTACAATTTGAAAACCGCAAATATTTTTGAGGAACTGCACGTTAAAATATAATATTTCAATTCAGTGTTACTTTTGTTGCGTATATTTCTTTTACATTATTATTATAATATTACTTTGCACGTTAAAAATAATACCGATACACAGTTATTCAAATACCTATTTCTTCAACCTGTCCATAGCTACGGATATTTTTTAAAAAATTTAATATTTCCATATTTTAACATTGGGAGTGAATGAATTAAATGGTAACTTAAATTTTTTATATGTAATATCTGTTCAAAATTTTTTAATTTATCTCAATATGCATTAAAAAATATAAGCCTTTTTAAGTATTGCAGTTCTGTGCTTAATAATTGTGCAAGTAATATCAATTTTAAAAACCTTGTGATATGTACAGCCATGGCATGATATAAAAAGCGATATAAGCATAATCGATTGAAAAGAAGATTGTAAGAAGATTAATTAAGACAGATATAAAGATAAAAATGAAGCTATTTTTTACTACAAATCCGCTTACTTTCATTTTATCGAATTACTTATCCCTCTCTCTTCTTATTATTCATTTGTTACACGAATAGGAAGTGACTTTAAATACAATAAATGCAGTTTTCATTTTATTAATCTAACAATTTCTGAATTATAAAATATATTTTTATTAACCGAATTCAAATTTTCAATTTATAATTTATTTTAAATTATACAATAAAATAAGTTATTAATTTTAAAATTCAGAGTTTCTGGGTTTTTAAATACAGCTAACAGTATTGTATTATAATTTTTTTATTTTTTTAAGCATATATAAATATATCTTGCGAGATTTTAATAGAATAATATTTAAATATTAAACATTTAATTAATAGACATAGTATTTTGATAAATCTTTTTATACTTTTTATATGTTTTTAATACTTTTATATTTTATATTTACGTGTATTTGCGTATTTTTTAATTGATTCTTTCGAATTTTGATTTACTTTTTAGTATTTTACTGAAAGAATTCCGCTTTTATTCCTTTTTTTATCTCTCTCTCTCTTGTATACACTCAGTTTTACTTTAACAATAGAATCATGACAAATAAAATTTAATTCTTTAGAACCAGGATTAGTTGATATTTCCACATAGTGTAGAGGACGTAAAATTAATTCATTAAGTAAATTTATAGCTTTCAGTATTCAATCTTGTACTGTTTAATATTATATTAAAAACACAAGTTTTAGAAAAAATGTTCTATATCTAAGGATTAGATTAGATCTAATAAACTATGTAATATATTATCATAAAAAAGTAAATGCAATTTTTATTCAATTATTGATTTTACTTCATTAGTATTGTTTATTATTATAGAAAAGTATTTTAATCCATCTGCATATTTAGTATTATTGATATTAAATAATTAATACGTATAAAATTATTTGTACATATGAAACAATAATATAATATTGTTATATGAAATACTTTAATCATGAATAATAAATATTATTTTCAAAAATAAATTCAAACATGTTTTATTAACTATTTTTGCTTTTACAAGCTAACAGATTCTGTTCATCATTAAATAATATTGGAGTAATGGATATTCCATATTTATTTGTATACAATGAAGATAATAACAACACTTGCATTACATTATTAAAAAATTATTCATTTATACTTTGTTACATAGAATATATTAGACTTTGAAATATTTATAAAATAAATTAATTTAATTATACAAATTCTACTTTATTGATAAGTATAATTATGTTTGCATGATATTTAAAGATTTGAAACGTAATTTATGTACATTTTCAAGACTCGAAGTAAGGTGTTATATTAGTGTTATACTGTCTAGTCAAAGTAAGAAAATATAAACTATATTTATGTGCATTGGAAGATGATTTTTTTTTTTATTTATTCAACATAAAAAAGATGTACTCGTAAAGTTTCCTAATATCTGGATAATATATACCTTAAATAATTAAATCAATAATTTTTTTTGATTAATTTATGAAATTGAAGAATAGGAAACACATATTGTCAAATATAGATTTCTAAAAAGAAACAGAAAAGTACATAAAATAAAAAAAAAAACATTTCTTTTTATCAATAATTGTAATTAATATTGTATCTATTGTTAAATATATTAATTCATGTTTTTAAAACATATTAGTTCTCTCATAGTAACAGTTTTTAAAATATTATTTGTAAATATTATACAGAAAATAACAAATTGAAAAAAAATTCAAATTTATTAGGAGTGAACCAAAAGGGAAATAATCATAGTTTTATTTAATAAGTATTAATTATATTTTTATAAATGGGCATGTTTGATATTATTTATATTCAATATTGATGAATATAAAATAATTCAAGAATGCATTTTATAAATGAAATTAATATATGACAGAAAAATAATTATTTTAATAAAAAAATTTAGATTTTATTTTTCAATTTTATCAATTTATTCTTATCTTATTAAAACTTGATGGAAAATATAAATTTATTATTACAAATACAATTTTTTTTTAATATTTTACTTCTTTCTTTTGCAATTTTTTTAAAGCATATAATATTAAATTATAAACATATTCTATTATATTTTGTTTATAACGTTTCATGCTAAACAGTCACTGTGCTAAATAAACTTTTACTTTTATTTTTATTGACAGAATGTTGATTAGAGTTATTATTTATTCTACATTATAAGCAAATAAGTATAAAAAAAAAATCTAACACAATAATTTTTTTTACAGCAATTTCTTTTACTCGATAATATAATTGTTTTGCACGATTTCTATTTATCAATGAAATTTTAATTTGAGCTTAGATGAATTTTGTATTTGAAATTTAGAAATTTAGTTATTAGTTTTTTAAACAAGTTGAATTTTTTATTTTAATTATTATTTTATTAGAGACTATAGTTAAAATAAATTGGTTTAAGGAATAGTAATAATAATTCAAATTATTAAAAACGGAACTGTATCCTATTTGATAATTTTTTTCTTCTTCTTATTTTCATTGCAGATTATTGTTAAACTTTTTCTATATAATATAAAATATATTGTGAAATATATAATATAAATAATAAAACAGCGTAAATATTAAAATTAATATTAACAAAAATAAATGCTAAAAATTGTAAACATTAAATATTGTATAAAGTGGCAATTTGATTTTTATTTTATTTTTCGTAGACAATAAATTATTAATTATATTATTTTTTTTTTTTTTTTTTATATCGATCGAGAAAAATATTTAATAGAAATTATAATTTTCTTGTAAGGTTCATTATTTTCCTTAAGAAAATTGAATCACTTTGTAATAGAAATTATCACTTTATTTTTAAAGTACACGGAGTATAAATAAACTGGAATGCATTAATATCTATAAGATAATTCGTTTAAACATACAATAGTAAAGAAATATCAGCACTAATGAATCAAGACGCTAAATATTTATTTTAAATGATTTTTTATAAGCGTCTGCAGGCATTTATCTAGTACATTGTAGAAGCACATATATATGCAAATCCACCGCCTGAACATTATACGCAGTAAATTAAATAAAATTGTTCTTATACATTTCAATCATCAATAAAAAAGTGCCGCTAGATTATGCAGTGGTAGTATATCATGACCATGCGTGTCCTTCGCCGTACCCGCGCACGGGCACACACACGTGCTTATAGTCGTGCACACACACGGGTAGTCTTTGTATATACCGTAAGTGTGGTCAATGGCGGCTGCTTCCTATTGGTACACATTGAGGCAGGCCTCCAGAACGTGATATTGTGGCAATCTCTTATTTGAATTGTTAATGTTCATACAAGCGAAGAAAAGCGATCAGTCCGCGCTTCGAACTTAATTTGTCCATGTTTCTCGACACATTATCTATTATCCGTTATCCAATATCCAAATTATCCCCTCAATTGGCTTACCCCGCTACTGCCAATTTTCAAAACTTAACTGCTCACCTTCACTTCAAACTTTTTTTTTCAAATAGAAACCTAAAAACATTCAAGTATCGATTTCAATTGCCGTTTTATATTTATCCTATACTTTAACTATTTTATTATTAAAACAGTCAACACTCCAAATACTTTGCAAAAAAATAAACGTTTAATGAAAAAAGTGTATCCGTAATGTATATGTATTGCAGGTAAATAATAAATATTTAGCTGCAATTTCAAATAAAATTTTTAATCTATTATTTAAATATTTTCATTCATTTTTAAAATCCATTTAACAATTCAATAATAGTATGCTTCAATACAAAAAATTTGACAAGTCTTTGCATTTCCTCTCTTTTTTATTTCACTTTTCCTGTAATATCAATGCACATCATATAAAACTATCTCATTATATTATATTTATTATATTTACTAGCAGTATTTATTCAAGATTCAGTCATAAAGTTGTATCTATTAAATAACATTCTCTGAATTATGAGAAATAAATAAATAAAATACCATTGATGCTTACGACAATTCTTATGAATTTTAATATTATTATAAAGTTATCAAATTTAAGCTATTACTCAGCAGAATTTCTTAGATATATAAATTATAATGGCAAGAATAATATATATATATATATATATATTAGTTATCATGATTTAAGATAAATATATACTAAACCTACATTTGATTCATAATTTTTAAAAAATATTCTCTTTTGTTATTATATAAAAATTTTTTTATTAATTCAAACTCCCTATTCATTTTTTATATAACACCTTTTTTTTTAAATATCTTTGCTTATTATTTTATTATTATTATTACTTATTATTATACACTTATAGATTTTTTTAATAAAAATAATATTATTAAATATAAAAATTTTTTAATTTTTCGAATTAAAAAAATATTTTTTGGTGTAAATTAGATATTTTCATTAAAATTATTGAAATACAAAAATAAAGTGTATATTGAAGATAATATTAGTTTTGTATTTATATATATATATATATATAATTCTTTTTTTAAAACAGGTTAGTTATAATTATTACAGATAAATCGTTTAAATTTAATCATTTTTTATTGCATTACTTTTTTATCTTATATTAATTTTATTTTTATAATGAGAGTTATATGAGAAGTAGAAACTTTAAATGTATATATAAAAATATTTTTAATACTACAAGAAGTGTTGAATTAATTAGTTAATATTTATGAGTACTGTTAAAAAATTAACATATACTTTAAAAATTAATAGTTATATGCTTAGTGAACCTATTAATGATTTCATTATTTTAATCAATTTTATTATTAAAATTTATCTAATAATAATGCATTTTAAATTTTATTGACAGAAGGGAATATGAATTAATAAATGGATTTTATTTAAAAGCACTTGATTACATGCATAATTCAAATGTTATAGCTTTTCGTGCTCATATAACTTATTATTGTACATAGGGTAAAGTAAATTCATTAAATATTAATTAAAAATTTACTCGAATTATTTACTGAAATTAATAGTAAAACTAATTGTTTTAATACCTAAAATATAAACTTATAAGCTCAATAAAATTTTTATTTGTATAAAATTATCACGAAATAAATTAATAATTATATTATTACCCATTATATCAATAATTATAAAATAAAATTTTTAGTTAATATAAAATTAATAATATAAAGTTAATATAATATTCATATATAAGAGTTATTTGATAATTACGTAAAAAAGTTAATGAATTTTTAATTTTCAAAAATAACTTAGTATTAAAATTAAAATTAAACTGTATGTATTTTCTCAGATTTTTTTCTCCATCTTCTTTATTATATTTTTTATCCACTGCACGCCAGGTCATAAATATATTACCCCCATTTCGTAGTGCAATAAGGGGGTGTGAAATCTGCTAAAATGGGTTATTCACGTGACCAGCAACTTGACCATGGATCAAGGAAAAGGCATTCTAATTGATGACTGCAATATCCTCCTAATAAAACTATAATCCATAAAAAATGATGATTTAATTCTAAGCTTAATGAATAAATATACCATTGAAATCTTTATTTGAAATACAAAATTTTTGTCATATTTTTTTTACAACACTGTAAAATTTTTTTTATTAAATAAAAATATTCTATTTAAATTTTTTAAAATATTTTTGTTCAAACTAAATGGTATTTTTATTATAATATTTGTGTATTTCAATAAGTATTTAATATTAATAAGTAAATTTTCTAAAATAATAAACGATATTGATTTCAGACAAAAATATAATTTTTATTCATATAATTATTTATAATGTATCATTTTTATTTTGGAGAATTTTAAAACTTTATATTTTATATAACTAAATACATACACAATCACAATAAATAAAATATAGATAACATGTACATATAACAAGACTCTAAAAAATGAATGAAAAAACTATGATGAAATAAAAAATCATAAGAAGAAAAATATAAATCTCTAATCATTATATAAATATATATATATGGGTCTGTATTTTTGTCTGTATATATGAATTTGACTGTAATATAGTAAGATTTGACCTATATTTTTTTGGAATAAAATATTTATGATGTCCACGAGTAATATAATCTACACTTAAAAAGCACTTTCCGGAAGAAAAAGAAAAAATGTAGATGACTATGGGGATTCAGTACCTTGCGTATGATGGATTTTTTAAAACCATATCCTTGTTCTGGCTTTTAATGGAAAAACGTTCGGATACTTACGCAATACGTGAAGAATATAATTTGACGCAAAAAAATTTTATTTTATGGTTTTAAGATATTCATTAAATTATGTAAATGACTGTGATAATACATTGATGTTATATTATTATTTATATATTCTAACATTATACTAAAATTATTATTTTTAGTAATTAAATTAAAAGCATTAATAAATACTATAAATTGGCATTAATTTTTGCGAAAACAAAATAAAAAAATGAAATATTTAAAATTTTTCATAATATTTAATTGTAAATTAAAATTCTTCATATATGATAAAAAAAAATGATAATTTTTTCTTATTAAGTATTTATAATATTTACGAATAATTACGTATGTTATTTCATATTATAAATATTTAAAAAAACTCATAAATATAACCAACAATGAATATAGAGTTAAATATTAATTAATTATTAGTTTATGTTTATATCAATCCCTTTTGAGTATATAAACAAATTAAAAATTTTAAATATTAGTTAAAAAATAGATGAAATAATAATTGATTAAATAACTAAATCGTACAAAAACATGCATTATTAATAAAAATTTGGATTTGAGGTTTTAGGATTACTTTGTTTTAAATCATTTTATCATATAAATTATAAAATAATACTTTTTAAAATTTTTGAACAATAATTTGATGATATATAAAAATTTTTCCAAATGTAAAAATCTGTATTGTCACAGAAATAACTTCTAAACCAATATTTCTGAAGTTGTTTGATAAAAATCTAGCCTTGTTAAGGAGGTGTGGTTGCGGACACGTTTGTTAAAAAAAAAACTGGTTCATACTATCAATGTTCATACTATTTATTAATCAATTTTTGCATTAAAAATATAAGAAATATGTTTTTTTAGCAGTTCGCTGACTTCATATAGCCTTTTACATATCTAGTGAAAGACGAAGAAAAAATAAGAGAATCTTAGAATTGAAATACAGAGATCCTGATTAAAAAAATTCTATTAAATATATATCTATTTTGTAACTTATTTAAATCTGAAAAATAATGTAGGTGACTATCAATGCTAGTATAATTTATATGAAGCTCTAATCTATCTAATTAAAACAGGCTACATTATTAATCTTGTACATAGATAATAAATAGCATAATAAATAATCATTAAAATTTAATAAAATAATATGGAATATTTGTACATGATAATTAAATGAAGTATTAATATTAAATGAAATGAATGAATTTAAAATTGGCATATTTTTAGAAGAAAAAAGGCTTATTGAAATACTTAACTAAGGAAAATGGCCTTAGAATTTTAATTTATATTTTAATTAAGGAATTTGCTAAATGGCATTACATCTGACTAGTCACCAGAATAATTACAATTTTTTTTATTTTAATCAAATGTATTGTACATATGCTTTTATTAAAAAAATAATGTAAAAGGATACAGATGAATTAATCAGTTGTTAATAATTTATAATTTTATGTATTATTTATGATTAACTCTATTGTTCTCGCTAATATAGAATGAACTTCAATAAACTAAATAAATTTTTGTACGATAATACAACGTTAATATATAATGTGAAATAAATAAACTTGTATTCAATATTTATAACCCACATTTCTTTATAAATTATAGTATTGTTTTGAATAGTTTTAAAGAAAATTGTGTTTATTTATATAATACCAATATTTAATTACAAACTAATAATAGACTAAATAACTAATTTTTTATTAAGAAAATGTTATCATATGACTGAAAAAATTATAAAAGTATTACAATTACATATTAAATAATATATAAAATTATTTAAAAAATTATTAACTCTAAAATTCATTTAAAATTAAAATATGAATAAATACTCAAATTATATACTGAAGTTGCTCGGAAATATTAAATTTTATTTAATTCACATAATTGTAATGTAAATATAATAAACCATATAAATAAATTATATTTTTGTTATTTAATGATACATGATAGATAAAATATTTTTTACATTAATACTAACAATTGTTTCCTACTAAAAATTTGTTAAAAAAATCGAAAACACTGCATTCAAATATACGTTATATAAATATATATTATGTATTCTAAATATTTTATTTATCTTCCTGGTTTTATAATATAATAGACATGTAATCTAATTAATAAATATATCTGATAAAAATAAAAATTATATTTACAAATTTTATTATATGAGTTTATGATTTGATAGGTCGATATAAAAAAATAATAACTATTCAACCCTAATAATTTACTAGAATAAATATTGTAATGTCTAATACTATGGAATTTATGAATATCTAATTCTTAAAAATTAATTTCGAAATTCTTTATATTTTTACTGATTAAATATTGTATTAGAATTCTTAGTAAGTCAAATATAAATCATTAAAAATATTTGAAGAAAATTAAAACATGAACGTAACAACTATGTAATTATAATTAATTCATGTACATTCAATGCATTAAAAAATATATTACTCCGTTTGATAAGTAATTTAAATACTTATAACCGTATTTATAAACAAAATGAATTCATTTTCTGATTATCAATTACATTCTCCATGTAGATTTAGTTGACTAAATTGATTATACATCATACATAAACCAGAATTTTTAGGCACAAAATTCACAAGGGGAATTGATATACATTGAAATAATGCTGCTATGTATTTGATAGGCCTTTTACGTATTCAGGATTTGGATTGTCACTTTATGCTTGGTTCATGAAAACCTTTCGTTGATTATTTTGTAATATTTAACACAGGCTTACTGAAATTTTACAAAATAATTTATGATTACAAGAGGTAATGAATATTAAAGAGTACATAAAAAGGATTACTTGTTATTGTATAATATTACCTAATACTAAGCATTTATCAAATTCTAAACTATTTATAAAATATTAATTCTTTAAAATCTTATAAAAATTACAAAATAAATTTTTTAACATCTATAGATAAATATTTTTTAAGGAATTTATTATATTTTGTTGAATTTATAATTTTATATAATATTTATTATATGCATGACATAAAATTCTACTTTATATATATTTAAATTTTGAATAAATAATTGTAAAAATATATCTTTATTACATTACTATTATCTCAAAATAATAATAATATATATATCATTTTATTACGTATTTTTATATTTTAATTTCTATATTAAACATAAATTTAACAAGGAACAAACGAAATTTAAAAACTTCAATAGTAATATATATTTAAAAAAAAATATATATTACTTAAAAATTTATTATTTAATACTTATGTAAGCTACAAAAAATTATGCATATAACTTGATGTAAATTTCTATCGCGGTCATTATATTTTTTCTGTCCCTTTATATCTTTCTCTTTTTCTCTCTTTAACATATACATTCATGTACCATCCTTTCAAAATTCCAAGACACAATTGCACATATGCAAGAAAAATTGTTTTAATTAAACTTTATATAAAATGTAATCTATAATTTAAATAATTAGAGTTTTCTATACAGTTTATATAAAAAGTAAAATAAACATAATTTCGATATAAAATATAAGCATTATATAAAAATCGTTAATGTTAAATTATTTATAAACATATTTTTTTTTTAATTTAATCAAACTTTAATCAAATTGTATTAAATTTTTTAACATTTTATTGAATATTATGCTGAATTTTATTTTATTTTTGAATTTGCTACATAAAAATTATGAATAAATTAAATAAAATACTGTACATAATTATATAAATTCATTGTTTTAATTTAAAATGCCATGTAAAAAAATTATAACTAAATAAATTCATTATTTAAATTAAATTTCCACGTAAAATATTAAATTCTTGGTCATTAAAAATAGAATATTTCTATTATACATTAAATATTTCTATCATACAAATAATATTAACATAAAACAACTAACCAAAACAACACAAATATTAGTATAAATATCATATACTGGCAGATTAGTGCGTTCAATAAAGTCTTATCTTAAGTGAATGATATATTACTGATTTTAAATTTGTATTTTAATACAAAAATAATTGTAATAATATAAATATACCTATGCTTATATATAAAATTTTATGAAATTAAAGAAATAGGAGTAATGCATATTATTCATAATTTCTGAAAACGACTAATTATGATATTGATTGAAAATTCATCATTTTTATATCATGTAAATAAAAAGAATCTCTTTTCTCTTTTGACATTTTACTCGCTTTTTTTTATTACGGAATATACTCATTTATCAATTATATTTTATGAATTATATTACAGCCTTATATGAAATTGAATTTAGATTTATTTATTAATAAGTACATCTAGTTTTCCTATGATAAAAACTTATGCATGATATTGTATTCTTGTATATGAATAATTTAAATGAAAAACAAATATTAAAATACTTATATACATATATATATACTATTCAATCGAGAACGCTTTTTCAAGTTTTGTTTTATTTTTGTTTGTAAATATTATTAAAAATGAATATAGTGATAAATTCACATTTTTAAGGAAAATTTTTACTAATATTTAAAATAATTTTCATTTGTTTATTTGTGTTGTAATTAATAGGTAAGGCCTTATTCTTGATATCATGTATAATAAATTTTATGATTTTGCTATGAATTTTACCATTCCATTATAAGGTAATATTACGATAGTATTTACAAGGTGAGATACATGCGATAACAATTGCACGAGTTGCCACATAATATAAAGTTATTTATCGAATATTTTATTTATTAAGATGAAAAAAGTAATTAAATCTGTTTCTCAATTAAAAAAAAAATATGAAAATGAATTTTGACATATAAATCAGATCTATATTTGTTTAAATACGTGCAATAATGAAATATAATTTTGATCTGAATTTATATATTGCTTTAAAAATTATATATCCTATTTTTACATGAAAGTAAAGAAAGTTTCGTTAAAAGTATATAATATAATACTAAGTATAAAATATAATAAAATAAATATACAATTTAAATAATTAATTAGGTTACGATACTATTTAAAATATCTAATTATGCGCTGATACTTTCAAGTTTAAATATAATAATAATTACAATAGTTATCGTAGTTAACTCATAACTCATAAAAATATAAAATATTACTCGTTGCTTTTGTTTCGAAGAGTATTAGTTTTAATGATGTACTTTTTCATTAATAAAATACGTAGAATGTTATTAACAGAGAATGTTATATTTATTTTTTACTTTTGTATGTTACAAATGTCTGCAGTTAAATAAATATACAATGAAGATACATTGTTCATCTCAGAAATTTTTTACGATTACCGTTACTTGTATCATAGTTTATAACAACTAAAAATGTTTTTTATTATTAATTTTACCTATTTAATATTCTAATACATAAATTATTATAAAATTTAAGTTTCAAAATATTTTTAAAAATTTTACTTGAATTTATAAATATTTACTTTAATTTATAATTTTTTAATGGGATAACAATATCAAAACTAAATACATGTACAAAGATATCACAAACATAATTCAGTATACTAACCAACCGAAACATTAACTTTTTTATATTATTTAAATATACTGAATATTTTACAAGATAAATGTTCTTTTTTAAAATTAATAATGTGGATAGACAAAATTATTCACCTTAATACATTCATATACTTTACTAATGAATGTATTTTTAGGAAAAGTATAGAAATAGAATTTCCTAATGTTTATGATGATCTAACAAATTATATATTTTGAGATTAAAGAGAATAATGAATGCAATATTTTTATTAAAATAAATTATTTTTAAATTAAAAATTTTAAATTAATTTATATTATTATCTTGATTTTTTTATATAAATTTTTATTTACACTTATATTATTGAAAATTAAGAAATTGCTTATTATGTTCGTTTACAATTACTTTAATAACATAAGAGAAATCTAAGATATTGTGTATATTATTAGATGTTTTTATTAATATTTTTATAAATAATGACAGGGTTGTATAATAAATGGTTTTATAAAAATTACAATAAAGTTTTTTTAAATAAGATTATTAATGATTCATTGTACGATAACTAGATATTATGATTTTAATTTAATTCATTTCAAAATGCATCTATTGATTAATTAATGTATAGGTCGAATTCTGTATATTTGGAATTAATTTTTTGATGTCACTAATTAATTATATATTTTTATTACTAAGATACTAAATAATATATCTTATCATATGCTTGATATATTAAACCAGATACACGTGAATATTTAACACATAAAAAATTTTTTTCGATATAATAAATTAACAATGTTAATGTATATTATATATACTATTGAGTATAATATTTGTATGATATTTTAATCAATTTAAGAAAAATTTTTTCAATATTAAAACAAAAAATTATGATCTATCAAGCAGTTGATGGTTTGTCTACATCATGCAAACGACCACTAAACGTCGGTATGATAAGAAGCTCATGTAAGATATACATTACCCAAGTGAACCTACAACTAAGCTAACAAGTAAACGCGTAGTACGAGTGAAGGTTATATTGTTCTACAAAATCCGGCATCTTTCATTTCCTCTCTGTTTTTCACGTTACTATTATTTTATTATAAATTGTAATAAGGATCATTTTATCAATTGTAATATTTTAATATGATACAACATAGTGTTATGAAGTTTATTCTATATATTTGAGGTTAATCTTAAATAAAAATTATATTAAATATATTATTAAATATAAAAAAATTATAATTATAAGAAATTCGAAAAAATTTAGATATTATAAGAAATGTTAATAAAATCTGTGCATCTATTTAATAAAAATATATCACATAAAAATTTTTTTTAATTTTGTAGTTTCTTATTAACCAAGGTATAAAAATAGTCTTTAGAAAATCCAGATAATAAAAATTGCAGAAAAAAAAATATTAATCTTGTAATCAATAAAAATACCGAAAAATGTTATTATTAATCTTATTTTATTTATTATAAGCTCTCTCTTATAAATATTATTTTGATCTTATGTATTAAAAATATAAATATACTTACATTATTATCATGCAAATGTTTTTTAGCTATTTATTTTCATTAAATATTTTTATTATTCATGTATGTTTACATGCATTATATACATTCGTATAGCGTACGTATATATTCATATTAATTCCTCCTTGCATGACTATTATATGACATTTATCGAATAACTATCACCTAGCAACCTTCGATTGTTTTATTAAAAGTAATTTCTTACTTACATTTATTCAATCTCATTTTTCTTCATCATAACTTCTTTAATTTACCAATTTGAATATACATCCTATATTGTACTATTTATATGTTATTTAAAAAAATTTTCTATTCAAAATATATCCTAATATATATTATAATTCATATTTTTTATATCCTTTCATTTATTTATTATTTCTACACAATCACACTTATAATCCAAGCAATAAAGTACTTTTTAGTTCATGAAAAAAACAGCTAGTGATACATATCAAAATTTGTAATGAATCAATAGATTCTTATTTTCTAACATGCCGTTGATGATATTCAGGGATTTTCTTTTATTTTTTGTTATAAAATGAAAAGTCTTAATTTTAACACTATAGTATCAATGGACGATTTGTAGCTAATAAAATTGTGAATAAAATACATTTTTTCACCGATTCGAAAAGTAGAAGCTGAAAAATTAAAGAAATTTTGAAATTAATTAAAAGTTTTTTAAATTATTTTATAATATTTAGAACTATAATTAATGTAAGAAAATTAAAGTAATTAATATGCGCTTTATTTGTACAAAATTTTAACTTTAACGGATCATTAGTTTCCGAGTAATACTAATGTTAATTACATTATACCAAAATTTACAAAGTTATTTTCAGCGAAACTTACATTACGATTTTAGTTTTTTCAACAGTTTTAAAAAATATAAGTATAGTACAATAAATACTGTAGCTTACATTTCGTTTAAATATTTCTGATTTTTTAAAATACGAGGATAAAGATGATCAAAAACGGTCGAGCGTATGCAATTTGATGAAGAGTGGGGAAAAAAAATGAAGGGTTAGTTAACGCCGATTTCACTTATATTACTAAATATTACAATTCCCTGATTTTTATTCTCCCTACTCTTCATCAAATTGCTTGCGCTCGACCGTTTTGGTTATACTTATCTTCATATTTTATGCAATCCGAAATATTTAAACGAAATTAAAAATACAGGATTCGTTGTACTACAATTATATTTTTTAAAACCGTTAAGAAAACTAAAATCGTTCGGTGCATTGAGCTGCAAATAATATCATAAATTTGTGTGTAATTTAATTATCATTAGTATTACTCGAAAACTAATAATAATATCAAGCTAATATTATGTACAAATAAAGTGTATGTTATTCATTTTAATTTCCCAAAACTAGAGTTCTAAATATTAAAAAAAGTTACAAATGTTTTAATTAATTTAAAAATTTTCTGATTCTTGGAAAATTTCTAAGCTTTTAATTTTTCGATCGGTTTATAAAAAAATTAATTTTATTTACATTTTTATTAGCTAAAATTTCCCATAGATACTATAGTGTTAAAATTAAGACTTTTCATTTTATAACAAAGAAATTAAAATGCATTTTTTCTCTAAAATTGTTAATAAAAAAAACCCTGAATATCATGAGTGACATTTTAGAAAATAAGAATCTCTTGATTTTTTCACGAATTCTGATATGCATCACTAGCGGCTTTTTCTCATGACCTAAAAAGTGCTCTATTGCTTGGACTATTATAAATACAAGTTTAAAAAGTAATGCATATTTATTAAGATTATTTAACGAAATTAAAAACAATAGAAAAATTATAAACATTGTAATTTCATATCAATAGTTTAAGTAATTATTTTTTTTTTTAAATTTAGATATAATATATTTAAGAGATAAAAAAATTATAAATAATTATATAATATATCAAAAATATTTAAATATAGAATTTCAATTTATTGAATAGTAATTATTCTAAATAATAATTAAATTATTGTATATATAGTAATAGACATCGTTAAAGTACTTAATAAAATTCTTAATCATCAAACTTTAATGTTATATTGTTTATGATCAAAATTAAAATTGTTTAATGATAATAATAAAATTTATGAAATTATCACATTTAATAATTTCAAATTACTTTTAAAATAATTGTCTATATGTACAATATGTATGTAATTCAGTAATTACATACATATTGTACATATAGACATATTATAACATTAGGAAGTAAATATTATGAATTATTATTTAAGTACATTTTCATTTTACAAATATCGATATGCTCTTCAGTTTTAAAAGCCTAAGAATAAGTAGAGGAACAAATTATCTATGTTTAGCAAATATTCGAAAAATATCATGAATTTAAACACGTGCGCTTTTAATATAACTCTGTATAGTGTTATGTTTTCAAATAATGCCTATTTTTAGTGATTCGTTTTACGTTTTGGGAGCGCTTTTAGGTGTTGCTAGTGTATATTTAGCACCATATTCGATTAAAATTAAAACAACAGACAGAAAAAGTAATGGAAAACATAATTAACAAAAATAAATTTATCTAAAATAATATTTCGGAGTTGAATATGATTGACTAACGGTTTGAGTATAATGAATTAAAGATACATTTTTATCATGTGTTTTGGAAATGTAGACGATTTTATCTAGAATTCTATAGATTACGTGTAGTAATAATATACTTTTATTAATATAATTGATTAGTTTACAAATTTTGACTTTAATTTTTAATGTAACCATATTAATTAATAATGAGCAATTCGTATGAATATGCTTATTTTTCACAACTTATTTATTAAAAACTATGGTAAAATTTCTTAACATAGAAATAAAAAATTTATTCAATGTAACGAAATAAATGATTTTAGAAGTGTAAAAATTAAAATAAATTTAGTTCTTAATTGGAAATATATATGAAAATCAAAATTAAAAAAGTCATAAATATATTCTAGATGGAATGAAAAATGGTTCGATAATTATATTTCCTGATGCAGCTAGTATATTAATCGATGAATCAACTTTAAAACTTTATGGAGAAACAACTATAAATAATGTTTTAAGTATGCTGAAGATAGAAATTTCCAAAGTGTTGAAAGCAGAAAAATGGACGATTATTATTCCTAAAGACAAAATTTCTCTCAAAGAAAAAAATTCCTCACCGAACTTTTATGATGCTAAAAGCCAATTTATAACACGCAATACTGACGTAATATTTAACATTTTTTAGTTTTATATATTTTTTATTTTACAATGCACAAATTTAAAGAATTACGAACTTTATTTCAGGCTCGGTTAGATCCATTACAAATGAATAATATTCCAGACGATCGTACAGAATACAAGGAAATACCGAGTCATCTATTTTCTGCAACTAATTCCCAGCAAGAAAAAACAAAAAAAAATTTACATAAATTTTGTAAAGGTAAAATGAAATTAATAAAAAAATTATAGTGGACCAAACATTATAATAAATTAATTAATGACAAGTTGTTTAACTAAGTATAATAATTTAATATTTTGACATTATTAATTTTACTTCTAAATAAATTTCTTTAAAAATAATAAGCTTAGAAATATAATAAAATAGGAAAAGTGGATTTAAATTTTTTAGCAAGATTTCGCTACTTTAACAGTGTTTTCATATACATATTTGCATACTATTTTTTCAATATTTTTAAAATAAAATAATGTGGGTATACAATGTTATAATACAAATATGGAAGTTGATTAAAATTGTACTATTTATAAAGACATGACTTATAATTAATAAAAAGACTATAAATAAAGTATTTGAACATTAATTTGGTATTGCATAATTTTATATCTAATTTTTTGTTTTATTTGCAGGAATTGAATGTTTGGATGCTTCAAATGATAATAAATACATACATCTTCCAAGGCAATCGACATTTATAAATACTAACTCACATAAACAAGCCAAATATGTTATATTAGGCGAAAATACTTTAGAACAACTTGAAACTTTTACAGCAGATTCTGATTATAGTGTTATAACTGTTGAGAATGATAATATCCAAATTAGTTTAAAAAACTCAAAGAGTTCCCTGAATAGACTATTTGTAGGAGTTAAAAGTTTTTTAGGCTTTAAAAAGAATATACGGAAAAAAAGCAATAGTTTAAAAACTAATTATAATAAAAGTAAATATAAAAATAGAATTAGATATCATTCTACATAACTATTAATTTAACAATAAACATTTATTGTCATTATAAACAGAAAATCGATAAAAGAAGATTTTGATGTTTCTAGATTTTAATTCTAAAAGGTACTAGTTTTATTTCTTAAAACATTGTTTTTATTATTATGCTTAATTATTAAATTTCAAAATATAAGTTAAAAATTTTAACAATTTTATTTTTTACAATTTTATTTACTAAATTATACATAAAAACATTAAATAATTTTCATAAGGAAAGTAATTTAAATTATGACTTCATATTACTAAAACAAAAAAGAAATATGTAAATTCTTTAGAATTATTATTGTATGAATTTATGATTTAATTATGTTAGTATTTTGTTATTTTGTCATACCAATTTATTAAAATTTATTTTTAATCTTAAATTGAATGAATTGTATAGATAATATTTGAAATACGGTTATTATACTCATGTTTTATATGTATAGTTTTGATTTCTAATTATATAATTAATTTATTTTTTATTATTTTTTTTTCGTACAAAATTTTGTTTTATGCAATTCGAATTTATTAAGTAAAACTAAAATATTAATGTTTAGATTCTTTTTATCACAAATTCTTGACTAATTTTTGATTAACATTTATTTTTAATAATCTTTTTCATACTTTTTTTTATTAAAATATATTTTTAAATAAAATAAATATAAAATTTTAAAATAAAATTTATAAAAATATAAGTACTTCTATTATTTTTACTATTAGCTATGAAAATTATATATTATAAATAATAAATTTAATTAATAGAATTCAGATAACAAAATTAAGCGTTAAAAATTATTAAAAATTAGGTATGTATTATTCAATTTGTAAATCATAACTGTAAGCTACAATATAAATATTTTGTAAAATACTAAGAATATTATCAACAGTAATAACTTCGATATTATGACTAATCTCAATGTTTATAAAAAAAAAATTGTACTTTTTTGTGAAACGTGAGGTGCAGCATTTTTTTTTTAGATCTACATTTATTAATAATTTTTTCTATTTCTAAAATAATAAAAATTCTTAAAAAAATAATGTATTTCAAATTAATATAAAAAAAATAAAATAGTTATTTTTAAAACAATGGTATTTAAATTATTTTTAATTGAATCATAAATACAGTTTATCCCATTGTACTTATTAATTTTATGAAGTGAAGTAGATTAATATTTTTTAACTAAAATGTATTCTTAATCTGAATAATATGTAAGTTTTTCTAGTTTTTTGAAAAATTTTTCATAATAAAAATATATTTGAAAGTAATAAATATTGTTTTTTATTATATAAAGATAAAATTTCGGTAAAGAAATACGTAATTTATCACAATAAAGAAAAAAAAAAAATAATTACACTTATTTTATATAAATATAAAAGCCTTTAAATATCTAAAAAGTGTTGAAACAAAATGAATGAATCATCTTAACAGTAAATTAAAATAAAATAAAATAATGATAAATAAAAAAAAATTAATTTTATTCAAAAATCGAAACTTTCTATATAAACTTTATTGGCATTTACGTTTAGAACTAAATCTATAACAATGATTTTTCGCATGTCTGATCGTATACATAAACATTTTTATATGCTTAGTTTAGGAGGACCTTTTATGGGTTACTTTTGCTGACAAGGTCAAGAAGTCCGGTACTCTGTCTCTCTCTCTGTCTCTCTCTCTCTCTCTCTCTCTCTCTCTCTCTCTCTCTCTCTCTCTCTCTCTCTCTCTCTTTCAGTCTCTTTCTCTCTCTTTCTCTATGTGAGTATTTATAAGTAAATAATTTAAAATGAGATCGAAATCATACAAGTACCATGATATATTTGTATACAATTTAACCATGTTTCTTCTCACCTACCATTCTGACGATTGACGCATCAAGGATAAAATAAGCAACAGCCTGAGTAATAGGACGATTTTCAAGGGCACCGTTGATAGCTGCGCACGAAAAGAAGCTGCGGAAAAAAATTATTTATTACGTGAAATTTCCTTGTTCTTGCATGCATTTCGAGGTGAATATTATCAAAGAACGGGATATTTGATAATATGTAAAAATTGTTGATTATGGAATTAACATTCAATTATCATAATTGTCAGTAGTATTTGTTAAGTGTTTAAATATTATCATACTAGTCTGTCATTTACAATCATTTCGTAAATATAAGCAGCTGCAGTAGAAAATAATTTACCTTTAAGCCAATCAATGGTATCTAGTCTGATAACTTACAGATCATTCTTATATCAGTTTGCAATTATAAAATATTTGTATGAAAAACAAACACGAACATGTAATAACATGTGAAAGTTATTAAAAATTATATATTCATGTATTTTAATACTCTATAATATAAAAAGTTCTTATCCTTTCTAATAGCTAACAATTATAATTTTCAATATCAATTAATTTTCTAGATCAAATTCTGCTTTTTATTGTAGGAGGTACAAGTTTTAATGAAGTACGTGCAGTTGCTACAAGTAAAAAAATGTTTTAAAGCAAATACAACATTGTTTTAACTCAATATTATTTAATACTATTATAAAATTAATACATATTACATCGTAAATATTGAATCAAAATTCATAAACTGTAATGAGATAATAATATTTCAATCAATTTTGTTAAATATTGAAGATTAAATTTGTTTAAAATTCATATTTGCATAAGATGTATAAAATTATATCAAAATAAAAAAATTTATTAACAAGTATAACCTGTGTTAAATATATTAAGACAATTGTGTTTTCTTTATATTTAAAATGAAAAACATGACAATTATTCTATATCTGTAAAAAAAAACAATAATATTTTAGTAATTTTTAAATAAATAATTTTTTAATTATGCATCTGATAATAATATTATAGTTTTTTTGAATCGTAAGTAAATAAATTCATATATAATAAAGTTAATTAAATTAATTTTATATATTTTAGTTCAAAGTAAATTTATCTGATAATTAATTTATTTTTTATTTATTTTCTTCTTAATATGAAGTAAATATATTTTGTTATATTTTACACAATTTATGTTTAACAAATACTTATATTAAAGTATATTATATTAATATATATATTAAATTACATAGAAATTGTCAATTTTACTTGAAAGATAAATGAAATATAATTTAAAAACGTTAATATATGAATCAGATCATGCAATATATTTCATATGTATGTTGTTGATTATGTTTCTTTGAAATAGAATTACTTACAAATTTAATTAGAATTTTACTATATTCAAATTATGTTCACTAATAATAAAGCTATAAATTATTATTTAATTTAAAATGCATATATAAAACATTTATTGTATTATATAAAATTAGACATTTATATATTAAATTTTTTTTTGATACTTTTTGTAACAATATATATTTTGTTAGATACTCAATTATTTATAAAATATTTAATTCTCAATATATTCTGTATTATTATGAAAAAAGTTTAATATTAATTGCTTTTAATTTTATGGTATACACATTGGCTCAACTTTTTTTAACATAATGAATTGTCTAAATATTGAGTTTTTAATAAAATTGTGTAATAATTAAATATAAAAGTAAAAATTAAGAAAATACAAAAATGAAAAATTGTATAATTTACAATTTCAATTAATTTAGTAATTTATTAATTATACAATTTGTTTATCTATTACAATTTCTTATTTAAAATTATTTTAGCAATTTTATTCAATTTTTAAAAATTATTATTGATATATTTATATATTATATTATCTGATATCCATTGTAATTCTACAATTTTTTATTATTGATTCTATTATTTTATTTTTATGTTAAATGTTATTGATATTAGATGATATTAATTAATATCATTTTTTAATATTTTTTTAATTTTTTTACTGTTCATTATATTTCAAATAATGTTTTAATATCAAAAATATCGTTTAATATATTTTAATATATTTTATATACTAAATTAAATGTATTCCTAATTGATAATAAATTTTTAAAAAATTTTTGACTATAACATCATACCTTAATGTCAAATGAAGTTTCAAAAAATTCATTTTTTATAAGTTAAATACAAATATTTTACAATAGTAACTAATAAAATTCATATGAATTATTCTTAGTAAAAAATTGTTGATATACATTGTATTATAATATTTATAATTTTCAGAATTATTTGATTCTTTTCAATATTTTTTAACGATAATGTTTCCATTAATACGTTTTTATTGTATTTATTGTATTTATGTCACTTTAAATACTACAATTTACAGATTTAAATAAAATTAAAAAAAATTAAAAAATTCAATTATTATTTTTATCTGTAATTGAATTGTTATCTACGTGAATACTTGTTAAAATTTACTTTATTAAACAAAAAAATTTTTTTTCATATTTTTATAAACTAAGCAAATAGATATATTTGACCAATAAAAAAACAATAAACATTTTTGTACTGTTTTCTTCGTCTCAATTATATTTTTTTCTATTCGCTATTACTTTTTGAACTATTACTACATTATAATTGTTTTGTATATAAAAAATTTTAATTTAATCATATGTTTGTACGATTTATTTAATATTTCTTAAAAGCATTGGTTAGTTATTAAGGAAAGTTATTAATCACTAGTAAATCTCGATTTAAAATATCATATTCGTGTTTAAAAACATAGTAATATAATCTCATCAAAAAATTTTCGATATAAAGTGAATTAAATGTTATTTTATTATTTTTAAATATTCTTGTAATTGTTATTAGTTTAAAAATAATGTTAATATACAATCTTTTTAATATAACGTAAATATCATAACATTAGCATACATAAAAAAATATATAAAGTGAATTAATATAATTTTTTAAAACAAATTTAGGACATAGTTTATATTTTATATTTAATAAATTGAATATTGTATATTTAAAAAAAACACATAAATAAATTTTTAATAATATAAGTATTATGATCATATTTCATAATAATATCACAAAAATTTAGTTCACGAATAATTATCTAAAAAAAAAAAAATAATGTTTGAACAGAGAATTCTACTATAAAAATAAAAGATATATTTTACATCTTAAGTGATTTATCCCTGACTGTCATTTGATTTTTATTTATCACTCAGAAAAATAAAAAGATAATTTTAGGTTCTACTTTACTCGACTCGAAGAAACAACAACATTAAGTCCCTCATTGAATAATACTTATCTTATACTTTAACCAGTCGTACTGATCGTCTAAGATGTCAAGCGAAATATATGATTGAGAATGAAGTTTTTCTATTCATCTCTCCAAGGACTTACGAACATTTCTTTTACTTATATTTTTTATATAACTTATTTATTAATTATATCCACAAAATATGTTGAAATATTATCTCTAGAGAAATTTAATTTAATGTCTATCATTTTTATTAATTTCACATGATAAATAAAAGAAATTTTGTTTACATAAACTTCGATTACAATATAAATACTTTTTAATTGTATAACTTATAATAGCGTGTTTTTATTCAGCATTTTATAATTCAGCCTAAATATAATAATAACCGTCAATTATTAAAAACGTGCACCATTATTTTAAAATTAAATAAATCGTTTTCTGATGGACTTTTTATGTTGGAGAAATTTTCAATAAGGAGTAGTGAATAGAAAAATTACATAAATTATTTAATAAAAAATAATAAAAACAATTGTAGATTTCATTAGATTTTCAAAACACATATGAAGTAAATACTTTTATATACAAATATATGATATTTCATATAAATGTATGTACATGATGTAAATATATTCATGATATAAATATTTATAAGTAAAATGTACATAATTTTATAAAATTTACATAACATTATAAAAACAAGTTGTTCAAATTTTTTCAAATAAAATGAAATAAATATAATTATATTTTACGATTTTGTTATCTAAAAGTTAACTTTTAAGTTTAGTTTTTTCAATTTAATTTTGAAAATTTAAAAATTGTTACGGAGGCAGCTGAATTCATTTGAAAAATTATACATGAAAAAAAAAACGAATTTAGAATATTTAATGTATATAATCATTATTATTATTTTAATCTAACACAAAATAAAAAAAATATATAGTAAAAAATTTTTGTTATATATTTATATATAAATATAATGATAATTTTAATAATAATAAAATTATTAAAAATGATACCAAATTATTAATAATGATAAAAAATAAAAAAAAAAAAATTTATAATAATCATCGATAGTAATAAGAAATAATAATAAGTAATTTTAATAATATGTAACTGTTAGACTTAATAACACCTATAAAATTAACATAAAACATTAGGATAAATAATTAACAATAATAATTAATCATAAAAAAATTGTAATTTATTTAATCTAAATATTCAGAAAATGAAATTTAAAATCAGTTTTCAAAATTTAGCTAGTAATATAAATATACATATTAAATAAAAAATTCTATAACAAATTTAATGGGTAGTTTTAGTGTTTTTAAAGTATTTAATTTTTTATTAATAATACACTATTAAAAAGTTAAAAGCTATTTTTCAAAAAGTGAATATTAAAAAATTATTTGATTTAATTAAATTCATATAACTTTATCGGAGATATTATAAATTGATTAATGTACATAACAAATAATTTAATGCATTATTGTCATCTAGAGTTCTAATTAATAATTTTTACAACTCTCATATACATCTTAAAAATTGCAATAGATTATTATCGTTTACATATTTTAACTATATAATACGAAACATCAATATTCAAATTAAAATTATTATTAAAACTAAAAAATAATTTATTTTATGTATAGAATGGTAAAGAATAAAAAAATCTAATCGTAAAAATGTTAAATATAAAAAAACAATTGATAAAAATCAATTAATAATTATTATCTATGATGATTAGTATAATACTTAGTCAAATTATTTGAGGTTCAATAATCTGATAAAATAATCTGCTTAGGTATATATGTATATATATACAAATAAAATATATATTTTTTTGCATTAATTTTTTGTTAATTAGAAAATTATAAAAATGGGAAGTGCATTTAAAAGGAAAGCATAAATAGAACTCAATTAAATGTTTTACTAGTCAAAACAATGTAAAGTATTCACATATTTTATTGCAATTAACAATCATGAATTAGTTTATAAATTGAAAATAGATTTTCGATTTGAATAATGTTTATTTGCGAATGTCAGAAATATTTGTTTATAATTATAATCTGTATAGTTATTTCTATGAATTATCATAAACGTTGTAGCCAAGGAGTCGATCCCCCAATGACCAATAAAATGTTTAATCTAATTTATTATAATTACTATTATTGCATACAAAGAGTTGCGTGGGAGTGGCTGCAGAGAAAAACTTTCAAGGTGTTGTCATCATAAGCACAAGATGTGATGATTATCGAAAAAAGAGAGGTAGTTTAAGAAAGAGAGAAAGATAAAGAGGCGCGAAACGTCCGCGTGCAAAAAGCGTGTAAAATGCATACGATCGTATTATGAAAACGCGAAAAATCCCGCGCTGAAGAAAAAAGTTGATCTGCATTTGAGATCTGGAAGGTGTGTGACTTTTTGCCCGTGGGCATGTGTATATTTGAATAAGTGAATTGGTATTACGTGAACTTAATTAATAGGAAAACATGACTTTTCATCATAATATTGATAATTATGTCGTATTTGTCTCACGGTAATGGCATTATTCATAATTTATTCAATTATTTATATTCGAAATAGATAAAGATACATTCTAATTAGTTTTTAATTTAAAAAATTTATTTAACCAATGTTTTTCTTTTTTTATTTTTCCATCTTATGCGAATGGATTAATAACGTACTATATGTGTGAATAATGGCTTACAGGCAAAATTTATACGAATGACTATATTTAAATATTGAATTTTTACTATTCCTCGAATTACTATAAAATTTCTTATTGTCCGTATTTTTCTTTTTATATATTATGATTTTATTTAGAAAAATCCATTATTTATAAAAATAAAAATATACGATATAATTCAACTGTATGGATTATTATTCTGCGGTTATATTAAATATACATGTTAAGAATATGTTTATTTCAAATATAGCTAGATAAATGAAGTTATAATTGAAAATGAATATTTAAAATATAAGCTATCGAAAAATATGATTAATGTTTATTTTTAATCAGGAATAATAATGAAAATTCTGAATTGTTTTACTTTACCCTTATAGACTATGTACTATTATTGATATATTCTAAAAGTTATCATATAATTAATAAGCAACTATTGTTTGAAAAAAATATTAATATACTCTATAAATGATTATTAGTGCATATTTTAATAATAATTATACATTTTTTTCTTAAATAAATGAAAAAAAGCATACATATAAAAATTATTATTTTAATAAATATACAAATATATAAAACAAATATTGAATTATTTACACAAAAATTTAGTTCAAGATTATACTTGACCAATACAAGATATGTACTTCACATATACATTCTTGAGATAATCAACAGCATAAAAACATGTACTTTTATAATAATTATTTTTTCGGTTTTATATTATTTTAAATGAGGTTCATTGAATTCTAAATTAAATAGAAATTCAAAATTTCTTATTAAATAAGAACATTTTTGTTAATCTTCATAAAAATTGAATACTTAATGTAATTAATAATTTCTTATATAATAATTTTTAGAAATATTAAATCAATTTACAAATAGTAATGATAATAATGATAATCCATAACGAGCAGTATAAAATTTAAGACAAAATTTTTCTATTATAAATATAGATATTTAATTATTAAGAAAATTAAAATTTATATGAATGATATTTTTATTATGTAATATAATTTTATGTATTTTTGCAATATTATACATAAAATAAATAAAAATTTCACGTATTAATAAAGACGAAACAGGAATGAAATAACCAGATTATTTTGGTTATATTCAGAGAGCCAAGAATATTTTTTTTTATTATATGTTAAAACTATTGCTTAATAACTTTTTTATAAAATTAACTTATTAAAATTAGAAATTTCAATTAAAGAATATGTAAATATTTTTATTTCTGATTAAAATATTTATATTTGATTAAAGAAAAAAAAAATATTTATATATAATAATAAACAATGAAAACGAATACTTGTAGTAAAAATTGTTTATTCGCAATAACATTTGGATATAATTTGAAAATTTATATTTGACATATATATATTTATTAAAGTATTAAAATTAATAAGCATATTTACATAGTCTATTTTAAAAGTATGGAGGTTATTTTTTTTGAATCCACTATATGTAGGGATTTTGGGAAGTTGGGAAAATGTGCGGTAGAATTGTTTTTTAATTTGTCCCTTTATTTTTATCATTACGAGTAGTATTTGTAATCGCGCGAAATATGTTTTTCAATCTTATAACACGGCGTGATGAAGCAACTACTGGAATATTACTATGTAGTAAAATTTTGGTTTAGGACTTGTTAAAAACATTGTGGAATTTTTTAATGAAGATCAAATGTTAAAAAATTTTTAAGGGTAACTCTATACATGTATTGATAAATTTTCATCGATTATCCTGGTACTTAAATGACGGCTTGAACTCAGATTTTCGTGTAGAATCGATGTTAATTAGAGTTAGAATCGATTCGGACTATTTTTGTGGATTCAGAATAAGGTTTATCGGTGACATTTAAAGCCTTATGCGATTTTTCTACTTGCGATTTACATGTAATTTTTAAAACTTTTTTAAAATTTAAAAGTTCCTAAAGAAATTTATCAAGCAGCAAACAAATTTTTATTGCATCAAGCTGTTCCAACAGTCGCGTTATCTGGTTGTTTTACAAAACTAAAAAATCCTTCGCACGAAAAAAAATCCTCCTCCTTCTATTGAATGAAAAAAAAAACTTTCATCGTTTAATTCAATATTTAAAGATGTTATATTATCATATACGAGAATCTTAAAAATTTTATAAAATATAAAATAATATTAACTTTTACTATTATTATTTGTATAATTACATATTGTAAACAAGCAATAATGTGTAATTCTAAATTTATGTATTCAATCATTTTTTTCTACATTTATATGTTATATCAATAAATTAAGCATTTTTAATAAATGAGAACTGGGAATGTAAGTAAGATTGTTTTCTTTTTTATAAAATTCTCTAATATTTCATTCATTATATAAATGAAATAAAATCTTGTATACATTTTATTAATTTTATTGTACAAATTATAAAAATATAAATATAAACTATAAATACAATATTTTAACGTACATACTGTAGATTACTTATTTTAAATACAGATATAATTACAGTTATTAATCACAAGTTATGCATAATTAAATATTATTATTAATACATTTTTATTTTTATAATAAAAAATAAAATTTTAATTAAAATTTCTCTATATGGTATATATTTATTCAAATTTTATCTTTTCAATTCAAATGAATCTAAAACAACGATTTTTATGAATAAGTAAAAATATAAGAATTCTATTACACGTATTAAAATGATTTACTCAATTATTACCATTATAATTAAAAATACAATATATCATTTGATGTGAAAATTTATTTCTTAGAAAATGTACATCTATTAATATATTTTTACAGAATTAAAAATAATAATAATTCATAACGTTTCATATATTTCTATAAAAAATTAGTTTTGCATTTATAATTATTAAACTTATATGTATCATCTTTCTGTATATTAATTTCATATGTATATAAATATTAATTTCGACTCTCATTAAAAGTAAAGAGTTCATAAATAAATTACATATATTGTAAAGTATGTTAAAAGGTAATGTAGAACATTTACATTATTTGTTTTTTTTTTTGTTTTATAATTTAATTTCTTTATGAGAATAATTTTCAAATAATTAGGTTATAAAAATTTATACCTATACGAGTTGTAAGTTGTCAGTTTATCAGAATTTTCATTTAATTCATCAGATTTATAATATTTAATTTATACATTGATTAATAAAATTTTTATGGAAAATCTATTGTATTAAAATAAAATCTAAAAAATTTAGTTTTCTTTATTAAGTCAAAAAGATTTTATTAAAACATAAAACACTTCTTAATTACACAATTTTTTAAAAATATTTTTAAGGATTTTTATAAATTAATAATTTTAAAACGATAATAATTTTTTAATGTACACATATATGCATATCATATACTCATAGATATTGAGCTATGTTAGGTAAAAATATATATATATTTCTCTACAAAGTTAATTCTATTATAAAATAACACATGAAATATATTAAAATTATTAAACAGCTTCTAAATTTTGAATACAATAAATTTATTAATTAAGTATACATCATATTTTTATGAAATTGTAGAATATAATAAATACTATAAAATGTATAAGTGATGAAAAAATATGTATTTTTTTTTTAATTCTTAGATGGTGAATAGAAATTTCATGAATAATATATTAATTTTTAATTTGCTTTGTATATGTAGTTATTTATATTATATTTTTTAGTTTTTTCGATTTCATTATTTAAAATTTTGTTCATGTTAAAAAATTATGTATTAAATGCATAACTCTTAAAAGCATGTCCACACGGGCAGGCACACATGCACGTATGTTCATACACATATATGTATATTTCTCTTGATATCAAAAGCAAAAACAATTTTTAACTAAAACATTAATTTCTAATCAATTTTTATGTAACCAATAAATTGATAATTCATTTGTTTTATAAAATATCTTTCTTTTAATGAATATTGAATAAAAATTTAGCAGAAGTGGACCACATTAGATTAAAATAATTGAGTGATTGCTCTACTTTGAATATTTTATTTTGATTCTAAATGATTGAATATTAGATTTAACTAGCTCAGTAGTTTTCTCCATTTAAATTTACTTATACTTTCCTTTACCCTATGCTCTATACAGTTTTAGTTTGGATATGGATTCATCTTACTTAATATAGGTAATTAGCCCTATTATTTTGGAATTTACCATGTCGCATATTTTTGTATAGACTGCCTATTTATTTTTCAAAAACATGTATTGCGCCATACTTAATTTCATTAATATTTAATTTCGCACAAAGTAAATAAATAGAAATAAAATCGATAAAGAAACAAATAAATGTGAATTAAATATGAATGCAATCTTATCTTTTAAAATTTCTATGCTCGTTTAATAATTGTTGGGGTGCGAATTGGGTAAAGTCTGTGGAAGAGTATCGACCACCTTACTTACAACGAAGAGCGGTAAATTGCTAATAAATCTGATCTGCACAGTTTGCGTGGGTAGCCAATTAACCGGGAAAGTAGGGTTAAGGAGTTTAAATATTACTTCATATTTCCATTATTTGAATCGAGGTGATTTGATAATTTATGTCAGAAGAATACGTAAATTAGGTGTAGTTCGGATAGTTTACCAAGAATCTAAACGCCGTGTAGCCAAATAACAATTTGAGTACATTCGACCATTAGAGGGCGTACCATTCCAATTGATCTTCCTTCGCCCGGCCACGTCAAGTCCGGAGGGGGGACGGACCCATGGAATGGTTGCGATTATTTTGGAAGGTCTACTGGGCTAATCTCTCCGTTATGTACAATATGTATTATAATATGTAAGATATAAGAAAAATCGAATGAATGTAAAGGGGGAAAAAAAGAGAGGGAATTCCGGCAAAAGTGCATAATAAAGGAAAATTTTGAGGATTACACCTTTGGTCGTAAAGTTAACAGTCCAATGAATTAGTAATAAACTTATAAAAGAAAACTAACCTTAATTTAAAATTCATTTACCCATTATTTTCTATTTAATTAGAAAAGAGCGAACAGACTCGTTAGAAGAAGCAACGATAATATTTTAATTCCAATAATACGAATAAACATTTTAAATAATTTATTTATATTTTATTGTATAAATATAATTTTATTGGTATTTTCATAAACATTTATTTATTCAAATTTAGATAAAAATTATTCAATTAAAATTAAATATTCTGAATATTCCAGTTTAGTTTTTTATTCTAATTTCTTTCAATAAAAATTATTAAGTAAATTATCAATATCAAAACTCTTCATGTAAATAAATTATGATACACTGAATTCTATTAATATATTTATACTTTGCTTTTTTATGTTATACATTTATATATAATGCATATAACGTTTTAAATAATAAATTTTATATGAATATATGATATATTATATTTTTAATTGTATAATTTATATTATTTGATTTAATTATTTTATTTATTAATAGCATTTATTTTTTTTAAGGAGAAATACGCGAGAAAACGCGCGCGCGCGTGCGTATGTATATACATATATTTATTTGATGTATATTTATATATTTCAGAGAAATATATATACATATATTTGACTATTAATATTCTTATATAAAACAATATATTTCTTACTTCATTAAAAATCAAATTTTAAAAGATCCTTAAATTTAATTAAATTAAATAAAATAAAATTAAATATCTAATAAATAAAAAAATTTACCAATCCGTTCGACAAGTTTTTAAATAAAATTAATATTTATATAAAATAAATATAGATTTTAATTTAACATTATTAATAGAGATGAGATTATGAGATTATAATAAAACAATTGTGTACAATTAAATTCATGACGTAATTTAGATATGTGATAGACATTGAAACGTTTATATAATTAGTTTAGTTATATTTGAAGAATATTAAATATGGAGAGAGAAAAATTAACTGAGAATAACAAAAAATATTTATTATTCTAGTTATTATAAAGCAATAAATTAAAAATGATATATTTGTTAATAAGTCTTTAGATGATACTAAATGTATATTAATATGTATCTATAATGTATATGCAGTATAAACAAATCATTTATCAACATCCAGTATTTGATGAAAGTTTTAGAAATAGTATTAAAATATTTAATTCTACAAACTGCAATACATTTAATAAATTTATATATTATTGGAATCATACATTAATGCATAACAAAAACAAATTACATACATATAATAACTACAAGAACATATCTCCCACTCATTTTTTTTAATCTACGTGTTTCCCTTTTTTTCCGTTTCACCGTCTCTCTCTTTTTCTCTATTTAGCGCGCGCGCTCACACACGCACACATACACACACACTAAGCTGAAGGACAATGATCTACGTGTGTGTTGTTTTATTCTGAGAAAACGACTTACTTCCCGCTTGGATGAGGTTTTCTAGTCGCACAAGAATGCATGCATATATTGGTAATTAGTTAGTAATTTTATTAAGTTTTAAATGTACTTTATATTATGAATTGGTCTTAATTAGGGAGGATGAATGATCACAAGTGGTGTTTCAATAATAAAGTCTAAATATTATTAAACAAGATAACACTTATGAAATTCATAATATTTTATCATTCTAACAATATAAATTAAATTTTTAATGATAAAATTTGATGGAAGTATTGAATTATTTTCAATGTATTTTAAATAATAAGTACAAGTTACTATATAATGCAAGAATGTAGTTTAATTAATGTATATTACGATAAAATAAAGATAAAATTATAATATAACTAATTTTACAGTTACTTTTTATAGAATTAAAGAAACATTGAATAATTAATTTTTAAATACACAAGTAAATGAATATTTTTATATTAATGAGTATTATTGTTAATAAAATTATAATGGAATAATATCAATATTCATGTCCTGCTCAAGTAAGAAATAAATAATAAATGTATGGATTATATAGGGTACTTAAGATTTACTCAATTATTGTAACACGTATATGATACATATAAACATGTTTATTATAAAAGTATTTAATTATTTGTTCAAGTAATTTATTTAATGAATGAATGCTAAAAATATATAAGCTATTTTAACTACAGAACACCCACTTAAAATCTAAAATTTTATTTACATAAAATTAAAAATTTTTTTTTTAATTTAAAAATAATATAATAAATTAACATAATTTTTTTCATTATTATACACACAAAATACAATACAAATATAACGTAACAATTAAGGTTTAATTAATACGAAACATTATATTTTATTGTTTAAATGACAATATACATACAAAGAAACTTATAAATTAATGAATAAATGATTTTTTTAATTCTTATAAATTTTAATTTTTATAATTATTGCCGTACATTTATTTCATTCAATAATATTCTTAAAAGTTTGAAAATTTATTTACATATGTTTTATTTTATCGAATTAAATCAGTATTTAATTTAAAATTATGATAATATACCTTTATTTTAAACAATAAATTTTATGAAGTCAATTGAAAATTTCTCATAATAATAATTTTAACTTATCCATTTTTTAAAAGTACTTATATTTATTGAAACTAGTTGGAAAATTGTAGTAATGATTAATAATTTTAAAAATTTTTTATACACATCCTGTAATTCAATCAGAATATATTAGGCGAAAACATTATTAAATTATTTATTCAATATTGTAAGTAATAATATATTAATTAATAATATATTTAAATTTTTTTAATAGAATTATCTATAATAATGAATCCTAGCAATAATTAAAAAAAAAGAATTATTTGTTGTTTCAATTACGGTAAAATTGGATTCATATATTATTTATGTTCAACCTTAATTTAGGACTAAAGACATTGTAAAAGGGTTACAGAATAAATAATTATCTTATAATTTTTTAGTAGTTTCTAATTTCAGACTGATATGTATTTCATGTTTAAAATATTAAATAGTACAATAGCTTTAAATATGCTATATAAAAATATAAAAATGAAATGTTTTAAAAACTATAAAACTCCCTGCATAACTTTATTTAGTTAATATTAATTTTTAAATTTAGCTCTATATGAAATTTCATATTCTTAGTATTACCTTAATTGTAGATTTATTTATTGATTACAAGGATTTTTTAATATGTAAATGTATAAAATTCATAGTTTATTGACAAATATAATCAATGAATATTTATAATTACTTATTACTATTTTTAATATCCATTATTATTCTCAATGATACACGTATTTTAAGTCAGTAAACCTTAAAAGTGTATTAATTGAATAAGATAGTGTTAATCGCTAATTTTAATTTTAATGGGATTTTAATGAGACTAAGTACATTGATAAAATAATACGTCCAAGACTTCATTTGGTGTTTAGATTATTCGCACTTGGACAGAATTATGAATTCATAGATTATTTGTATCTTTCAAAAAAAATTGATTCTTATAAGTAAATGAAAAAGATCAAGTTGTAGAAGTGCGATAGAAAAAAAATCATTGAATAATAGTTTTAGGATGCCAGGGTCAACGCCGTCAAAGCGCAGACTCATATAGACGGGTTTCTTTCTTCCGTTACTCGATATCTCTATACCTGATGACGTGGGTACGAATGAAAAATTGACTATTACCTCAGAGTAAGATACAATCATACTTTTAATTTGCGATTCATTCCTGAACTTTCTGTTTGCACATTATTATATACTCCATTACTCTGAAGGCAAAGAAAAATAAAAGCGAGTAGTAGAGGTCAAATCTCCATGTTCGTAAATAAAGTACAACTAATAGAACTTTGATAAATACATTTGTTTGCTTTAGCATTTCATTAAATATATTTCAATCAACATTTTTAATAAAATACAATTTACAGGTAAATAGTCTCGAATATTTAATATTAAAAAAATAATTTATACTTTTTATATTGAGTCGAATTTATTATGCTACTACATTAATTCAAAATGATTAAAAATTTGTAACACAACAGGCAAGAAAATAATGAAACTTTCAAGATTTTTTTTCTTAATATTAACTTTTTAATTAAAATTAAATAAACAACCAATAAAGATTTTTTAAAATAAAGGATGTTATATATTTTTTAAGTGGGTTTTCAAAAAAATTTATAATATTCTTCTGCTGCAATTGTCAACAATCTTGTTATTACTCTTATCATCATCATCATCATCATCATCATTATCATCACTTCTATTAATTTAAAGTGAAATTATTTTTATATAAATAATAAATTTACATATTTTTATAAAATTATTTAATTTATTTGGTGGTTTAATAAAGAATACCTTTTTCATATTCTTTATACTCATATTCATACATAATTGCATTTGTAGTTACCTAAAATATTTTTTTTTTATGTAAGTAAAAAAATCTAAAAAATCAGGACTTATAACGCTTACATATTTAATTAATCATAATTTAATATTTCAATTTACAATTCACATATCATAGATATTTATGAAGGGGATTTTTTTGAAATTATATATTAGTATTAAATAAGGTTATAATTAAAATATCCATCTTTTAATTTCATTAAACTAAAATAAGATAGCTAATTGCATAAATCATATGCAATATTTATGATCGATAAAAATGAATACAATAATTGACAAGCTTTTAGAATGTTATATTTAATAATTTTATGTTTATTTTATTTTTAAAAATTGTACAAAATAATTTTAATAATTATTTCATAATTTATAAAGTGTACAATACAATCCTCTTTTTTTTAGATATTTAAATTTTTTTTTTGTTTAATCTTTTTACACTAGAAATATCGTTTTATGATGTTTAAATGACTCTAAAATATTTGTAACTATCCAATCACTCAATAATCTAATGTGGATTTTTAAATAAATTACTTTCAGAAAATAGAAGAGATATTGAAGTTCCGCTTCAAATATATTTGAACCATAAAAATTTTAATAGTAAATAAAATGGAAGAAATTGGCAATGCATCATGATGTATGTATGCAAATAAATTTCTCGCCAAGCAGTTTGCGTATCTCTGGAAAAATTATAAAATTTTATCCTCCATATTATCCCTTTAAATGATGGTAAGATCCACGAGGAGATAAAGCACAGGGGAAAAGATTAAAGAAAGGAAGCACCGGAGCATATTGACATTGACCCATATTATAAAAGTCCATGCTAGAGAGCGAGAGAGAAAGAGAGAAAGAGAGAGAGAGAGAGAGAGAGAGAGAGAGAGAGAGAATAAATGTTATTGCACATACAATGTGATGCACATACGTGCAAATGACACGCGAGTTAATACATCAAGTCCCTCGATGAACATTATTTCACACTTATGCATGAAAACCGAAATCATTAACTGGACTTGCTTCATTAGCCGTGACGACAGTTTTGCTTTGATTTTCATTGTGTGCTATTTTTTGTAGTACCTTTGTGATTGAGCGATTGTCTTTTTTATAATACATACATAATTATTTGATAATCATTGTTATATTTAGATAAACGGTCAAGGTGAATTAATAAAGTAATGTATTATTTAAGACTTGTACAGTTTTTTATTGGGAAGTTAAACTTATTGTGAATAATAGAAATAATTCTTACAAGCTTTGATCGATTTTTCGTTCATAGAAACACGCATTTAAAAATATTGATTAATCAATGGCAATGCTAGGAATCATGATATATTTATTGTTACAATTGTTATGTTCTGAAATTTCTTTACCATTTTTTCAAATTATGATTTCGGTAATTTTAATATAACACAAATTTATAAAAAAATTGAAACGATATATTTGACAAATTATTTCATAAAAATATCAAAACACTAGAAGATAATAATAAAAATCTGTACAGCTGTATTAAATATAAGAAAATGTCTGCTTATTTGATCAATTTATGTTAATTTAAAATGTATATGCATGTCAATAAAAAAAAATCAACTTTTCTATTGTCAATTCTATATATATTTTTAAGTATATTCCGCTATTTTTTTTATATTTTTCAAAAAGTTTACCATATTTTCAAAAATCTTTTTGTTTAAAATTAATAGATACTTTAAACCATTAACTTATAAAATACGTATAATTAATAATATATTTAATAATTAACTTACAAAGCTATATATTATGAAATAAAAATTATTGTTTTAAGATGAAATAGCATATTATTTGGTTACACAATATTTCAAATTTTTGGCTCTGTAAAAGATTCATAAATATAATGTTGATAAATTAGATCTAGAAAGACAAAAATCATTTTAGCGGTAAAGAAAAATTTTACCAATACAAATCTATTAAACGCATTCAGTTCTAAAAATTAGGGATTGTTGATAATTTTATTGAAAGTTCCAGAAAATTTGAAATTACTACAATAAAGGAAAGATTTAATTTGAAAGATGAAATAACATACTAATATTCACCAGAATTGTAGTGGCGGTCTAATTAACGTGGAACGTATTTTCACGAGAAATGTATGATATGTCCGGGTGTTATTCAAACGAGATTGACGAGATTTCGTGCTACTGGCACCAAGTACCGAGTCCACTCTGTCATCAGTATATCCCTCTATTAGAGAGAATTTTATTTAAAACAACTGACAAAACTTTGATCCATGGCTTTTTAATAATTTAATTTTAACAATACAATAAACGAGTGTTATACGTGATAAATTCATTCTTTTAAAACTCTTTTCTACCTAATGTTACATAAACATTTATGCTTCTGAGGAAATCAAGAACTTCAATTGTATAATATTTTATGATAATATGTAATTAGAAAAACGATAGTTTACATGGATTATTAGTTATTGATCCATGATGTGCTTAACATTTCCTTATTCATATTAATTTAAGGATATGAATTTAAAAGAATATTTACCATGCATAGAAATATTACAAAAAGCATGTAATTAGTACTAGTAATTAAATTAAATATTATTTGTATTTAATGAGTATAAAATTTTTTGAATAAATAGAATAACAAATATTAAAGATTTTATTAGAAGCACAAAAAATTGATGATCTTTTTAATTATAGAGGTTTATAAATATTTTCGAACATTATTTATGTAGATAAAACAAAAAAAAATGTACAAATTATAAATATTAAATAATAAATTAACATATTTACGTTTGTGTTTTCTATGAATAAAGAAAAAGTTTGTGATAAAAAGTACTTGCAAAGTGAATTTAAAAAAACCCAAGCTTCAAGTTACATACAATGCAAATAAAAACTACTGATTGATAATTTTTATTCAATAAATAAATAATGGAGATTTAAGTAAATGTTGTTCGGATATTCAGGCGCATATGTATTATTATCTCTATATATTACATGGTTACACATGCATTATGAAAAGCTGTATGAAAATAATGAAAATTATTTCGCATTGATGAAAATAATGCAGTTAATTAATGAATATTGTGATGTATTGATGAATTGAAAATATGTTTTTGTGTCAATATGTATGGATTGATTAATTTAGAAGATACGATTTAATAAATATTTTATCAAGATTACACACGGTAAAATCTAATTTAATAAAATTCTAAAGCCTTCAAGTAAAACAGATATGTGTAGTCTGTAAACTAAATTACTGGATTTTGATTAGTATTTGTCATTTTTTAATATAAGTATTTGAATGGTTTAGTACCTTTGAAATAGCTTTGTGTCTACTTTTAAATTTAGATTTTATTTGACGAAATTATGTTCTAACTATTTTTTTAAAATATTATCAAATTATTACTTTCAAATTTTTTGTTTTTAAATAAAAAGTTTATGTTTCAGTATTTTTGAAAAAATGTTTATTATATTTTAATCAGTATAAAAATTGATGTCAGAAATTATTATTTAATCAAAAGTAGACACTTGTTTAAGAAATAAATTGCACAAAATTGTTTTATTTGTGCACAACTAAACCATTTCAAGACATAATAGTCGACTATATTAATTCATAAAGAAGTAGCTCGCTAATTTTTAGCTCTATTACGAAGGCGAGGAACGGCGAATCAATTATTGATAAGTTAGCAATACGATTAATGACAAAAATTATTAAGAAGAAGATGCGTGTTTACATTTGGATACACAATTTTAATCGAGATCGAGGTAACAATTAACTAATGACAGGTCTGAAAAAGACCGAAATAGACACGCCGAGTTCGCAGAACCAAAAAAACAAAAATCTCTCACAGATGATGCACATTTTTTCTTGCAGTACTTCTTGCAAGTTATTTCTGCTCTCAATAATTATTAAAAAATGAACAATTTGTTCAAGGATTGACGTGCGTGACAGTACATTCGTAAACGAGGGTGCAAATCGAAGATGAAAGCACAAAATATTATCAAAGTCAGCTTATCAAAGACACTGATCGCAACAAATTAGATTAAATTATATTCCCTTGATCTCAGTTTATTTGATTTATGTGAATTTACCTGCACTTCATATCAGAAAAGCTCCATTTACATCTAACATTTTCTTCAAGACACGAGAATAGAAAACCTTTTACCGAGCAGTTGACGTCGGGAACAACGCGTACGTGTGCAAGGTCTTTAAATGCGTGCGATTATTATTCGCGTGAGTGCACACGCGTACCCACTTACATTTCTGTAATTAATGCCCGGTCCAGTTCCATTAATCCATTCACTTTTCACAAGGATTCGCCCAATTGAATCACCTGATTTAATTGTCACTGCACGTGTGTAACAATAATTTTCTCTCGGCTCATTTTTACGGTAACGCATTCTTATACTCGGATCATTTCCATGTCCATCTTCTTCTCCCGTCTTTTTAACTCTAACACAACTGATTTGTGACATGGTCTTATCGAACATGGCAGTTATTACTCTTTATCCACTTCTTTTAATACATCAAACTCTTGACAAAGGAAAACACTTTTGAGCAGCTTTTGATACGGACTAAAATGTGCAATTGATCAAATGCAAATTACAGTAACTTTAAGCTTTACGATAATTAAAAGGAATCTCGCACAATTGTCTAATAATTTTCAGCTTTTTTTTATTTTTAAACAAAATTATTACATGAGAAACTTAAATATTTAAACAAAAACAGGGTAAATGTATTTTTATAGCATGTCATATCATGTGTTCTAATTCAAATAAAATAAAGACATCTGCTTCATTTTATAGGTATTATAATTGGATTAATGTATATTATAATATTTAATAATATTTAAAAAAAAAATTTTCAATCAATATAAAATTATAAATTTTAATTTAATAAAATATCAATGAAAAAATTATGAATTGATACGTGTAAAATTTATATAAAATTTATGTATAAATACATGATAAATTAGATAAAGGAAGATAAGAAATACAAATTAACGAAAATTCATATTAAAAATAATTTTATAAAGCCTGAATAAAATACATACAATGTATAAATATACGATCCCTCGAAAAAATCAATTATGAAATACAAACCATTCCAAATTAAATAATTAGAAATACATGCGTTCAAAATGTAATTCCATGCATACAATATTGATAAGATAGAAAAAAAATTGTTAAGAATCACTGTAGTTGATGAATAATTCACCAAGATAACCTAATATCCATTTAAAGCAAAAACACGATAAATATTTTTATTAATCATAAATCAAATACATCCAATTTCTTTCTTATTTTATCAATATAATAGTAGAGCAGTTTTTCTAAGAATATTTGATACGTAAAAACACTGTAGAAAATATACTATACAAATAAAACAAAAAAGTATTTATGTAATTATTTCTTAATCAATCCAAAAGATTTTTTATAAGAAAAAATTATACAAGTTCTGAATATTTCATAACGTTCATCTCTAATAGTATATTAAATCGGCATAAAAAAAATCTAAAAACTTGTATGCTTGAGAGATAGAGTGCTTTTTAAAAATACTCCATTCTCCAAAGATTAAATATTATTTTTCCTAGATCAACAAATATTTCATTTATTAGTGTATGCTAAAGAACCTCAGCTCAGTTTGCTGCGATGAAAAAAATTAGAAGAGGAAAATCATTAGCAACGGTATCGCGCAAATGAGTGCGGCGACGTAATTTTTAAGCTGAGCCTCGTAAAAAGCGCAGGTAATCGAAATAAGAGAGTATCACGGGTAGCGCAAATGTGATTGGTTGACTTTGTTATACAATAATTACCATAATCGAGCCCCCATACGTCTCTGAGACATCGAGGCGTTCAAGGCTTTTTTAATGGATTGATTTGCATCGAGGAACTAATTATCACGTGTCTATTGTGTAACTGATTGTAAGGATATTAGCATTCAACTTATATCAATATCATAATATCTCGCAAAGCACGAGAAATGTAACTTTATTGCATGAAACAAAAATATAATTTGAATATTTATATAAAATAAGATATATATAATAATATTCACTAATTTCAAATGTAATAGATTCATTATTGTATTTCTCATAATATTTTATAAAAATGGTTGGCACGATTTTTATTGAGCAATTATAGTTACATATATATATAAAGTAAATTTTTTAAATATTATTTACAAAATAGGCAACCTTCTTTTCAGATCCCATTTAAAGCATTTATATAATTTTATTCTAATATAAATTAGAAAAACTTTATTGATTAAAATATGCCATAAATATATCATCAATAATCTCAATTGCTTTACAAATATTTTCTATTTTTATACTCTACTAAAAATTTTCAAATATGGTAAACTTGTAAATTTATTTATTTATTACTAATTCCCCTTTATAATAATTCCCCTTCTTTTTTAATCACGCGTTGAAAATTTATATCTAACAAAATTACAATTTTTCAAATTCAGCAAAACTATAAAAGAAATAATTAATTTTTTGCTTAAATTTATATGATTAAAATACAACATTATCTTAAGTTTTATGAATTTTTGGAAAATTTATTTATAGGTTAATATAAATTTATTAAGATACTATAAAATGGTATAGATTAATTTTCATTTTTACTAATATAATTTGAGTATAATATAATATATGGTATATATTATATATACCGTATAAAATATTTTAATTTATGTGTATATATAATGTATATATACACATATAAAATATTATACATAGACAAACATTTCTATGTACATATATATATATACATATATACACAATGCGCTTATGCATGTACAAATATCTTATACAATTATACAAATATAAATGGTTAATTTTATAAATATAAATGGTAATTCCACTATAAAAGCTAATTTACGTTATAATTAATTACAAATAAGTCGTAAAAATCTCATAAATTTCGTAATTTACGACGTATATTTTAATCAGCATTATAATAATTGTGAATGCATAAGAGTGAAATCATAATCAGATCTTCAATATTTTCAATTCCAGCAACTCAAATATTTAATAAGTAATACAATAAATATAAATACTTTGCTCTAAAGTAATAATATCAAATTAATATATTTCGTTATGTCATAAAAAAATTGTAACAAAATCATTCAGAATAATGTTGTTCAAGAGAAAAATGATAAAGCGCATAAATTTTTTTGATCATGTGTTATATAAATAATTTTAATTTAACATGATATAAATTATTATATATATTTTATCACATTCAGCGTAATAAAAATTTTAATGATAAAATTAAAGAGTAAAAACAATGTAAAACAGATATTTACATAAACTTTATTATAAAATTTTATACATTAATTTTATTAATTTCTGTTCATTCTTGTATGAAGTTTACAATTTTTTTTTAATTTAATGTTTATAAAAATATTCCTTAAGTATATACGAATTAAGACTTAGATTCAAATATAAAAAATATACAAAAATAACTTAACTTAAAAATGTAAATTAAATGAAATTTATAATTTTCTTTGATTTATTCTATAGCTTCATTAAAATGAATGTTCAGTATTATATTTTATAAAATTACATATAATGAAGTAGTTTATAATATAATTTTAGCTCTAAATAAAATCTTATAATAAAATACAATTTTCGGTATTTCAATAATATTATAACAATAATGAATGCACAATAATTTTATTAGATATCGTTTAATATTTCACATTATATTTTTTGCATATCTTTTTTTTTAATAAAAACGTTTTAATAACTCTCAATAGATAGATATCTAAACAATTTATAACTTCAATTTTTTTAATTCAAAGTTGAATTATGTACTTTATACTGTAAAATAAAATTTTATAAATGTGTAGGCTAAGAAAAGCACTCTCTTTTATAATAAAATTTCTTATTATTTTTTATTAAATTGATTACAAATATTAAAATATATTTGTTCATGATAAAAAAAAATTATTTATATTTTACTTTTAAATTAAATAAATTTATAATATGTCTTATCAATAAACAATTTAAATTTTATTTATTACACACGTTACGTTACGTTAAATTTTTAAGTTTCATTATTATTAATTTTACTTGTAAAATAATATTTTTATATAAATAATTATATAGCAAATTATTTAAATAAAAGGTGATTGATAAACGTTTATTTATGAAAAATAAAATAATAATTTTACGTAATCACTTCTGTTTGTATGTTATGCATAGTTTAATAAAAAATCTTTTTTAATAATCACTTATTAATCGCTTTTTTATTTATTAATAATTAATTCTAATTAATGTATAAAACACTTAGCTTTTAATTTGTAATTATATAAAATTTTTTTTTTTCTAAACATAAAAAATCAAATTGATTACTGATTTCAGTATCTTTTCGTTTTCAACTTTCAATGTGATTTGTAAAGTTTGATTGCTTAGTTGATATCACAACTATACATAAAAATATAAATATTTGAATACATATATCTTGCATTGTAATAGAACATTCTATCTCATCGTAGATAAGCGACCTTGATACACGAAAGTAACATTGGATGTGACAACTCATTTTGTTTTACGATTACATCCTGACATAAAGCCAATGATCTATGATTTGTTTTTTATTTATAAAGTTTAGAGTAATATGGAAATTATCATTGCTTTAAATAGTGTAACATGAAGAATACCCATTTAACTTTAAATTTTAATTTTACTGTACAATTTATTGTATTTTTTTTTTAAATAAAGAAAACATGTAGTATATTTGGTTAATAAATAAACATATCAATTCATGTATGATTTAAATTTCACTATGAAAATATTTATGCATTACATTCTTGTATTGATAAATATTTATTTTTATTTTTTATTAATTATTAATTATTAAAATATTATTAATTATTACTTGAATTATCTATTAATAATTATTAAATGAACAAAAACAGTTACTTTTAATTGTGTTTAATTGTCCTGCAAAATTTGTGTCAAAAATTATTATTCCGAGTTTAATTCTTTTTAATATTATTTCTAAAAGAAGCTGTGACAATATTTTTTGCTGAATAATGTATATATGTATACTATTTTGCATAGTTTGTTACTTTTATAATTTATAAACCAGTATAATAGTAATAAAAGTAACTTTATATATCTGTATCCATATTTATAATTATATTATTTTTCAATTTCATATAAAATAGTTCTCTTTATATCAGTTTGGGTAGTATAATTGTGCTCAAGACATTCATTTAACTACGAGATGAATAAGATATTCGTACATAAATAGATATATAATGAATATGAAAAGATAAAAAGGACGAGCGATTACTGTTATTATAAACTTTTTCAAAAATTATCTAGGAATAAAAAAGTAGATAAGTAAAAGTAGATCTTTAATTTTGGTAATACAGAAAAGAATCGCTAAATCTAAGCACTAAAAGTACAAAGATGAAGTATAATATAAATTTTAATAAACCTTGTAATTTGTAATAAAATGAAAAGATAGAAATTAATATATTATTGAAAAGGTATTAATTAAGATATAGAAACTATGGTTGGTTTATCTAAAGTTTTTTATACTTGTAATTAAAATTACTGTAAATGTTGAAAAAATGAAAGAAATTATAATTTTCTATAAATTTAAGAAAACTAAAATTATTATGAAAGTACACGTGTAAGTCAGTAGATAGTAATCTAAGTCTAATTTTAGATCAAATTTAGACTAAATATAACTCCTAGTACTGTAAATGATGAAGAAGAAGATATATAAATGTATCATGATAACAATTTAATGTTTATAAAAAATCGAAATCAATGATAAATTACCAAAATTTTTTTAAATTAAGGACGCGTTGATATAAATAATAAAATAATATTTAAAATATTAATAAAAATGTGGATAAGTATACATGTCGTATAAACCGAACATTTTAGTTCACAGAGTTATTATATATTGAACAATGGTTCAAAACTAAATGTATGAGACATAAAAGAGACTTTTAGGCTTTTTAATAATTGATTTCACATAATTTTCACATTATGAATGTAGGTTAATTTATGAAAATTGCAATTATTCGAAGTGTAAACGCTAATTTGACCTGGCAATTGAACTCTTTAGGTTATGAAAAAAGCATATAGTGAAATATATTAAAATTCGTAAAAAAATCACTAAATTCTTAAAACGCTACTCTGATATGCAGGAGATTTTTTTTATTAAAAATTTTAACGAAAAAATACATTTTTTTTTTCATTTTTTTAGTATAACATGAAAAGTTGGTGATTTTATAAAATGTTTTTATAAAATGTAAGATTCAGGATTTTTTATACAATAATTATATTGTTAAAACCGTTGAAAAAAATAAAATTGTCCGGTGCATTATAAAAATGTAATTAACATTAATATTACTCGAAAACTAATAATCCAATCAACTTATAATTATATACATTTAAATTACATATTAATCACTTTTATTTCCCAAAATTAAAATTCTAAATATTAAAAAATAAGAAAATTAAAAATTTTTAATTAATATAAAAATTTTCCGGTTTTTGGAAAATTTCTCCGCTTCTAATTATCTGATCAGTTTATATAAAAATATATATATATTTTTTCGAGTATCAGTTCTTTTTTTAATTCTTGCATTAAAAGAATATTACCTAAGTCTGTCAGACAATAATTTTGAAACGATTGTTATGGTTGAATTATCAAACTAGTACATTAAAAATTCTTTTCTTTTCTTGTCGATACAATTGATTCATAATTATTTAAACATTAATTTACTATTAAAGTAGATATAAATTGTTTTCTCTTAATTTATGACAAATTTTACAAATTTCACTTTTCTATTGAATTTATTAATCCATGGTCTATATATGAAGAAGAACATTTTCATAGTACAATCGACCATTTTGGTATTTGTATATCGAAATTTTTATCTCTAGTAGAAATGCTATCACTTTTTTTATGTTAATAATTTCAGACTATATTTTTCTGCTTAAATAGATACAAAATTTTTTGTTATTAACCAAAATAAATTACCCGTGTATTACCATATATTACCAATTCTATAAATACTCATAAGACTTTTTGAATATATTTAACGTTTAAATATAGTAATGAAATTTGAAATTTGAAAACATTACATTAAAAGATTTTTAGTTTCCTTACACTTCTTTTTTTGTTTTATTTTTTTTTTTTTTATGTAAATTAAAAAAAATTTTAATGGAATAACTTATCTCTAGCATTCATAATTTAGTTTAAGTATATCATCAAGGTATTTTATTTTTAAAAGATATTTTATTGGGTAATAGCTTAGTTTAGTTTATGTCCCTATATGCATTATTGATATTTAAAAACAACGGTTACATAAATTTTCCTTTACATATAAATTCTACTAAACAGTTAAAGAATTTTCTGTACGTTATATTTTAATTACAAATATCAATCATGTTCGTTTTTTCATATTTGAAATTTAATTTTTATTTTTACACGAATAATTTAAAAAAAACTTCTTAGAATATAGTTATAAATAGAATTTTCTATAATTTTCTCGTCCAACTCTCTTTCGGAAAAAAAACTAATATTTATAAATTCATTCAAATTCGACATATCTTTATCCATACTAATTGAATTAATTAATTTACTGAAATTATTCTCATAAACATGATCGATTTAGTTCAAAATTAAAAAAAAAAATTTCTGTATATTATAATTTCTGTCGCTTTTTAAACTTTAAGTTTTAATTATTTTGATTTCTATAATTTAATTTTTTACACTATTTCTATGATCTGATGATGCATTCAAATGTATATTGAAACATTAGGCAAACAAAAAATTGTTTCTTATTTTTTATCTAAGAAATACATTTTACTTAATAAGTAGCATATTTCATAAAAATTTACATATTTTAAAAAATTTCAGGTATACAATGTAAATATGTATGTATTCAGATTTGATTGAATTTAATATTTTTAATTATGATTAGCAATTAATTTTGCGGGTGATTTTTTTTTCCAATGCGTCAATCATTAGATATCATTAAATATTAAACAAGTAAGAGTTCCATTAAAGGCAAAGAATAAAATATTTCAATATTTGACCAAAAGAATAAAAATCATAAATTTTTATCAATAAAAAACTCACTAGTATATACAAATAGAGAAATATACGTGATCACAGATCACTGATTTATTTTTTTGCGTTGCAAAGAAATTTTTAAAATTGCAATTTTTCTATATAAAACATAGAATTATCAATTTTTTCATAAATTCAATTAAATTTAGTCGTGGATGTTATGGACAAAAATTTTAATTTTCTTCTATTATTCTATAAATGGAGTAACATTAACAACTCGATCCCTATTTAGTTGCAAACGTAATAAATTCTACATTGTACATTTTTCGTATGTTTTGATCTTCGTAATGCACTGATTTTCTTAGTAGTTACACTCCAAGTATAAGTCAATATATTAAATTCCATAGTTCACATAAACTCATCTGAAAATATAGGAAAGAATAATATAGTAAAATAATTTATAATCAACAGGTAATCAAAATAAATTTACTTTTATGATTCTAACTTCATTAGAAATATCTAATATTCATTTAAAATATATTATTACTATTTCATTTACTTAATATTATATTATGCCCAGTAAAATTACACATAGAACTGTATTGAAAAAATATAAAATTAATAAATCCAATGAATTGATTATATGTATCAAAAAACTGTGTTTTAATTATTACTAATAGTTAATGAATTATTTTTTTCTATTTTGAATATTTGAAAAGCAAGTTTATTGACTTTAAAATGATTAATGTTATTGAAAATAAAAAACAATAATGTATAAAATACTAAAATTATTAATAAACTTCAATACATATTATAAGAATAAGACATCTTAAAATGTTATTAAACGATTTGTAATTAAATCATAACATTTTACTGTAAACAATAATCAATTAAAAAATAATTTGAAGAATGACCTAATTATAAAAAAATAGTTAACAGTAGATTTATTTAATAAAATTTGTAGTAAAAAACAATTTTTTATCACATAAAAAATAAAAGTTAAAAAAATATCTGGTATATGTAGAATATATTGCATAAACTACATGTTGTTAAATTAATTAAAAAAATTGATAAAACAACAAGAAACATAAATAATATTTTTCGTAGCTTGAAGTAACTTTTTATTTAAAAAAAAAAAAAATCAAAACAAAAAGTATACTAATTTGATAACATCTGTTCAAATTGATGAAATTATACAAAAAAAGGTGAATTTTATTTTTATTTTATTATAGAGAAATATTAAATAAATTCGTTTATTGAAAAATATTTTGTTATAGATATAATTTTAAATGCATACTTTAAAATGTCAAAAATGAGATAATTGAATACATTACAAACTAATAAAAAACTAATCCTATTTTTCTTTTTTTAAATCTTAATGTATAAATCGGTATAAATCTTAATTGACATTATCAAATCAAAGATTTACTTTTTTACTCAATGTCATGGCTAAAGCCTTATTCACAATCAGTATTATTATAAAAACATATAATTATAAACTTTGAATAAAAAATGTATGTACTGGACTCATTTGTAAACGCTGACGCATACAAATTCAACGAACAATAGAAAAATAATAGCAAATTAATCATAATCCATAAAGCATGATATAAAATAATTACATATTAATAATGAATAAAAAAGCCAATTAATTGTTAAAAAAAACTAATCTATTAAGCAATATGAATCTGTTTTTGAGGACATTACTATTTATAGTGTGGTTTCTTTAAATTAAAAAATTTTTTAATACTCAAATATTGTGCGCATCAATCAATAAAGGATTTTTTTTTAATATTAAACTATGCTTCAGATATTTTATAATAACTTCTGATGTAAACATTAATTCATAAAATTTTTTTTATAATATAATGTACATAAAAATATGTTGCTTGTAAAAAATAATCCAAATTTTTTAAAAATAATTAAACAAGATATTTAAATGTGAAATAGAAATAATTGGAAAAGTATTTTGCAAATAAGATATTCGTTTTTGTCATAAATTAATTATATATTTTTTATTAATACTATAAATAATATTTCTATATATGCTAAATGAATAATATATGTATAAAAATTAATTGATTTTTAATTACTATGCCTGATAATCAAAGCATATACATTAATGTTAATGATTCGTATAATAAACTATTTAAGTGTTTTAAATTATATGAATAATTCATTGAAACTAAATTTTAAAAGATGATATTTTCATGTCATATTAATTTTTTTTATTCTCCACATAAAATAAAAATTATGAAAAGTATAAATGATTTTTTGTAGAGATATTTTGTATATATCAAATATATACACTTCATTGCAATTAACGAAAGTACTGTCAAATAAATGAATTTATTATAATTAGCTAATTAAAAATTTTTTTATCACTAAAGCTTTATATATTAGTTGATATATTTTAAAAAATATGCATATTACCAATTTGAAAAATGAAGTGTACTCATGGAATCTGTATTAAAAAAAAATTTAATTAGAGATTAATTTTTTGCTCGTAACTGCTTTAATTACACAAAATTTGCTTTTAATTTTCAAAAAGTTATCTTCATTAGCACATTCATATTCACATACATATTTTATAATAGTTTTTTATAAGATTTTTCCTCCGGAAAACTATACTCATATAATAATAGAATAATGGAGTAATGAAAGGATAGTACCCGCCGAGCCCAAGTTAACGGTTGTTCCTTTGGAAAAAATTTTTTTAAAAATTAAGTATAAAAATGCAATAGATATCAACCGTTGTAACACGAAGGAAAAAATAAAAAAGAAAAAAAAAAGAAAAATGCGGAAAAATAGTTGACAACAGTTGGTATCGGCCTCGTGTCAATGTGCTCAGTCTCCGGTACTCTTAGACTCAGACGCTGAGAGTCACCGGAACGACGTCATCAGATGCTGAATACGGTGTGGTCTGGTGTGGTGCGGTGGGGTCTCAAGTCTGACGCAGTAGCAATAAAACGTGTACCGGCAATCTCTGGAAAAATGTGGCAACCCATGGCCACACTGATTACTCACAAGATATTATTATTATTATTTTATTATATTATTATTATTTTTGTTGTTGTAGTTATTGTTATTGTTCATGATGATATTTTTTAAAATATTTTTTATTATTAATTGCTCATGGACTTGTGTACAGTTTAGTTCGGAGTGCAGTCTTAAATAAATGTGAAGATGTACTAAGCAATCTGACAGGTTTAAAAGGAGGATAATAATTTATGTACGCTAATTGTAACATTGGATAGAAAACTATCCCTAAATTAATCATTATTAAAAATTGATGGAAAAATGGTGATGAGTCAATTTATGAATTTATTCATTTTTTGTTTTGTCTTTTTTTTTTTAAAAAAAAAGTTCATAATTGTAGAAGGTTTTTTATTATTTTTAAAAGGATAATGGCCTTAGAATAAATATTGATTTTACGTTAAAGTATACAAGCTTGTACTGTAACTGTATGTTAACAGATGCGGAAATAAGAAATTTGTTGTTTAATTAATCAATGACATCTTCTTTAATAGTGTTTAGATTAAATTTATGAATAAAACATAACATTATATGTTATAATAAATTATAGTATGTAAATTAAAATTATAGTTGAAAATTAATATAAATATGAAGATAATATAACCGTAAAATATTTATGAACTGCATTCGTTACATTTTTAATTAATATAAGACTGATTTTTATAAATCTATTTAATATTTTTCATATTTTTTTAATAAAAATGGAAAATTTGATATAAATAATTTAGGATTCAAATAATTTATAACTAATGATATAAAAAAAATTTATTAATTACTTCAAATTAAAAAAAAATGTAACTTTTTGAGATAATATGAGACTTGTTTTTAAAATATTTTTGTTCAATTCAATATATATAAATGCCCCTTATAATAAATATTAATATTATTAAGTAAATAAATTTTCTTCAGTTACATATAAATATAGTAAATACAATATGAAATAATACAATTAATATATAAATAATAATAACAAAAATATAACAAATATTCATTAATTTCAATTAGAGGTGAATAAATTAGAAAAAAAGAGATCATTTATGATATTAAAAATGTGGAATTACTAAAAATTCTAAATAAGATTGTTATAATAATAAATAAAACGATAAAAATTAAATTTAAATAGAGTACTGATGAGAAGTATTATATGCTTTGTAATTAATTGAAATCTTAAATCTACTCATTCGAATTCATAAATTTCTTCAATGAATTTGAAATTCTTGAAAACAATTTAAAAAGGTAAAAGTGAAACTAAGGAAACAAGATGGATACGTCTTCTCGTAACATAATTTCAAGGACATTGTATACTAGTGTACGTAAGTCATAATGATTTTATGTTGTTATACATCATTTTTAATATACATCGTTAAAAATTTTCGATTTCCGCCATTTCATTATTTTGTTTAATTTTATAATAAAAATTAAAATTTTCATACAGTTAAAATGGTGTAAATTAAAAACCTAACGGTATGTATTATATTATATTTGTTGATTTTTATAAAAATATAACGATACACATTATAAAAAAATTTTATATGCAATAATGAATATCAAAACTAATATAAAATTTTGTATGAAATTTCATTAATGCAAATATTAATGAAATCTTTATGGTCATGTTTAAATAGAAAGCGTTTTTAAGCTAATATTTAGCTACCTATTTCCTAGTTAAATGAAATTTCGTCTTTTATACTTTTATTTCTTAAATTCTTTATATTGTGAATATAAATATAAAAATAAAGTTGAAATGATACTTTAGAGACTTAATAAAATAATAGAAAATTCCTAAATTTCATAATCGGTTAGTCTATTATTGATGTATATAGTAAATTTTAAGCTTATTGCACTAAAGTCTTTAAACAATATTATGTAATTGTAAAAAATACAATGTAATATACAATACAAATAATTATTATTTTATATATACAAATATTAATAAATTTCTGTTATTTTTTCGTGTTTTTACATTACAAGACATCAAACTCTTAAAAAAACTAAAATTTTATAATTACAACTGTTCGATTAAAATATAAAAATGTTTATATAAACAAAATAGATTAATTATTCAAAAAACTTAATAAACATTAAATTACCAAATAGTAATGATTCATGATATGAAGTGAAATGAATTAAATTTAATTTTATTTTTAATAATATTAAAATTAACAGTAGATAATTTTTTTATAGAATAAAGAATAATAAAAATAATAATAGAGAATAAATATAATTGGATTTAATGTTGAAAATTTAATATTTTTAAGAGCTATAGATGAAAGTTTATTTAATAAATAATATTGTCATATGATCTTCAACTTAATCTTTTAACGAATGAAATAAAAAAAGTATGAAAATTATTGATGCGAAATTAACAAATATTTTTAGCATAAAGTACATCACTTTAAACCATAATATAAAATATTTGTATTTTTTTGTGTTATGTTACCGTTGTAAATATAAGAAATATAAAAAAATTATTTCATTTAATTAATAATAATTTAAATGAATGCAAAAAATTTAATTTTTGATAAATACACATTAATGCAATAACATATAAATTTAAAATGAGCATGAAAAGTATTTACATAAATAATATTTACCATTTCAATTAAGATATGATACTTATAATATATTGCACTACATCTGATTAGCATAATGAAGATAATAGTTAATAAAAAACCTAATTAAAAAAAGGTTTATTTCAAAATCATACATTTATTTTGAATTATTTTAAATGTTGTTGGCAATTGGTTTTGTTATCACATGTAAGAAATTAAAGAAATAATTAAAGTATAAAAATGTAATCGAACTAATATTAATTACCATTTATAAAATAAGTATTCAAGATTTGATCTCATTTTGCTATTAAAAAAGTAGTTATCTAACCAAAGATAATTTTTGTCATTAAAGTTGTAATGAAGTCAGAGTAAAAACTGAAATTAAAAATGAAATCACTCATACCGAAACAAAGGAGTAACCCAAGTGCACGTACACATCAAATATTTTATACACAATAATTTTACGAGTCTACTTAACGCATACATTATGTGTTTTATACAGTAGAACTCACATTTAAAACACATATCGAAGATACTTTACGTACATATTTATTGTTTATATGGTATAAAATTTTATAGGGGGTTGATGAATACGTCAATAAGTATTTTTGAATTAGTGGATGACGAACCTCATATAAATTGATCAATTCGTTAGCACCTACGGTCATTATTATGTAAGGACATTGTTCGTACAGGGTGTCATTGGTTGTAGAGATAAGCTTAAAAATGAGATAAAATGTAATTTGCTTTCGGCACGAAGAGCGCGGCTGCTCGGTTCGCAGAAGTTTTAAACAGAGAGAGGGTGTAGGGCAGGGTACTGTCGAAGGGACACACCAAGGGTAGGTCAAGGGTTGAAGGAATAATGGGTAAAAGCCGGAAATCGGTGGAAAAGACAACGGTGAGAAATGTACGTGCGGTCTGGCGTGTGTGCGCTCCCGATTACGGAAAATCGTGGGGAGAAGACGCGAGAGCGGAGGAGGTGGGGGCACCCCTGACCCCGGCTCCCGCGTCGCGGCGGCGCTGCGGACCGGTGAAGGGAGGCTGCGTTTATAATGCGTCGGCAAACCGCCCTGGAGACGCATTCGCTCGTTCGCTTCGCCCGCAGAAGACTTGGCTTGGGGAGCCTTGGGAAGATTCGGAGGAGCGAGAGTATTCCACCGTTCAGCATCCATCCCTTGGACCACTCGCATTATTCGGCAGTAGTACCCGGTGCTTTCAAGCTCCGAGCAGTGTGCAATTACTCTTTCTTATTCGGAGCTTATTTAGCACCGAGTTTTCCTTTTCCGTGTGAACGATCTTTTGCGGAAAAATATTCCGAACTTCGCAAACGAGCTTCAGTGCTGCAACAGTTGAATATTTTCGAAAGAAACAAGACGGAAAAGGGCGAATCAAGAATGGCCGTAGCTGCTGCACAAAAAAACCGCGAAATGTTTGCCATCAAGAAATCGTACAGCATCGAGGTGAGCCTTACCCGAAAATTTATTCTTTTCTCCATTCCACCATAACTTGCTCCTATGATTCCTCTCTTTGAGTAAAATTATGGTATTTTTAAAGCCCCAGTCAGAAAAGTACAATAGTTTAATCACTCACAAAAATAAAACCTTTTACCATTTTTTCAAGTTAAATTTCATATGAATGTAATCTCACTTCAAAATATTATTATTATTATGTTTGTCCATTATTTAGAAATTACAATAAAACTTGCAAATAAAATTCAAGCGTACCTCCTTTTCAAAAATCGAATTATATTCTGTGTATAAATGTTAATTTATAACATTTAAAATAAAAAAATAAAAAAAAACTTCAATTAAATTTTAAGCGCGAACTTTAAATTTTCCAAAACAAATACCTGCAATAAATATAAAAAGACTTGTTTTTCCTTAAAAAATTATTGATATATTTTTAACAACATTTTACATCATTTATATTAAAAAACAAAATATTTGTCTGCATACTGCATTTCTGCTAGTGAGTTTTATATCTACAAATTAATTTAAAATTAATAATTCTATTGATTAGATTATTAAAAATTTATTTGAAATTTATATAATATACTTTATAATGCATTATAATTTTTTACTAGTATTTATGTTTTTTTATGTAATTTAAACAAATAAACATACTTAAATAAGTAAATCAGATAAATATAAATACTATAAATAAATTCTTTTTTATATTTTAAAGTATTGTATTGACGATTAAAATAATTTAATTCTGTCAATCGAAGTCATAAATTTAAGTAGAATTTGAAATTTTTGAATAATATTATACAAGTTAACTGTACCTACAAAAAAAAAAATCAAATAAAAAAAGAAAAACGCATGATTTATCTCATACGATATTGTGATTGTTTCGTAAGTTAAAAAAAAATTACATCAGAAAATATGAATTTCGTCGGCACTTATTCTTCGGTTTCTCGCACATTTTCGCATGTACATCGTCTTCCTTTCTGAGTGAAATTCTCTTCGCGACAGGTTGTAAACACTGATGAGTCATTTTCTACCCGAGAGAAAGTACTGTGATTCTTCGCATGTTTGCAATTTGTATGTTTTAATGCACGTGATCTTAAGCCTTGAGGGGTTGATTTACTACAGTGCAAGCATTTATATACGAAGAGGTCTTATTATTCGTCACCTCGAAAAATGCTAATTACGCATGACTTTAGCTACTGTTACATAGAATCAGAACATTTTGTAATGTATAAACTGCGATAATATTACTAATTGATTCCAAGACTTATTTATAATCATTTATTATTAATTTCTGAGTAATTAAGTTGGGCATTAATTTTTATAGCTACTCATCAAACATGAGTTGTCTTAAAGATAAAAAATTAATAAATAAATATTTTTATGATTTTATTTGAGATTTTAAATCAATGTTATTTTATGAATTGTGTATTTTTACTTTTTTCTTTAAGTTGGTCTGCATTAATAATTTAAGGTAATAAAGATCAATTAATCAAATATAAAAAATTTTTTACTGAATGCATTTGTATCAATTAAATGTTAAGTTTTTATAATAAAAAAATTTTTTATGGCAATTTCATATATTTATGTATATATAAGTTAAAAAAAATTAAATTGTCAAAGAATTAAAAAAATAATTATAATTTTCTTTAAATCGCTATAGATTCACAATTATAACGTTAAGAGGGATTTTTATTAGACATTAAAATGGTTTAAATATTAATAAGGTTACATTTAAATTAAATATTTAATAATATTATATTTATATACATATATATATAATTATTTGTTAAATCTTAATTACAATTTCATAGCTCTAATAAATAAAATAACTTAAACGATAAGATAAATTTTTTGAATGATATAAAGTTATTATAATTATTTTGAATAGAAACTCACAATTCAATGAAGATCATGAGAAAGATTAATAAGAAATGGTTTGACCACAAGCTAAACTAAGATTTATTAAAAAAAAAGTGAATATGCATAGTTTTCAATATTTTAAATAAAACTTCATTTTACTCAATATGATATTAACAAATATTAATATTATTCTTTTTCGATTAATAAATTTATCGATATTTTTTAAAATAGTGTTTTAAATACTTTTTTTATTCGTCATATCACTGTATCAAGTAAAATTTTCAAATAACACATTAGTAATACTAATGTAGGATTGAAGAATGTATGTTTATAAATAAATATAACAGTTCTAAATATTCATATACAATAATAAAAGAATATCTTTATATAAATACAAAAAATTTAATTTTACTTAATTCGTAGAATTAAATCAAGCGTGCTAGGATAAAAAAAAGAAGTTCGGAGTGCATATTTTTATTGGATTCAAACTGATTATGTTTGTGATTTAAGTTCTTACAGCTTAGAAAACATCCATGAAAACTATCATTATCAACATCTGCTTCACACGTGACTACGTGATCTCACATGACTTGCGTAGTTTCATCTTCACGACTTTCTCCGTATATTAAATCCAATTCCTATCGATGGAATTCTCAACATAACATTTATTGGATAATTGTTTTTGTATAAACCAGAACTTAAAAATTAAATTTTTTACCCTTCTACATTTTCATATTAAAGTGTTACAAGTAACAAAATAAGTGATCAATTAATATTCTTATTATTGTACATGTAAAATATATTTTATTAATATGTTAATTTTTTTCTATCAATGTTAATTGAAATTAGCAAGTATTACTAAACACATAATATACAGATAAAATAAAATGAATCTATAAGTTTTAATTTTTAATAAATTGATTAAATAAAATACTATTTATTCAAAAGCATACAAATAATAAGAAATAAAATTAAATAAATTATTAAAATATTTATTTGAAAATTATATTTTTTTTAATGTTAGTAATTTTGCTCGATTCATTTTCCTCTTGGAAATTTGTCGATAAATATATTCAACAATTAAGTTTATCCTAAATTACCAAAACTAGAAGTATTAAAAAAATGGAAATTCGTACTAAATAAATTTTTTAAGTGTAAATTAAAAATTATATTTAGCCATTTCAAGATCAGACTATAGAATCCGATCGTGTGTTTAAACATATAATTATAGATATATATTATCAAATCATTTGTATAATTATACATTAGTAAAAAAAATTTTTTTTATTATAATTATTCATTAGTAATTTCTCGATTATTTGTTCTGCATGAGTGCTAGTTCTCACGCGATCATGTGTACGCATTTTTAATTTATATATATCTGAATAGTACTCTCAATGAAGCTGTATATGTTGCTGATGTGTTTGAAAATAGATGCACCTGTTGAATCAACTTCCATGAAAATATTTTCATTGAAATATTTAATTATTTATCTTTTTAAATATTAAAATTTTGAGTTTTTAAATACTTAAGAAGTAAATCTTTAAGTAAAAAAATTGAAAACTTACAATAATAAAAAAACTGATATTTATTAATATGTATTGATAATAAAAAATTAATGTAGTATCGAATCTTCAAATAATTCTTTACTACAATATTTATATCAGTATGAGCTTATTTTGTTTTATATAAGTAATTGAAGATATAGTAATGTATATTACAATATTGAAGCTGAAAATCTGAGGATATAATCGAAATATATTTGATTATTTCTGTCTTCACATTAAGAATGATAAGTGTAAGTAAAAATGATTATAATAATGTATTGACAATTGTAACAATTTTTGCCACATTAAAATAATTTATTTAATCAGATAAAAATTAAATACATCCCACAAGGATCCTTTTTCAACAAAGAAATGAGTTAAAAGTTAAATCACTTTCAAACATATAAAAAACAGGCTAAGAAATGAAAATGAAAATGAAAATTTGCTGATGTTAATTCAAGCAGTTAATAAAGCGTCATATATAAATCCGCGTATAAAAAAAGGAGTTTATTAAGAGAGCAACACTTAAATAATTTAATTTTCTTGAGGAAAGTTAAGGTGCAATCGGCGACGTTAGATGGGGGAAGCTTTTTCTTGACTTACTCTTTATCGGACCATCTAACGATGTATTTCCAATGTTACATTTGAGACAACAGGTCATCTCCATTATTGTATTTATTCATCACTCACGTGCACGCACACGGGCGCGCGCTGAATGATGAATAAATACATCCACATATATTGAGAAATCGATCGACCTTGCAACGAGTGAATTGCTCTGTAATTATGAATACGTTATAGCGCATACGATCCGCCTATTTGTCTCGTTCTTCGCCTATAACAAAACACGCACATCGAAAACAGAAGCAAAAAAAAACCGGAGCTCGTCGGCGGATAAAAACGCGCAAAATAAGACAAAACGCGTGTCGTCTCCTTGAATCGAGTGAGTAAGAGCGAGGCTAGGCTCATGTGTGCGCTGACCGCAAGCAAACCGTTATGTTGTATCTTGGGAGGCTCGCCCCCGCTGCCAACCGAAACCAGTACTTGTCTCGATTCCCCTCAGGTGCACAATCTCTCGCTTATGCTATTATACTAATGCTAAGCTCCGCAGCAATTCCGTATTTCCTTTTTTATTTACGAATTTTTTTTTTTTTTTTTTTTTTGCGATCGACGAACTTTTGGACAATCGGCGCCAACTCCCGCTTTCCCAAATCCCTCGATCCGAAATTCTGAATGAAGAACAAAGCCGAAAACAAAGTTGCCAAATTGTCCAATTAGAATTGCACTCAATTCAAATTTTATTTCCAACGCGGATTCATGATGATTTTCTCATCTTTGACAACGATCTTTACACTAATATTTTACAAACATTTATTTAAGATTCTCTTAAAAAATTCTCTTATAAAATAAAGGAATCGCCAAATTTCTTCCCTACTATCACTAGATGACATTTTTACATATTACACATATCATTGATTTAATACAAATTTATTTACAAACTCATTTGCTGTCAGTTCATATATTTACTTTTACAGCAATATTTTATAGATAATTGAATTTATTCATTATAATAATAAAATTATTCAGAGCAGTTTTTTTTCTTCGTTCGCAAAAGTTTTTCAACTGAAATAAGATAATTGTGCCAATGTTGCGTTATTAAAAAAAAAAACCACTTTTCTTCTGGGAATAATTCTATTCAGAGACAAGTACTCTTAGAAACCATATCAAAATAGATGTACTTATAATGGCTCATTTTATGTAATTTTGCCTTATTTTTAACTTTTCATAGGAAACTCAACACATGTAAATAGCTATTTATAAAAATTCCCTTTATTTAAAGAGCCACTGGGGTTTATATAATAATTATTTAATAATTATTAAATATTTTCAACACATTCACATATACATATATAATGGATTTAAAAAAGTAAAGTTAAAAGAATAATAAAACAATTTCTTAAGTATAAGTAGCTTATTTATTTAAATTCGTGGCATAAATTTATTAACATAAGTTTATGTACACATTGTAAAAAATACTCCTTTTTATGAAAATCTTCTTGTTATTTCTTGAAGAAGTTATATTTCAATTATAAATGGCCAAGAAATCCATAGAAATTCATATTCATAAAGAACTGCTAAAATCGTTACTTTTAAAGAAATATGTTTTTTTTAATGTTGCCATAAAGTTTAACAATGAAACAATTTAAATAAGCACAAAGAATATGTGATAGTACTTTTTTGTAACATGACAATTTTCTGATATATTTTCATTTTTTTTAATTAATTACTTAAAAAATCATATATAATATATGTAATTTTAACTATAGGTAATATTATTCATTAAATATTAATATTAATATTTTATTCGCATATTAAAACAATAAGAGAAATAATTATCAAAAATAATTACAGCAGTCTCTTTGTCTTTTATTTAAATTAAAACGATATTAAATAAGTGGCATAACAAACTGCTCGTGAAAAAATTTTTTTAATTAAATTGTGCATTATAATTAATTATTGAAGGAAATTAAGCTAAAATATTGGTAAATAAATTAAAATATTGGGATAAAAGTAGTAATTTGAGTATCTATAGAATACGTATAATATGTACTCAAATAAGGAATAATAGTTAGGCATGCGTAAGCGTTTATGGGATATATAGTTTAATTGTTCTTATATTTTAGATAGTTGTAATAGCCAAAGTACTGTTTTGAATAAAAATTATTTTTCTTTGGAATTTTTTTATGGTATTTGAGGTTTGCCTGTTTTGTCAGTGATGCTCCAAAGCTTTAAAACCGCGTGGCCCACATGGCTCCAATTGTTAGACTCGGGAGAAAGATAGACAAGATCATCATCTTTAAATTCAAGTTGTACGCGTAATCGAATGTCGTAATATCGAGACTCGCACACTCATCGTTCGATAATCCAAGCGTATTGGTCTTAACGAGTACTTGGCCCACTTATGCAGAGGTATGTACCTGTATCGGCGAGAGATTTGCAAAGCTGGAGGACTCGCTTTGCTCGCGATATCCTCGGCGAGGATTGGATCGCCTTAAGGCTCACATTACCTGGACACTTAACGCGTCGCGCATTCAATTTTAAAGAATTGAAAAACTTTAAAAACAAGCACTCGATTAAGATTCACGAAAATTTTTACTGGAAGCTGCTTGAACATTTATAACGTGAAATAAAATTACTTTCATTCCTGCAATCCTACTGATACATAATTCATACATTTCAACTATATTATAACTTTAATACTCATACAATTCAATCATAAACTCAATTTTACAAACACTTAACTACACTAATGGAATTTAACAATTTCCATCTTATCAGAATAAAATATTTAAATTATTTGAAATTCAGAAAATATTTTTCTGCTATAAATTAAAAAATAAGCTGAGTAAAATTAAAGAAAATTAGCTGTATGTTATAATTTAATTTTCCTATTTTCACAGCAGATTTTTTACTTTGATATTTTCAACTTACCACTTGTCTCCCAATTTGACAAAAGAACTTTTTACCAAAGCATAAAAGATTTTTATCGAGAGGAAATTGTATTCTCCTTTACCCTTATAAAGCCTTTACCTAATTGTAAAGAGCAAGAAATGGTGCATTCAGAGTTGTTCCAAGTGAATTCCTTGAGTCATTATAAAAGATATCTTAATTCGCAAATACTACATTTAATTTTAAAGCTAATACGTGTATTATGGAACTTTTTAATTACCCAATGATTATTTTATGAAAAATGTAAATGTGAAAAAACTGTATTTTATTGTGATCTTAAAGTGATAAATAATTGAATAATCAAAGCATTACATTTATAAAGCATTATGAAAATAAAATATGCAGCTGTCCTATAAAAATTTAGTTTCATTCGAATGATTAATTACCTAATATTAAAGAAAAATTACTATATTAAAACCCTAATTATGCTTTTTTATCAACTTTTTTCAGAATGGATATCCGGCGAGACGTCGTTCTCTCGTAGATGATGCCCGCTTTGAATCGCTGGTTGTGAAGCAAACAAAGCAAAGCGTATTGGAAGAGGCACGTCAAAGGGCTAATGGTAAGTCAAATTAATTATTTTATGCTGACCTATACGTATTTAATGTTTATGATCTAAGCATATTTTTATCAGTCAGTTAGAAATTATAAGAAATGTAACATTTTTTTATTTTTATTGGTATTTTTTCTGTGTTACAATTCAATTAGATGTTTTTTGTAAAATAGATGATATTATAATTTTTAATTCGATTAAAAATTTTAATATCGTAAGTATAATTAGAAGTATGGAGATTTTTTGTTGTTTTTCATCAGTTTGCACGTTGTGCATTGTATTATTCGTAAAATTAGATTCCATCGATGCAGCAGTTTGCGAGCAGGAGTTGATTAACACGGATAATGAGCAACCATTTGAAACATCATCGGTGCATTCCAGTGATGACGATCAACAAGAAACTCTTGCTTTTGCAGCCAAAGAAGGCGGTATGCATGATATTTTTAAATATTTGTTTTTTATTTTTTCTCAAATAGTGTTTTATGAAATTTTTGTTTAATCGAATCTCATGTGTGTTTCTATATATAAAATTAATATAAAAATATCCGAATCTAGAATAAAGTTCAAACATATTTAGTTTTCATTTTATTTTCTTATGAATACATTTTCATTTGCACGTGCATGAATATTTGTAATTTAATTTTTAGAAGCCAAAGCATCGGCATCATCTTCAGATGGTGAAGAGAAGGACGACGATGGTATGTATCGCAACTTACGTACATGTAAAATTCTATTTGAAGAATGGCATAATAAATAGTTTTTAAAGAAACATAATGAGGAAGTGCACTGCCGAATATCAAGTTGTTTTATTCAAATACTTACTCGAAATACTCCACTCCATATTTAACATTGAATGATAAATTACGTTAATTTTTTGATAAAAATTAATTGAATAATTTTGAATGAATAGAAATTAATTGTCAATTTTAAATTTAAAATGTTAAATTGAAAAAAAATGTTTTCGTATGAAACTCTTTTTTGCTATATTTATTTACGTGTGTGTTCGCACATCCATTTATTTTTATAATTTTAATTATGCACATTTCGACTAAAGCAAACAAATATATAATGGAAACATGTGAAACGACCTTTTCATCTCACTTTTACTGACTTGTCGCCACTTATAATAGCGTTTACATGGATGGAGGCACTCAGCCTCTTTCTCCATTACCCTTATTTCTATGATGCACGGAAATGGATTTAAAATAGTTGAATGTCAAGCGTCGAGACTCTTACAAGTCCTTTAAATCTTTTATTCCTTATAAAGTAATTCAAAAATTTTCAATTTTCTTCCAATAAAGTTGTAATAATTGTAAAAATATTTCTTGCGCACCTTCCTACAATCATGTAATTTTTATAAAAGCTTGAACAATTTTAACCTAGATTTTTATTTTAAAGACTTTTTTAAAAAATTTTACTTTTGCCTATTCAATATGAGTTGTAAAGTATTGTTTTCAATATTAAGTCCAAGAAAAACGTTGAATAAAAATAAAACCATAAATCAAGGTTTTAAAAAAAAAAAAAAAAAATGATGAACAGTGAGAGTATTATTCAGTTGGCATGCATATTGATTGGTTGTTTCAGATTTCGGGTTGACAGAGGAAGAAATTGTTCTAGCGCGTTCGATTGTCGAAAATCCTGATGATCAGTCGATCCAAAGGGCAGCGTTAATCTTGCGCCTTCGCGAGGGAATGTCTGCGCTGCCTCGCATTTTGAAAACGATTGAAAACTTCAAAGGTCAAGTAGCTCACGTTGAAACTCGTCCCTCTAAGAAAGATGGTCAATTTGATGTTTTGGTGAAGGTGAACATGAATCGGCAGAATCTATCCTCACTGATCAGAAACTTACGTCAAGGCTCATCTCTTGGCGGTTTGACATTACTAGCCGACAATAACGTCGCTGTAACGGTTAAAGATCCCTGGTTTCCACGTCATGCTTCTGATCTTGATAATTGCAATCATTTAATGACCAAATATGAACCTGATCTTGATATGAACCATCCAGGATTCGCTGATAAGGAATACAGAGCTCGGAGGTACAGATTCACTTTTACAATTATAAATGACAGTACTCGAAATTCCACTTTTTCAATTGAATACAAAATATTTTCAAGTGTAACAAATATGAATTATTATAAAATTTGTCTTGAAGAAACTTTGTTTTCTTAACCATTTGCCATATGTCAAATAAATTAATTCCTTGTCGTACCAATAATAATAAAATATAAAAATTATCAAGTTTTTTATTTCTGAAAATTCACGTGAATCTTATTTTGAATATTGTGGTATATATGTTTAGAAAATTCATTGCCGAAATTGCATTCGCTTACAAGTATGGTGATCAGACACCCAACATACAATACACCGACACTGAAAATGAAACATGGAAACGTGTATTCAATACATTGATCGACCTTGTACCCAAACATGCCTGTAAAGAATATCAACGAGCTTTCGAAAAATTAAGGGAAGAGCAAATTTTCAAACCAGACGTTGTACCACAGCTTCAGGAAGTCAGCAACTTCCTAAAAAAGAACACAGGATTTACTTTGCGTCCAGCTGCCGGACTTCTCACTGCTAGAGATTTCTTATCTAGTCTAGCTTTTAGAATATTCCAAAGCACACAGTACATACGCCATATCAATAGCCCTTTCCATACACCAGAGCCGTAAGTACAGCTTCAAAGTTAAATTTACAATTATCGTGTGTATTATTGAAGATTAAATACTGCAGTACTTGAATTTTTCGAAGCAATCGAGTAAAACACGGGGAAGATATTGATTTTACTTCAGTTTTATAAAATACAGATTTATAATTTCTTTAAACCTTTTAAATATGATTAATTCAAAGTTAAAAACAAATTGAAAATTCTTAAATTTAACACTTACTATTTAAATTATAGTATTTATGTAAAATTAATAAATTAAAAATTAAAAAAACATCAATTGGAAATCGGATTTTTCTATCATTAAAAGTTATAAAAGATCTTTTAAAAACCTTTCAAGATGAATTTCTAGATGATTTAAAATATTCATTATTAAAATACAATTTAAAATGATGCGCATATTAGGAAAAACCTGTCTCGTGACAATAAATGCAATAAAAGTACACAAAGTGGAAATATGGACCGGGGTCACGTGACTCAAAATGAAATAGGAACTCAAGTCATCTCTGCTCGTTTGTTCGCTAGTTCGCTCGTTTGCTAGTTCGCCAGCTCACAGAAAGAACGATAATAACATTACCGCACCTCTCTAAGCTTGTAATGGAACTCTAATTGGCTTTTAACGATACGATGGCGTTGATAACTCACTTCTCGTACTGAAAGCATATCGAGTTGCGAATTTTGCTCTTCTTCCTCCTCCGTCACGGATTCACGCGATATAACTTTATAATTTTAATTTTACGAAGCCGGTGTTGGATTCGTGATCTACTTTCACTTTAAGTATAATGTTTATTCATTTAACGTGCACAGGGAAATTATCGGCCGTTTAAAACGAAGCTGTACAAGGAATTTGTCAAGTACAAGTTTTATGATCGTGTTAACAATAATTATAAGTTTACTCGTATAATTATAATTATAAGAGTAAAAATAGCCGTTGGAGGAATTATATAATGAGCATAAACTGCATCAAATCCGTGGTTAATATTGAAATGAAATGCGTGCTAAAAGTAAGTTTGATCGTTTAATAAGGGAATTGACGGTATGCAGTAGCCCATTGCACTCATTATTCCAATCAGTCAAATATAAAGTTGTTTGCTCCATTAGTGACGCCATTCACGAGCTTCTGGGGCACATCCCACTGCTGGCCGATCCGAGTTTCGCTCAATTTTCTCAGGAAATTGGTCTAGCCTCGCTCGGGGCTAGTGATGAAGAGATTGAGAAGCTTTCGACGATCTATTGGTTCACCGTTGAGTTTGGCCTATGCAAAGAAGGCAATGAAACCAAGGCCTATGGTGCTGGCTTACTTTCGGCCTATGGAGAACTCTTGCACTCGCTCAGCGACAAGTGCGAGCATCGACCATTCGAACCATCCACAACCGCGATTCAACCATATCAAGTAAGGTTTCTTTATGCAATTACACTTTCATATCCTAGCATCCAGTCCGAATTTTTCGCATCTTTTTACCAAACAACTATTTCAATCCGTAATTTACGCAAAGTTTTTGAAGCGATCATCAGCTAAAATCTAATTTATGTTGTGGAGCATTGGTAAATAAAGTATTAATCACTTTCAAACGGTGTCATTCTCGTTCGAGCACATTCATAAATGCCGTATAATTATATTTAATGGAGTTCACGCTACATACTATTTTACTTTGATAAATATTTTATGAAACGTTTACATAATTGATAAGATGGTGATGGGAAACTATTAAATTATCCCACAACATCTTACTCAAATCGATCACATAATTAATCGCTAAAGCATCAATTTTCATCTAACGAATAATAATTGTTTGGCAGGACCAAGAGTACCAGCCGGTTTATTACGTAGCCAACAGCTTCGAGGATGCTAAGGAGAAGTTCCGTCGTTGGGTAGCGACGATGTCACGACCGTTCGAGGTCCGCTACAATCCGCACACTCAGACCGTCGAAGTTCTGGACAGTGTGGAAAGGCTCGAGAGTGCGCTTTCGCAACTCAACATCGAGCTAACTCATATCACAAATGCTATCAATAAAATGAAGGTTCCTTTTGCGTAAAATTTAACGCAATCGGCGACATTTCATTGTGAAATGACGTCACCTCACCATAAAAGCGGTACCTATCAGGTGCTCCAAACCAGTAGGGACAAAGCTCTCACGATATTAAAGCACCATGAACATCCCTCCCGGTCCAGGCATCGACCGAGATTCTGTCGCCTCTTATGAGCCAGACTTCATTACAATTCTTGTACATTTTTTTATTTTTTTTTTTCTAATAATCCTTATAAATTTTATTTTATTCAAATTCCGTGTACATTTTTCAATATAAAAAGCACTGTTTAAATTTAGAATTCACTGTTTTCATAAATAGTTATTGTAAAATTCACTGTTATTAAACTATGATATTTACATTAAATAAGACTTTTCTCGTTTCTTGAAAAGGTTGTTGAAAATACAAAATTTGTATATAAGGGGAAAACAACTGCGAATGGTAATTATGAATGGTAATTCGTTTTAAATTTTCATCGAAAAACTTAATCATTGTTAAAAATTGTATTTTGAGGGAACAGTTAATGGATAATGCTAAAAATAATTATAGAAAGTAAACACAAGAAAGTATTATAAAAAAAGTATAAATTTTAAGATTATGCAATCTACTATTAGAAGTATGAGATAAAATACTTCAGTTAGATAAATTGCTTACCAAATAAATATTATTAGTATTTAATAAAATAAGTATTATAAATTTTACTCTTAAATTTGCCTAAAGTTAAAAAGTCGAACTAGATTTGAAAAAGTTCATCAAAAATTAATTATTATGGTGAATGCTTACAAGACATAGCAGATGTAAATTTCTGGTTGTAAACATCTATGCGGATATTAGAGGAAAAATAGAGATAGAGATTCAATATTATTAACATTTATTGAATTTTAATAGTCACTAATTAATTCAATCATTTTAATTTGAGATTATAATATTTGGAAATTTATTCATTATTTCAATAAATAAAATAATTCATATATATTTTAGAAGTATGTTTTAAAACAAATATTTTAATAAAAAAATTTCTACTAGATTTCAAATAAGTTAAAAAGTATATATTATTTTTCATTTTATGGATTAAGTAGAATATTATAAGCAAATAGACAATAATTTCAAAAATAATAATTGTATTAAACATAAATATTTAAAAATTCTTACTGTGTCTAGATATATAGAAATATTAAAGATATTTTTTCTCGGGTAAATTAAAAATTATAAATTGCTTTAGGATTCTTATTATAAAAACATAAAACTATATTAGTTAAAAACAAAATTTTCGATCAAATAATTCAAGTGCTTAAACCATAATTTATCTTATATCCATATTCTCGTCGTACCTATTGTAAAAAGTCTTTTCTTTACCATTTCTTGCATCTATTTTATTTTTATAATTTACTTGCAGAATTGCACATGTAACACGATATGCGATAATTAAAAGTATTATTAGTTTTTGAATAAGTAACGCTTGAAGGGTCGGAAAAAAAATTAAAACGATACGAATATGTGCATCTTTCTTGGAAATACACTTTTCAAGTATTTTTCTCTGACTTTTATTGCTAAGGCAGCTGTATATTATTTTTATGTGACTATTATTATATTTTATTACATTGTGTTAATTATTTTATTTTATGCATTACATTATATGTTATATATATTTTATTACTAGTGTTAAATTTTTTACTTCGGCTGATTCGATAAATATATAAATGGCTATTACTTTTCTCAGATACCCGTCTTTTAAGATTATAATGTTTATTTATCAATATAAAATTATATAAGTTCGTTAAAAATTACAATAACTTTTATTGTAAAGCATGTATAAATGAAATACAAACTTTTTCAGTTATATATAATATTGTAAATTTGAAACAATTAAAATGCTAAAAATTTTAAAAACGAATTAGTTTTTAAGCATATACTTTAAAATTATGATTTATAGTTATTTTATAGTAAAGTAAATGATAATTTACGGTTTTATATAATATTATATGTAACAGTATATTTCAATAAGATCTCTTGCTGGTGTAAACGCATCGTAGAAAGTTATACAACTTACGAGTATAATCACGAGTACAAGATTTACTGATGTAGTTTAAATGTAAAATAGAAAAAAAGTTACCAACGGTTAACTATAAATTTCATTATTTAAATTTCTTTTAAATGAATGTAAAAATTGCTCATCATGTGAATTATCTAGATGTTACACTATTTGTCAAACGTATTTATGCACAGCATTTAACGTAAATGACTCATTTCGTTTGTAATATATTGTAAATTATCGGCATAATAAATAATTGAAATGATAAATATTACGTAGTTATTATCATTTTTTCTATTTTCAAATTTTTTAATATATAATATTTTTCATAAAATTTCATAAAATGAGAATCTTAAAATAATAGAATGTAATAATCTAAACAAAATTATGTAAATTTTTTTTTTAATGTCATACAAATCTATTACGTAATTACAAAAATGAAATTATAAAAATTTAACATTAAAAATTTTAGCTTTATATATAAATATAATTTATATAGAATAGATTTCACATTTTAGATTTCAGATTTCAAAGAAGTTATATATTATAATGAATTAAAATTTATTCAAATTAATTGCAATATGCATGTTTAATTAATCTAAATATTAAAAACTATTTTAGTCAAGACTATATTTAAGAATTTATTTTCATTATAAATAATTATGTTTATGGATTTGTTGCTAATGTATGACTAATTTGAAACATACATGTTCTGACAAATTTGATAGTTCATTTGCGAATATAAATTTTTTTCTTATAAATAAAAAAACTCGTGTGTTTTACATAGAATATTTTATTATAATTATTAGAGATTTATAAATTTGTATTATATTAATATACAATAATTCTTAAATTTTTAATAGATTTTTAGAATATAAAATTCATTATATTTTCAATAAGAATATTTTTGAAATATTTCCATAATATATTATAACTTCAAAGATATATAAGTAATCATTTTTTGAAGTAAAATAAATAGTTTTATTGAATGTTCAAGTTTTTAAAATTTAAAAACTTTTTATGGCTTTAATATATACTTTTATTTATAATTTTTTTGTGACTAAAATATTTACAGGTTCACTTAAAAAAAAAACTTGAAAATGTTTTAATTTTGATTTTATATCTTTGTTAAATATTATTCTGCACAATTTTTTGTTGACAATGTGAAAAATCTGTGTATAAATGAAATCTTTATAAAATTTTATTCCATTTATTTATTAATGAGGATTTATGTAATTACATGAACATGAATGGCATTAAATTCTGATTATACTGAAATCATAATTTGACAAAAATTTCCTTTCATATTTTTTTTTTCATCAATTTCGTAAATAAGGTCGAACATTTCAGGAGAAAATGATGACCTAACTGATAACTATATTTAAATTGAATAAATTATGTGGCATTTCATTTATGTATTTATATTCACAAATCTTTCTTCTTTGATGTAATAATGGCTTCACTTAAATTAGATGTTCATTCATATTTTTAATACAAATATCCCGAAATTTATTTAATATTTGATTTTGGTATCATCATGTACTTTTCACTCGCTTTGATTGTTGACAGAATGGTTAATTTAATATCATTAAATAATGGAATAGAATAGGTGGAAGGATTTTAGATTCCCACATATAATAATAATTTTAAAAAAGTATATATCTATTGTTTATTTATTATAATAAAAATTAATAACGTAACTTATTTGTATGCATATTGAGAAGGAAAAATAATTCCTTAATCAAAGATAATTAATTTTAAATTCATAAAACTACTTTATAATTTATTATAATGTACAATATTTTAATAATAATATCTATTATTAAATTACTTTACAATTAAACGTAAAATATATGTTAAAATAATTATTTTTAAAATACTAAAACTTACAGAAAACTCTTGCAATAAAAGCTGTTTGAATAAACGTAAGGGTAGATTAGTTAAAAAAAAATTTTTTAATAGAGACATGTGTTCTTGCATAATTTCATTCAAATAAAAGACGATTTTTAAAAAAGAATTCTAAAAATTTGAATTTAATAAATGATCAATGACTAATTGCAGTTGAAAAGATACTTGAAATAATAGAGATGCATATTAGGCATAATAGAAAAAGAAGAAGAGATAAAAGAGAGGGAGAGAGAGAGAGAGAGAGAGAGAGAGAGAGAGAGAGAGAGAGAGAGAGAGAGAGAGAGAGAGAGAGAGAGAGAGAGAGATAGGTAGGTATCAATAAAAAAATAAAAAAGTAAAGAGTGGTACACAGAGAAACTTTCACCACTTACTTCGGAGACTGCCGTCCTGCTGTCGGATGACGTGTTGCGACTCTTCAGATGAATTACTTACGCGAGAACAGTATCGTTCATCTTAATACTGCTGTCAGACAACGTTCCTTACTACATTCCCGAAACTCGAGCACGTAAGAGCCTTAGTAATTTATATTTTTTAGGCCAACTTTGAGGTACCACTCTTTTTTTGTTGATGTCATAACAACGTGATTTACGAAAGACACGTATACATAATTCAAAAAAAAATTTTTTTTAGTTTCTCCTCAGTTTTTTTTTCAACCTCTAATTTCATATTAGATCTAGATAAATGTCTCCAAAACTCATATACACAAATGCCAATATCTTCTACTCTCATTATTTATACAAACCTCACTTGTACAGGAATATACAGATTATATAATATCTATTAATACATTTTAAAACATAGTCATCGCTTCACTTAATCGATAAAGCTATGTGTATATTTATATTACGGTTAACTACATTTTTAAAATGTATAGAAATATTTTCGAAATGGTGTAACTTAACAATAAAAGATAATGATAAAAAATTATGAAGTAATAATAAATTAGTACATCTATAAATATGTATTGCATAAAAGTTATAAATAGATTTTGGTAAAAATTATAAACAATATCACAGTAAAATACAGAAATTTTTTACGATGAAATTTAAGGAGAAGTTTTCAGTTGAAATGATCGTTCATCTATTACAACGAATAAAATTCAATATTCTTAAGCGTCAGAAAATAAATATTCTCATTTTTTAAAGCAATTTGTATTTGTACAAAAAATTACATATTAATAACTACTGAAATACTATTTTTTATTTTCAAATTTTATCTTTTACATTAAACTATTTTTATTGATTTAAAATAAAATTAAATAAATTATTAAAAATAAAGGAATAATATAAATGAGTTTCTTTAATTATTTAATAAAATCATACTTTGAATTTTATAAATGTAAAATAAAATTGCGTACAAAATTCTTTTTAATTTAAACGAAAAAAATATTTAAGATCAATAAAATGTTGTTTAAATTTAAATATTATTTACAATTTAAAAGAATTAATTTAAGGAAAAATTAAAATAATTTAATAAATTAACTAAAAGGAACTGTTTAGATTTTAAATATTAATAATACATTAAATATTGTTTAATATATTTATATAGAGAAATAAATCTAAAACTGTATTTTAATGTATTATTCAATTCAGAGTTATTATGTTCTTTTTTATCTTTTGTCAATAAGAACTTTTTAATATCAAAATACAAATAATTACAAATTTAAAAATATAATATATAAATATTCATTGAAGACTGTCAAAATTGATTTAATTTTATCATTAATATATTGATATAATTTAAAATTAAAATATATTGCTGTAAAATAAAATTACGTGAAAAATTTATAAAAGCAGCCGAATCTTTTAAATTTTATAAGAGTATTTTTTTATTATAAGTTATTATATGCAGAATTCATAGGGAACAAGTATAACATATAATAATTTTAATTATATCTTATATCTTAATAGTACTGCAAAACATTTATATCGAAAAACAGCATCAAATGTTAGCATAATTTAAATTAAAATTACCCAAGTGTCTCATACAATTGTAAAATTATTAAATATTAACTTTGTATTAAAAGAGAAAATTAATCTCATTTAGAATAAATAAACCTTATATTGCGCTTTTAATATCTCTATTATTTAAATTTTTTTTATATATTGTTTGTCCACGAAGTATCAAGATTTTGCCTTTCATTTTGCGGTTATTGGTCATGGAAATTTGAAAGGGGTCTTAAATTGTCGACAAAACCTTTTCCTATTAGTCCCTTTTTTTGTTTTTTCGATAATTTGAAGCGGCAGGATTCTACTTTGCGCGAAAAGTGTTTTGAAGTGACTACTCACACAGCGTTACGCTATAAAATTTTATTTGCAATTAAAAAAAAACGGTGCGGAAACATTTAGAATATTAAAAGAACATAATTGTATGTTAAAATCATAATGTGCAAAATGGTATAAAGCTTTTAAAGAGGGTCGGGAAAAGATTATTGACAAGCCTCAACGTGGGCGCCCAAAAAACCATGAAATGACTATAAAAACGCACCGCGTGTTACAAATTTTATTTTATTTCTTCACAAATGCGTTGATGTAAAAAATTAAAAAAGAATATTCAAGTAGAACTCTCTTATAACAACATGTGGTTACAAAAGCTACTAATCAATACTATTAGTAGATACTAACACCGTAAAAATTGTGTGCTATTATTGTTAAACTGATGATATGGAAGAATTCCGATAAAGTAGAATTCTAAATTATCGGCATAAATTTACTAAACTTCTTAATTTTGTAATTTGCAAAAATTACATTAAAGAATTATGTAAAAATTATAAAAATTATTTTCTTTTAATTATATTAAATTAATAAAACATAATTTTAATTGTGCTAAATATATTTTATTATTTATATTTCTAAATACAGTATTTATCAAGAAGTATCACTATTTATAATAATTACAGTTGTCTTATTCTTATTCATAAGTCAGTAAAAAAATATATATATAAATGTTGCTAGCATCTCATTGAGAGATTTTAAATCATATTTATGTATACAAAAATATTTATTATGTTCAAAAGAATAACATTGTAAAAAATACATATACACATTTTTTACCTTATATAATATATATTTTATTGATTTAATTTCTTTATAATTTTATTATATTGTATTATAAATTATATTGATATAATAATTTTTAATAATTTGATATCACTCGAAATTAGTACATAATTTTTTACCAACAAAAAATATATATATTTCTTATATAGAGTTGTTAAATATATGTTTTTATATGTAAATTATTTTACAATCTGCTAATAAAAATAATAAAATGTACTTAAAATAGCAGCAAATATAATTTATTTAATATAATATTTAAAAAAATTAAATTTAATATTTAATTTAATTTAAGTACTTATATGAATTTAAAGCAAAATATTGAACACTGAATGTCTTAAATGATTAAGATTTTTATTTAATGTTTATTCCGAATACAATTAATGTGAATAAAAAACAATTTCATAGAGTAAATTCGCTAATATTTAATGTTAAAAATTATATACGTTTTTTAATATATATAGTTATAAGCAGTCATTATCAACTCTTAATAATATATAATTATAAATATTATTATCTACCTTTGATGTCAAAAATAATAATTGTATTGGAAACTTAAGATAACATTAGTACAACATATTTTTAATTATTTAATTGTTATATTAAATCATAATAAAAATTTTTTAGTGTCGATATATTCGAGTAAAAAATTGTATTTACAGTTACATATATTCATTTAATACGAATTTTACATAAAAAAATTTGAGGAAAGAAAAATATATTTGAAATAGAAAAGAATTATTTTATAAACAATACATATGTTTACGATTGTATTTATATAATATTGAATTTTAAAACTTAATTTTGAGTAGATACAATGTTTTAAAAATGATAATTTATAATAAGAGAAAAAAAGTAATTTTGAAAAATAATTTATAAAGAAAAATGAAACTGTGATTTTATTTATAGTAGTTTTTAAAAGTTCTGCTTATAAAATTGAACAATTTAAATACGTTATAAACAATTGTATTGCAGAAGTATATTTATTTTTATTTTCAATGTTAAAATGAAGTTTTTACAAGGACTTACGATCAAACTATAAATAAGTAATAATTGATGTTACATTTCAATAGCATCACTGAATTAGTTCATAAATGAATAATTGATTAAAATAAGCTGAAAGATAAGAAAAAAAAACGTAAGCACGTTGGGAAGTAGAGTATGATGGCGATGAAAAGATTTGAGCAGAGCCACTAATTGCATTGAAGTTCAAATTTATGTTTAAGTTGACCTCGAATGAAATATGCTTTCTCTTCCTCAGGCGTTGATCATTCTCCATCCATTGAATTTTTGCGAAAATGAGAAGAGTGCGTAATTTAAAAATTTTAACATTCAAAGGCGTGAACCACGACTTGCGAGGAGACGGAGTACGTGAACAGAAGGAGAAGAAAGGAAAAGAAAGGAGAGGAGAAAAGAGAAGAGAAGAGAAGAGAAGAGAAGAGAAGAGAAGAGAAGAGAAGAGAAGAGAAGAGAAGAGAAGAGATGAAAAGAGATGAAAAGAGAAGAACCGCCGGCGCGGGGAAGAGAAGACAAGACAGTCGAGCTCGGGCCAAGAAACGTGGTGGACCGGGCCATGAGTCGCGCCTCCAGCCTCACTTTTGGTCCCACGTGACCCGCGCCTTTTCCTCATCCGAAGCCATTCGGTTCGATTCGGTTTGGTTCTTCGTTTCAGCTCCTCGTCTTTTCTGCTCTTCGAGGGACAGTCCTCGTGATGAATTCAAACGTAAAAAAAAGTGTATTCGAAAATAAACCCAGGTAGAATAAGATCCAACTCTGACAATCTGCAATTGCCAACAATTACTAACAATTTCATTTGCACTCCTCGGTAAAATTGTACTCTCAAACAATCCTACAATTGTCATTACGCTCAATCGCTTCTAAACCTACATTGTAATCATTAAACATTTACATAAACTTTTTGTAAATGGATACTCCGTAGATAGAGCTATAATCGTCCCACGCCATATTTATGTCCATATTCATTAATTTAAAAAAAATTATAGTTCATCGAAAATACTGTGCTTTGTATTAAGTGATCCTTGTTTTATTGAGAAAAGTGTAAATATGTTGTTCCTCTTCATTAACAGAGGATTTTGGACGTTCAAGATGTTGTAATAATCTTAAGGTAATTCATCTACAGAACATTTAAAATGTTTAAATCAAGTATAATTAAATATTGAGTTACATTTTAAAACAGTAGATTTTTTATTTTTACCAGCTATGTAATAAGATTAAAATTATTGAAATAATATAAGTAAATGCACAAATCATAAATAGTTATTTGAAGCCAATACAATTGAATGAAAGTATAAATATTCAATATGATTATAAAATTCAAGAAACATTAAATAATAATATTAGATTTTTTCATAATATATATATATTCATGATCAACTTTGGTCAATAATAATATTTTAAAAATAAAAAAATGTATCGAAGGAAGAATTTCATTAATATTAGTATAAAATATAAATAAATAGTAAATTAAATATAACAGCAACTATTAAATGTAAAAACATTTTTATTTCTGTAAATTTGATTATTTTAAAAAATTTATTTTTAAATTTACAAATGCTTTCGATTAATCAATTATTATTTCAAGTTCATTTAAATATCCTAAATGCTTACTAGAAAAATATTTTATACTAAATATGTGAAAATAGATTTACATTAAAAACATAATTATATTATTTAAAGTTTTTTGGCAAATTATTATTAATAAATACTTATTAATAAAATATTATTATATTAATAAATTTATTATTTTAGCTTTTTTTGTACGAATCACTGTATTTTGTAATAATCTAATTAATATATTTAAAATACAAATAGCTTACAATTAAATAAGTTCTTATAAATAAACCTTAATATCCAATCATTTTATATAATACCAAAAATAAAATTTATTATTCGTATACTATTTGATAGGAATGAAATAATTATTTATTATTAATAAGTTTAATATACATATTAAATTAAATTAAATGATGTAAAATATTAAAGCCAGATTTGGAAGAATAAACTCTAGAAACGAAATATTGCAGTTATTCTTTTGTTCTAATAACCTGTATATCACTTTTTATCTCGTAACTTACTTTAATCTCTGTAGCTTCTTCACTATATTAAAATTGTGGAAAACACGTGTATTTTTATAATAAAGAACAATTTAAAAGTTGATTTAAAGAAATTAAGTAACGAGGTCAATGTTTTGTCAAATTTAAACATCTGATACGAAAGAAATAAATCAAAGTAGAAAAGATAAAAAAAGAACTAATGACTGAAATACAGTCCGAGAGAGAGAGAGAGAGAGAGAGAGAGAGAGAGAGAATAAAAATAAATATACTGATTGATAGTGGGTAGGAAGAGTGTGGATATGAAAAGGGTCGTGAGGATGTGAAGAGGTAGAAAAGTATACAGGCAGAGAAAAAGAAAGAAGAATGATATTTATTTGGTATTTTGATCTGGAAATATAAATATAAAGAGACGTGGTACCGATAAAATTTTTAGCGTTAGACTAGCATGATCAGGCACTTCAGCTAAGATTAATTTTTTAGTGGGCTTATTCATTTTACTTTTATTTCAGACAGGATACATCTATGATTGATTGTGAATCAAAATTTTTTGTATTAAAATCATTAATACTACTGGCTGATCTCTTCATGTGTCCATCATGACGTCCAATGCGATAAGGGGCATACGCAGGAAAAAAAGCTCGCTTTGCGAAGTTAAAGTAGCAGTAATTGGAGCACCTGGAGTCGGAAAAAGTGGTAAGTATAACTTATTAGGAACTTTAGACCTCATCTATAAATGAATAAATTATTAGGTTTCATAATAGTGTTCTCGGTTAAATCCTAGATTTTATATTATTTATTGTAATTAAACTTAATTTAATAAAATTCAAAATTTAATTAGATACTATTATTTCCGATAACATTCTGGAATAATAGCTTAAAGTCATAAATTAATTTAATTAACAATATTCTATAGCAACAATTTTTTAAATTATTGAAACAGTTCGATAATTTTTTTTTCTATAATATTATATGAATATTTTTTTTAATATTAAAATGAAGTGCCTTATGTGTTTATAAATGTTTATTAATTTTCTCAAATACAAAAAACGTACAATTTATTAAAAATAATATTTTTCAAATTTTGAGTAAATTATTTTTAATCAAAATATGATTAAACAATGATTCCCTCGTAATTTATTATTAATAAGTACATCGATATGTAGAACAATTAAATTTAATTATTAGAATGTAAACGAAATAGTAAAATAATAAAATGTTATTATTGATAGACAATGTAAAATGCATTACAATATAAAATATAAAGCAAGAAGAAAAAAATATAGAAAAATGAATGCTACCCATATTCAACATCATATTTTTATATAAATTATTTTACAATCTGCTAATGGATATAATATAATGCACTCAAAATAGCATCAAATATAATTTATTTAATACAACATTTAAAAAAATTTTAATTTAATATTTGACAATATTGGAAAGAAATCCGTTGGGTAAAAATTAAAATTCTGACCTATTTTTTAATTCTTGGACATAAATTTCAATTAATAAGTATAATTTTAAACTATATTTGCTTTTTATATAAATTATTGAATTTATATACAACTATATTTTCGATTAAAAATATATGAAAAACATTTACGAAAATTTATTACCAATATTTAATAATAATTACTAATACTTTATAAATACTTATTTATTACAAATAATTATTTCATAACGTAAAATTTTTGACTCGTTAATTTGAAAATTAGTATTAATCTGGTTTTAAGTATTTATTATTTGTGAAAAATTAAATTTTCGTTCCAACTAATAAAAGCATTCAAGTTATACACTGCATAATGATATGGATATGATTTTCAGAAAACTTCATCGAACTCTAAGATAATTATACCATGGCAGTATTAATAAATTAATAGTTTTAAAGTTTAATTACAAGATAATGTCATAAATAGATCAACTAGATGCTTATTAGAAGGCAGCACGTTTTATCGCATTCAGGAAGTAGGGAAATGGACATTGTATATGAGCTTAGTTAATTTTGAGCGCATTTGCAGTAATAGACCGTGTTTAGATTACATAAAATGAATAATTATTCAACAAATTTTCTTTCTTTTTTTTTTTTTATATATACAAGAAATCTAAGCTTATAATCATGTCCAGATTCCGATAAAATTTATTTTATTCGATATATATATTTTTGCTTTTTATTTGAAAAAAATTTGTCGTAGATTTAATTGTAAATGTATTATTATTATTAATTATTTTGTACTTGTAATCTATTATTATTAATTCTATTGTACTTGTATCCCCAAAGTATCGAGTTCTTTTTTTTTCATTTGGCGACTATTGGTCGCATCGATTTGGAAGAGATCTTAAAATATAGAAAAAATCTTTTTCCATTCATTTATCCCTTTTTTGTTTGATAATTTATTGCGACACGATTTCACATCGCGCAAAGGGTGTTTTTCGATTTTTCGACATGGCACGCTAAAGCGACTAGTAGAACAGTGTTACGTGATAAAATTTTGTTTGCAACTTGAAAAGAACAATACGAAAACATTTAAAATATTACGGGAAGCTTATAAACATAATTGTATGTCAAAATCGCAATATGGAAAATGGCACAGAGCTTTTAAACAGAATCGGGAAGAGATACTTGACGAGTTTCGATTTGAGCACCCAAAAAACTCACGAATCGCTATGAACACGATTGCTAAAAATTTTTATTTCGGACCTGTGATTAATAGTTAGAGCAATCGTAGAAAAACTAAATTTAACGCAATCTATGATGTATAATGTAGTGCAAAAGAATTTAGAAATACGAAAAGTTTGCATCAATATCAAATCTAAGGAGTTTCAGACTACTTTTGAGACCTGGAAAACTCATCTTCGTAAATGCATTGATGCAGAAGGAAATTATTTTGAAAAATTTAAGAATTTTTATTTCAAACTGTTTATACTGTTTCCACAAATAAATTATATTTCATTAAAAAAGGTAAAAGTTTTCTTTTTTTTTCAAATTTTTAAACGAAACATTCTCACGTAACGTTTTTTCACTAATCGTTTCAGCGCGCCGTGTCCAAAAATTGAAAAACATCCTTCGTGCTATGTGAAATCTTGTCGCATCTGATTATCGAAAAACAAAAAAACAGAGAGAAATGAAAAAAATATTTTTTTTACATTTTAAGATCCCTCCCAAATTGCTGCGACCAATATTCGCCAAATGAAAAAAAACTCTATACTTCGCGGACAGACTATGTATATTATTTTAAAATTTTTCGATTAATAAAAAATTTTAATAAAATTAGTAAAAGTATGAAAGACCAAGTTTGTGTAATTTATAAAGAGAAATAATGAACACAAAATAAGAGAAATTTTGACCACGGGTGATTATCACGTATTAATGTATCAAATAAAAATATTTCAAAGTAGATTTTTCGATTTAATTAAGTATCAAATAGTATTCTTTGTGACAGTAATATAAAAAATTTATATTTTTTAGCATTATGTCAATTTGTTTGAATTCTAATTTAATAAAATTTTAACTGATAAGATTAATACTTTTTGGTAATAAAAGTGTTCGTTATTTTACCATAGATCATTATGAAGTAACTGTATTTAGAACATTTACAATTAATAAAATTGTACCGATATAAAGAAAAATTAATGAACTTAAGTATTTCTTAATTTTTTTAAAGGAATTTCTTTAAGAAAAAAATGTAATCATATTAAAACTTATAATTTATACAATCAATATATTACAGATTTTTTATTCAACAAAACTTTTCCATCAAATTTGATTTTTCAATTAGTCTTTATAAGATTGTTCGTCGACTACCTTATCTCCTTCAATTATGAATTTCGACAAGGTACCTGAATTTTATTATAAAATGCAATGTATGTTTTCAATCATTTGTGATTTTGGGTTTTAGATAAATGATGCTATTTAAAGCTTTCTTCGAAACGGCCAGTGTATGCGAAAAGTATTTGAAAGTACATTTCCACGGAAATAAATTTTGAAAATTAAGAAACCATGCGTTTTCGTGTTTAAATTGAAAAACTATTTTATTAAACAAATTATTTTTTGTTAAAAGTCACTTTTTACTCTAACACAAGCCTACACTCGGAGAGTTGCAATTTCTATTAGAATAAGAAGTGTCGGTGTAAGCGTTTGATTGATTCTCAGCATACTCGGTAAATAAAATGTCCCTCGTGAAGATAAGATATGTCAAATAAATAGTTGGGCGATACTCAGATTTGCTAAGCTTTCGATTAAAATAGGCTCCAAATCGTGATCTTAACATCAGAATTTTAATCCAAAGCTCCGTACCCGCTCGGGAGGTTCAATCGCTCGCTCCTCAACAGCTGCGAATCCGAAGAGCTGCATACATCGTTACGGCTATTTATAAACAGTAACTGCGCCACGGAGTCGCACACGATTAAACCTCCTCCTACTAGAGGTATGCTCTTTTTAAATTTCCCGCGGAAATAATCACTGTGGAACAATGGATCTAGGCAAAAGATTTCGGTTATTAATGTCCATAGAAGGGTTGCTTTCGCTTCGGCTGCGGCTGATGCTTTTCTTTTTATTCCTGCTGTCAGGTTTTTAGGAAGTTTTATAATATTAAATCTAGATTAATATTTTTAAGTTGCTTTGATCACTGTATTTTACCTTTTTTTACTTTATAATGGCCATACACTCAACTTACCAAAAAATTTTGTTTTAGCAATTTTTACATTTTAATTTTATTTTTTAGCAATTCATTTGTAAAATTCTGAGAATTTAGTAATTATACAGTGTTTTTTATGCTTTTTGTCGAACTAAATCTTTAAAGCTTGTTTCTGATAAATATAATTAAAACTTTACGATTTTGTTGTATTTTTAATTTAAATCTGAAAAATATTTATTTTTCATATTATATAATTATTATATAATTCTTGTAATCCTTCAATAATGTTCATATGCATAAATTATATTTAATGTAATTTTTGTAAAGCGGATTTTTTTATTATTTTACTCCTTGATCTTTGAATGCTTAAAATAATGTTATTATTATTAATACAATATTATTGTTTAGTATGTATGGTTTTTTAAACAAAGAATTATAAATTTACAGTGTTATTTTTTTACATTTTTATAAATATTTTTGGAAATTTTATACAGAATATGAAATATTTTGTATTTAAGTCAAAAATTTTAAAACTCAATTTTTCTTAGTATATTATTAGTTTATAATTCCATTCATTATTAAAATCACTTCATACAGCAATAATAGTCCAAGCAACGAAGTACTTTTTAGGTCATGAAAAATTAGAAGGTAGTGATGCATATCAAAATTCATGAAAAAATCAGTAGATTCTTATTTTCTAAAATGCAACTCATGATATTCAGGGGTTTTTTATTAACAGTTTTAACGAAAAAATGCATCTTTTTTACTTTTTTTGCAATAAAATGAAATTTTTTAATTTTAACACTGTAGTATCCATGGACTTATTGTAGCTAATAAAATTTTGAATAAAATTAATGTTTATTTAAATCAATCGGAAAATTATAAAAGGAAAAGTTTTACATTTAGCGGAAAATTTAAAAATTGATTAAAAAATTCATAACTTTGTTATTTTTTAATATTAAGAAATATAATTTTGGAAAATAAAGTAATTGATATGTACTTTATTTGTACGAAATTTTAGTATCAGAGTATTAATTTTTTAGTAATAACAATATTAATTAAATTTTGCGAAAATTTTCAAATTAATTTGCAGTTGAATATACCAGGCGATTTAAATTTTTTCAATAGTTTTAAAAAATATAAGTCTTCTATATTAAATCCCATATCTTACATTTTCTGTAAATATTTATAATTGTTTACAATATGAGTATAAAGTTGGTTAAAATCGGCCGAGCGTGCAAAATGTTACTAGGAGTGAGGATAAGACAATTCGAGGGGTACGAGTTATATACATAGTAATACAAGTGTGATACGCGCAACGTGAAAATTATTAACATAATTATCTTCTGAACTATTGCAGCTATTGAAGTGATTTTTTTTTGATTTTTGGGTTAATGAATACCGGGATGCCAATTCTTGCATCTATACATAATATTTAATATTTAATAATAATAAGTATCATTTAGCTATTATAGTATCCTAGTTTTTTCAATATCGATCGCTATATAAATTGATCTATATAATTTAAATAAATTAAAAATATACCCATTCATATCAATTCGGATAATTATGTTATTTAGAAAAGGATTAATTGTTTGTTTATTTATAAAATTGTTTTGTCTAATAGTTTATGGATATAAAATACATAATGTATAAGTATATTATTAATTATGAAGTATAAAATAATTTGAATCAATTAGTTTTATTATTCCTATTCTGCTTATTATTAAAATTATAAGTAATCTAATAAATAAATAAAATTTAATGAACATTTACTGCTTATATTAATTTTATTACTTTTATAATATTAAATATTCTACTTTATAAAATCAATACAGTTTATTAGATTAATATATAATTGCGTTTATTTATTATGTTACGTATCTAAGAGGTCACGACTATGTTTATTCTTTAATAATTAAATCGCGATAATATTTTCTCTCCAGGTTTCGTTCTGCCCTAGCCAAATCGGTCAAAGCGTTCTGGCCTTTGTGAGGTTCGGAAATCGTAATTTAATAAAACGCGAGATAATTAATATAATACCTTTTTTATTATATTTCTCTTAATAAACGAGAGAGATAAGTATCGCAGTGTGTAATACAACTTTCCTTTGTGTCTCAAAACTAAGTCCCGATTGTGTAAAACGTATAAGTATTAAAGAACCCGAACCGAAGTACGACCGAATCTAATAGTCCCAATTTGAAGTCCAATATAGAAGTGCCCCTACGTGTTTTTCGATTTGACTTATTACCTCCGTTGTATGGAGAAATTGTAAAATCCGCGGTTTCTCCCACTGGGTGCCTCTGCTTTGATAATCGTTCTGTCAGCTTTCTCCTTTAACGTCTTTCAATTGACCTTTGTACATTTATTGTCACCTCTGATCTTGACTTTCCGTAATTTGTCGAGTTTGGAGGTTCGTATTACTCGCGGGTTTTGCGTTACTCGCGACTCCGGTCGATTGTCTTGATGTCAATTTCCCAATGTTTCGTCTTTGCTTTCGCTGATATATATAAATAAGTCGTCGCGTATGGATATGCAATTTTACATACGTGACAATTACAATAGCTAACAAAACTTAATTATCATCGTCTTTAATTTAATTTGATTAATACAATAATATATTTTCAATAAATAATACTATTAATATTTTTTAATATTTTATTTATATATAAATTAATATATTTTTAACTTGATACATTAAAAACAATTATCAAGAAGAAATTCATAAAGTTGGGTAGACTATTATTTATCTTTATTTTAATTCTGGGAAATACATAAAACGTAAGTATATTTATTTTGAAAAAAAAGATTAAAAATTTTATTCTCCATTAGGACTATTTAATATATTTTTATAAAAGGTATGACATCGATATCACAATGATTTATTTCAAGTACACGTTTTCTGTACTATTTTTTGATATTTAATATTTCAACTTTTTTTTAATTAAGATGATATAAAAACTACAATTAAATAATGCTTGGATTTTTTTAAGCACATATTATAGATTGATTTGAACATTTTTACATATAATAAAAGAAAATAATATAGATATTTTAAATAAATTAATTTAATTTCTTTTTCTGTTTGATCACACAAGAATAATTTATTTTTCCATGTATATAATTTATGTGATATTTGACTTTGAAGATAGTGTTACGTGGATAATTTTAGAAACTTCATATATGGTTCACAATAAAAATTATGGAAGAACTGATTGGAATCTTTTCACATTGACATTTTCAAATGCAAAGCACCCCTTTGTATATTTCTTAATATATTTTTTTGAACAAAGTCTACATATACATATATATATATATACATACATATTAGAATATTTATATATATATAAAAATATATATTTCAAATTCAATTAGGATCTGCTATTTTTATAATTATATTAATTTCTTAACTTCTAATGAAACATTATTCTTAAAATCAGTAGGACGGATATATGTTTTTTATATTTTTTTCTTTAGAAAACAATCTTTTGCACTTATGTTATAAATATACTTAGAAATAGTTAAATGGATTCTGTAGAATAAATATTTAGTCTTAAGTGTATTCTGGAAATTTGGAACTCTGTCATATTTCAATATAGAATAATATATTATAAAATAAAACAAAAATGAGTATATGTGAATGTAAAATTGAAAAAATAACATATAATTTGTATAAGATAGAATGTTATGTGTATTAAAATATGAATAGCAAATGCATATATTTAAAACATATACACGAGTGCACATTCATAATTAATTTTAATTAATTTTAATTGTATTGATATAACTGATAAATAACTTTATAACCATGAAAAAGTGTTATGAAAATTATTTTTAATATATATAATTAAATGTTTTCAAGCATCAAATATAAAATACAATATATTATAAAAATTAAATTCTAAAAAAATATGAAATCTATTGTTAATATATTTATATTAAAGTTATTTCTAAACTAATTGATTATGAAATGAAAATAGTTTTTTCATATTAATGCATATCAATATAACTATTCTTAAATAAAATTATAATAATTTAAAAATATATTTACTAGTATATAAATATATTACATTATATATTAATATATAAATCATATATTCATAAATAGAATGATTAATAATGGAAAAAAATCTTTGAGAATTTTTTTATATTCGTCTTATCCAAATATTTGATACTTAATATTGTATTCATAAGAAAAAAAAAAATTATTTACAAATAGTTTAAAAATTAGTGCTGTACTAAAAATATTTTTTAATTTAAAAACAACTCCAATATAATTGTTAATTGGAAAGAAAAATGAATATAAATTAATAATGTAGATGTTAATTGTTTGATTTAGGATAGGGAGAATTTGGCGTAGTGAAGAAGACTCCTTTGGCAAGTCACAAGTTCATTCGCAAAAAAATGCACAACGGTATTTTACAAAATGCATAATCGATTCACAAGCGCACGGATCGATGTCGTCAGAGCATCTAAGGCACAAAAGTTTGCTCGCACGCAATCAGGCTGCTTGGCCTTTGGCCTCGCCCTTCGCGATCAGATTTTCTTCTGTTTTTTCCAAGAAGCAAAGGACGGTTAGGCTTATCTTTTCAGCCGCCTAAGCTTCTCGCGTTTTCCGAAAGCGCGCGGCGCCTGCGAACGCGTTCATCCACTCAAATCATCAATAACTAATAAATCATAAATAACTTCCGGAAGAACCTTGCCTACGGAAGAAAAAGCCCATACAGTCTATGTTATCACACGCGTGATTTTACACAAATTATGTTTAAAATCGACGGGTCATCTTTATCTCCTGGGAAAGTCAGCTTGCGGGAGAAAGAAAACAAGACATTGCCTCATGCAGCGAGAGAGCAAGCGTGTGAGAGAGAGAGTGAGAGAGAGAGAGAGAGAGAGAGAGAGAAAACACACTCACACGCGCAGCCCTTCCCTTTTCACACAACGGCGAAGCTATATGTACGTCCCTTTAGAGCGACTTCGCTCTATCCGGCCAAGCGCTCAACACAAAACTGCGCATTGTAATGGCCCCTTTCATTAATTTGCATGTCGCGGGCGTCTCCGCATCCTGGACGTACGTCTTCTGGGATAAATACCCAGTTTCCATCCCTAACAATAGATTTAACGATAAAATATAATTTTAGTTGTAGAGAGTTGTAGAGTTCTTTTTTCATTGGAAACTGAAAAAATTACTTTTCAAAAGAGGTTTATTTATCGTTATCGATATTTTATATATATTAAAATTTATATTTATAAATGTTACGTTTACTAACTGTTATTTTTACAAGAATAAATAAAAAATGATAGCTGCATTAATATTTAATATTTACAGTGCAAGTATTTAAAGGAAAAAATTTCCTTTTAATATTGTAATAAATCTATATTTATAAACAATTCTGAAAAAAGAGTACATGAATAAATAGTTTAACATAAACTGATAGTATATTTAATATTTAATTTTTATTTTTGAATTTCTTTATTATACAGTAGATTTTCATATAGACTATTAAACAATATTTATATCATCTACATATAAATATTGTTTAATAGTCTATATGAAAATCTACTGTATCATCTACTGGATCATCTACATTGAATTTTATATCCATATTGAATATTATATCCATTTTATTTTTTCCATTCAACTTATTTACACTTAAATTCATATATTAATTTTGAATAGTACATCATATTTTAAATGTGGTGTACATAAGTGCATAAGTATTAGTATTTAGTAAATTATTGAAGGAAGCTTAACCAAGAAATATTTAAACCAAAAAAGTAGAGTTTAAAATTTTTTTTTTTGAAACTTAATGTGCTTGAAATTTAATTGTTTCAAATTATTTTTAATTGAAAAATAAAATTTACAATGTATATAACTTAAGAATCCTATAAATTATTAGTAATCCTTTGAATATATTGTATAAACAAGTCGTATTTAAGATGATTTTGAGGCTATAAAAGTTGTAACCTGCCAAAGCCTGGACGCTGAAGGTATTAAATCCGTTGGCGATGAGTTTGAGTATTCGTGTTCTTCGAAGTTCTCGTAATGTAATGTTTATAAACGCACTACAAGATTTTGTGTTGGCTTCCCAAAACAAAAGTAAAAATAGTTTTGGTTAACGAAAAAGCAGGTTACTAGGCTGCGGAACTCGTTACCTTCGCCCTTATTTCTCTTTAACTTTTCATCTCCTGAGTATGTATTCCTCGTGATTATTATTTAGATCAATCAGATACTTTTATGGTCATCTCATTTAATTTAATCGAATTCAATGTATTTAGATTACGCTTTCATCAAGTTCAAAGTACTCGAATTTGAATTATTATTATTGCATTTTCTAATACATTTTTTACCATAATTTCATTTGATTCTACAGATTCAGTAATTTCAATTATTATAAAATATTTAAATGAATTTTTAAATATATAATTGTTTACCATGGATTGTGTAAAAAAATAAATTAAATTTATATGAAACGGGTTAATTTAGCAAGTACTACACATTACATTATAAATATATTAGATTTTAGTTAGATTAAATAGAAAGAAAAATTTTTGTGTGGAAATAAAAAATAAAATATACATAAGTACTTAATTAATTTATTGGTAACAAGTAAGTCTAAGAAAAGTAAGTTTCTCGGCGTGTAAATTATCAACTTATAAATTTTTATTTGTAAATATGTCAAAATCAAAATATATCTAACAAGACATGTTTACCTATACTTTTCTTGACAAGAAAAGAGTGTTAGTAGATCATTTTATAAATTTTTTATTTTTAATGAAACAGATACATGTACAAATATATACTAAAGTTACAATTAAATATACTAAAGTAAATTATAGAAAAAGTTTTAAATAAAAATTATATTATATCGTGTATTATATATTTAATATATATAAACTCTCTTCAAATTTAGCATCATGAAATTATGCAGTTGTTAATTTTTTTTTATTTAAAATTTTTATATGAGTAATAACATTAGAAATAAAAATATAAATGTATTATTTTACTACAATAAAAAATATTTATAATTTAGTTACAAATTAATTATATGGTTTACTAATTTGACACAAGTAAAAATTATTTTTAATTTAAGTATGAATATATAATTTAAAAAGTATTTTTAATGATTTGATACAAATATTGACGTAATTATAGAGGTTTCATTAAATTTCTGTCATAGTAAATAAAGTCGAATGAACTTAATATGATTATGGTTCTTTTTATTATTGAATCTTAAAAAAAAGTAATAAAGGAAAGTTAAGCTTTTACATATTTTGTACATTTAAAAAAAATAAATCGTGACATGCAAAAAATATTCATAATAAAAGGATGAATAGAAATGGATTTTATTTTTTTAAATTAATATTTATTCGAATAAGAATATAATACTTGTTCAAGATAAGATTACAAATATATGTATATTATAAAAAATTTAAAATCGAATTTTAATTTTTATTTAAAATATATCAGTTTTTTACTACTATTATTACTGTTATTCTACAATTATAATTTTTTTTTTCATTCTGCATGAAGAATTAACAATTTATTATAATAAAATAAGATGAAATACATTTTAATATGTTTTAGATGAATTAAAGGCAGTATATGATTATCAGACACCTTTACTATTACAGTACAATACATCCCAGTTTGTGCAAAAGATTGAATTCTATTTAAAGCAAAAAATAAATTTATATAAATACGCTCGTTTAGTATTAAAATGAATGCACCGTTTATAAAAAGCAGAATTCCTGAAAAAATTAAATAAAAATTTTTCTAAAAAAAGCAAAAATTTCAGTCTTTCTTAATTTAATAATAAAAAAGGCAAAATTAATTGCTATATTTAATTGAACATTATTGTTTAACAAATTAATAATATTGTTTGTAGTATATCACTTTACAACATTTTATAATCGTAATAATAAGATGATAAAAATAGTACCAATATTTAATAATTTCAATAATTTATTATTGTTGCTATTCAATATTTTATTCAATAATTCAAGAATATTATTGCTGTATAACTTCAAAATTAAATGAAATGAGGATTTCAAAAATTTTTATTACAAAATTATTAAATAATTATGATAGCATTATTATTAAGTGCAATATATATTCAATTTTATTAATAAATTTTATGTCCCTGATTAAATTTCATTTCAATTATTTTGTAATAAGATTATAAATGACTAATTAATCATAGAATAAAATTTATTAAAATTAGAATATATTCATTTTTATAATATCTTCTTATGAAATATGATTAATTTAAATGTAAATTAATACTTAAAATATATAACAATAACATAAATATTTTATATTAAAAATTTTATGTTTATATATATTTTATTAATATTTTTTATATTACATTTTATGTATATATTATAATATTCGTTATTTAAAAATAAAATAGTATTATTTTAATGTTTAGTGTAAATATGGTTTCAATTTCAGCATTAACAGTACGGTTTCTGACCAGACGTTACATCGGAGAATATGATCATCAATCAGGTACATAATTAAATTAAAAGTTGATTATTTTTATAATAAATGAAGCATTAACTACAAAAATATGTTATATTCATATACATCTGAATATTTTATTTTAAATATTAATTAAAATATTAAAATGATGTTATTCATAAAATATATTTAAATTTTAATTTTTTATTATTTCCAATAAGTTTTATCATATGTATATAAAAATATTATATTTTGTAATTTTCAAATTCATATTCTCAACATTTGTATTTTATGGAACTACTGACATTATTATTTTCAAATTCTATATGAATTATATACGTTATAAGTGTATTTATTAAATAATATAATTTATAATTTATTGTAATATTTTTAATTATTTGTAATTCTGTTGGACGTTTTAATGATGTTGTAAAATTATATTTATTTAATTTTTTATTTTAGTAGTAAAAATGGTTTTATTATGCATATAAATTTAATTATACATATAAAATATTTTGCTATATTATGTTATTGTATTTTTAAATAAAATTCGTTTAAAATTTATTTTAAATAAATGATGAATTTGGAGTATTTGATATATTTTTCGATCTGGAATAAATTACAAATAATAATAGTTTTTATAAAAAAAATAAAGTCTATGCTTTGTGTTATTCATAACATTAATATTTAGATTTTAATTTTTAAGCTTGTTTTAACTAAATATGTAATAATTTATAAGAATAACATCAATAGTGTTGGAATTTATAATAAATAATTAATGAATAAATAATGATAGTTTGCTTAGAATATTTTGTAAATTAATTAAGTAGTAAATAACATTTTTTTACGTGAATCCTACAGCTGTTCATTTAATGAAATATAGATTGTGCCTACAATCTAGTACTTTTACTCAAAGTTCTTCCATACCCTTAACATGCAACAGTTGAAAGAGTAACAGGATGATCAAGGTAGCCATGTTAAGATGCAGTAGATGTACTACTTTGAAAAATTGCCAGAACCATCTTTACCATCTGTCTTTCTCTAAGTTGTTTCTTGCCTCTGCTTTTTTTATAAAACGATCTAAATTTATCGGAGACAACCGATTTGACATTAGATGCATCGTTGCCACAGCAGTGAAAATGTGTATGTATGTAAATGTACGTGGAAATGTATGCGATGTATTACTCATTTTAACTTCAATTTTCCTTGTCTTCATGCTTTTTCCATTTTTGTCATCCCACGCTTTTGAAAGATATACGTTTTCGATAAAATTTCAAAATGTAAAGAATTTAATTTTTTTTTAATATTATTTCACTTATGGTTATTTTTATTTATTTTTTTCTAGAGAACAAGTATAAACATGAAGTTCTCGTTGATGGAGAGCCTGTACTTTTTGAAATATTAGATTTTTGTCCAAAGGTAATATAAAACAGACGTTAAAGATTTAAAAAATGACATTATTTAAATTCCAATGTAAAAAGATGTTATAAAATAGGCTGACTGATTTTAAAGCAATGCATATACATGGTTTTAACATATAATTTAAAACAATTGTAATACAGAAAATTTTTAATGTAAAAATTCAATGTTTTAAATCATTAATCAAAAATTTATTAATAAAATTAATAAATAAAATTGCTTTAAATGCATTATTAATTAATAATACAAGAATATTAGTTAAGGAAAATTAAAAATTTTATAATTTTATAAATAATAAATTTAATCATTATTCAAATCGTTTGCACTATTATATTTTACATTTTTTTCTTTTATTTCTACGTATTATATAAATTGTTTAAATAAAAATTCTAAATATTGTAGTCCAATATATTAATTAAAAAACATACAATTTTTTTTTATTTCTAATATATTTATAACTTATAAAAAACAGAATACATATTTTTAAATTTTTATTTTTAAGTAATTAAAATACTAATCAGAATAAAATATTTTAAATAATGATTTATTAATATTAGAATAATGTATTCGTTCTATAAGAAATTAATTAGAAATCTAAATTTATGTGTTTCTTACAATTTTTAGAAATAATTATTTTTAAATTAATGTTATTAAAAGTAAAATAAGGCCATTTAATTCTTGTATACTTGAATATTAATTAAAACTTTATATTATAATTAAAGGAATATTTTGTAAAGTATAAATAAACTTTATGTTTAATTTTAGATTTTATCTTATAAACTTTGTAAATTAAAAAATTAATACTTAATCCTTAAAGTTTTTAAACAATATTGTATCTCATAATTTTACAAATCTTCTTAATGTGAAAATAAATAAATTTATTGAAAAATGAAAATATTAAATATTATTTTAATAGGGAATAATTGTCTTTATATGAATTAACATATAGACTATAAATTTAAAAATAGAATCAAGATGAACTTCCATCAACAGAAACATTACATTGGGCTGATGGCTTGCTTCTTGTATATTCGATAACAGATAGAAGCTCCTTTAATTTCGTACGAAAGGCAAAAGAAGCATTAGCAGTTGCTGATCCAGAAGCAACTATGCCTCTTGCACTTATTGGAAATAAAGCTGATATGATTCATTTAAGGCAAGTTAGTACAGAAGAAGGAGAAATTCTTGCCAAGGACTTTGAATGCTGGTTCAATGAAGTTACTGCAGCTGAACAGGTATATTTTTAAAGAATGCTTGTAAATGAAAAAAAATATATATTTTACTGATTTCTAAAACTTAAAACTAAAAATTTTAAGTTATTAGTTTTTTCTTCCTTCTGATATTTAAAAATAAATTTTATATTAATTTTATATTTAATAAAGTTATTCTAAAAAGTTAATAAAAAAAATAATACTAATTAAGTTTATGAGTTTACTGTAGATATGATAACAAAATTATATTTAAATTTTTTTTAGAAATTATAAATAAGAAATCAAACAAAATAAATATACATATGATTGTTCATAAAAGAATTTTAATATTATAAAATATTATAATATTAAATATATATTTCAATTAAAAAATTTTAATATATTTTTATTAATATAACATTAATTATCTATTTAAATTTAATACATCTAATCAACTCATTTCATCATAAACCTAGTTGCTTATAGATTTGTCAAATTATTATTTATTTCATTTATTTTTATTTACTTATAAAGTATCAATTAGAAATATAATTATTATACAATAATCACAACAATTATTTAATTTATAATTCATAGACTATATTAACTATGTTTTTTTTATAACATGGTTCATATTTAAAACTTATCAAGTAAAATTTATTAATGTTAGTCACATATTACTATATAATTAATGTAAAATAAATATTTTTTAGGTAACTCAAGTTGCAGAATCGTTTCATGAATTATGTCGTGAAGTACTTGCAGCTAGAAGGAGGAATAAGCAATCATTACTCGATCGGATGCTTGGTAGCAAATCAACAAAAGTGTATTCCAGAGGAAAAAGTGATTCAGCATTACCAAAAGATTAATATAATGATATATTAAAAAAATATACATTAATATAATTAGATATAATAATAATGAGATAAATGGTTAATAATTAAGAGAGATAAAAAATGATTATTATCCTATTCATCTCTATTTTTGTTTCAAGTTTGATACAATGCACCTTCCATATCTATTATACTATTATAAATTGGTGATCCAAAGAGGTGCAGGATGAATAAAAACAAATCTATTCAATTATTTGCGTCGACGTTTCGCAAGTATCACTTGTCCTTATCGAGACAGTTGACAAAATGACGTTATGACTGACAAGTCATTGAATATCTACATTCTAATATTCTATTGTCTCGATAAGGGCAAATGATACTTATCGAAACGTCGACGCAAATAATTGAATAGACTTGTTTTTATTCATCCTGCACCTCCTCGGATCACCAATTTATAATAGTATAATCTCTATTTTTTGTATTTATAATAAAAAATTAAGCTAATAAATGCTTTTTTTGTTCCAACAATTATTAAAAATAAATTATCCTGTACTTTATGAGCATGTTAATTATATTCATAATGTCTCGTTTATATTATCACAATCAGATTTTATTTGTTGTCATCGTAAATTTCAAGAACATCAGCCAAATGTTCATTATCTCTCGGTTTCTTTATATGTTTTCGTTTATTATTTGGCTTTTTCCTTTTAAGTGGAGCAGTCTTCTTTGGACCATGATCTTGCATTGATCGAATACCCTGTTTTTCAAGATACTCATCAATCTTCGCATCATCCATTGCATCAACAGCAACAGCTCGCCATAACTTTTGAAATTCTTCATCAATAGGAAATTGAGCTGTCTTGTCATTATAAAAAACTATTTTTTTTTTATCTTGTGCCCGAGTTATATATAATAATTCATTTTGTAAATTCTAGAATAATTATTTATTATTAATAAATATTGTGACATATACTGACAATAAATTTCAATATGCATAAATATATTTAAAGTATCTAAAAAATTTCCTGAATATACAAATATCTTAAAAATAATATTTAAAAGATTAAAAAATTGAGTACTTACTTTTAAATGTCTTTCAGAATGCGGTAGACTTTCTTGAATATCTTCTAACAAAATCCCTCCTAAACCTTTAAGATCATGCTGCTTTAATAATCGTAAAAGGGATTTTTTATCTTTGATCCTATACTGAGCTTTAAAACAGTACTTCCCATCTGCTGTTACATCTATTTTTGGATTTTGTGGTAAAGATTCCATTAAAAGCCATTGCTTATTCTAAAAAAGATGTGTATATATGCATAAAAATAAAGTATATGTAATGTAAGTGATTTTACTATTATATTATTTTACTATGACACAAAAAAGAACAAACAATTTTTGTTTATAAAATTTTAAACAAAGTATTATTTCCATTGTTTTAAACATTAAAATTTGTATTTAATTTACTTTGTAATAAATTTATAGCTTAATATATATTGATGAAGGTAAGATTTTCATAAACATTCTAACCCTAGATCCTATATCAAGTTGGTTGGTTTCATCAAGAAGTTCATCAAGGGTTAAAGGATGATCTTCTCCATCTTGATGTCTAGCTTTCATATGTTGTACAATTTTTGTTAAAATACCAAATCTAACTTGTGAACTACCAGACATAGTTTTATAAGTATTGATATCAAGTTTTGTTCCCGAAGAAACCATTGATATTTTGGGTTTCTTTTTTGGTAATTCATCACGAATGATTTCTTTTTCTGGTTCTCGTTTCTTTTTTTCAAAACTGTGAAGAAAAATTATATTTCATAATATTTAATTTAGAAATATTATGTTTTATATATATTTTAAATATCTACTTAAAAAAATTAGTTCTTAAGAGGTTAAATACTTTATATAACATTATTATTATTAATGAAAAATACTTATAATTATTCCTCTTGTATATCAAGTTTAGTTGTTAAACATTAGAATTTCTTATTATTAAATTATGTAAGTTTTTAATTAAAAAAAGGTAATATTATATATAAAATAAATCTAAATAATATTGGAAATATATTTGAAAGTATTTAAAAAAAATTATACATATATTGTATAAACGTAGATACATAAGTTATATGAGGAGTACGAATTTGTAGGTTAAAAAATGAATTTGTAGTTATGAAATTAAAATTACCTTGGTGTTAATGCAGCTCTTTTCTTAAAAGCTTCATGCTCTCTGAGTAATGCTGGATCCATTTTACTTTTAAATAAAAACTTTCTATATAATAAAAACTATTATAAAATATAACAACTCATTATGTATAATGAAATCATGTACATTTTATTTTGGTATTTCCAATAATAAGACACTACGATGCAGTGAATTGTAAATTATAAATTTTACAAATAATATACAAATTTTAATATACACCCCATGTTTATTCATATGGTTATTATTATTATAACAATGATTACTTTGTGTTCTTCAAACACTGAAACACCACCAAATAGTCCACATTTGGCATTCACTCACTCTCTAAGCTGGTCATACGTTTGTACTTGGATGCAAGCTTTCGTAGTCTAGTATAAATTTATGTGTTTTAAATTGCATTTTTTTATCAGTCTTATATTTAATGTTATTAATATGATTTAACATTTTATACAAAAATTTTTAAATTTATATTTTAATATATTTATCATAAAAAATTTAATACTTAACTTTTAAAAAAAATTTTGAATCATAAACTGTCGTAAATTTTATATTGGCTTTAAAAGGCATTTAATATTAAATTATCATAATAATTTAATCCATGAATCTAGAAAAAAAAATAAAAAATTTTAATTTTAAATTATACTTCCGTTTGCTGAGAGCCGTAACGCCAGGGGGGTCAACTTTAAATGGGAGAACTGGCGACAAACGTATCCCTAGTTAAGACTTCAAATTTTAGGCGCCCTGCTCCTTACTATTGTCCTGATGCCTTTTTTCATGAGCCGATACTGGTGAAACGAAACATGTGATGATATTGTTCTCTATCACAATGTATGCTGTATTCAAAACTTTCTTTCTGAGAATCTTTGTTCTGAAATTGTTTCGATTTTAATTTTATTGATTAATGATAATTTATATAAAGTAATCTTTGATCAGTGAGTCTATATAAAAATAAAAAATTGATTTTAAATTCATGTGCTTCAAATACAAATAAGAAATTTAAATTAATAAAAAGGAACCAAGGAGGAAACAGATTTTCTGGATAAAAAGAAGATGAATACAAATTTTAGGTATGTATGTTGATAGATTTAATTTCAATAACATTTTAACAATTATATTAGTAAGTACATTTTATATGTAATAAATATTTACTTTCACATAAAAATTATAGTTTATTAATACAATATTTTTTACCTTACTGTTATTAATAATAAATATTTATTATTTTATAATAACCATATTATTGGTTTACATATTTTATAGTCATAGTATAATATTTTATAATGATGTACATTTTATAATTATAAATCATTTTCTTTTTCTTATATTGTTCTAATATTAACAATAAGTCTTTTATTTTACATAATAAACATCTTTATAATTTAATTTTAATTATATAAAATGTACGCATGTTTTTTCAATAATGATATATTGCACACTGTTCTTACAATAATATAATGTTATACAAATATATATTTACAATTAAAGACTTAAAAATATTATTATATATACTATATTTTAATAAAGTTCATAAAAATATATATATTACAAATTATTAAATAATATTTAATTACTACATTATAAAATAAATTAAAATTCAATATAATATGTATAATTTAAATATTATAAGTAAACTTTATTATCATTCATTATATGTATTATCTATTACATTTTATTTTATTATTAATTCATTATTAAAATTTTACATTGATATTTATATTTACAAACATCATTAATATTATAATATAAAATGCTGAAATAATTATATATACTAAGCTACAAATCATTGCATTTTATTCGTATAAAAATTAATGTTAAAATAATACTTAATTTAAAAACTTAAAATGTATAAATTATTAATACATATGTATAATTTAAATATTATAAGTAAACTTTATTATCATTCATTATATGACTGGATAAACGTCGTGGCATTGAAAATTTCGCGCTTAAAGTATTTTTAAATGCTACGACGTTTACCCAGTTGTAACAGCTCACGATACCCTGGAAAAATTTAATAAGATTAGAACCGGAGTTTCAAGATCTGTTCCAAAATAACTTGGTACTTGTTTGCGGCGCGAGCTTCGAATGTTGGGAAGAGGAAAAATAAGGATTATTGATACAAGGTAAAACTCTAAGTCACAGAAGAGTAAATAAGAGAATGTTAAGTTCAATGCTTTACATAAGAAACAAACATGGTGGTGAAAATATCTTTTCTCTCTCTCGCACTTCCGAAGCGATTTTAGCGCTCCGGGTGGACACATGGGAAATTAAGAAAAATTTTTTATAAGCACTTCGAAACCTATTTAAAAAAAAAGGTGTATTCAACTCGATGAACTACGAGTAAAAAAAAAAGACATATGAAATATTTCGAGCTTTGAAAATAATTTAATATAACTGAAAACATTTTTATTAATAATTTTATGATTATCATTTACATGTCAATAAGAAATTGAAATAATCATAAAATTATTAATAAAAATGTTTTCAGTTATATTAAATTATTTTCAAAGCTCGAAATATTTCATATGTCTTTTTTTTTTACTCGTAGTTCATCGAGTTGAATACACCTTTTTTTTAAATAGGTTTCGAAGTGCTTATAAAAAATTTTTGTTTTATAGAGCAAGAAGATAATTCAGCCGCCGTAAATAAACTTGAAACTTACAAATTAAAAATAATATTAAATAAAAGTAGAAAAATTGTTAACAAATTATTTTCAAAACAATATAAAAATATATATTGTCTTTAAAATATTATGAAATAATATAAATCTTTATGTGCTTAGAATTTTTAAAAGCGATGTATAAGTACAGTAAATTCGCCTGCTCTATCAATTGTGTACGAAAAGATTTACATACAATAGTGAGAATATAAACTAATACTTTTATTCTTTCATCTGTGCCGTTTGCAGATTTTGAACTTCGGCGCAGGTAAAGCAATAAATTTATTACCTACTACTTTTACTAGTGCATGAAGAATTTCTCTTATTCTTAATATTAAAAACAGAGATGAAAATCTTTTTTGTAGACACTTTTACCAATTTTAAAAATAATTTGATGAAAAAAAAAAATTTTTGAAAAAATTTGTTAATTTTGAAAATTATGAAAAATTGTTGAAAATATTAATTTTTAACAATTAAAACAATTTTAAAAATTATTTGATGAAAAAAAAAAATTTATATATTACTAAAAGTTTTACTAAAAAATTCGATTCATTATTTGAAATAATTCTAATACATTCAATATAATGTTTTAGCTTTATTCTCAAAGAATCTTTAAAAATTTTGTTCAGGAAAACGAAAATGCAATTGCAGTAAAATTTGTTTCCCGTAGAAATGAAAATATTCGTCAAACATCTGTGTGACTAATTGCACGAAACACCAAACACGTGCGAAAAGTTCTGTCTTACTAAAATTTTGTTTCAAAATTTCTTTAAATGCACCTTTCCATTTCTTAAAATACCATGATTATGATACCAGCAAAAACGGAGGTGGGGGGTACCTGCTGTGCTGTTCTAATTATGATACCAGCAAGGGGGGGGACCTGTTGTGCTAATTATGATACCAGCAAAAGGGGGGGGAGGTGGGGGGTACCTGCAGCACCTGCTGTACTAATTATGATACCAGCAATAAGGAATAAATAACATTGATAAATTTTAAATAAATAAGTAATATTTTAAAACCAAATTATTCTAATAATTCTATCTATTTCTTTCTATTATTAATTTAAATTATTCGATGCAAATCTTTTCTAATAAAACTATTATATATATTATGTTTATACATCTACTATGTTACAGTGTTTTTTAATGTATTATTGAACACTAAAAGCCAAAAGTATAATATTCATTATTATATTTTATATTCTATTACATACATTAATTTCATTTTTTAATATTATAGATTTCATTTTACTATTTTTTATTTTTCTTTTTTACAATGTAATATTGAATTTATATTAAAAAATGTGTAGTAATAACTTCAGAACATTATTTCGTTTAATTTTTTTAGTTATATTTTATTTTAATTATAATTATTTTATGCAAACTTTTTAGCTTTTAAACAGTATATAATTTAAATAATTTAAATATTTATTATTTATATATTTATTTACTTATTTATTTATATATTAAATTATTGTTTCTATTATAAATATATATACATATATTTATTTATTTACTTGTACATTGTATTTGTGTTTTTTTATATGTACTATTGCATTTATTATATTTATATACTGTGGCAAGTAAATGCATAAGAATATTATATTTTTTATTTACACGTTGATCATTATTGTGCTGTATCAATCAAAATAAAAATCAATTAGTATTATATTTAACTTATAGTGCATGATACTTAAAATGTAAAACTTTTTATATCAAATATTGCATTGAAAGAGTAATATTGACAAAATAATTTATTGTTAATGTAATAATTGGAAAATTGCATAGTTATTAAGAATAATAATATGTATTAATAAATGATATTTGCTTAAAAAGTTCAAATAGCCAAAGATTAATGTTTTACTGTCATTATAATTGTTATTAAATATGAAATTATTTTACTATTAGAATATATATAATTAAATGAAATAAATACAAGGCTTCAATTCTTTGCATCATCCTTTTATTATCATTAAGTTACAAAAAAAGGATTTTCATCCATTTTAAAGAAATACAATTATCTTTTACATTCTAATAACTTTTATTTGACATAAAAAATAATATAAAAAATACAAATACACTTACAAAATCTAACAATTAAGCAAACCCAATATCCTTCGACACAAAAGATTTCCATAAAGTTGTCCTATACAATAATTTCTTTGAAAGACTAGAACATTGGTATTGAACACAATATTTTTAATAACACATTTTTTAAATATTCACTAATATATAAAACATATCTTTAAAAATAATAATAAGATTATTCACAGGTAATTAACACTTTATTGAACTAAATATGTTTTTTTAAACCACCACAAATAAATAATACATTTTAAAATATTAAATCATTTTAATAATAATAAATTTTATCACTGGTAAGTTAAAATTGTATTAAAAAAAATATTTTTTTTAACACAAAAATATAAATGTATTTTTAAAACAAATAATAAGTTTATTTGCTGTTAATTAACACTTTTATTAAACTTTTTGGTTAATTTATTAAGTGAACGTACCTTCTTGTTGAATGAACTTTTCTTACTGTTCAAAAACTTTAAGAAATTTGAAGTAAACACATGTGCCAGATTATCAGTGCCGGCTCACGAAAAAGGACACATGGGGTTATAGAAAGTGTAGGGTTCTGTATTTTCTTGATACTTCTACATGGGTATTTGTTTCCAGTCTTTCCATTTACAGTTGGACCCCCCTGCTCTAAGTGTTAATTTTAGGTAAAAGTGATTTTATTCAGAATGTAGTTTACACCACGGAGGATAGCGTCACTTTGCGCAGGTTTCTGCTTGCGTGCCTCAGACGCCGCGTCTCTCCTTTTATATCTTTTATTATTTTATTGCTCTGCGCATTTTACGGATGCGCAGGGTTACATTGTTTACATAATTGTATAATTTTGACCAAATAAACGATATATTAGTGACCATTATTTTGTTTGTTATTTTCTTTTAATATTTCCTTGCTATTTATATTTAAATAAATTCTAATGCATGTATTTTTACATTTTCTCTGACAGCGCATTGTCATCATACAGAAACGTGACCAGTTTTTACGGTCTTAGTCTAAAGCTATTATTTACATTGGTGTCGCATACACTGATTTGTCCTTAAGCTTATTTTAAACGTGACTTGACCGTCACACAGTCTTCGTATATCTGTACGTATCATTTTTTTTAAATAGATTTTAAGGCGCAAAAAAAATTTTTTTTTTAAGTGCCACTAGCTCACCAGAGGCGCTGGTAGTTATGCATATGTGTGAGAGAGAAGAAAGATAAAGATTTTGTCGCCAATGATTAACATACAATTTGACCTTCTCTTAATCTCTGTTCTGTGCGTAACACATTAGATGATATTAAATCGAGATTTGTAATTAATATTCGCATTGAACAAAATACAAATTAAACATACTATAGAAAATAACTGATTTTATTTTAATATTTTATTTTTCCGTTTTAGTCTGTTTTTATATTTATATTTACAAACTTAAAATATTAGTATAATTTATATTGTCACCTAGAAAATACACAGTAATTTAAATTGTGACAATATGAATAGGTACACGCAATTATTGATGGTCAATTGATTTACCTGTACTGCATTTCATAAGCTTAATACAAAATATTAAGTTTAACATTGGCATGTATTATATTTATAATCTATTGTGATATTCCCAGTTCTCTTTCTATAGACATACGAACATATTTTACTAAGAAAATTTATACTATTAAATTTATTAGCATTAAAGGGATATCAATTTTAAGGAAAAATTAAAAGAAAGGTAACTACGTAAAATTGTGAGTTATTATGTAATTTTAATTAAAACTATAATGAGATGATTCAAGTATTACACTCGGCGGGTAGTGCACGTCTTTCTCACCTCTGAGCTTGCAAAGGCACGCTATCATATCGTTCGATTGCCATTTCCTTTAATATAACAATCAGCGTTGATATTAGTATAAATTATTTTTTATAAAATAATATTTTACGATACATTTAGTTGCATTTTACAGTATATGAAAATTATTATTTGTATATTTATATATATAGACGTTTTTTATATATTATATATAATAAGAAATATATAGTAAAGTAAAATTTTTATTATTAATTTTCGTATTAGCTTCAATAATTTCGGGTATGTTACAGTCGCTAACTTCACTCGCGTGGTAATATTCCTATATTCATTTTCAGATGTAACACAAGCGTCACGATATATTAAGGTTGTTTAGAGCATAGAACAGACACTAAGAAAAGATCAATCTCCGTGTTGAGCTTTCGCAAAAAATGTGACAGGGGAAATATCTTCTTTCTTTCTCACACTTATATGTGCACTCGTGACCTCTGAAGACCCGAATTAACATTTTTTATTTTTTATATTTGGAAAAAAAAGTAATTAGAGATACACAAATGATGAATGAACATTAACCTGACTTTTTTTGGTACTTGAGTGTTCATATAATGTAGTTTTCAATTTTAATTTTTAGTTTTCAAAGTTAAAAGTATAAAAAACAAATCAAGTTAATATTTACTCATCCGTCGTATATATATATAGTTAGCTTTTTTTTAATAAGTTTTAAAGCACTTATAAAAAATGTTAACTCGAGATACAGGCTCTTCAGAGGTCGCTTGTGTACCTTTAAGTGTGAAAGAGAAAGAAGGCATTTACCCCGCCACGTTTCTGATAATGATTAACCTCAAAATTGAATTCAAATGTTTTAAATGAGACTATATATTTTTAATGATATAAAATAAAGTGATATTTATTATATCATTGTACTTTAAATTTAAAATCATGATTTATCATGTATAAACTTAAAATTTAAATTTAGTTAAAATTTATAAATTATTCATGGTAAATAAATCATGATTTTAATAAATTAAAATATAGCTTTTTTCTTATTTATAATATAATATAAGTATATTTCATAATAAATTTGTAAACATAAAAATAGTTGTCTCCATTCTTCAAACTCACCATATATATTTAGTTGTTAATAATTATAAATTTTAAATCTATAAAAAATATATATGAAAAAAAATCACTAAAACATATACAAAATTACTTTATAATTAACACTAGCTTTGCATATGCAAGAAATTCAAAATGCACACACATTTTTAATAGAGAGCGAAATTAATTATTCACACATTTCTCGAACGAGTTTTTAAAACTGGTATAAACTTAAAATCTGTTTTTTGACTACAATTATTTAAGAAATAATAATGTAAGCACATACATCATTATTACTATTATTATTATTATTATAATTATTATTATTGGTTACCAGTATCGGTTCTCAAAAAAGGACATCTGGGGTGATTTTATTCTATTAAATTTGTCTAAATTATTACTAATATTAAAGAAAAATTAATTTTTAAATTAAATACAATAATATCGAATATAATTATCTGTAATTTTTATAAAAATTAAAAAATTTCAAATTATTATAACGCGGGCTTTTTCTTTTACGACACAAATTTCGTGTGGTGCGTTCTCTCGTATAGACTTGACCCCTTCCCTGCTAGTTTAGAGTATAATTAAAACGATCAATTGATTATGAGACTTTGTAAATTAGTACAATTGGTCATTATAGAAACATGAAAAATGTCAAAACTATCGCCTAATTAATAAAAGGTTATAATAACTTTTAATTAACATTTATTCTTATCGAGATAGATGTTTTAAAGCAATTTTAGAGCATTATGAATAAAAAAAAAAATATAAAAAAATGTATCATCGATACAGATTTAAAATTCTATAATTTTTGCTCATTTATGAATAAAAAGCTAAATCAATTTTTAATATTTTAGAGTATAAGTAATCACTATGATAATCTCGCATATCAATCTATAGATGAATGTGCAAACGAAATATAGGTTTTTAATTAATTGTGATATTCCCTTCTGTTCCCCTTTCCCTAAACACACAAATAATTATTAAAATTTAATTATGATAAAAAGGATATCAGTTATGGAAGGATCGGGAAAGGTAATCAGCTTAATTATAAGTCACTATATAATTTATATAAACTTTAATTAGAGAATTGATGTGTTACAATCAACGGGTAGCACACGTCTGACTTTTTGTAGAATTTGCCCGAGCGCACTTCATCCCTCCGATCGTCTTTTTTTATTAATATAACAATTAGCGCCAATGTTATCATTAGTAATTCTTTTTCTAACATAATATTTTACATTACATTTGTTGATATTTTACATCGAATGATTATTAATTATTTTTATATGATTTTTGTGCTACTTCAAGTCACTTCCAGTATCTTACAATCGCTAATATGTCTCGCGTAGTAATATTACTAGCTTTGGTTCGAGATGTGACACAAGCGTCACATAGTCTACATAAACATGAGAAGATGAGTAAAAATCAATTTTAGTTTACGAATGTTATTTATGAAACATATTAATTAAAAAGTACAAAAACTCTTATATATTATTAAAAAAATTCGTAACTAAAATTTAAAAAATAATGAAAAAAAATAAAAGTGTATTTCATAATATAAAATAGGCTAATCTTTAAACTAAAAAATTAAAATTTTAAATGTAAGTAAAGTTAATACTTTAAATATATAAATATTATACAAAAAATTAAGTAATTATTAGAATAAAAACATTGAAAATACGATACGCAATTTTTAAATTATAATAATAGCAATTATAATTTACAAAAATACAAAAAATAAAATATTTTCATTAAAATAATATTGAAAAACTTAAAATGTAAACATTAAAATTGTTTCAGACAGTATATTGTCTTTACTCCTTCATTGATGATATAAATCAATCTGTATATATATCAATAATTAAATGACAAAATGACAAAATGCAATAAATAAAATAATATAAGTAATATAAATATGATACTTTTCAGAAAATTTAGTAATTGATAAAATACAAAATAATTATCGCTCACGATGTGAAAATCTGAGAAGATCCTCCTTGGAAAATTTTTCAGATCAGAATACCTTGATAATTTCTGAAAATACACTTCCAAGTCGAATCCTCCTTTTCACATCTCACATTTTTAAACAATCACTTATTATTTTAACTTATAAACCTTAAAACTAAAAACGTTTGAACATATTACTCTTATAAACTACGGGGTATAAAAAATCTTATACTAGGTGCATGAAGGAAAAATCCCTCCGGTATCTTACAATAACCGACTTAATCTTAGACTTACGTGTAAAAAATATCATTTTAAAATTTAACACGCCATTGCTTTATAATATGATTGTAAATGAAGTTAAACTAAACCGGCTATACAGTAATAATTTGTGAATTCTCTAAACGATCAAACTTCAGCGTCGCAACATTATCATTTCCAGATTTTTTCTATTGTTTTAAACAATGACGCGATACAAGGAAGTATCGCGTCATTGTTGCTCGGCGACCTGTTACAATCCCATCGTCGTGCGATAATATATATTGCACTACGACCCAATGTATAGGTTTTCTACGGGAAAGACTAATTGAACTCACAAATCGTTTGAAACCCATAAATTTCAAATTTCTAATATTGTACGTTTCCTCACGCTCTTATAACTTATTTATCTTACTTGTAATGTTTCATTTTAGGAATATAATTTATAACTCATAAAACAAAAAATATTCACATTATTATCATTCATTTGTTAATAAATATTTACATAGTGCACACTGTATATACTATAAAAATAAAATGAATAAAATCAGTGTTACCTTCAATCAGCCTTTATTTTACAATTATATATATATATTTGTCAAAAAATAATAATCAATAAAACACTAGTACATTAATAATATAATATTTAATTTATTAATATTATAATTAATGTATTAGTACTTGAGAAAGGCATCGTCAATGAGACAAGGAAAAAATAGCGTCTGTATCCGGTTATAGTTTCGCGCCGTTAGGCATGTTTAAGCTTCGTTGGTTCTATTCCGCTTTATTCGCCTTAATAAGGGCGGGTTCACCAATCGATCTATGTCGAGCTAGCGTCCTGATCAGGACGGATGGTTTATCAAGCCCGCAGGCAAGAATGGTCGTTAAAAGAAAAATAAAGAGTTCTTTTTGGTGTTTTGGTCGGATCGAGGGGAGAGATGATGTGTGTTCCAACTCTGGTGATTCCAAAATCCTTATTGGCTCTTCTATCAGATCGGCCGAGCTCCATCGTGCCTATCAAAAGCGTCGACTTATCGAACTTTAGGCGGAAAAGCCCGGTCAGCTAATCAAGACTTCTCAACACGTTGGGGCCAGTATCGACGCGTCCGAGTATGTAAACGTGTGTCTACATTGTACGCGTTATACTATTAATATAATTACTACAATCAAAACATACAAATTTTATTTTTGATATATAAAGATATTAAACAATTGCAAATAGAATTATGTTAAAATATAATTATAAAATCAACAATAATAAAAATAAAAATACCAAATACAATAATATTAAGAGATGAATAATGCATAATAATGAATAACTTACATATTACTTATACATAATAAAATTTCACAATATTATAAATTCAATTCAATAATATGAATAATAATAATAATAGCAATACTAATTTATATACATCAATGTTAATAAATTACTGATAATATATTATAAAAGTAACTAAAAAATGATTATAACAGAAATCAATTTTAAACTGATATAGTTATAAATTTTAATTAAAATATACGAATACATAAGTTTAGGTTAACAATATATAAACAAAGCGTACAATCAGCTGACTATTTAATACAGCCGCAATAAAAAAATTAAAAGCTACGTTGTCAAATTCATTCATAAATATTTCACATAATTATTTAATAATATATTTAATAGATCATTTAAATAAATAAATTTTTTATATTATTAATAACTATGTTTATTATAAAATGCTTTATTTATTAAATATTTTGTATATAAACTACTAAAAAAAATACAATTTTCATTATCCTAGATTAGAATTCTGCTTTTTCTTTAGCTATTTCAATCATTCAGTATTTTTACTAGAACAGTCACTATGATACACACTTAAAAATAAAAAAAGATTTTAAATTTCTTAAATTTTGAAAAATGAGCATGCGCTTAATTAAAAATACAAAACCCGCGATATTAGAATTAATATTAATTTAAAGACATTACAAAAATTAACATACAATATGAACATAATAGTCAAATTTGATCATTTATAAATATAAAAATAAATTACAATTTTTGAAACTATAATTGAATTTTATTCGAAAGACAGCGTTATAATAGAACTCCAGTGGATAAAAATACATATGTTCACTAACTTTAATTTGATACTAATTCATATGTGAAAATAACATTTTGATAATATTTAAAAAAATTTGAAATATAAATTTATTTATAAATTATTAACTTAAAGAAAATTATAATTGTTTTATTTATTATTAGATTAAAATAGTTGATTTACTTGAAAAGATAAAGTTTCATTTTTTTTATAATTTAATTTCTGAAACGATGACATTATATGGCAATATAGATACATTATTATTTCTTCATTTATATTTACATTCATTTTTCAATAAATTTCTATTGTTCTACAATTTTGAAAGTATATACCAAACTTCTCTATTCATTAGGGTTAGATATAATGACAGTCTAATTTAAGTTTATCCTTGAATTAAGTTTGGTGCAGGATATGCACGTACTTTATAATTAACATATTAAATCATATCTGTAATTTCAAATTATTTTATTCTGTATTAAAAAATATTTTTCAAGTATATCATTTACTACTCATTTACTTCAAGATAAGATTTTTCTGCTTAACCATGCGAGTAACTGTAGCATCTAAATAAAATATTTTTAAAAATTGATTTTTATTTTTTTAAATAATCAAAATAATATATATATATATAAACTGTTAAGTTATAATTATGGAGGTTGTTCGTAATACAAAGGAAGGTTGTGTAATCGGTATAGACAGGAGATTTTAGTGAAAAATCGTACATGAGACAAATAAATTTTATTTTTAAATTTGTGATAATATTGAAAATATTATTACTAACCTGAAAAGAAAACGATAATATTAATTATGATACATTAAATTAAATATTTTATTTATATAAATGTTAAATATTATTGTTAATTTAAATGTAATATTTATTTGTTGTAATGTGATGTCCTCATGAATCTGATGAGTATAATAATTTATGTATTTGAATGAATATTTTCTTGATTGTTGACAACTTGTCAACATGCAGCAAATATTTCACTTTTAATTTAATACATTAGCGAAAATCTTGCTAGCATAAACAGTGCTTAGGTGGTTGAATTGGAGTAAGATAGAGGTAGGTGCGAATATGTATTTTGGTATATATATATTAAAATGCATAAATGAAGTAGTATGAGTGATGTAAAAATTATTAGTGTTGTGCCGCCACAAGATGGCCGATAAGTATAGTTTCTATACTTATCGGTCAAACAATGCTTTTCTTTTCTATATGTTGACAATGGGTAGAATGTTCCAAGGGAAGAGTGCGCGGATAGGTTTAAAAGAAATGAGGAAAGAATCGTGTTAAAAAATACTTTAAAATTATTTGTTTCCTTTTGAGTTTATTTTTGCCCGTTTTACAAATTTTAATCAAGCTTGGAGGAAGCAGGACGAGGTGAAACACACCGAAGAAAAATCGGGTCGAAAAAGATGCCCACCCTCATTCTTATTATATTTTTCCCACTCCTATCCTCTCCTCCAAGCTATCTCATTGGTTGAACACCGATAGGTTGACCGATCAGGTCTTACAATTTTCCGGCGTGCTTGACTAGACACTCCCCCCTCCCCTTAGCAGTTAGGCTCTTGGACGCCTATTGGGAGGTGGGTCAGTCGAGCCAGCGCATCCCCTGCGGTTGGACGTACTCGGGTCCGATACTTAATTTAGTTCCTAGTATAAAAAACCCCCTTGGGCGCGAGGAAGGAAAAAGCCGATACATGCTATTCCTATAATAAAAAATAATTTGCCTTATAACTATTTTTAAAACTAATCTTGCTCCATTAGAAATCACACGCTTCGCGAATGGTTTCCGCTTATCGCACGAACAATTATTCGGCCGGGTTGGGTTGGCGCATTTGCGGGCTCGTTACCGCCGTCCTTAGGTGGTCAGGTTTATACTTTTACAGTTTGTACGTACATCCACGTACTTCTTCTTGCGCATATTTGCGCCTTTTGAGACCAGATTATGACGGCTCCCCTGGTCCCGCTGGGTTGCTTAGACATCGTATCTGCAACCCAGATTTCATGGCGGGTACCGCCCATTGTCTACGGACGTACGGCATGACGCCATCGAAAAACCCGTCGATTTTCGACAACAATCTTCCACCCGTACAAATCTTACGAGTTTTGTACCCTTTCCTTACCTACGAGTTTTATTAGTCTATGTACCGGTTGCTCTATAATGCGTGAAGTTCTTAATACCACCATATGCACTTGATTGCACTTTTCCAGGTATGATCTGAATTATGGTGCCTTTGATCCACGTATTGCTTGGTAATAGCGGATCGATAATTAACATAAAGTCGTCTGTTTGAATCAGATCTACCGTTTAATTTTATTTGGTGCGCGTGATTAGTGTCGGCAAATATTCGCGTATCCAGTGCTTTCAAAAGGCGTCCTTGAATTTTTGCGCAATACGTCATTGTCGTCGCGGAGATATATCATTTGTATCGTATTTGCCTAATTCAATTTCTCTGGAGGACGTCCCTATCAGGAAGTGATTCGAGGTGTGGACCTCTTGATCGCGCGGATCCACGAGACATGGGTTAGCGGGCGTGAGTTTACCGAATGTTCTATCTCTGTGAGGACCGTGTCCTCCATCATAATTTGATCGTTCAATATTATGTATAATGCGGACTTCACCGAGCGTATCAGCCTCTCCCAAGCTACCTCCATATACGGTGCGTGGGGAGGGTTGAAACACCATTCTATTCTCTTTTTGTTTGCGAACGCCTGTAGCCTGTCCATTTCCAATTCGGGAATCGCGGTTCTTAAAACTTTGCTAGCTGCTTTAAAGTTTTTTCCTATTATCGTTATACATGATTGTGGAAGCTCCGCGGCGGGCTGCCATTCGTTGAATAGCCATTATAGCGGAGCCGACATTCAACGAAGATGCGTGTTCGAGGTGAATCACACGAGTCATCGGATACGTGAAAATCACCCCCCACCTTTTTTCTCTACGGCGACCGATCTTTATCCACATAGGGCCGAATAAATCGACACCACAGTGGCTAAATGGTCTTTGTCGGTACGCGACTCGTCCCGCGGGTAGCGACCCCATCAACGGTATAAACGGTTGCCTTCGGCGCAATCGGCACCCGACGCAATTAGCTCTAATAGATTTTAAGGCTTCGCGTGCCCCGATTATGCAGTATCTTTGCCGCAGTTCATTTAAAATTGTCTCGGAAATACCGTGGTAATATTTTTAATGATAAATTTTTAATATTGATCTAATCATCCCGTCCCTACCGTCTAATATTATCGGGCAGTTGTTGAAGCTGTTTTCGCGGACCTTAGTCGCACGCCCATTTGTCCACAGAATACCCAAATCATCCAAAAACGAGTTAAATTTTAAAATTCTACTGTTTTGCGGTAATTATCTTCCCCAGGTCAGTTCGTCTATCTCTTGTGCGAATGTCTCTCTCTGCGTCATTCGGATTAAAAAGTTCACATTATCGCCAGTTCGATCTTTTAGCTTCTCTGTCTTTGTCTTCCCTAACCATCGATTCGCGATTACACGGATGCGTCGTGCCACGTGGGGTAATCCTAGCTACCCCAGCAATTTTTTGTAAATTGAGAATCAACACCTGGATACATACAATTACGCGATCTTTTGATAGCGGTGTTTTATGGGATCAGGCTTCCTCGGGTTTTAGAATTCGGGGCCTTTAAACCCCGCTGCGGGGCCTCGATCTGCAGTAATGTTGGCGCGTGTCACGTGGTCGGCACCCAGTGCCAGTCCGCGATTTTTGTAGCATCCGCGATCTTGCCCAATCTGTTCGCGACAAAAATCTGCCGTGCCCTCGGCTCATCTCTAATCCACGAGATAACTACCATGCTGTCACTCCAGAAGAATTTCTTCTCGATTTTTATTTCCAATTCGGCTTCTACATAGCTCGCCAAAGTCGTACCTAACAGCGCTTGTAGCTTCAGCCTCGAGATCGTTATCGGCTTAAGGGGGGTAACGCGACTTTTAGCCATGATTAACGAGACGTTTACTTCTCTATCAGTGTTCATAATTCTAAGATACGCGACGGCCGCGTAAGCGACGAAGTTCGCATTACACAAGACGTGCAGTTGCGCCCGATATCTCCCGAATCATTCTTTTACGAGGCATTACGGAATGCGGCATTGCTTTAATGATTTTATCGTTCGTGTACACTTTCGAAATTCTCAATCGTCCTCGCATTGTCCCATCCGACGCCGCTTCTCCACACTGATTACATAATAAGCTTAGATTTTAGTGTGAATGGCGCGAGTAACCCTAATGGATCGAAGATCGATATAATCAGTGCTAGTGCCTCGCATTTAGTAGGTGTTCTTTCGCTGTTCATAATAACGTTTTTTTCTTTCGAAAACGTCATATTAAATTTCAACTCGTCTTTCACGTTATCCCACACGAGTCCTAACACGTTTTTGTTGCTCCTGCAACCTAAGCTTAAATCACGTTTCCCTTTCAGATTGCTTTTCGCGACGTCCCTCAAAATTTGCGGCCTATTGCTTGCCCACCCCTGCATTTTAAAGCTATGACGAGATGGCTCGGTTTACCCTTCACGGGTGAAGGAGAAGTCGAGCTCTCGTCGAAGAAAAGAGATAGATTTCGCCGGGATAAAGCGACAGCCGGTCTGTCTAGGATTCGGATCGGTGGCAAGGGGAATAATCAAAAAATACAAAATAATTAAATTTAAATTTACCACGGGCGGCAACTTATTTTATTGGAGTTTTTATAACAAACAAAAATTAAATAAATTTACATAAATTTTCTATATTTTTTTTTGTATTAAATATTTAGATTTAAGACGAAGTCGACGATCGCGAAGATATAATATTTAAATCCTTATCAATAACTTTCGACGGTACCGTGTAATATCGTCTATTATTATTTATCGACAATATTTAACTCGTTAAAATCCTATTCGAGTGTGACCGCTATAGAGGTCGCCGACAATAACAACTTCGTGAAAAGTAAACACAAACGGCGAGGAAATCTCGAGTAATTATACGAAATAATTACTTTACAATAATTTCTACTTAGAAATTGAGATTTCGATGTAGCACGTTACAAAATTTTATCAATTTTGAAAATCAAAAAAAAAAATGGTTATAAAGCTTTATATAATAAATCCGATTATAAATCAAAATATTCGGCCGGAAAGTTGACAGAACGCAAAAGAAAGAAACACTATTTGAAGGAAGCTCCGGGGAGCTAGGATATGAACCTTTGGGACTTCTGATAATTGCAACGAGTGCAATTATCAAAAGTTGCAGACGGCTTCGACGCATAAGGGAAGAAATTTGAAATCGCGAGCGATTACTAATTTCTTTTCAAGGAGATGAAATAGCACGTAATAGTGACTATTTCGGATTTGGTGCTAGCACGTAATAGTGACTAGCGGGAGTGGAGAGATTTAGAATGTTGCCACTTAATAGTGAACAACAGGTAAAGGCGGAAGGGAAGGTGTAGATCGGGAAGAGGCCAAAGACGGTCTGCCCCGAGGCGAGTGCTCTCGTTTAGCACATCACCTCGGTTCAGCGATCAGAGATCGGGGCACACGACAATTATCAAGCCGATTGGATGATAAAAGCTGCGGGGGGTCCATGCGCATGCCGGTACACGCGCAAACCGGGGCCCCGCCAAGGGAGTTCGTCGCGATTCGCGCTTAGGAACGAGCGTGTCTTGTTGCAGCTATTTACCGTTGGACCAGAAGGACGAGTCATTTCTTCCAGTACACACTTTGTATTATGTCCGAGTGTACAAACGGATTTGTTTTGATTTTCAGTATCAATTATCGCACACAATATTTTAACTTAAATATTTACGATTTATACCCGGACGAGCAATCTAATTCGATTGCTTAACAATATAATCTAGCGGATAATTTATTCTTTAAGAAAAAACAGGATTAGCACAATTAAGGGGAAAAGCAATCGATTTATTATTGATTTACAACAGTTATATCCCATAACAGCGGGAGCAATTGAATCGAGCGATGCGCAATCGATTTATTATCGATTTTTTTACAATTTTTATCCTGTAACAGCAGGAGCAATTGAATTGAGGGGCGCGCAATCGATTTATTATCGATTTCCTACAACTATATCCCGTAACAGCGGGAGAAGTACAAAATAAATCCAAATGGAGAAAAAGAAACGGACGAGCAATGGTTATAATTGCTTAACAATATATTTTTTCGGAAAAAATATTTCTCTTCCACATAGAAAGCAATCCCACTATTAGGATGAGCAATTTTATAATTGCTTAACAATTTATTTTGTGATTATATCAATTACATCACCACGAGCAATTGATTTAACTTGTCAAACCGTTAATTTAAACGGAGAGCAATCCCAAGGATTTACTTCTCCGTTGATTCGGTACAATGTTTGAAATTCGACATCCGTAAAAACAATTATTAATTAATTGCTTAACAATTCATGGGTGAGTGGAATTTCTTTGGTGGAAACAAAGAAAAAGACGGACGGTGTGAAAAACGGGATTCGGGATTAAAATAATATTGTGCAATCACAATATTGCCTCTAAAGAAAGTGCGTAGAACCTTTTCGACTTCTTGGTTAGAAAATAAAGGAGGAATAGCCGACACGATAGCGTGAACGACCAAGGGTTGTTATCTCCAAGATAGCATAACGATAGAAAAGGGGTTGCTGGAAACTTTGCAACGGCTTTTTCGTTCCTGGAAATTTCCAGAAACGAAAAACTCGTTGCAAAGTTTCCACGATTGTTTATCTTTATTACTGACCTCACAATTTCGGGGGCATCCTTTTCCGACTCTGCGCTTGCTATATAGTCGTTCATATAGCAGTTCTTTATTATACTTTCGGAGGTGGCGGGATAGACGCTTTTAAAATGATTGGCGTTTTCGTTTTTTACGAATATCACGCTGCAGGGAGAAGACTTCGCGCTGAAGATCAACGTGTTCATTTCATAAATTTTCAGGTCTAGGTGTTGATCGCTTCCGCGGTATATAAAACGTTGCGCGGCTCGATCCTCCCTTTTAAATTTTACCTGAAGGAATATGTCCTTAATATCGCCTATAAAATCCACCGCATGTTGACAGAAACGTAGCAGAACGGCGGGTAACGATTCCAGCAAGTCGGGGCCCGCTTCGAGTTGGTCGTTGAAACTCATGCCGTCGGCCTTAGCCACCGCATCAAACACCAATAGAACTTTGCCTGGTTTGTTTTCGTTGAAAACCCCGAAGTGCGGTAAATACTACGATCTTTCGTTCCTTTGCACGTTTTTCACGATCCCGGCATATCCTTTACTCACGAACCGTTCCATTTCCCTATAGTACACTCGCTTGTACACGGGGTCACGGTATAGCTGCTTTTCTAGGCTCAGTAATCGCTTCATCACGATCTGTTTCCCGTCCGTCGCGGGGATCGGTTTTTTGTTCCACAGGAGCCCGGTTTCCCAATCATGGCCGTCGAATTTTGTCGTATTTTTTAGGGTGGCTAAAATCTGGTTTTCTTTTCTTTTTTTGATCTCGGTAGTAGTCGCGCCAACACTTTCTACCTCAAAGTAATTTTAATTATATATAAACTATAAAATATAATATAAACTTAATTATATACTCATACGCATCTTTAATTTTTAGATCGACCTTTTGACTTATAGTATTTATGGCCGATTCACCTATACCCTTCACCGACAATTGTATTGGGGTGCCTCTCGCGCCCGATAGTCGCGCGGTGTCGTGGTCGATCAGCGTCACAGTTGATCCCTCATTGAGAAGTGCGTGCGTAAATACCGTTCTCTCATCTCCTATAATCTCTATCGGCAAGATCTTCAATAATACTTCTTCACTCCCTAGTCATGAGTTATCATTTATTTCCGATCGCGCTTCAGCTCGCTGTTTTCTCGCCTCGAGGCCTTTGGTCGCGCTTGCGCACATTTTCTTTTCCTACACATCTTTGACTGTTATGTAAAAGGATGTGGAGGGATCCCTTATTTTTCCCTCTTGCAGTCATCCTTCATACGTCCGGGTTTTAGGCAGATGAAGCATAATCTTCTGTCCTTTATTATCCCCCATCCTTCGCGGTTCGACGCGTCGGAAAACGCTTTACAATCGGCTAATACATGGCGTTAACTCCTACAGATATGACATTTTCTCTTTTCCTTATGTGACGTATTGGGATCGATGCCAGGGAGTCTTGCGGCGGCGCGATGTTACTATCCGCTAAGTAAACGTACTGCGAGTTTTTTTCCCGGACGTTGTCTTGTGTCCTGTTCCCGTGGTACGACGTAAGTATTCACGAAGCTTACCCCACTACTCGCTGCACATTCGGCTTTCTCGTACAAGAATTCGCTTATTTTTTCTAGCTCCGGCTTTTCGGGGTCGGCATTTTTTGTACAGCGAGTGTATGCATACACCATTGCTGACAGCAGCTTTTTAGCGATCGCATTTGTGAGGTCTCGCGCGTGCAGATACCCAATCATATTCATCGATTTGAAGGCTGTCACCGAGTTCTGGAGTTTGGCCGCGATACCGTCGTGTTTTTTTTTAAAAAATTTTTTATAAAATTTTTTTTTTATTTTCATAATCGTCTGATACTGTCGGTAAAAAAATACTAGAAAACTCCGTAATTGCTAGTGTACTGTTATACTCACGTCTGTTACACTTCCAAAAAAACATTTTTAAAATTTACAATAACAAAAAATTTATACAGAATTTTAGTTCTAAATATTAAAAAATAAAATATTTACAAATAATTTTTAATTAATTTAAAAATTTTCCAGATTTTGGAAAATTTCTTCACTTCTAATTTTCTGATCGGTTTATATTAAAATTTATTTTCTTCAGAATTTTATGAACTAGAAAAATGCATTTTTTCATTAAAATTGTTAATAAAAAAAACCTTGACTATTATGAGTGGCATTTTAGAAAATAAGAATCTACTGATTTTTTTTCGAATTTTTATATGCATCACTACCTGCGTTTATTTCATGATCTAAAAAGTGGTCTTTTACTTGAACTACTATGTACATATTTAATTACATTATGATTACTTTAATTTGAATTACATCATAAATTTTTCTTTGTTGAAAGTAATTTTTTGAACAATTGATAAATTATCAATTGCTGAATTTAAAATTAATAAAAACACTAATGTTAAAAAATATTTTTTTAATAATTAACTTTTTATTGGTTAATTAATCAACGATGAAATTAATTTTTAGATATTTGTAAATGAGTTTTATACTTTTAATTAAATATATTTTTTCATTTAATTTGTATAATTTTTATTCAATTCTCATATAATGAAAAATTATTTTTTTAAAATTAGTATCCATGAATAAAATTAATAAGAAATTTTAAATATATTCTGGAGTTTAGTTATTAATTAGTTTAATAGCTAATATTATTTTAAAATTTTCAACGATAATATAAATCAGGTTCTTTTCTCATAATAGTTAGTTTTATTTTTAACTTTTTCCAGTTACAGTTGTATATTATATATAGTAGAAAAAATATTTTGCATAAAATTTTTGATATAAAAATTTGTTATATATAATTTTTATTGAAACTAATAGAAATTAATAAATAGTAATATCCTCATTGTTGACGTCGTTAGTCGTTAAAATTTTTAGTTTTCGAAAAAAAAATAAATAAACAAACCATCTGTTAGATTTCAGAAGGTAAAAAGCCTTCTGATTCTAAGCAATAATACCTATTAATTTATCTATTAATTTAATTGTTTATTATTGATTCATATGTAATAACTTTGATATAATTAAAAAAATCACTTAATCATTTATCTCTTCAATGCACATACAAATTTTCATGTATTTTTGAATCTTTTTTTGCAGATATAGTGATCACAAGAAGTTCCATATGGTTTGCTTTACTAGTCTCGTACAATACTCCACCTGAACTAAATGGCTTATAAATTCCTTTACTCTACGTGCATTCGAGATAATTTAATTATAACGAATAAAGTTTAATACACCGGATAAATCAAATATAGAATTTTAAATTGAATTTTCAGTAATTACATGCATTATAAGAGAATTATTGAGTACAAAATAAATGTATGCACAAGAACAAAAGAAAGAGACACACACACAGAGAGAGAGAGAGAGAGAGAGAGAGAGAAATTCATCTAACATATACATTAATCAATTTAGTTAATATTCATGCTCATCTTTGTTAATAGTTAGTGAGATAAAGGGATTAATTAATAAATGAAATACCGTTAAATAACTTTTATATTTTTATTTACTAAGAAAAATTATTGTGATATTATTATCTATTTTGTAAGTACCAATAGAATTTCAAATTCATGCATTAAGTTCGTTTAATATAAAGAAACGATATTTACTTAAATTTTTAATCACTATATTCTTATAAATTTAAGTCATTAGACTACAGATTTTGTTGAAGTTTTTACTTGTATTTTTGCTATTAAACTAAAAAAAATAAAGCTCTTTTTAGGTCATCAAAAGCAGCTAGCCATAAAATTTATAAAAGAAATCAGTAGATTCCTATTTTCTAAATTGACATTCAGAATATTCAGGGGTTCTTTTTTATTAACAATTTTAACACAAAAATGAATTATTTTACTGTATTTGTTATAAAATAAAAAGTCGTAATTTTAACACTATAGTATCAATAGGCAATTTGTAGCTAATAAAATTATAATGAAAATTCATTTTTTAATAAATCTATCGGAAAATTAGAACCGAAAAAATTTTTCAAGAATCGGAAATTTTTTAAATTAATTAAAAATTTATAACTTTTTTTTTAATATTTAAAACTCTAATTTTGGGAAATAATAGAAAATAAAATGTATTTTAATTGTACATAATTATAGCTTGATCGAATTATTCGTTTTCAAGTAATACTTTAATAATAATTTTTTAATAAAATATTTTTAATAAAATTTTGATTGAACAGTGAAAGTATGAAAAATATATTTATAGTAATGTAAATAAAGGAAAGTATAACTAGAGAGAAAGAAAATGTAACTCTATGCTGATTTGATCTTAAATTTTTTAACTTAATTTCAATATTGTAAGCGAGCTTTACGTAGACATTAGAAAAGTAGATAAATTCAACAGCTACTCACACGTACGATGGCATTAACGTGTGTGGGCTATTGGATTTACGGGTGTGGATGTATGATAAATGCATTAAAGTACGCATCTCTTAAAAGTCTCTTTAAAGTCCTGGAGTAGTTGCGATGTCATTTCTGTGTCTTCATCGTACTTGATGAGTTTGCCGTTTACTCCAATATTTGACTATACAGAAGCGAGCGTACTTTAGCTTTTGCAGAACTTTGCATAATATAAATTATGTAGATCCTGATTAAAACTTTAAATGGAGGAAGATGAGGCGAGATGTACACGAGCTTCTACGACAGCCGTGAGGTAGAACGTGCAATTGTTGGTTCGATGAAAAGAAAAAGTGCAGGATGGACCCAAATACATATAAGATTATGCATTGAGATAATGATGGAGCAGTGCATATGTGCGAACTGGAGCTCCAGGTATATCAGATAAGCGGACAAAGAATAATGATGAAATATTAAAAACTGTGATGACAATTTTTATTAACCATACTCAATATACCAATTATAATCTCATAGGTAATAGTTATGAAATATTTCAGATTTAATTGTTTTCTTTATTGCTCATTTATAATAATTAAGTATTCAATTCCAAAAGATATAGAAAAATATAAATATTTTTATTGTTTTATATTTTTGTTTTATCAATCAACCAAATCTTTTATAGCATAAATGATTCTAAATAATTTTGGTATTCGACATGATTCATTTTTATGTTTAATTATAAAATTATCAGTTATTATTTAATTTTAAATTTATTCATTGACGGGTATTAATACATGAAAGAAAAAATTTATAAATTTAAATAATTATTATGACCGTGAAATAAACATATTTCTACGATACATGTCGGAGGCATTAAAACAAAATTATATTAATTTAAAGGTAGCTGAAGTTATAAAAAAAATTGACTTCTTTATTGTATATATTGCTAGAAGGAATTGTTAAAGAGAATGTTCCAAGATTATACTAATACATATATAGTTTTTACGAAACGTTACATTCATCTAGACGTATAAAATTTTGTATAAAATAATTAAAAATCATAAGAAAAATACATTATTATATTAAACAAGTTTTATTCAATACTTTAATACGTAGCCGAAGATTTTTTAATTAGAATACGAGTAAATATTTATTAAAAAAAATCTTGATCATGACTCGCTATAGCATTCTTAAATGTTTTTCTCTGTATTCATTCAACTGTTTTTTTTAAATATATTGATTATATTCATTTTTCTCATTGTTAGGTAAAGCTGAAACCTAACATCAAATGGAGCAACTTAATATTAACTTAATATCATGTCGTCATCTGATATACAGAAAATTTATTGAAAACTAATCTGCCATAAAAAAACTTCTTTTTGTTATAACAAAAAAAAGTAACATTTTAAGCTAAGTTTTAATGAAACCAAATTTATGCAAGATTTCGATTAGGATTTCAATATATTTTTAAAATAATTGAATTTTTAAAATCTGATTTTGTGTCTAGTATGTCCAAATTGTAACATACCATAATATTCTCCTTCTACGTGTGCTTTATCTGATAATTATACGTCTGTAATTGTGATACACTGACGCAAAATTTCTTCGTGTGTTGACTAGATTTTTGCTTAATGTTGTATCAAAAATTCACATGTTTAACTCCTACACGACTCTGGATTCACGAAGATAAATATCATTTTATCATCCTTAGTTAACCCTTTTTTCAATATTTTATTAATTAATACCAAAGAATACATGGACATAGAGATAAATAGAGCGAATTAATTAGTTTTGATAGATAAGAGATTGTTATGTGTATATAATAATTATGCATAAGTAAAAACACTTCTAGTGCCCATTTTCGATCTTTATACTTTGATTATTTTCTCATAAAACTACGAATATCCCTTTTTTACAATCTACTTTTATATATCTAACCTTTGATTTATGAACTATAATTTTATACTTCATTTATTAAGATTATTAGTAATATTTTTATTAGTCACAACTTAGTGTAAAAATGAATTTGCTTATTATATTATGCAAAAGTATATTATTACATATATTGATTTATTTGTTTGTAATAATTTTTTTTAAAATAAATTATTTTATAGCATTGTTAAATAAAATTAGTAACTGTATGATTATATTATACTATTTAAAAATGTTCCTTATTTATAATATAGTGGTGTTAAAAATTAGTAATAGTGTTTAAATTTATCTCTAAATTATATAATTTTAATTATTTATTGATGATTTGTTAATACATATTGGTAAATTAGTAAATAAAAATAATTCTATAAATTATTAAATTTTTATGTCAATAATTTAGCATAACAAAAAGGTATAATTTATAACGATAAACAAATTAGTAGAATTTTAATTACTTCTTAAATAAACTTGAGGATAAGTTTGCAAGTATTTTCTATGCACATTTTCACAATTCATATACATATATGTATATACACTATTAATATTCATATTATTTTAATTTCCTAACATGAGAGAAATCAAGGTCATATTAATAAATATTTTGATTTTGCATGTTATATATAATATATTATGATAGACTTTATGTAATTAACAAATTATATCTTCTTCCTCTCTTAAGAGTATTTTATTATGATAAATATTCAAGTACTGCATACTCTACTGAAATGCAAAAGTGGTATTAAAGTTATGTATTTCTACCTATAGTATCTTACATTGAAATGTAAAAATATCTGCATATAAAGTATGATATAAGGTACTTTTTCATTTTGATCTTTAAGTCGTAAAACGCATCATGTACATAAATGCAGAAAAAGAACTGATAACTGTAGATAAAAAAAGCATTTTGCACAATTCTTAAAGAAAACTAATTATTTCTCCAAGGAAAACATATTCTTTAAAAATAAATTACCAATATACAACATTTTTCAACATATTATAATCAATCCCATATTTTCGTAGTTTAATAAATGGTGTCATGCAATAGTTTCCACAGTACAATTATTAAGCGTTTGGAATAAAAATTTAAGTTTAAGACGTACATTTTACAGTGCATTCGGATTTATATTTGATTGTTTATATTTGTATATTGTTTCAGTGCGTTGAATACTGTAAGTTAATCTTGAGTTGACAGAGGCGCTACCTATTTCTGATGAGTATTTATTTACAGTCTCAATAAAATATACTTTTTTGACTAGTCTCAATGAATAAGAAGTGTGTTAGGAGCTTAATGTAAAATATGAGAAGTTAGCATAATACTTTTACTCAAGAACTCTTTGAGGAAGATGAACTACGCCATACATAGGACCAGGACGGTCATCTCTTTGATCGTAAGTTTTTACATTTTTGCGAGTGAAAGTAAAAAATGGAAATACACACAAGTATTCAAAAGTTCAAGGTTAAAATAAATTATACATCTGTAAGAAAAAATATAGCTTATGTATGAAACAGGATTATTGCGATTAAATAATTTTTTAAAAAATAATATAATATCAATTATAATCTAAAAATATTAGTAATCGTAGCTTATTTGTAGTAAAAAGTACAGTATTTTAGTAAAAACATTGGTACGAATTATAGTATTGTCGCAAAACAACTGCAAGTACTATGCTGAGTGAGAAAAGCGGCTCCAAGTGGTTTCACTTTCAACTCCACTAAATTCGAGATTAAGCACGTAGAAAGAGATCTCCTTTATTTTTTCAAATACAACAACCCTTGAGGCAAACGAACTTTACTACGTCATGTTACAAAATGGAATAAAATGAAAAATTCTAACAAACTATTAGAGAAGTAAGAATTTATGCGTGTATCAAATAAAATCACTTGTTATCCAAAAAAAATTAATATTCTATGTCAAAAATTTTCATTTGATCTATAAATTTTAGTTATTCTATACATGAAATAAATTCTGAATTCATAATGTAAATAATTATTAATTTTGTTCGTTTATAAATCGGGTGATTGATATTCGGGAATGATTTCCGTGTTTATGGTTTTACAAAAGGAAAGTCACTATTATATATTAATTATTTTAATTGATGAGGTATTTGACAAATACAATATTAACACAAGAAATTTATAAAAGTACCAGACAATTTATTCAAGTTTTATAATACAAATATATTTAACTTTGAAAAGGAGAGTAATCGTCCGATCCGTACGATTTCTCGATCGATTGTGTCTCACATAATTTTTAATTTCACATAGCTCGCCACGATCCCCTTCTTTTCAAGTTTCACAAACAATGATTCCTTATAATTAATCTTAATATTAGTCGCGAACCGCCTAATCTCTGTCGCGCGTAACTTAATATTTTACCGCTGCTATTTACAATAATTTTAAACCTATCCGGCATAAAAAACCTCCTCCTGGTTCTGAGAAGGAAAAAGCCATCGCATATACAAATCTATATCGTATTCACTTATAACTAAATTCTTAAATTAACAGTACTATAATAATGAATCTATTAATTGAACCCCGCGAAAGATTATTCCTTTTCGATAATGTAGCATTCAACCTTTAATCTATGACGCAATTTACTCTAGTTTCATACAGAATTTTGACTCTCCCGGCGAGTTTTTATTTTTCTTTGGATCGAGTGTCCTTTAGGACCAGGACTATCGCGCAATAATATACATATTTTTTCGTCCGCGACGATATCTTTAAATATTTATCGATTCGGTTTTCTTACGCTGATCGCCAAATTACGCCGCATTTTTAATAACTCAAACCGTCGCCCATTTGACCTTTCAATATTTAATTTCTCGCGGTCTGGTTTCACGTCGGGTTGCTGGACAGTGTGGGTGTCCTCTCCAGCATCTTGCTTGGTGTCATATCGCACGTCTGCGATTTGTTCAAAGACTCGACGTTTTCACATCGAGCCGAGATTTGCACAGCGAATCCCACCAACGCGTCTCGTACGACGTCCCAACGCGCTGGATTTCCTGGCCCAAGCCTTTCCTGTGGATCGCGAAACCAGCTCATTTCTATATAATAATTTCCTCGACATTAGTTACACGGTCCATGGGCGTCGATTTCTTCCTCAAAAAATTAGATCACGCGAATGAATAACGAGAATTAAAGCGTACGCGAATATGAGAGAGACAGAGCGATAGCGAAATATAACTTGTGAAGCGAGAGAGAGGGATAGAAAGAGAGAATATGTGTGTTCGAGAGAGAGAGAGAGAGAGAGAGAGAGAGAGAGAGAAAGAGAGAGAGAGAGTATTGTATGTAAGAGAGAGAGAGAGAGTATTGTATATGTGAGAGAGAGAGAGAGAAAGAATGATCTAGCTTATATGTAAAACCGCGACATATAGCGCGCGGATTATCTTTATATCATTTTGTATTTTTGCATATGTTTCGATTACACATATCGGTTATAGTTAAATATAAATTATTTAAACATTTAGCGGACGCACGAACTTAGAAGTATCAGGAGTCTAGGAGGACAAGGAGTGCGCGTAATGCCGTTTGCAGATTCGGGGCCGGCCGGCCGTACCCCTCTGTTGTTCTAGGACGATCCTTCCCCCTTACCTCGGGTGGCCATCCACTCTCACTGTCAACTCTGACCTGCTGCGGGCCCTGTGGGCCGATTTTCCGAGTGCCTCCTGCACTTCCAATTTCCCTTATACTTTTCTCGAAATTTTTAGCCACTAATTGTTTAAATATTATGAATCTTTTTTACGCGTCGTTAACAAATTTATATATATTTTTATTTAGATTAACTGTATAAATATAGAGTTCTAATAAGTTAATTATAGGTTAATTAAAAGGAAAAAGATAAATTTAATACCATCTCTATAATTATTAAAAAGAAATTATAATTACAATGTCAGTATTATTTATTATATTATTAGTAAAAAATGACAGTGCAAATTAGACAAATAAGCATCAAGAGCTACATGCGTATTGTTGTGGTACTTTAACTTGGAAGAGCAACAGCCTATGAGGAATATTTCACGTCGCAAGCAGCTACTATAGAAAAGTGTATATAGACAAAAGTCAAATCAAATAAACTTAGTACTATGTGATTAACATTTTTTATTTATTCATTTTGATTAAATCTTATACAGCAGATATGGATGATATAAGATTAAACAAGTATAAACATAAATACATTTGTCTTACTTCTACTCACACGGATCATTTTCTATGTACGTTTTTTACCTAATATAATATTAATTAATGTTTACCTATTTGTCTACATTGCGATAAAAAAAATTGCCTCCAGTTTTGAATTTCATTTACAAATTAGAGACTTACAATAAATAAAAAAATTATCAGATGCAGCAATAATTGAACAAATTATATAATCAAATAATTGGGGTTGTAAATATGAATAACCTCTGTTGGCGATAGAATTAGGGAAACGTGCGTCTGGACACCGTTACCAGAAGCAGCAGGCAGCAGAATGATATTTATAATGAATTTAACTGTAGCGCGAGGTATATAACTCTTGATGAAAAAATCCCATATACCCAATTTCAACAATAAAGGAAATGAAAACGAATAACTACAGCAGTACTCTGGTTTTTTCTTCCCTGCACATATTTCATCTCCAACTCCAGATGAGTTCGGAAGAATTTTTTGATTTTTTATATTAGGTAAATAAATATATTGATTATAGTAAGTGCTTATGTTGCATTTCACGCAACAATGAGTGATGCAAAATTCATTGACTAGTATGTGTAATCGAGTGAAGAACCAAAGGCAAGAAAAATTAAGCTTCTTGTGGAGAGACAACCTTAAACGTGAAAAACTTTGATAATATCGAGAGATTTTTATTATGTTTTTTTAAAATAAATTTTTGATAGTCTATGAATACAATTCAGCTTTTTTTATATAAATATAGCTTAATAATCATAAACATAATTCTTTATATTTAAATAATTTGGTAATTTCATTTTATAATTCAAATATTTTTCCATTTTTTGTTTTAATTTTGAGATTACTAGGACCAAACATCAGTGGAATAGAATTAAACGTGATAAATCAACTTGGTTAATGTGAAAAATAGAATTAAAGAGTTAAAAAATGTGACTATTTATGATTTCCTTGTGCTGACATTAATGAATTTGAGAATCTGCGTCAAGTTGAGGGAAGGTGTTCCTGATAAAACGAAAAATAAAAGTAAAATAAACTAAATGATATTGCAGATTCAGCGTTTATTTCTTGGATTAAACGATATTACTCATGTTAGAGGATAGCATTAATGTATTTCAGTGGAGGGGGGGGTACGATTTGCATCTACAATCAAAGAGGCAGCATTAATCGAAAATCGTCTATAAAATTTATCGATTATAAGCTTGGATCTGAAATTAGTAAAGATATGGCGAAATAAAAAAATGTGAAGTTGATCACGGAGGAATAGAAAGATATGTTCCAAGGAACAGATGTAATTGAACATGAGTACGAAAAAAGTTGCGAAATATCAACATTCTAGACCGGTCAGGAATTCGTGAGAAAATATTGGTGAAAATAACAATAATTTAGAAAAAGGTGACTCTGATTTACGATTCACCAAGAAGGCTGTTTTCAAAGAGAGAAATGAGGAGGAATTAGTAGAGTGGGAAGATAAACATGTCAAAGATTGATTAAAGAATAGAAATCATTAAAAGAGGAACTTGGACAATTGAATAAAGAAATGGAAGCAAAGGTATAAAGATAAGTGAAAGAAAAATATGTAGAATCACATAAATAAGAAAATAGAAGGAAGAATGTATTAAATACGAAGAATCTGAAAAGATCACCACGGACAATAACTACAATAGTATTGTGGCAGTACAGATAAAACCATATGAATGCAACTATCTGTCCAGTAGGTGAGCTACTGGGTATTGAGAATCCGAAGTAAGAAGAATTGAAACTGGAGTCATTGAAAATATATAAGATGACGCCCTATAAAGTCGAGCAATCGAATTAAGTCATAGCTCTGCTGCAATTCCTGACGTTGCTACAAGTATGAAGTCAAGGAGAAGATTTCGGTTGACCTTTTGGTACATATTGTGAAACAGAATGGATGAGTTCTGTTACGTCTTGTGAGGTAATGTAGTCGAATATACGTGAGGTTGGCTGAAGATTGAAATATAGCGGTTCGGTTGTGGTTAATGGTTCGGACCAGTTATGATCCAAAACTCGGGAAAAGCGATATTTTTCTTTGGACGATGACTCGTAATTTGGAGAGTTAGTTACGATCCGATTGACAAAGCCATCAGGCACCGAAATCGAATCCTGTATACTGGTTGGCAAACCCGTCAACCACTCGGTCTGCGACTTGCAGATTAATTGGAGATGAACACAGATACGAATGGAAATTATTAATCTAGTAGATGTATTTAATTAAAGCAGAAAGAATAGTCATAATCGATATTCTAACTAGAATTACTACCCCATTTCCATAGTAAAGCATTACTGGCAATTTTTAGCAGCTGATAGATATGATAAAATTTTATGCGCACAAGAGGTATTTATTTATTAAATAAAAAAAAATATGAGAAGTATGTTTAGTAATGATAAAAATTGGTTAAGCAAATTAACTATCCTAAAATAGAGAATTTATGAAATTATTTAGTTATAATTTATTCGTATAAGTCAGTATTCATTTCTTTGGGCCTTTAGTTCACGAACTAACCCACGTAATTAGATTACCATTTTTAATAATGCACATACTTCAAACTATTAAAAACAACACTATTCGTAATTTTACTAAATTATGCAGAACAAGGGAAAATTATACGTGAATTATGTTAAATCTTGAAATCTACAGTTATTGATTAATAATCCGCTTTATAAGTGTTAATATAATTTATCTATTAAACTACAACGAGATTTGCTCGTTGCTAAAAGCTTTGAGAGGGCTCCTTGCCCCTCTCGAGACTTCTACTTCGGTTATGCCATGCGGCCCACCACGTCGGGACGAATCGGCGCTCGCGATCGAACGCGCAACAATGTACGCCCACATACGCGTCGAACAATTGAGGTATGTCGCCTCTCAGAGCGTTCGACTCGACAGCAGAACCTTTCCGGGTCTCTACTAAGCAACTCCTCTCCTTAAATACATCTGCTGTTCACACTAATGTGTCAGTAAACCCTTATCCGATCTCCATCATCATGCTACCGTGGTGGTAAATCGCGAAGTTGTGTACGCTACCGTATCGATTCAATCTTTTGTTAAAGAGCGTTTCGTTTACGACAAGACCTTTATCCTTACCCTCTATTCGAGAAAGCTTTCTGTGTTTTTTTAGAAGCAATATTGCGCTTTCACAATATTACAACTCCGTACACCGCTCCGGTACCGTCCGTATCTTTTCATTGAATTCATTTACCTTTCGGTGTATAGTTGTGAAATTACTCAAGGGATCGCTAGAGCTAAAGGAAGCCCATTAAATTCTGTATTTACGCGAAAAATTATTAAGCAATTGTTACACAATTGCTAGGATCATTTCCGATCACATTTTGCGGGACTATTTATTGCGTGATTATAAAAATAATATTACGTACGTTGTTAAAAACTATAGTTTCAGAAATCTTGCTATTATTCGCAAGTATTGTTGTTTGTGACCGATCCCCAGGTCAATGGTAGTGTTTACAAAGTATCACGACTATTTGACATTTGCGATTTGACGAAAACATAACATGTAAAGTGATTAACTCGTTTAATCACTCGTCAACTTGACCAAACGGTAAATAGCGTTAGCCAATTTGCTTGAAGGTTTGTTATTGTCCGTAATCTTTAGACACGGTGTCCTGTTAAAAGTCAGGTTAATTTTAAGTTCATAATTTTGTCTAAATAAATCAATATAAAGTCTATTATTTGTATTTTGTTTTAAGGAACCTGGAAAGTAAAGCACCACTACTCGTGGAATCAATTTATTTAACTAAATTCTTGTTATTATTGACTTTTTCTAGTACTACCATACCAAATCCCTGGCAGACCCGCTACCGGTTGTCCTGGCGAAATACTTAATTTTCAACGAGAACTCGAATCTGTCCTTCACCCGTGAAAGGCGAACGGAGTCGTCTCGTCACAAAACTTTTGTATGAATAAATTCATTTAAGTTTAATTCCGTCCAGCAATAAGTAGGGTAAATTAATTTTACAATTTTATTGTTAATTTTAATTAATATTACGAAATATTAACGTATAAGATAAAATAGTACGCACGTTTAGGTGCGATATATATATTTTTGCGATGTATATATTTTTATGGATGAACTCTATTCTATATTCCATTAATTAGCATTGATAAACATAACAGATTTTAAAACCATGAAATTTTTTACGGCAATTCTATTTAAAACGACTTTTTTTAAAAAAAAGTATGAATTTACTGTACTGTTTATTTGTTTATGAATTTTACGTGTTTCTACATTAATTCATATGTATAGTTGACGTACTATCTTTTCAAATAATTGTACAACTTTGTTACGTATCTAAGATGTCAGGACTATATTTATTCTTTGATAACTGAATCGCGAAATTTTCTCCAGTTTTCGTTCTGCTCTAGCCAAAACGGCCAAAGTGTTTTGGTCTTTATGAGGTTCAGAATTATCAATAAATAAAACTCGAATTAATTAATATGGTACTTTTTATTATATCTCTCTTAATAAACGAGAGAGAGAGAGAGTGAGATGATGTGTATTACAATGGTTCGTGTCAAGAAAACCAAGTCGCGATTGTATAAAACAAATAGTGATGAATGTTAAAAACCCGAACCGAATCCCGGATCAAGACCGAATCGAAATCGAATTTTGAAGTCGACGTGCCTCTACGTGTTTTTCGATTTTACTCATTACCTCCGCTGTTTGTAGAAATTGCAAAATCCGCGAATTCTCTCTCCGAGTGCCCCTGCTTGATTATCGTTCTGTCAGCTTTCTCCGGTATTGTCTTTCGATTAACCTCTGTGTATTCAGCATCGCCTCTGATCTTGAATTTTTGCAATTTGGCGAACTCGGAAGTTCTTATCACTCGCGGGTTTCATGTTACTCGCGAATCAGTTCGATTCCCTCAATGTCACTTTCCTAATGTTTCGTCTTCGTTTACTGATGCGAGTAGAATTTAATTTGTCGCGTATGCGTTTGCAATTTTACATACATGACAACTTAAAGTATTTTAATATATAAAAACGATTGTCTTTAGAGAAATTCTTTGATTTCAAAATTATATTTTATGTCTAATAAAAAAAAATTTATTTTTAATAATAAAGATAAATGAAAAATATATTGAAATTGTAATGTTGTATATACCCCTTTTTTGGAAATTTTTTACTATTTTTAATATATTATTGAGGGAAATTTTACAAAGAATTTTAAATGACGATGAAATTGTAAAAAATTATTTATATTATCGTATACTTATAAAAATTGTAGTAAAAAATTTATTTTGAAATTAATAAAATAATTTATAATTTAATTTCTAAATTTTTATATATTGATTTAAAAATTAAGTAATACTTTACTTAAAAAGTGTAAATAAAGTTCATTTAGGTAAATCAAGATTCGAATAAAATATCTAATTACACGTTTTAACAAATCATTCTTTCATTTCTCCTTCCGAATGAAGAGGAAAATGATAATATGAATTGGTCGACAAAATCTTTATCCGGAAATAGTTTTATACGAATCTAGCACAAAGACGGACTGCATGTTATAACCACCCGTAATTTTGTGCACAATAATAATAGAAAGTTTATGTGTAAAAGATCAGAGCCGTATTAGATGAGTAAATCAATTACTGGACTCGTTTTGTACCTCGTAATTCTTGCATTGAAGCGCATATATGTCCATATTAACATCCGCCGCTGCACAGATGGCTCACTCAATCAGGAAGCCTATACGTGGCTTTTATGGTGTCAAAGGTGAATCGAGGTCTGCCATCGCACAGTACGGGTCAGTGCTTTCACGACACCTGTTCATCGTTTTAGGTAATTGTTGAAGAAGGCGATTATACCTTGTTCAGGCTTTGCCAATCATAAATCGAGCATCTTCTCCATACAATTACAAACAAAAGATAAAGTTTTCGAGGATAACCCAGCATGCACAGTACCTACGAGGATACTACAATCAACCGTCGATATCAACACTTACTAATATGCAAAGCAGTTCTATTATTTTCCGATCAACGAATTGTATCGCGTGAAGCAGGCAGAACTGTCATTAACTAGTAATTCATTGGCTTTTCGGTTCGAACTCTCGTCGAATTTAAATATGTTTTGCTATTTTATTCCAAGCAACTTTTTCGGCCTATAATTATGCTAGGCCATTACCCCCAAGTACCATTCCTTATTATTTTAGTACTTGAGTTTTATACAAGTCTTAAAGTAAGCACTGAAAAATTCATGGAACTATTCCGAACAACCTTATTTTTAATTTTTAATGTATATAAATTTATGCACTTTTCAAGGCAAATAATGAACTATTCTTTCGATACAGCAAATATATTTTACAGTCATAGAATAAAATAGCAGAATAAAAAGACCACCATATTTATGTAATTCAATTTTATATTAAATAGCGTCTATGAACAAATTTAGGAATAATTAAAAGTAGTTTTATCATTTTATCTTGGATAATACACTTGGTGCTTATTTTTTTTTGATGAATTGAAGATGAATTGATAAGGTATAGGAATGAAATATAAATTATTAAAATTCATTTAAAATTTTTAATGAATTGAAAGAGAAATTAAACAAAAGTTGACCATTTAATATTATAAGGTGTATTTGAATTGTTCCACTAAAAACATTATTTCAACTTAGAAAGTTTAAAGTAAATATTGTATATGATAGATATTGTTGTATTGGTATTAAAATATTAAGAATGATTTAACTAGAATGATTTTTATAATTTTATATCAATTAGAAGAAACATATAGGATTTGGAGTATTTTATTTTATTTTTTACAATTCCGCATAATCATGTGTACTCATCGTCGTCTATTTATTTGTAGTAATGATACAAAATCGAAAATCTGCCTAGTTATCAAGCATTATTATTAATCTCTTGTCCCAATAATTCCATAAATGAGAGAAAAGCATTTTACATCATTCTGGGAGATATATTCGAAGGATAATGTAAAATGAAATAAAAAAAGCGTGAAAATATGGCATTTACGTCAACGTAGTATTCGCGTTAAATATGCACTTTCGTATTAATCTACTTCTTATTTTGTTTCTTTCGCAATTTTATTTTGTAGTGTAGTATCCAATGCCCTGAGAGAGAGAGCAACCAAACAAACTACCGCAAGAGGAAGGAAGATAAATAGAGCAAGAGAAGAAGGTAAGGTTGGGGTAGGTGGATGGTCGAGTGGGTTCGACCGGGGGAAGAATGGCTGCTCTGGGGTTGGATGCTGCTGCTACTGCTTCTACTGCTTCTCTCCCTTGCTCCCTCCCACTGCTTCTCTCCCTTCTCTTGGCTTGCTCTCGTGATTCGAACGGGGATGGCGATGTTGCGGAAAGCTGGAGCAGGAGACTAACGCGCCAGTTTGTGCCAGAGACCCCACAAGTTCGGAGGTGTGCGTGCGTGCGTGCGTGCGTGCGTGCGTACGTGCGGACAACTAACTCCTACGAGTTGTGTGTGTTGAAACCATTATGGTACTCGCTTTCCGGGATGACAATCTCCTCTTTATACGACTCGCGGCAATGCTCGCAAAAGTGAAGTATGTGGAATCAGCAATGAGATTGAATTCATCAGGAACGACCGGTGTTATGGATCGGCAAGTCGGTCCTCGTATCCGTGGCATTCCCAGGAACACAAGAATCTTTGCTTTCTCCGGGATCAGGATGATGCTGGGATTCGTTTGGCTTGCTCTAGCATTTAGACCTGCTGCTGCAGAGATAATTTACATTGGTAAGCTTTCAATTTATTTTTTCATTCTTTGTGTTGTCTTGGAAATTTATTTATCATGGAAATTCGCGATTATATTTTCTTGTCTTGTATATTCTGCATAATATCCATTTTAACAAAGTGGTTGAAATTAGTAACTGTATTATATTAAAAATATTCATAATAAATGGTAAGATTTTAAATGAAAGTTGAATATTTCAAATGAAAATAATTATTATTTTGTTGAATGATTACTAAGTCGCTAAATTTCAAATGTACTCTCAAATGTATTCAATAATTTAATTTAATAATGGATTATATACCGATTATTCAGATATATATCTTTTATATATTTCAAATGATTGGGATTAAAGAAATTATGAACAATAAAAACTAATAAAAATAATAAAAAATATAAAAAGATGAACAAATTTCAAAGAGACTTCGATTTATTACCAAAAAATACTATAAAAATATCAAGAAATTTTTTAAAAGTTCCAACTAAAATATCATTTTTAATTGGAAATTATTAATTATTAGAAAATAATTAATTTATAATTAATAATTAATTTATTTTGTTTTTGGTATTCAAATTTTTTATTAACGCTGACTTTTATAATTTGATTGACTTGAATTTAAATACAAATTAATTTTATAAATTCGATTAAAACATGAATAAAAATATTTGTTTTTACCAATATTATGGTTTAAATCTTATTATTAGTATTTTTTTTTAGAAAATTCTTACATATTTTTCAGCACTTTTCTACGTGTGTATTTAAAATTCTGACTTTTTTCTGGTATTAGTCCCAATAATTATGTCATATAAATACGGAAAACTACGGAAATGACACTTAAAATAACAAATATTATTGTACACTTTAATAATTTTGTAAAGTCTGACTTATATGTATATACATAATTCATGGGATATCGTTAAATTGTAATAAGGTGTCACATAAAAATGCTATTGGTTACATCGCAGAATTTATGTGATCTTACGTTAAAGTTATGGCTTCATTTAATGATAATTATAATAATAATAACAATTTTTTATCGACATTCAAATAAAATACCACTATTAACAAGTGCATTATTGCAGCAATTAATAAAATATTTTTAATTATAAATAATTATTAATATGAGAAAATATCTATTTATCTATTTATAAAAATTCATATTCAATTTCATTATAATACTAAATTTTGTTGTATGTATGTAACATATATTTTGAATATTAATTATTGAGATATGTATTGTTATACTTGATTTAATAAGTGTTTTAATAATTAAGTAATAATACACTATAATAAAATTACAATAATTTATATTTTAACTCTGATGCAAATTTTTTTCTAATTATGTAACTATAGTTTTTTAATATTCTCTTAATTATTAATAATTATTTAATGTATTTGATTATTCCAAATATTAAAAAATAAACTTTTTTAAAGAGATAAATATTTTATATTTAATATTTAAACTTATAAATTTCTTTAGATAGTACTAGTAATTATTTCTAATAAATGAAATAAGTTAATATTATTATTACATGAAGTTCTTTAAAAAAAATGAACTTATTTTGTTGCAAACAAAATTTTCTGAAGTAATTATTTTTTGGTACTTATAAAATATTTTTAAAGTGATATAATTACAGTATTATTAAATTTATAATTAATTAACATATTATTTTATTTATTATTAATAAGAATGTAATTTTTATAAGCATATTAATATACTGACTATGAATTGTAATTGTTATTCAAAAAAAAATAATAAAATATTGTATATCATAAATCATTGCACAGTTGATTTTGTGTAAAGATATTAATGTCTTTTTATTAAATTGTATATTATTGTTTATAACATTATTTTTTCATTATTTAATTATTTAAAAATTAATCATCGAATGAGCATTTTTTTTTTATAATAATAATAAAGAAATATAATATAAGTCATAGACTATTATTCTTAAATTTTGAATATATTAGTATAACTTTTGTACGAATGTAAAGTATTTATATAATTAAAAATCCGAAGAATTAATTAGCTTGAACTTTTGAGCATTTGAAGTTAAATATAAAATTCCTGTAAATAATTAAATTTTAATTTATTTGAAAATATATATTTTGAATATTACTTAAAATATTTTAAATTATATATTTCAAGTAAATAGTTTATTACAAGCTTGCAATTCAACTATTAATACATTAAAATAATGAAAATAACAATGAAATTATAAAATAAATTTACTAAAATATAATCGATAAAAAAATAAAATATTATTTGTAATCAACTTTTTTTTATTTTATAATTTTCTTATTAATTGAAGAAATAAATATTCATTATTCCTAACAATCAAAATCTTTTAGTATGTATTCATCAACGAATTTTAATTATCTTATTATATGTAAATTGATATCTAATGCATATATTATAAATAAATATAAAATTTGAACATAAAACTTATATGAATATATAAAGTACTGAAATAAAAGTTATTATTAATCACGTGCACGATTAGTCAGCAAAATAAAATTAGTACCTATAACCATTTGGTTGAGTATCTATAATAAGAGTTAATATAATCTTAATATATGCCTCTTGTATCTTATACAAATAAATCATACTTTGAAGTTTTTTACTCGTAAAGGAATTGCTCATTCAAATACAAATAAAAAAGAAAAATACAAAGCTTTATGCAGTAAAATGAAAAAAATGAGACCATTTACTATCGTTACTACAAGGTTAAATTTAAAACTGAAATATACCTGTATTATTGGATTGTGCACGATTTTTCTAAAATTTTGAAATATAAATTAAATTTAGCTAAAAGCATTTATTTTATAAATAGACAAATTAATAAATTAATTCATGTAGTTGTTTCATAAATCAGTTATGTTAAATCTTACAAATTAATTAAATTCAAAATAGATGAGATTATATACTATATAATATTTAAATTTTAATTTATTATCATTGGAATAGTTTAGAATTAATTTTTAAAAATTAGTATAAGTAGTAATAATTATAATTTATATTTTGCATATAAACAAAGTTTTAGCTTGTTTAAAAAAGTGTTATAGGTGTAAAAAATTATAAAGATTAATTTTCATCTCTATATTTTTGTTTTAAAAATATTTTTCGTATTTGAACTTAAATTAAATATTTATCAAAGAAAAATATAATTATATACTCGAACTATTTTTTTTTAATAAAAAATAATTGATAAATAATAAATAGAAAAATAAGGAAAAAAGTTAAAACTATTTAATAAAAATAAAAGAAATAAAGTGGAAAATTGAAATATAATAGTGTTGTCTTTCCATGAATGTATTGACAGATGATTTTCGCACATTTTCTGTGAATCTTTATTCATAACAATAGAATATAAAAAAAAATAATACGGAATCAATGAGTATAATGCTTAGAAAAAGTAACTCAATACAAAAGAACTGGGAAAGATAGATAGTGTGTGAGTGAGAGAGAGAGAGAGAGAGAGAGAGAGAGAAGAAAAAAAAAGAATAAAAACGATAAAAGCATCGTTGCTTCTTAGTACAGAATAAAAGGAGGTGATGTTTGATTGAGGATGTTTTTATCACAAGTCGAGAGAAACAATTGCAAGGTATGCGTCGAACTCTAAGGCCAAATTGTACTGTTCAAATCCATATATGTATTTGGAAAATTTAACAATTTCATATATTATTAAATAAAATATAAAAAACGAACGTTTTATATTAAATTGTTATCATTTGGTACTCAAATACATGTGTACATTCATAAAAATACGCGCATGTTTATACATCCTTCTAATATACCAAACAATAATCATTATAAAATTCAACAGTAAATAGGTAAAAAAATTTATAATTAAAAATTAAAAATGAATCAATAAATGTTTTTAAAGAAATATTCTTTATTTATAAAAGATTGCGGATGATATTATTTAACTTAAAATATTTGTATACTTATAATAAAATTATATATTTATCAGGAATACAAAAATTATATCTTCAAATGGGTAATTCTTACAGAAGAATTATAATACTAGTAAAATTTTATTCATTTAATTGAAATTAAATTTTGTAACAAATTTTAAACAGATATATTCTTATAATAATGTGGAAAACAAAAGAAAGTATTTCATTTTTATTATAAAATACAATTGTAATATAATGAAGTAATATAATTTGATAATTATATTTATAATAATATATACGTTTTAAATTATTTATACCTTGACGATACTATGGATTTTGTAAAACAATTTTGTAATCACTGATATATTTTTGAATACGATTATAATTAATTAAATTAAGCTTTATTTGAAATATATTTGTGTTGAATAGTTAACTTAGGTTAAATCTTTTTTCCTTCAATTTTTTCGAGTTTACATACATTATTATTTGTTACGGTAGTACTAATATATTTCTTTGAATTTGCAATATTTTTTTTATGAATTAAAAATCACCGATTTACGTAACAATAGATTCAAAATATCATATAAAAGATAAATGATATAATGTGAGATGGAAAAAACAGTCATGAGCAAGATTAGAACCAAATCAACAAATATTATAAAAGAGAAAAATAATGAAAGATATGTTAGGTTGAAGTTTCATGCAAAATAAGAAAAGGACAACAAAAGAACGAAGAGAGAATCGAATGGCCAATGTTAACAGAAATACCGTCAAGTGCCTTTTTAGTCCGTTTTTCTCATTTTTCACTTTTTCTGCATCTCTGTTCTACTTTCTGTCTTGTTCTTATAGACCTAGTGAGGGTAATATTATGCTAGAATCAGGTACTTAACGGAAAAGTCGATAGACCAAGGTTTACGGAGATTCAAGCTCTTCTTGCTATTTGTTTCATATCATGCTCACATTAAAAAAGATTTAAACAGAAAGAGTAAGAGTAAAAACAATGACTAAAAGATAAAAAAAAAAAGATGCGTGAAGATAAAAAGAAAAATAAAAAATATATGGCAAAAATAAACAGAAAGAATTATGTAAATTCGTGAATTAAATTCCTAATTTAATCCGATTTTTCAATTTTCTTAACATGATATTGAGGAGTATTTTAGGTCTATTCATTTCATTGTATTTTAAATTATTAGAATTCAAGGTTATTATTCAAATATCTAATTTTTCACATAATGAATTATTTCATCATAAATTATATTTTGTATTGCGTGAATCAAAGTTTAAAATTTGTATAAAAATTTGCCAACTCTAATGTATAGATATTTAAAAATATATAAATTTTGCAACTATAAATATAAAAGCTTCATAGATTCAATAACAGTAATGTAAATTATTAATAGATTCACTTAAATATTAATGAAGATTCAAGTAAATAATTTTGGATGTTATTAAAATAATAAAATTATCTAATTGGTAGTGTTATGAAAATGTAATTATAAAATTATCTTATAAAAATTGATTAATAAATATAATACATCAAAAATTTATTTTTTTGAAGCAATATTATTTATTTGAAATTTTATAAAATTGTTTAAGCTTTTATATAAATTTTTCGACGGAATATTTACTCCTAAAATGTTTAAGAAATATAATTATTACGACTCTATTAATAATTAAAAAGTTTATATTTTTAGTAATATGGATAGCTAAAAAAATAATAGAAATTAAAATTGGATTTTAATTTTTTTTGATAGTTTATTGAAAATAAATATATTATATTGTTGACAGAAATTCTGATTTATCGAATTAAAAAAAAAAAAAATTCTGCACATATACATGGTCTGTCTCCAAAGTATCAAGTTTTTTTTTATTTGGCGAATATTGGTCGCAGCAATTTGAGAGAGGTCTTAAAATATAGAGAAAAGTTTTTTTCACTTGTCTTTTTATTTTTTTTTTATTTCTTCGATAATTAGATACAGGAGGATTTTACTTCGCGCAAAGGGTGTTTACCGATTTTTGGACATGCGCCTTGAAGCGAATAGTGGAAAAACGCTCCGCGAGAATCATTCATAATCTCGAGTAATTCATGTATCATTATTAAATAATGATTATTTTCCGTAAACATTCTTTCTTTAATACAAAACATTGTAAATTTTTTACTAGTATATGTTAAATGCTAATATTATTTTTATAAATAAAATACTGAATTACTGAAAATAGAAAAGTGCAACGTAGATCAAATATAAAATTAATAAAATTAAAAAAACTTTTTGGAAAATAGTATCAAAAGTAAAGGAGAAAATTGAGTAATATAAAAGTGTGATTTCTGATTTAAAACTTTTGCACAAAAAAGTATAAAAAATTTTTTATGTTCGAGTTGAGAACAACTTATGGAAATGCAATAACTCATTTTATACTATTATTTCCTATATAGTTATATACAGAGATCTTATCATCCAGATGCAATAGATGACGAGAAACGATGGAGTAGCTTCTAATGGATCTCGAACATCTCTTTAGCAAATGGATTCAGAAAATAGGTAACTAATTTCTCATTTGAGTGTACTACCACAAGCAGAAGAGTATAATCAAAAAGGCGATTTTCAATTTCATGTCTGTGAATAAAACAGGTGTATCGGATCACTTTGTCAACTACTTTCATAACTTTCGTTAGATTCTTTATTTTTGAATTGGGTGAAAAGAATTTTCATAGTCAAGTCCAGTGCTTTGGTTAGCTTGCCACAATAAGGGCAAAAAGTGGATAGCTTTTTGTTTCAGGTACTATTAGATTTTATTGGATGTGACAACAGATTGATAACGTCATTTTTTCACATTTTTAGAATGAAAACGTGTTTAAGCACTTTTTTGAATGTTTGAAAGAAAATTGTATTCTAAAAGTACCTACCTTTAATATATTGTTCATTAATATAGAATTCGGTATTTAATTTGCAGTATAAAATTTTTGTTATTCGGTTGAATCAGTTTAAACTCGACAGGAGAAATAGGATGACAACTTGAAATTTTATTTATATCTGTACATATCTATCTAAACGTAAATAATCCAAATAAATAGAAATAAAATATATGATAGATTAAAAATATGATTATTTGTAAAATTTACATTATCTTAAAAATTATATATTAATCATTTCTCAAGAGGATATCATTAACTTTTAAAGCTTTTAATAAAATTTTATGAAAATATAAGTACCAATATATCATATATATTGTATATTTTATTAATACACAGGATTTTTCTTCGATAAAAATTAAATAAATGCGAAATAAATAAAATTTAATGTAGTATCATAATTTAAAATGATGCAATTATTTTTACAATTATTGTTATTACTATTTCAATTCTTAAAAAATATTTATAAAATATATATTTTAAATTAAAATTTTTTAAAGTATTGAACAGATATTTTAAGTATTTGCATTTGAATCGTGTTCGAGAAATATTTTAAAAGCTCTAAAACACAAAATAGTTTTTAAAATTAAAAAAAATACAAACTATTAAAGTTATACGTCACTGAAAAATAAAATTAATTATGAAGTAAAATATTGTGCATAATTTTTTTATCAAATTTAAAAATAGTTTTCTACAAATACGCATGTAAATAATAATAGGCACATTAGTCACTCAAATTATTTAGAAAAATGAAAGAAATATTGTAATGAAAAAAAATTGAATTAAACAGTGCAGACTTCAGTCGAGTAAGAGACTTAGAAACACATAATTAGAAATTATATAGATAAGTCTATTGGCGGATAGCTTTCATTCATAAACAGTTCATATGTGTATCGATTAAAATTTTTTGTCTCTGTAATCTTAATAATCTCAAGTATTTTCGTTTTTATATAAAAAATAATATTGAAAATTTTAAAATGAGCCCTTGATAATGTTTAAAAATAATATATTATAATATTAAAATATATAACATTTCTATATGATTTAAAAATATTAGTACAAATAATAAGAATAGGAAATAACTAGTATTATTAAATAAAATATAATATTTATAAACAATTTTTATTATGCTTGTATAATTATTTGCAATAAATTAAAAATTAACTTTCGTTCTGCACATTTATTAGTGCGCAATATCTTGGATTAAAAATAAATATTTAGTTGTGCGATAAAGTCTTTTGAATTCTTAAGTATTCTTATTTTATTATTTTTAACATTTAATTTAAAACATTTACTTTTATTATATATAATTTCTTCCACAAAAATAATTTCATTAAAACTTTCTTGTAAATATAGTAATAGAAAAATGAAATACATTTAACGTCCTTGAATAAATTTGATTTTTTTGCAATTCATTTGATTTTTTCATTTAATTTGTTTTTAATTCATAATTACTTTTAGTTTATCTTCATTCATGATATATGAACATGAAAAATTAATTTGTTAAATTCATAAAATATCCAATGACAAAATATAAATTATACTCTGAATTATGGAAAAGATTTACTTTTCAAAATCCAGAATGTCAGACTCTTATGAAGAAAGTAACCCTGGTGAAGGGTACATAAAAAACAATCTACATTGAATATATTATGAAAAGTATGAATTAAGAAAAATCTTTATGTGGAAGTGTATAATTTGTAATACGGTAAATCTATTAAAATTAATTTTTACAAATTAACTCAAATAAACTTTCCCGAACCAGTGATAATTTATATATTTTGCCACTACACTTCACTTTAATTATTGAATAAATTATTTATTCAATAATTTATAAACAACATTACAATAATTTTTTTTATTATGCAACGCCTCGATCTCTCTCTAGATCGGGGCCGGGACTTGCTTAGTCGGAGGATGGGTCACACAAATAACAAAACTCTATCTTTTATATTTTTATTTAACAAAATATTTTATTGTATTTCAAATACAATAAAGGTATTTAAATTTTCGCGGCTATATTATGCTGTCGATCGCCGGTGACTCCTCAGTGGTCGTCTGTAACATGGGTTTATTTACCTTATTTAGACGTAAATATTAAATAAACGGTCGTGCCTGCAGTTATGACACACGGTACGTCGTTTATTTATGTTATTATGACGCAAGTGACGTCGTATATTACTTTCAATACAATTATTGCTACTGTTATGACGCAGCAAAGAAAATATCTTAATTTCTTTATTTCGATTGTATTTTAGAATTGTGTCGGTGTAAGCACAGAGACTAAACCAAAATACAACGAAATTTCTTTATTTTATAATTGACTAGACACTCGTGTTCACACGAGTGTCTAGTCAATTGTCTCGATCAATTATCCAGATAAAAAGGTTCCTTCTGGTCTCAATTCGCCTGTTTATATACACGCATTTTGCCGCGATTTCATCTTTTCTCCTTTCTGCGGAGGGGTAACCGGTGTTAGTTTCCGTGGGGAAGGCATGCCGTACGCGTGTGATTTGCACGATTTTGAATAAAGTGTTGGAAAAATTGTCTCGCGTTCAAATCGACAAATCGCGAATTAGTTGCCGATTGTTTCATCCTACTATAACCCACACTTCTATCACCTGTGAGGTGAGTGAACCGGTCGGTCAGGAGGTTAATAAGCTTTTAACCTCAAATCGGTGTCGCGACGAGGTGCAATATCGTCGCAATTATAAAGGGGAGATTCAGGGTCAAAAGAATTGAGATCTCGGGTAAGTCTCATGACCCTTTTCTTCACAACAATTATTTAAATAAATATTTAAAGAATTATTAAATTATATTTATAAATAAATTTATATGAAAAATCTTACCTTATTATTTCCAAATATAATGTTGAATATATTGATAATTATAATGATCCAAAAGGATTTTATATATTATTGTTTTGATATTAATAGAGAATTAATAATTATTATAATTAACAATTCTTGTAATTATTACTCCTTGTAATTAATAATTATATTAAATAATAATATATTATATTTATTTCATATATATCTGAAATCTTCACCTCACTTAATAATTTTATACAATACTTCACTAATTTAATAATAATATTTCAGAAAATAAATTAATAAAATACTTCAATATATATTATTAACATGATAATATTCAACTATATGTTATCTCAATAGAGAATAGTATACAACTATCAACTGATGAAACTTGCTTTCTTCTCCAAAAAGACATCTCTACCCCTTTACATCAATAATTTTAATTTTCAATTAAAATTAAACCAATAATTAAATTTACTGATTTTTATTTAAATTCAAAAAATTCAATATTGGTCGCAATACAACCAACAAGTCCCTTTTCCTTTGTACCTGTCATGATTTAAATTTCAATTGGCTATTATTAAAATAACCAATCAAAACTCTCAATTCATATACTAAAGAAAATTGTTATTCGACCGATAAGTGTAGAAACTATACTTATCGGCCATCTCGTAGCGGCACAACACTAATAATTTTTACCATACTCACATCAGTTCAATTATGCATTTTAATATATATATATATATTAAAATACATATTAGCGCCTCTGTCTGTCTCACTTCAATTCAACGACCTAAGCGGCATATGAACAATGTTGTAAAATATACCGAAAACGACCGCTACCTCAGGCCACCCGGCGAGTAATAAAGACCTATTGTCCGAGCGCTGCTTAGATGGGCTAATGATGTTAAAATTATGGCGGAAAAACCACCGGCTCCTAGGCCCGCCCGGCGACCAAATGAGCGTCCACCAATCTGGTATCATAGCGGCGATACCTGATTGGCTAAGATTTGCATAGCGAACCAAAATTGTGAGAGAGGGGTTGGGTCCTGAACCGAAATTCGTGGTTGCTCAGCCAAGATTTTGGAGAACCGTTGGAACTCCAACACCTCTTATATTTCAAAAAATTGTACATCTATTTTTTTCAAAATATTTTAACAGTAAAATAAAGAATCCTTCAGTATATTTCATTTTTTTAAGCTCCTTTATTCCATCCAGTCTAACATCTTCCACTTTATAAAAAGAAACAAAGAAAACAGAAAACAGTGCATGATTAAAAATGTGGAACAAAACTAACTGCTGAAGTTGGTCTGGAATCGAGATGAAATGCATAAATAAATATATAATTAACGTTATTAATAAGATGTATTAAATTAAATTTGTTTAAATAGAAATTTGTTTAATTAAAAAAACATTGTAGGTGCACTTCTTTCTTGCGGACAAGTAAAAAGTTTTTATACGTTTATTAATAATAATAATAATAATAATAATAATAATAATAATAATAATAATAATAATGAAAATTATGAAATTCATAAAATATATTGAAATGATTGAAAATTTTACACAAAAAAAATATAATTTTGAGAAAAGACTATGAATGAGTTTTAATCTATATTATTCAAAAAATCAAAAATAAAATGAAGGAAAAAAAAGTTAGCTAAAATTTTAGTAGAAATTAATAAATTTTTTTTTCTCATAAAAATAAGGTTTTATTACTATATTTTTTTTTATTTCATGGTTTCTATAAAATTAAATAGAATGATAAAAGCATAAAATAATATAAGATTGTATTTATGAAATGTTTATTAATATTATGAATAGTATGTAATATCTGATTTTGTCCCTGCGTCATCAGTGCAGAATTGAATTACAATATTTAATTTTTTCTATCAAGTATTAAACCTTTAATTACACAAGTTATTCTATTCTTAATTTTTTATCTTAATAATAATATTTTGTAAATTTTAATAAAATTTTTGATACTCTATACTTAAAAACTCTCTGTAGTATGAGGAAAAACCTGGATTATAAAGGAGCTATAATTTAAAGTTTTAGCGTTCAAAAAATTTAATGTTTAATAAAAAATTGAAACTGATTTTCATGAAAAGTATTTTAATTTTATTGTAAACGTTTGGTTGGAAAGTTTGAAATAAAATGATAGTCGTCTCCATATCTAGTGAATCAATTGGATTTTTAATATTTTTGATAATATTATTTACAGTAGTGCTTCGGCGCAAGGATTTTTTTTTAACTACCAAGCCTTTCATATATCAGAAAATTATAATGAAATCTTTTAGAAATAAAGGTATGTGAAATGAAGGCAATCGTATTTCTTTTACATTAGCCTGGCTTCCACCTTTTCGCGATACAGACGCGTATCTCCTCCACTTTGTATTCACTTATGTCTACCTTCCCGTTGAGTCTAGTAATGCGATTAATGGTACTGCACTTCACTGGTCCGAGTGAGTAAGAGAAACAGGGGCGAAGCTGTACTATGCTCATTGAGCGTATACATATACGTGTTGTTTCAAACGAGTTGTGAAAATGAAGATGGAGAGGAAATTAAAGAAGATGGGATGGAAATTCAGATGGATCGGTTCTGTATCTTTATATACAGTTCTGCATTTAAGTTATGTGTAAATTTTCCAATAAGAAGATTTCGAGACATTGTATGTCTGAAATATAGACAGAATAAAAGACAAGGAGATAGCAATGATAAATAAAACTTGAAACAAATTGTAATAAACACGATCAAATCAAATGATATTAATATAATTTAACTTAAAAATATTTGCCAAGTAAACATTATAACACGTAATGCTTTCTTTTATAAAAATATTGATAATTTAAGCAAATATTCAGATAAAAAAATAAATAAAATTTTGCGTTGATATCGATAAATATTTTTATATTTTTTTTATTACCTTATTTCAACGCTCCACGATTCATTGCACATATATTAAGATATTATCGAGGCATTCAAAAATATATGATTTAAAGTGAAATAATAAAATAGAAAATAATAGTAAATATAATTTCTATCTATAATAAATACTATTTAGGAAGTATTAGATATAGTTATTTTAAAATGATAAGTAATCAGAATCTGATAATAATAATAAAGGGCGATATATAGTTGAAAAGAAAATTTAATTCTATTATCGCAAAATATATGAATACTAATATTATTTTACAATTTTTCTTTCTTTAATATTCATTTTTAAATATTTTTATAGTGAGGAATTAAGTAGAGATTTGAGATTAGTTATGTTTCATATTTATGTCTGTCTTTATTTATTTTATTTTTATGTATTTATTATAGAATCCAGTTATAAAAATGAATTCCAAGCAAGTTGCGTTTAATACAATTGAATAAATTTACATATTTTGAATAGTGTAAAAACAAGGTTATTCTCAACTAAAATATTGTCTAAAAAATTTAGAAAATATAAATTAAAAAATAAAGGAATAGTTCATTCGTAATTATTTTTAATTTTTTATGTATTGACACTTACAGATACTGTGATCTCTACTTTGTTTCTATACGCAATTTTTTATGTACATAAATATTTTCTTATGCTTCTTGTATACATTTTTTTGTTCCGATAATTTAAAGTAACCCTATAGCTGAAATAATAAAAGTATGATTTTAAAAATTAATATTCGTATACAATAATAAATAAAATTGAATAAAAGTGTTTTCACCTTAACTGAATACCATAATAATAAAATAAATTTATGATGAAAAAATAACATTAACATTTCATAAAATCAATAAATCAAAATTTTTTTATACATTTTGATATTAATTACACACAATATATAACAAAGACAATGGAGAATAATTTTAAATTGAAAAAAAATAATGCATGAAAGATTCAAAATGTAAATTTGTCATAGTTGGTACGAATTATTTTACTTCTTTTTCACTTCTTTTGTCGCCTTCCATTGTCATTATTATTATAAAAATGTTCTAAAATATGCTAAATATGCTCAAAAATATACTCACACCTGTGGGGCGAAAAAATTGGCTTGAATGTCCTTATTCCTTGTCAGTCAATAGTAAGAATAAATTGAATTAGAATACATCCAGAATTTTGAATCACCATCGCGTAAAGCTACATACGTATGTTTTTGTGTTTTTCATGTTTGTAGAACCAGTGAGAGGAAGAAGTAGTCGAGTTACCGAGTGAACATTTGCTCGAGTTCTTTTTATGAATTACGCCCGAAAATGAAACGAAGTGACAGATGGAGGATGCCCACACTTGATCGCATTTATTTCCATGTACATGTATTTGCACTTATTTGCAAATTTAGTGAGCAATATATCTATATATTTTTATGTCATGAAAGACTTTAGATACTCGATATACTTCGTAAATAATGTAGATACGTGGTAGAGAGAGATAATCTTCATTAATTTAATAAATTAAAATTTTATAACCATTTTTATAGAAACTTCCTTATGCATAAATTATTAAATATGTTTTTAATTTTTCATTACCTACACCAAATACCATGTCATGCATAACATTCCAGAATTTAACCATGAAGAATATTTTTTTATTTAATTAAATGTAAAACGTCCATATTTATTACATAGTCGATATTTCAAAGTTAGTTGTTATCGTTTTAAAATAAATATCATGCCATCATTATATTATAGTTAAAATATACCAATATAGAATAAAAAAATAAAACTTTGAGATATCTCAGGCTTAAATTTCATCGTTAATCATTTTTTTAATTAATGCATAAATTTATTAGCTCGAAAATAATTTTATTATATTGTGTATTCAATAGAATTTACGAATATTATTTGAATAAATACAAATTGGTCAAAATTAACATTTTAAAAAAGTAACTAAACAAGATATGAAACTTCAATGTTGGATTTCCTTGAATCATCCATCAGATACAACCAGACAATTCATAATGACAGTTTATTCAATAACATATTCAGACAAAAACTTGTATTTTGTTATTTTATGATTCTCTATTCTCTCTCTTATTATGTGCTTTCTTGTATTTATAGCTCTTTCTACATCAATCGTATATTGTGTCAGAAGCTAGATTATTACTCTTGTGTACTTTTTATATTATTGTTTTAATTCATCAGAGTTAAATGAGTAAAATTCTAAAACTATTAAATTCGTAAACTTGTATAAAATTTTTAACTGGATTTCAATTGTATTGGATTTATAAATAGTTTGTTATAAGCTTAATCATAAAAGAGAATAAAATATCATATCACTAAATATCACTAATATCAATCACTAATAACACTAAATATCAATTAATTGTAAAAAAAAGGTTATTTTTAGAAGAATTGTAATATTTTTGCATAATTTCCACATAACATCTTCTTTTACATTAAATATTGACAAAATAATTCTGATAATATAAAACATTATTTAATGAAATATAAAAATTAGAAATTGATGTAAGAGTATTACTAATAACATTTAAAGAAAAATTCTTCTGTACATAAACTTTTCTAAGATTTTTTTCTAATTTATTGAGATGTAAGAAATTTAATGTGTATTTCTGAATCTGATACGCAGTTTAAATTTCACCTGTTGACATAATTCAATATCTTTGCCAACTATCCTGTTTCTCCGAATAGAATACGTATTTGTCCGTTTCGTCGATTCACTCTCACGCGAATTCGCCTATGCTCGCATGGATGTGAAATTGTTTAAATCAACACTTTATCACAAGCCCCTTAACCCATTCATAATTTTTCGTGGATCGCAATTATATAAGGGGAGATGAGGGTAGTAAGTTTAATTTGTGCAGGCCTCGAGCGCTGGGCATACGAGACCAGAGCCATTGACGCGAAGTCTAAAAAGCTGTGAGAACTGGACCAAACCCAATTCATCATTGTTGAAGTTCGTAGGCGATCACGCGGGTATATGTGACTGGAGGCTTGTTGTTCCTATAATTGATGCATTGGTCCTCTATTAGAACAGGAAAACCGCAGTCAGTTGGGACATACCTTCTCTCGAATCTCATAATGCAGAGCCGATGCATGTGTGCGTGCGTGTGTGAAAGCAGCCAAATCGCCCCGAAGCACTGCAACATATTTGAGTTGCGAGATCGGAATCAGTGACACAGATCACTTTTTTGTAGATTTTGTGCGAGTTAAATTTGAACTATGTATCAAGTACACTCGCCAATAACGAGCTTTCGTGATATGCAACCTGTGAACTAAACTATTTTCGAACAATTAACGGTCTTTTTTTCGGATTTGATCTCTTGTTTTTCGATGAGATTCCACGCCGTTATTTTTATTAATAATGGGGAAAATTATTTAAAGTACAACCATTGTTGAATTTAATCATCAACGTGCATGATTAACTTATTGTCTAAACATATAAAGAGATGTTTTCGTAAAAATTTATTGAATAGTTAAACATAAATGTAATAATGATCTGATTGATAAACTTTTATTAAAGTACATCTAGTATCAATTTATACAAAAAATAACAGAACTATCGACGTATAGTCCAAGAAATAGACTACTTTTTGGACCAAGAAAAAAAGCAGCTAGTGATGCACATCAAAATTCGTGAAAAAAATCAGTAGATTCTTATTTTCTAAAATGCCACTCATGATATTCAAGGATTTTTTTTTATTAAAAATTTTAATGAAAAAATCCATTACTTTTTACGTTTTTTGTTATAAAATGAAAAGTCTTAATTTTAACACTGTAGTATCAAGAAACGATTTGTATCTAATAAAATTGTGAATAAAATGCATTTTTAAATGAACCGATCAGAAAATTAAAAGCTGAGAAATATACTAAGAATCGGAAAATGTTTAAATTAATTAAAAAAATTTATAACTTTTTTATTTTTGTATATTTACAACTCTCGTTTTGGGAAATTAAAATGATTAATATACATTTTATTTGTTCAAAATTTTAGCTTGATAGGATTATTAGTTTTTGAGTAATACTAATGTTAAATTATGCAAAAATTTAAAAAGTTATTTCCAGCTCAATGCACCTGATGAATTTAGTTTTTTTCAACAGTTTTAAAAAATATAATTGTTGGACAATAATTTTTGTATCTTACATTTCGTTTTAATATTTGCATAAAATATGAGGATAAAGATGAACAAAAACGGCCTAGCTAAAATAGGGTTGCTACTGTCAAGTAACTCAACGCACTTTCTTTAATTACTCAAGACCATATCGCCTGTTTCTGTATCAACTCCGTCTATTCACCCTCAACATCTTAAATGCACATATTCTTGCGTCATCTCACTCCATTCGCTGGTCAATTTCAGAAGATATACACATTATCATTTCTCTCCACCAAATTCAAATCAATCATTTTTTTCCATTTCTTATTACTAATTTTGATTTTTTGCTAATATTTTTAAATGGAAAGCCCTGAGAAAAACGAATAAATATTTCGTTACCATAAGTACATATGCTTTATGTATATGTGTGGATGAAATTCGATTTTATGACGTATATCAAAGAATAAAAAGAGATGTCAGAAAATAAGAAAAGGGTTAGAAAACGAACAAATGAATGAAGTGTCTTTTACAGACCCACTACTACAATATATGTGTTTATAGTAAAATATATCAATAATAATTACGTTAACATTATATAATTTATTTTTAATAAAATTTTTAATTTTATTTTTTCGAATTTCTATTACTAGTTTTGCTGTAATTTCTCTGTTTTATACACCTTTTGCTCATATTTAATAAAAAATGAAGCTTCATGTAAATAAAAATATTTTTAAAAAAAATTAATGTTTAATATTCTCTATGTTTTTCTAATAACGAACTTTTATGATTTATTAAAAATGTTAGATTGATTTTATTAAAATAAAAACAAGTAGTAAATTTTGATAGTTTATTATTTATTATTTATCACATTGTGTTAAAAAGCCCAATTAAAATTTATCTGAAATCGATAACCAATGAAAAAATACTAAAATATCATCAGTAAATTGATAAAACAAATATTGAAATGTGCACATTGGTAAAGAAATAACTAGTGATTGTGTGTGTATTATTTTCAAGATTCAAGATTCAATATTTTCACTCCTTGAAAAAAATTATATAAGTTTATTGTTTCTCATATTTTTGTGATAATATTTTTTCTATTATAATTCTTGTTTTATTCAATGTTTTATGTGTTCAAAGTAAATAAAAGTTCATAAAATTTCAAAATTATGTATAGTTACATTGTTTTAAATTTTTTACTTTTATAAATATTTTATTCAGGTATAAAAATTTAAGTAAACATTTTAAAATTCATAACAGTAGGTATATGTAAGCATATTGATAATATTTTTATATAAAATAAATTTAGTATGTTTGTAAATTAAATAAGTTTGATCCTCTAAGAGATAATTAAATTTAAAAATAATTTTTTCATCCTGATAAAGTATTTTGAGAAAAATAATAAAAAATTGAATATAAAAGAGTTAAGTACCTTGAAAACAGATACAATCATAAAAAGACGCATTTCTGGTATATAATAACTTACCATTGTACAATAAAAAATCCGAAAAGATGCACAGCAGGGTTGTAAATAAAATAAAAAAGGAGAATGTAAAGAATGCAGAGTACTGACGATGGTAAAAGGTGATGGAAAAAGTCTGGAAATGTAGATCGGGCTCTTGTCCTATTAAGTATCGTATTTCACATAGGCGATACTTCTGAAGTATACAGCTTATTTTCTAGAAATTCACCCACGCTTATATGCTTATGTGCAATGGTAAGAAAGTCAAAGAGCATTATAATCCTCTTGTCTTTTTTTCAAAAAATTTTTTTTTCTAATTTGCCATTTTTCCTAGAGTAAAGTAAGTCGAAAATGAAGAGTTGTTGTATTACAATGTCGACGTGATTGATATTAAGAATTTTCTGTACAAACTGCTTCTTTATAAAAGTCACTTTGTTTTTATCTGCGTTCATATTATCATTAATTCCATTTTTTAGAGAATAATAATCATCAATTTTGTAAATCCTTTTATGCTTTTCATTCATCTTTACCCTGTAATAATATTCGTTAGTCAGCATACTCTTTATTCATTTTTTAAGGGGGTTGTTTATAGGATAAAAGAATTATTTAATAATAAAAAAATTAAATTTACTTGTAAAATAATATTTTAAACAAATATTAATATTGATAATACAACAAATATGTAAAAAGACATGAATTTATAGGTCGAATTTACGCTGGAATGTAAATTCACAATTATATTTCAAAAAATCGAGTAAGAAAATAAATATAGTGGGCAGATATTAAAATTATTAAAGAAAATTTTATAGTAAATCTAAATAATTAAAAAGAAAAATTTAAGAATAAATAAAAGGCTTGTTAATAAATTGAATTTAATTATTATACTCTAAAGAAATTTTAATATTCTATATGCAATACTTAACTTATTTTTCATTAAAATTTCATTATCAATGTAACTTAATTTCATATGAAAAAAATATTAGGTTTCATAATATTTCTTCTCGCCAAGAAATCACAAAATACATAATATATAAGAGGAATAATGTCTAAAAAACCTTTTTATTTTATTTTATTTTTTTTTTATTTTTTTTTTTTTTTTTTGAGGCATAAAGTTTTGACTGATATCAGAAAGTACATCAAATTGTATTGTAAAATTGGAGTTTCAATAGGATTCAGATATTATAGATTTGTCATATAAAATACATATCGCTAACTTGATTCACCGTGCATGGAAGATACATCTTATTCTGTTCGAGGCACATAAACGTAAATTTATCTTTGGCCAATAGGATCGCAACATAAACACGTAAACGCTAACCGATGGCGCAATTTCTTCTCTTCTTCAGTATTTTTGTCTACAAGTCGCGCGTCAAGAATTTCATCCGCGGCTACAGTACACAGCAGGACAATATCAGCAGTATCAGTAGTAGTTCTAGTATTAGATTCCTTAAGGGAGCGAGGAGGTTGCATTGCGTAAGGGTCGTTCTGCCATCAAATTCAATCCCATTCGCTATGGGGGTTTGCTTATAAGGTACCCATCTATGTTCTGAAAACGTGCCTTAGAGTTTCGATACAACTGAGTCTTTTTTTCTTCTTTGCTTCTTCTCATTTCCTTCTTTATGCGTTCTACTTCTTCTGCTTAACTATTCTATGGTCCTTTTATTCCACGTTTTCTTTATATTCTGGTTGCTCTACCTGTTTTCAGCTTTTGCTTTGCTCACTAATTCTCTGCTCTGTATTTTTCGAGGTAACTCTTTTTGTTATAGCAATATTTACTTATTTTATTACTTATTTCGAATATATTATATAATGTAAAAATTAAAGAAATTTTAAAATTGTCTTGAACAAATATATGCTTGTTGTAAAATATTATTGTCATTTTTATATTTTACTTTAAATTTAGAATTTTTTTTTTATGTAAAATAATGGTATCTTTTATAAAAAGTACATTAATAGTGTTCGAGTCATTTTACTCTCAAGAGAAAATGGACATGAAAATTAGAAAGTTATTGTTTCACCCATGCTACTGTAAAATCTGAAAAAATACTGACCTCGGAAGTTCCAAAAATTACGTGAAAGGTTAGTCACTATTGGCCTTGCAAGATCATCTGATTTTGCGTTATTCTATCACTGCATTTTTTTGTAACTCTAATTCTTTTGAGTTTTTTCGCTTTCATTCTTTTGATTCAAGTCAAAAAAGACATACCTGTGAAAGTGTGAGATCTGGACTGGTGTCGATGAGCATCAGCTCGATTGAGTATTTAAAAGTACTCCCAGCATCCCTTCTGACGCCTCTCTCAAAATCTGCTTCCTGAGCCACACAATAACTGAATTAAAACTCTCTTAACACATAATGATACACATTATTACATAATTACATACCAATTGTAAATAAAATATTGTAATTCTATTGTCGGCACATCGAAGGCTTTCCCCCCTAATTAACAGGGGATTTTTATGTCGCGTCTTTAAAGCCTCTGTCTTTTTTAACTCATTAGTTATCAATTCAAAATATTATGTTTTATTTCATACCAATTAATAATCATCTCTTCCTTCACTCCTTTACATTTTGATATACAAATAGGATAAATAGTTTCATCTATTTTGTTAAAGAATATAATGAAAAATAAAGAATTTTACAAATTGGATGACTTGTTACACTAATAAAAATTCACTAATAAGTTGAATATAAATCACATTGAATGAAAAAATAAGAAAAGAGAATAAAATAAAAAAGCACAACAATTATTTTTCTACTTAATAGAGAATATGAGTAAATATAAAAAAAAAAACTTTATGAATTTTAAATATTATTTATTAGTAGTTTGATGTTATAAAAATGCATTTAAAATAATTTTAATGTAAATACGATACAAAACACTATTAATATATGGTCTGTCCAAAAAGAAATGCATTTTTTTTTCTCTTTTAAGCCACTATTTATTGCAGTAATTTCGAGGAGGTCGGAAAATGTACGAAAATTTTTTTGCTATTTATTTCCCATCTTTTTTTTTTATTTTTCAATCATTAGAAGCGGTAGGATTTGCATTTGTGCGAAAGGTTGTTTTTAAATTTTGCAACTCGGCACAATAAACCTTTAGTCTCTCAAGTGGAAAGGGTGCGTTAATCAATCACTTTATTTACATACATATATAAATATCGTTACGTTATTACTAATTTATATCTATTTACAAATATAGAATCGCGTGAGATATACAATACTTGTATAGATGGGGTAGAGACACGTCGCAGGTCGATTTAGCGCATTCTTATTTGAACGAGCAAGGTTCGCCGAATTCAATCGTCGTTGAGAATCAGACCCGAAGTGTCCTTCAATTCAATTCAAGTAAATCCTTTTTCGAACATGAATTGAACATGTTTAATTGATAACCATTAAGTATACTACCTGCTCCAAATACTTGGCCTACACCAGTACACTTATTTGTCCTACAAACTCCGAATCCATTTTACCTACCGATAGGGAAAACCAGACATATTTTTAAATTTGTAAGTCACATTTTGCTTGAATTACATATTCATTTAAAACGACTTAAGTTGAATTTTATTTATTAGTTTTTTCTGCATTTATGCATTTAACAACCTCTACAGACCATCCTAGTAGAATAGCGCGGAAAAATTTTAGTTTATGACTTGGTAAAAATTCTCTCAAGATATTTTAATATTAATGAAGGTTTTTAAGGATAATTTTATGCATGTGGTGATGAATTTACGAACATTATCGATTATCTTAATCCTAAAATGATAGTTGAACTCAAAATCTTGTACACACATCATTAGGCATTAAAATCGAGTCAGGTTATTTTTGGGTACTGAGAAGTGAGAAAATTGGTGACCTTCTTGAAAGCCTTATTTGATTTTGAAATTGCAATTTATCCGTAATATTATTTTTAAAAATTTTTGTTAATGTTTAAAAATCTTTAAATAGTCTTTTATAGCATTTTATTAAGACACAAACGAATTTTTACTGCATAAATTTGTTCCAACACTGTTCTATCGTGCCGTGTTACAAAATTCAAAAACTCAATGCGAAGTTAAATACCGTTTCTAATGATCAGAAAATAAAAAAAAATAACAAGGATAAATAGAGAAAAACTTCTCTGCATATTTTCCGATCTCTCTAAAATTGCTAAGATAAATAGTGGCTTCAAAGAAAATAAAAACTCATTACTTTTTGGACATTTCATGTATAACATACTAGTTTAGAATAAAAAATTTTTAAATGTAAAACCTTCAATTATTTACATTTAATAAATTAATAGTTAATTTTTATATATTGTACAATATTTTTTAATATTGAAGGAATTATTTTAACTAACGGTTATAATTCTATATTTATTTTATAAACACGAAAATCAATTTGAAAACTTGCTTTATATCATTATATTTTTCAATTTTTTTTCACATAGTATTTTACTAAATTTGAAATGATCCATTTCTTTCTAGCTCTTTGTTCTTGTTGTACCGTCCACTTTTTTGTTTCAGCCTTGTATATTAAAGAATTTGACGCCGGAAGAAAATAAGGAAAAACATTTGTAGTTGCGGAAAGATAGAAAGAGAAATCCGATATTGCTGTTTGCTTCTCTTTCGTTTTCATTTTTTAACAGACTTTCTTTAACTTTCTTTCTTTCTTTTTAAAAACATTAAATTTTGTAGCTCTTCTCTTTGTTCGCTGGAAAGTCAAGTAGAAATTCGTTTTGAGCCACGTCAACAAAAGTATCTCATTTCTTCTTCAGTTCTGCTTCTGCTTCTTTCTTCTCGTTCTTCTTTTTTTTCTTTTTCTTCTGCGCGTGCTTTTGCATAGCCTCGTGCTTTGCATTTCTACGAATCGTTCGCGAGTGACTCCGTCACTGTATCTTTTGACTTTTTATTGCTTGACTATTCGCATTAAGAGAGGATTACATTATAGAGATGAATAATGACTTAAAGAGTAGAGAAAAAATGGAAAGGGTAAAGAAGAAGAAAGAAATCGAAAGATAATGAGATAGATAATGAAAAGCATTAGTGTCTCCTACATTATGGCACGTAAATTTATTTATTATGGTTTCAGTGAAAATTTGGTCAGAATCGCATTTTAAATACACTGAGAAAAGTAGTTCTATATATATCCCTAAATTCTATTTGATATAAAAGAAGATATGCTTCTTACCTCAAACCCTATTTAGCTATAAAACACCATTACTGCTTTCTTTTAATATCTAAATAGACGAATGATGTATTTAAATGAAAGTGATTTTTTGACAAGAATTTTTGAATAATATAATCTCATTTTTTTCGGATAATTTGTGAGCTTAATAAGGTTCATGATATTAGTGATATTAATAATTCTTATATAATTTTTCGAATGCCTTCATGTTTTTTGATGCATGAAATTTATATCAAATATTATACTTTATGATTATAATTAGAAGTACAATGTTTTTCTGCAAATTATGTTTTACGTTTAATAAGTTTTGTTTTAAATATTCAAAGTGGTTCATTAATGAATGAAGAAAAATATACAGCTTATGAACATATTAAAATTCTTAAATAAACATAAAAATTACGGATATTTCATGCTTAAAAAATTTAATTAAAAAATAATATAATATTTAGAATACCATATAAATTATAGTATCATAAAATAGATTATATTATTGATAATTTTAAGAAAATTTTTTTTAAAAAAAAAATATAACTCAGTTTTAATTCATCATCATCATTTCAATTATAATTCTACCAGAAATTATAATTGCACTTTGAATATAATATTTATTAAATTTTTTATCAACAGTTGAATATACCTATTGAATAAAAGAGTTTTTTTTTTAAAGATATATATACAAAGTTACTAAGTAATAAACATCTTTCTACGTAAAAAAACGTAAATATAATTAGAAATATATATTAAAAAATTTCATCACCTTCATCAAAATCATTATTATCGGTTATGCAGTATTATAGATATTGTCAATATACATATATTTTTGTATTATTATCGATAAGCGGTATTAATGAATAAATAATATATGTTTTTTAAAACTATACTATATCAATCAATAATTTTAATGAATAATTTATTCAACATTACAATTAATATAAAAAAGTATATCATTAAAAAATGTAATGTATTATACATAATTATTTCTTAAAGTTCATCATATTTTATGAAATAAAATGTTGTTAATTTAATATTTAATTTCGATAAACTTACAGTATCACTTTTATAAATTCTATGAAAAGTCTCGTGAGTTAACACAACTTTAAATGTTTAAAAAATGTTTGATTGATGATAATGATTAATCTTATTATGAAGTTATATCTGATGGAAATATAATAAAAATATTCTAATATTATAATGTTCTGTACTTTAAACAGAATATTAAAATCGCAATTAAAATTATTTTTTTCTTTACTGTAGAATATTAATGGAAATCCAAAAGTTGATTGAAAATTTTTAATATATTAAAAAAGGAATTTTATTATTCATTTCTGTTAAAATTCAAATACAGCAGAAATGTAATTATTCCACAATTCCGAGAAAAAAGTCGAATCTTTAATTTGAAATAATTTATGAAACTGACTTATTGTTTAAAGTTTTTAATAATTATTTTGATAATGCCTATAATTTTTATATTTTAATATTATGAATTCAGAGTAAGGTAAAAGTCTGGCTAACCACTTCTTTATAAATGTGAGAAAGATACACACACTGTCAGAGATCTGGCAGTGTGGGAGGGGATGAGAAGAAAGGATTAAAGTATACCGCGAGAAGGACAAAACTGTCAAAGAAAAAAGAAAATCTGTTTCTTTTGAGTTGATCTGGTTGACGCTGGAAAGCCATTGTGGGTCTGATTCACGTTGGCTTAAGAGAAGCAGTCGATGCTCTTCAGTCGAGAGTCGAACTGCCTTATACCTGCTTGGTTACCCTGTACCCCACATCCCACACCTATATCCTGTATTCTGTGCTCTGCATCTTGAGGGAAAATGCAAATATTATTCAGACTCGGGTGCTTTCCGTAAAATGAAGATCTTTGTTCGTTCCTCATTCGTTTTTATCGCAGAACTTCAGTTCTTGTAATTTTACTCTATTTATTTATTACGGCTACTATTTGATTTTCTCTGAATTTTTTGAAAAATTGTGCAGAGGCCGTAATTTAAATAATGCTTACTGCTCGCTTTTCAACAATTTCAAGTATGTATGTTTTTTGCACATTTTTAATGTGCATAATTCTGAGGTACTAATAAATTGATACATCACGTATAAATCATTAGAAACTATAAAATCTTATAATGATATGTTACACGTAGCTAATTAGCCTGGTTTGTAAAATTTTGATACTTTATTTTTAATGTTGTGATGCGAATTTTATGTCATACTTTTACCAAAAATATTATAAATATAATAGCTTACCTATTATATCACTCAATATTTTAATTTTTATATACTCTATTTATGTTTTAATATTTGTAAAATTGATTTAATATTATTTATACTAATTTTTTCTTTTATATTTTGCAAGTTGAGTAATACCAACTAATACTTAATAATAGCCTTTTTTATTTAAATTATGTTTATAATTTAAAATAAGAAAGCCTTATAATCATTGATCATATGTAAATATATACTTATACATGTATATATATATATATATATATATATATATAGATATATTTATATATTTTATACATTCGTGTACTCCTTTTTTGGATTTTTAGAAATTACCTATTCAATTTTTTATTAATAATTCAAAAAATTAGTATAAAAGAATTACATTGTTATTGTGAATTTATATTATAAAAATTGGACAACGTTAATTAAATATAAAACAAATTAGAAAAAAAAGTATTAATTAAAATTAACATATACATATAAAATAAACGAGCAAAATAATTTTTAAAGTAAATTTATTCCGTACACATTAAATTTATTGATTAAATATTATTTATTAATCAACTGTAGAATAAATGTAAATAAATAATTATATGCAAATAAAATTATTTTCGAATTTCTAATTAAAAAATAACATCAATATTTAATTTATAGTGTAAATATGTATTGCATCAAAAATGCTTTACTAACAAAAACTTTTTTACTAATAATACATTCATTTTTTGTTGTAATTGCACATAAGCAATGAATTTTTACCTTGTTCTTATTTATTAAATATTGTTTTTTTAATAATTTTAAATTACCGTATAAAGGCAAAAATTTTCAATAATTCTTTCTATATTAAATAATGCTTGTAAATAAAAAATTATTTTTCATAATAAAGGCATGTAAGTGATTCTACATAGGTATTACTGAGTGTGTATACATTTATATTTTTACGTGATTTGATGTAATTTGAGACTGAATAGAGTCAAACTTATGCTTCAGTACTTTACATTCTACAATATTTCAATATTTTATTCAATATACAATATTTTATTCAAATAAAACAAAACGTTAACAGTTTAATATAAATATTATGTACAGTATACTTTTTATAAATTATGATCTTCCGTATTTATTCGTTATTTAAAATTTTCATATTATAGAATATTAATATATATAATATATATAATTTTAAGTAACTCATTAATTGAAAGAGAAATATAGATGGAAACATAATTCATTAAGTGCTTTTAATGTATTCTGTAAATAGCAAATTTATTATTAATGAAAATATTATAAAATATGTTATAATTTTGATATTTCAGATAATGCCCATTATATTAAATATTTTCAGCAAATAATTCTTTCCATGAATCAGAAAATTAATTTAATTAAATTAATAACACCTACCTTATAAAAGAAGACAGAGTTCATAAAAATAATTCTTATCGAGAAGTTATTCATGTTTCTCTCACACTGACATCGACGTTGATTTATAGTTACTTCGAAAGAAAGTTGGAAATTCAGACACCCTCGCGCACACATACAAAGTCTCCAGTAAACACGTACCCGCACGGGTCAATATACAAGTGCATTTGGAGAGAAAAAGAAGGTATCATAAAATGAAAGAACACGAGTCCAGTATTAAGCAACACAAATAAATCTGCATTTTCTTGAGAAAATGTGATGGGAAAATAGTATACCGCAAACTATTACCTCAAAATGACAAATTCCTTTGGGAATAGCTTATTTTCCTTTCATGTTTTTTATTTAATATATATTTCGATTGTGTATGTACTGTCTGAACAAGCATAAAACTTTTTTATATAAATGCACATTTTCTGCTAACAGCTTATTGAATTTCTTTGATAAAATAGATTTTGTAATGAACCAAATGGGTAGTATAATTTACAATATTATGCATGTGTACCATTAACAGTAGAGCTAGGGCGATTTTGGTCAGCTATACTCCAAGTATTCCTGAAGTGTCACTTTGTATATCTTTGTTTTATTTTAATGAACTCTAATCTTTACACGGCTAGTTTATATTGAAGTCATACATTAGCTTTTAAATAGCAAAAATTATCTAAAAATATAGGTTATAGCTTTACTTAGTTGCTGGCGCATATTTACACAAGAAAACATAGGGTACGAGATTTCCACGTTTCTGGTTTTGCTTTCTGTTCTTTTTCTTCTTACTTCGTGTGATATTTTATCTCTCATCATGTTTGATACGCCGGACCATTAATTTCTTCTACTATGGTTTTTTTTTATTTTACTATTAGCTACATGTATGTATATATAAAAATATTATGGTGTGAATAAGACAGATAAAAAGAAACACGATAGTGGGTACCTTTCATCAGGAAGGAGAGATTAAAATTGAGATTGAAAACATTTTATTATAAAATGCTAGATTACCCAATAGATGTAGTGTGTATTCAGTCTCTTTTCTCATACATTCATATACATTAACCATTTTTTTAGACTTTTATAATTTCAGCTTACCAACTACAAACGTACGATTAAGTTTTATATAAGTAAAGCCTTGCTTATATTTAGTATTCGAAATTTTAAATTATTGCAATAATAAAATGTAAAAAAAAAAGTCTCAAAATTATTATTTATCATATTTTATATATTGTTTACTTTATGAATTACTATCAAATATAAATATTATTTATGCACTAATCAATTGTAGTCCAAACAACGAAGCACTTTTTAGGTCATGAAAAATTAGCAGGTAGTGACGCATATCAAAATTCGTGAAAAAATCGGTAGGTTCTTATTTTCTAAAATACAACACATGATATTCAGGGTTTTTTTATTAACAGTTTTAACGAAAAACTGCTTTTTTTTAACTTTTTTTGTAATAAACTGAAAAGTTTTAATTTTAACACTATAGTGTCAATGGACTTATTGTAGCTAATAAAATTTTGAATAAAATGAATGTTTATTTAAACCAATAGTAAAATTAAATGCGGAAAAATTTAACATTAAGCGGAAAATTTAAAAATTGATTAAAAAATTCATAACTTTGTTATTTTTTAATATTAAGAAATATAATTGTGGGGAATTAAAGTAATTGATATGCATTTAATTTGTACAAAATTTTAGTTCGATTGGAGTATTCTTCGTTGCTTGGACTATTGGAATATTTACAATACTTTAAATTATATATTTTTTTAATAGTTCGTAATTTCTCTTAATTTATCAGATATGTTATAATAGATATGATATTAACTTATACAAAATTCTTAGAGCTTCATTAAAAATTTAAAACTATGTATATGTGTAATTAATATAATTTTCGGAGAGATTAATTTATAAATTTATATATTTTATAAAAAGTAAAGGATATTAGAAATATAAAAAAAGTATAATTTGTTATGTGCCTTATATATAAATATTTTTAAAGTATAATAAGTTTTTGAGTAAATTAAATTATGCAATATTAAGCATTAAATTTAGTCAATAATCAGAATATTTTCCAATATGCCATTAATTAGTAATTTAATTAATTATAATAATAATTTTCAAAACTTTTAAATCGACATTAAGAAAAAAAAATTGTATATTAATATATATTTGAAATACTACCTGAGCCTTATGGCTAGTTACATAAAAATAATTTCTTATACTATATAGTGTATTTTTTAATTATATTTTCTAGTTTAGTTACTAATTTTTTGGACACTTTTCATTTATTATTTCAATAATAAATAATTTTTAATTTTTTTGTTAAATTTTTTAATTTTTACAAGTTAAATATTACACAATAAAAATTATATCTTTAAATTCATATTTAATTACTTGAATTCTATGACTCATCCATTGATTTACTAATTTATGTATATTTTGTGCAAATATGTATCCAATATAAAAGTTTATATACGTAGACATAATTAGAGATTTATTAGCACGTTGTAATTATAGTGTACAGAAATTTGTAAGTAATTTACAAATAGATACATGTGAGTAAGCTAAAATTTATAAAAGTTAAAATGTCTAAATAGATTATCTTTTAATGAAAATATATGAATAATACACTAGATATAATATAAGTAATTTTTTTTTAATTTCATATAATCTTTTATAAAAATGATTTATTGCATGGTATAATATAAATTGTGGATTAATTTGAATACTAATAAAGAATGTTCAAAAATTTGTTGAAACTATTTTTTAAAATATTATGTTTGCGTTTAACATCTCATTAAGAGAAAAATATCTTTGAAAACAGTAGAAAATGGTTTATTTGATGCAACTCTGTGTATCAAATAGTTAATATTTTTTGTTTACTTCATATGTAGTTGAGTATATGTAGTGTGCCACTTAAAAACCTATTATTTAATGTTACTCATTTGCATAACCGAAACCTCGGTTTTCGGTACGTAGATTAAAAATAAGTTTATCATAAAAACTTTGATGAAGTGCATAAGCTCAAAAATACTATTGGTTTATGGTTAATTGATTATTTCCATGTGCTTAATTTACGTCGTGAATTTGGATTAAACTAATGATATTATTAAGCATAATGGCTTATTATCAAATAGTAAGTACTTGTGTTTTCGGATCCAAAATGTGCGAGTAAAAAATCTTTGCACACATATGCTGTACACTGGTGTCCATATCTGTCAATCACCTTGTGTGTGTGCACTTTGATGTAAACATTTAGCTCCCGACGATCAACGGCGGATGAAGGAGATTTGCGAGGAAGCAAAGGTGGTTGTTCTGTTGGTTGTTCTGCTGATGTGGTCTTCATATTCCATTACCTTCTAAGCTCGGTGATTAGGAGTGTTCACCAATGATGAAACTGCGCCACGATGAAACATAAGCTGGAAGATGTGGCTTGTATGGCGTTGGATTGAAACGTCACGCTATATAATATTAATAATGCTCACTCGCTCGAGTTGCCGAACTTGTGAGCACGGCGGAATTCGTGCTTAGAAAGAAGATTAATGATTTTTGCATAATTTCCTACGTTTATTAAGCATTTTATTGTGTACCTATATGTAAATTGAAATTTGGTACCAAGAGTTACCCTGTTTTGCGAGGGCATCCATTCTACGCTTCATTTAACCCACATTTATTGTCGGTTTACGCTTTTTTATTTTACACTTTATTTCGCCTATAACACAAATATCATTTTTTAATTTTTAATTGATTATCAGAATAAAATTTAGTTCAAAGAACAAAATATCTATTGTATTGCTGATATATCTCCAATAGCCATCAAAACTGTATAATCTGAAGAAAAAAATCAGAACTGTATAAAAAGCTATTATATTGAATTTTGTTTGATGTTCTTTCTATTTATACACAATTTTATTCAATATATTATAATTTAGTATATTTATTGTTTCGATGATTAAAAAAAATTTAAATTTATGTAAATATATGTGCAACATTTCACCGGAAAACTATTAGAAATATTATATTATTGTATTAAATTGTAAATCATTTTTCTAGATTTCAATATAACATTAAAAACATTAACTTTTGATATTTTTTTTCAATTAGAATAAAACATGTTTAAATTAAGCGTTTTTCATACCGCATTTTAAAATTTTTTAAATTAGTCATTTGAATAATTTTTTTCAGAAATTAGGTTACTTAAAATTGTCTCATTTTGAAAATTAAAATGAATTTTGAAATACTAATAAATTAAGTCTTCTTAATGTAAGTATTGTTTTCTCTTTTATTGTTAAGTCAAAGGAATTAAAAGATTACTTGAAGTATAATGATTTACATGGTTGAAAATATAATTGTCAATATTCTGTACAATTAGGAGATAATAAAAAATGCTTGTAGTAATATAGTATAATTTCTGAAATAATAACTATTATTAATTTTTAAAAATCTATTAAATGTATTATATTAACTTCATTGCATATTTATACTGTTTATGATTATAAAAATATAAACCAATCATTGAAATTTGCAATTAACTGATATTTAGAAACTTCTATAGTGCTATTTATATATAGCTGTAATATAATTATTGCCATTTGCATACAAAATTATTAAAAAATACAAATCAATAAAATTGTAGGAGCATTTCAAAGTCAATAAATACAAAATTATTTGTATAGAGAACACTTTATTTTAACATATCTATACCCTTTAGTTGCAGAATGCAGAAAAAAAGCTGAATATGCTTTTTTGGACGTTTAGATTTGAGGTAAAAACTATAACCAGTTTTCGTCTGTTCATAATAAATTTTAATCTAATCGTTATATGATGGGGAAATCCCTGTCGATGTTATTCAATATCGATATACTTGGACAGTCACATACAGAATACACGGCTTTTTTAAAATTTTATATATTTAAAATTTCTTAATTTCTAAGAATGTAAATTATTTAAACAATAAATTTTTACTGAGCAATATTTTTAATTAAAAAAAATTAGTAAATTCATATTAAAGTAATTAATATATCATAAGTGCATGCACTTTCAAAACAAAGTAATATTATTAGTTACGCTGTAAAATATAAAATAAAAAAAATAAGTTTTAACCGAAGATTGCATAAAATATCTTTATTCCCATTTTTTTACTGAATTTTAGCAGTTGGAATGGGCAAAATAATCTTTCGGCAAGGTGCTTCCTCTGCGATAATAGTTATTTGACTAATTTGTCTCTTCAACAGAACATTATATAAATGTCTGCAAGGAATTTGTTACGCAAATATGCAGTCTCGATTTTACAAAAGCTTTCACTACTTGTTCATATTTCCAGTTTAAACTTTTTCAGTCCATTTTATTTATAATCATAAATCCCTAGACTTATTTCTACCTCATTTCATTTTATTTTACTTATATTTTTCGTAACTTATGATTTACCAGTACATGACTTTAGCTTAATAACCAAAATAAAATCAAAATGCGAAAAATTTCATAGTCAGAACAGTAGATGATTACTTTAAATATATTCAATATATATAAATATTGATATATTGATTATACGTTTGAATCAATTCTTGTATAAATTGTAATATAGAGTATAAATTTATGACGCATGTCTGAAAAACTGTAAAAATCTTACAATAACAACGATGTAAATTAACATAGAATGATGATTATTTTATATCTAGATAACAGATACATTTTAAGAATGTATATTAAAATGTAAGATGGTCCAGTCAACAAAACAGTATCTCCAACTCTGATTTGTAATTTAAAATTTTGACATGGTTTAATCATTAAAAACGCTTAACTGTGTTCTGAAACCTATTGATAAACAAATAAATACAGAAATGATATAGTGTCTATTAATAGATGGTTATATATAAAAATGTGTTACATGAAAATACAGGAAGCTTGCATAATCGAAATTGGCTGAAAAAGAGTTATTCTGAATCGAGGGTGCAATGAACGATATCTTGGGAAAGCAAAGATAAGAAAGTGAGGGTGATGGCGAGAAATATATGAGATAGATAGATAGATAGATAGATAGATAGATAGATAGAGAGAGAGTGATAGAGAGAGCGAGAGAGAGAGGGGGGGGTAGCCGACATGGAATAAGCTATGCCTTTATTGTGGCGCGAAGGAAAGGTAATAAGAAACCGATAAAGAGTCGTAGGCCCGGGTTGGTGTCTAGGTGCCAAAGCAGGTGGTGCCCTCTACCGAAGGCAGCATATCCTTGTTTTGGTGTCGTACTCCAGAAATTCTTGACGCTCTATCCCCTCTCTCTCGCGCGGTTTCCGTTTCCCGTCGACCTCTCGTCCGCGATTGAACCTCCACCTTCAGCACTTTGTTGCAGAGGCGCCATGCCGACCAAATATTGCTATAGAAGCCTCTGTGCGTTTTATATCGTCTTACCATATGGCGCCTACCCAGAATATGCGATTTTATAACCGGGGAGTTGCGAATCAAGGAGTTTTATTTTCCTTACAGATATTTGCGGATACTGCACATTCGTATACGGAGAAATATTATTATTTTCGAAATTTATTGTCCGGATGGTGATAATTTAGTAGGGCGCTGAGCCTCCTGGATATTACGCTCTCCGATTGATTATTAAAGCGACGAGATTTTAATTTGCAAGTTTGTACGTGTTGCTCGATCTTTTTAATAATCGACCCTTCGAAAATATTTTTGCATAAAGCTTCATTACACTTTTATGAGGGATCCTTTCGCCTTTGTACATTCTCCTTTGCTAATAATTAAAATTTAATATCTTTGCAAAATTCAATTGTTAGCTGAACCCTGAACAAAAGAATAGTGTATTTAGTACTTAAATGCAATATCTACATTGCGATCATAACAAAGCGTCAGTTATTCTATTTATATAATTTTTTAATTTCGAAAAGATAAATAAAAGAGATTTTACAGATTTGAAGAAAATTTATTTCCTGTAAACTTTATAAACTTTGTTAAAAAAAAAATCATAAATGTTACGTGATTATCTCTGAAAGTGATTTTGATGGTTCTGTTAAAAACTTACGTATAGATATATTGTAATAAAGTGTCGCTAAAACAGTGTGCACTCGGTAACTCGAGTTTATCTTTTTTATTTTAATAGACATCTAGCAGTTTTTATAAAAAAAAACGTAGAGAGAACGCATTATTTAAAATTTTTTTTTATAACATTAAATATTAGTATCAGATTAAAATCTAAACGTAGATAATATATTATAAATTTTTTGTCGAAATAATCTTCAAAATAATAATATTGATAATAATACTATATTTAGATTTACTTTGACTTCTATTCCTTCTAACCTATGTGCTATTGGGGATACTTTTGAGCCTCGCATCCAGACATTTTTTCAATCACTTACTACCACTGCACACTTTTGTGAGACAAGACGATAAAATTTCCGGAAAATACGATTGAAAGTTATTGCAAAAAACAATTTAGAAAAGCATACACTTACGGTCTCATCCTGACGAAATATATACGAATTGCGTATCGTTTCGGAACGTCATTTCACAAATTCATAAAATTGGAAAAGAGTTTATATTTAACAATGAATCAATTTGATTTAATAACCATCGAACAGCTCAATTTTTTTCCAAAATATATTTTGTTAACACTCTTATGTCTACTTCTTCTTTTTACTCATTGAAATACATTTATTACCTCATTATAAATAGTGTTTTTGATTAATATATGAGTTATACATTATGTAGTATACATGTTACAGTATACTTATATTATGTAGTATACATATATAGGTGTAATATCCTCGATGTAACTTTTATACAACATTAATATTATGCAATAAAATCCTGATATAACTTAATTTTAAAAACTACATGGAATATGGAAATCGAGAATAAAAACATAATTTTATATTAAAAACAATTTTTAAATTAGATATCAGAATGCTTTTTTATTATTTAATTACTTTTAAAATTAAGTTATCCATAATTTACGTATCATTTAGAAGTAAAATTTGCTGGGACTTTTTCATACATTAAAATAAAATTTATAAAATATTTAATAAATTTACAAATACCATGATCAAACAAAATCTTACCATGTGTTTCTCCTAAGCTTTGTAAAGGTATGTATTATTGGTAATTAATTTTTTATAAATATAACAGCATAATATAAATGCATGAATAATAATACATAATTCATGTGGCCAAACCAGCTTCAAAAAGTATAAAATGATAGTGTTGGTATGGTCATTGATAATCCAGACAGACATAAGATCCGTTGTAAAGGAAATGGATCCAGTTAAATAACAAAGTATGGCCTTTTCAAGCGAACAACAATAAACAAAGGGACACCCTTGATCGAGACTAGCAAAAATCTGTTATTGTTAGGTGGATTTGTCACTGATTATGGAGCAACATAAAAAGAAAGAACAAGGGATAGATAATTTGACTATCCACCTAAATATCTTTTTAATATTTAATTAATGAGTAATGAAATATATAGTAAAGAAAATAAAATTTTAATTTTTATGTTTATTTAATTAAAATAAAATTAATTTTAATTGGATATTTAAATTTATAATTATTACGATCGTATTTAAATTCTAAAATTATGAACATATATATATGCACTCGCGCTTACTACTTGTGAAATATTTTGTAAAATGTATTTGATCAATAAATTTTAAGCAAACTGCGTCTGCATTACATTTTTATTTTTGTTAATGAAACTGAAAAATCATAAAATTGATTTTTTTTTTATTGAATTTTTTAAATGCAAACTATGCAGAGTATAATACCATAAAGCTTAAATGGAAATTTAAAAAATTGCTGATTTAGTATCTAAAAAAGTAGAACACCACGCGGACTTCATAACACATTAAAAAAATTTTCAAACTTTTTTTCTTTACTTTATGCTCCAACTTTTGAATACACTCAGATCGATTTAAAAAAATTTAAGAATATGTAAAAGTATGCGTCATTATATGATAAACCTCTCAAAAACTTTTCAAGTTTTTGCTTTTTCACGAAAAATTTATTTTTTCATATTTTTAGATGTACACTTTAAATGTTTATTTTTAACAATACATCAACCATTTTTGCAAATTTCATAATTTTATTTTTATTTTTTTTGCAGTTATTTCTTTTTATTATTTCAAAACTCATTGACTATATAAATAATATATTACATCAAAAGTTTTTAATTTAATGTTATAGAACTTTAAAGTAGAATAACAAGAAGTGGTTGAAATAAATTATTTTTACTATTTTTTTAAATATTAGCTTACCCTCATAAATATACATACCATAAATATCGGCACCTGCGTACATGTACTGTACAAAAGTGTCTTAACATTCTTATTATATCCTTATTAAATTTATATATAATTTTATGTAAAAATGAGTTCAATAGAATAAATAGATTTGTCACTAGGGTTTACGAAGATTTTCATTTATCGAAAATCTATTACAGAAAGTATATAATGTAGTTGCATATAAAGACTCATAGAGATCAGTAATAATATAGCACAAGTCGTGAAATAAGAAATCATTGTATTAAAATAACATTCATTGTAGAACAGAATATCGAATACAAATCATATTCTTTAAGAATCAAAAAATAAATTTCATCCTTATATACCAAAGAGGTTTGATGCATGTTCGTCGCTTTTATTTTTTAGAATTTTTTTATCAAAATTATTTCAATAGATTGAGAAAATATTTTGCAGATTAATAAATTTGGTGAAATTAAATTTTTTTATTGATTTAATATTTCCATTCTATAGTTTATTTACAGCTTGTATTTTAATATTTATAATAAGTACATGTACTTATATGGTATAAAATATATGTGAAAATAAAGTATTTTGTAAACAAACTCATGCAGTAAATAATTGTATTTATTTTATTTAATAGTAAATGCAATGATATATATAATATTGTAGTCATTATTATTGCAATTAAATACTATTATATACATGGTTCATCCACGAATTTATTTTACAGATATCTCTTGTAATATTATTGTGATTGTATTATTCGGGAGTATAAAACAAGTAATTTGCAACCGAAATGATATAATTTGTATAATGGTTTTGTTCCTTCTGGGTATACGGAATTAATTGTAACGTTGTTATCGAGTAATTCTAACTTGTATTATATGAGCAAATACGTAGGACATTCTCAAACAATAATCTTACACTGTACCCATAACTTAGACACGAATACAGAGACTTTGTCATTAGATGGATAATGTTTATTCAATTATCCATTTAATCGTACATATAGTCCAACATCATAGTATATTCTAAAATACTTCAATTCAGTTAACTTGAAGAGCATGATATAATTTTCTATACCTACAAATATTATTTTATTCGTAACATAGTGTATTATTAATAATTTTTTTTTTATTGAAAATAATGATATCTCGAGAGAATATCAAAGGTAAAATTAATAAAAAATGAGCTATTTGAAACTCTCGAGAATTTAAAAAATAATTAAAATATATTTTCAAAATTTTTGTTGAAACTAATAATTCAAAATTTTTAGTTGAAAGAAGTTATGATCACATTATTCTTTTTATTAATTATATTTTATAATTACTTCGATCATATTATTCAGTGGTTTTGATTGATCAATTTTTATTTTCTTATCAATTAAAATAATATAAGATGTTTTAAATTTTTATTATTACAGATTTATTACTACATCGAACAATATTTAAAATGATTGAAAATACTATATTTTAAAGGTATTATAAAAAATCATAAGTTTGTTTTTATAATATTTAAATATACATAGATCATTTTTAATGATGACGTTTTAAAAGTTAATTTATTACATTTAAAGTTATTTTAAAAGTTAAAAATTAAACATTTTTAAATAAGTTTAACCATTAATTTTTAATAAAAAAATTCCTTAAATATAATTTGTAAATTTCAATTGCTTATAAAACATATAAAGTTTCATTATTTTATAAAATTACCATTGTAATCCTAGTTACGAAATAATTATAATATATTATTATTATATTATATTATATTATTATAGAAATAATAAGAGATTATTACATATACCATATCATATATACTAGGATACACTCCATATCTCAGTGTATAATATGAAATTGTTTATCAACTACAGAAATTATGTAAATGATTATATAGTATTTAAAAGTTTATTACAGTTATTTCCCTTTTTTATTTGGCAATCTTTAAAAAATAATATAGTATTAGGACTAAAGTAAATTGAATCCAAATTAGCTGAAAACACTCAATAAAGATAGTTATAGAACAAGTTTTTCCTACAACATTACATTATAAAAACCATTTATTCGATTTATTATATAAATTATTTTTCAATGTATGCTATCAAAACTAAATAAAAATATTTATTATCGATATTTTATTCGATATAAACATAAGGAATATTTTAAGATAAGTTAAATATAAGTAGTAATGTTTAAAATTAAAAATAAATATAAAAATTTGAAAAACTTAATCACTCATTCAGCAAATATAAATTATTTGCCATTAAGAGTTAATCAATAACTTAAGTATATAAGCATTTATTTAAAACTATTTCTTACAATCAATTGTTTTTTCTTTTCAAATTAAAGAGCGGCGTGTATCTAAAAAAATGTCATATAAATGACAACATGTAAGAATTAGGTTATCATGTTGTGTAAGCTAAATTATGCTATTTTTATTTAATCATAATCAATACGTAAATGATAAAATGGATATCTGAAATTTTAAATTTATTATTTTAGACCCAAAAAAATAAAAAAAATTTAAGTGTATTAAAAATATTAATTATATGTACTTGTCTATACAAAGATATCATAGAACTAAGGGTAATATTGTTCCAGGAACTGAAAATTTTATGAAATTTGCTTTAAATAGTTACAATTGCAAGACATTAATTTTGTTTTCTCGAATTTTTGAGTTTTAGTATATCTGGTTTGCTTTATGGTTTGCGATCAGTCGTTTGTAGACAAGTATAATATATTTTTCCTTTGAAAAACTTTCGTGTTCGTATGGAATATTAATTTCTCTACTCTTGTGCATAACCGCCAAATTCTCTCTTCAATGCTTTAACGCGATCACTGACAAATTGAAAGTTTAAAATACGATAATTTTCGCTTTTAACTCACGCATGAACAAGGAAATGAACTTGTCGAATTCCATTTCCTACCGCGTACTTACAGACCCCATTTATGTCATTGGAACTCCCATCTTCCATGCAACAAAATAAAATTTCTATTAGAAACTATCCTATATTTTTATTATAATCTGTAAATGCAAACAACAACTATATTCTCAAGGTTTGTAATGATATTTAAATTATGTTCTTATTTATAAGGCATTATCAACAACATCTATATTTTAATTTAATTTGATTTTTAGATATTTGAATTATTATAATCTTTGAATAAATATTATTTGCAATTTATTAAATATAATATTATTTACACTTTTGAGATACGATTCAGGAAATAAATCAAAATCAAAATTCAGTGTTATAAAAATGTTGTAATATAGCTTTGAGTTTAGATATTATAATATTTATATATTCTTTAAAATACATGTATAAATCATAGAACAATATAATTTTTTTCTAAAATGTAATGAAATGTAAATTTAAATGTTTAAATACCTGAATTTAATTTATAAATTTAAAAACTTAATAATTGTTTACAAAGTATTTGGTTAACTATAAATGATCGAGAAACCTGTAATAAGGTATTTATTATATTAACAAAGATAATTATAGAATTTTCGTATGTAAAGTAAAACTTAAAGTAAGACATACTATAAAATCCATATCTATCATATGTTTCTGCTAATTTGATAAGTATGTACCTCTTTTGTAATTGATTTAAAACACTAATTTTTCATTGGAATTTATAATTCATTTTTCAATTTTTCTTTTTTACTTTCATTTTCTATTAATAAATTAATATAATAAATAAATGAATATTTATTTATTATGGAATATTTATAAAAATAAAAAATATGTAAATACATTGCTAAACGAAAGAACGAGTGATGCATATATGGTCTGTGCCCGAAGTAAAGAGTTTTTTATTCATTGGCGAATATTGGTCGCAGAGATTTGTGAGGAGTCTTAAAATGTAGAAAAAATCACCTACCGTTTTTAATATATAAATAAAATATAAATAAATATAATATAAATAGTTTGAAATAAAAATTTTTAAATTTTTCAATATAATTTCCTCCTCCATGAACGCATTTACGAAAACGAGTTTTTCAGGTCTCAAAAATAGTCTCTGAAACTCCTCAGCTTTGATATTTATGTAAACTTTTCGCATTTAAAAATTTTTTTGCACTATATAGTGTTTAAATTCAGTTTCTCTAACTGTTATTCGGCGGTTCGAATTTATAATTTTTAGCACACGGCAGGCATTTTTAGCGATTCGAAAAATTTTTGGGCGCCCAGATCGAGACTTGTCGATGATCTTTTCTCGGCCCTCTTTAAAAGCTCTGTGTCATTTTATACATTGAGATTTTGACATAAAATTATCTTCATAAGCTTCTTGCAACATTTTATATGTTTACGCAATATTTTTTTAAGTTACAAATAAAATTTTATCGCGTAATATTGTTCCACTAGTCGCTCCATCGTGCCGTGTCAAAAAATCCATAAACACTCTTTGTACGAAGTAAAATCGTATCGCATCTAATTATCGAAAAAACAAAAAAAAGGGACAAATGGAAAAAGATTTTTTCTAGATTTTAAGACACCAAATCGCTAAGGCCAATATTCGACAAATGAACAAAACTCGATACTTCGGGGACAGACCATGTATTTAAAAAATTTAAAATTTCTGATCATTGATTTGAGCACATTAATTTTTAATCCAATTTTCCAGAAGTAGTTTTGTGAAATTCTGGAAAAAATAATTCATTGTACTAATAGTTCAGTTAGCTAGAGTACTTGAATTTGCATGAATTATCTGTAATATGTATTTTACGAGCTATATACATGCTCACGAGCTATGCATATACTTAGAACTTTGAAATCATTTTAGAAATTCTTAATTGATAATACAATGCACGCAATTTTACTTGAATTATATTAGGTGAATGGAACGATAGTTAATTGAATTACGGCATTAATTTCAAGAGAAGAAAACAGATTATCGTCTTCTAATTTTAAAAAGATTCTGAAAAAATACTGAATTATGTAAAATGCACATAGAATTCCTGATAAAAGAATAAACAAAGTAATTTTTTTTTAAAGATACGAATAAGAGAATAAATTTTTCATTTAATAAAATTTATTAAATCTAATAGTTTTAAAAAATACTGTATTTTTATAGAATTAATATTTAACTATTTTACTTGCTTTGTTCACAAGTTTCAATCATATTGTAATTAAAGTATTATTCAACAACAAATTTATAAAGTTTATTGCTTGACAGGCTATTCTAAACTTTCAATTAAAAAATTTAATGCTCAAAACTAATATAATGTATTGAATTTTTATCAAATAATTTTTTTTTATAAAATAGTTTGTATATTTTATTAATGATATTAGCATTTATTAATATCAACTGATACCTACTGGATAAAGATTGATTGTTAAAAAATGTAAATGTATTCATATTTAAACATTTTTTGATTTAGAGTTTTTCATAAAATAATTACAAAGATAAGAAATATTAAAGATTTAGAAAAAAAAAAAATATATGAAATATAATTTTTATTATAAAATTTAATAAAACACCAATAATAATAAAATTTTAAATAATGTCACGTATACAATATTGTCATATATCATAAATCCAATACGTGACAACCGTGGGAATGGAGTGCATGAAGACATATATTAGCGCAATTGACATAAAGCACCGAAAAATGATGACGAATTGTCTGGATTCGGACGCGAGTAATATAAAACTCGGGAGTAAAGAGAACCTCCTAATCTGTATTTCTTAAAAAATTCTATGTCTCCGCCAAAATTGCAGACGCGAAAGTCAATTAAGGGAGAAACCACGGTTTTAGCAATTATGCATCCGGCGGAGGTGATGAGTAAAAATAATATCAAGATGGACTTCACTTCGGATTTCGGACTTCTACTTAGCATATCGAACGGTTAAACTTCGGTTCGGATCATTTGCTTTATTTTCGCAAACGACTAAACGGGGACTTTGATTTTTCTTTAACACGACCGATCATTTTTTGTACGCGATTATCTTCACATTCACGGGAAACACAACCATTTATATCACACTTAACTCTCTCTCGTTCTTTATCGGTCATAATAAATAATATTCTACCCTCTTAATTAAAGTTATTATATTCATTTTCATTTCCGAAACTTACAAAGGTCGAAACGCTTTTATCGTTTTGGCTAAGGCAGAATCGATCCTGGTGAAGCTTCGCAGTTCAATAATTAAAAAGAATATAATCACGACTACTAAAATTCGTAACAATAGAAAAAATTTCTTAAGTGTAGGAGATGGATGTGAGGAGAAGAAAACCCTTTTCTTTCTTTTTTTCTCTTCATTTGTTCGTATTATTGGCCCGTCGCGGTGTGTCCACTTTGGCGTTTTTACAACAACTAATCATTTTTGCCGCGGTGCGGCCCTCGGGCTTGACCCGATCTTTAGCTTTTTCTCGGGCACACAGCCGCGAATTTTCGAATATGTTGGGCCTATTCAAAATGAATAACCGAACATATTTTACATTAAGCGGTTTTTGGCATAAAAAACCTTTACGAGGCCGTACAAAAGAAAAAGCCAATATATTCTATTTTCATGCCTATCTACATAAGTGGCCCGCATCTCGCGTCTCGACAAAACAGTTTCTTTCGACCCCGAATTGTGACGACTTGCCGTTACCGCTGACTCTGGATTGTACGACATCCCACCAGGGTCAGATTTTATCCCGTTGCTCCGGTTGACGACGACTTTCCAAAGCACCATTTACCGTGTATTTTATAATAATAATCTTCTGTTGCTTTCTGCATCTATCACCGGTATGGAGATGTGCGTTGTCTAATTCTATCACCAACATTAAGTTCAATATAATCAATTAGAAAGTTATTCTATTACACTACAGTCATTAAACATTATTTCATTCCACTATATATCTATTACGTTCTATTATTGATTTCTGAACTATCAAAATTTTTTTTACAACAGCTTATATAAAAAATTATTTTCACAGAACTTAAATATTAGCATTATTGTTTTTATTGTGTAATAATTATTTTGTAATTGAAAAAAAAAATAATTATAAAACGTTTCAATATATAAAAGTTTTATTTTATTCCAAACAAAACTTTATCGCGTAACACCTTTCCACTAGTCGACCCATCGTGTGGTGTCAAAAAACTAAAAAATACCCTTCGCGCGAAGTAAAATCCTGTTGCACCTAATTATCGAAAAAACAAAAAAAAATGGACAAATGCGGAAAGAGTTTGTCGACATTTTTAGACCTCTCCAAAATTTTTACGACGAATAGGCGCAAAATGAAAAAAAAAACTCGATACTTCGTGGATGAACCATGTATATATATATATTATAAAGGTAAAAAACCTTTTTATCGATATTGTACTATTTTTTTCACATAACTTCATTTTTATGATTTTATTAATATATCATTAGAAATAATAGTATTTTCAAATTATTTTTATCATACAAAGAAATTATTTCAAAACAATTGTTAAACAATATCAACATCTGAATAGAATTTCATATAAAACATAATTTTCACTAATATAGGAATATTTCTCTAAAATCATTGGAGTTCAATGTTAAGTTTCATAAATAAAAGATTAAAAGGAATATTAAAAAAATGGGTTTCTTTGAATTATTTTATAAAATTATTATCGTTAATGCAAAAAAAAAATTATTTAAGTTATCAGATATTATTTATTCAGTGTCTGAGAAGAATTATTTCTAAAAAATGTATTAAAAACATAATTATTCTTATATTTTTATAACTAAGCTGTATGTATATTTAAATTATATAAAACGTTTCAAGATTTTAAATAATATTTTTTCTTAAATGACTGTTTTTTTTCAAATAACTAAAAAAATCTTTTTTTAAATAATCATAAATAAAATAAAACTTTTTAGTTTTAAAATTTACACTGAGAATGAAAAAAAAATTGTAAGCGTTTTATTATATATATTTTGAATGTAATAATAAAAAAGAAATTTTTTGTATATTTTGGATGAAGAAGACTTACAGGCTTCCTCTGAGATGGTTAATTGTCCCTGAAGTTGTTCTCTACCTTTGACTTTGTGAGAAAGCTGATTGGTAATCATAATTGTGCGTCAATATCAGCACCACCACTCAACCAATCATTCCAGCTTTATATAACTGTGAAAATTACTAAAAATTGTAATTGTTGGTAAAAGATTGAAAATCTGTGAAACGTGCTTTCAGCTTTGCGCGCTATTCACAATATAGTCGACTTGCTTGTCAGTGTCACTCGATATTTAGTTTAATCGATGCGAATCGTCTATGCCGCTAGAAAGATTGTGATTAGACGGTTCAGATAGACTACAGTTGCCTAAGCTGCAAGCTTCCTAGAGTATAAAATATAATATTTATTACAAATAAAAAATATGGTAATAACAACAATTAATATTAAATGATAAATAATGTTATTTATTATCTTTATAATTATGATTAATGTATGATTGTTTATAATGTTGAGAAAAAGATTAGAACTATAAATAAATTATGGTATTATGTATAAATGTCTTTTGATACAATGATATTCTAAAGCACGAAAAAATTTAAATATGTTACTATATAAAAAATTACGTCAGCAATTCAATAACTTTTATAAAAAAAAGTATCCCTAAATTTGTAATTAAAATAGACTAAACTTTATCATAAATTTCAAAAAATTGATTTTTAAATAAATATCTTTTAAATATGAATTATTGTTTTGTTCCGTTTTTATTTTATCATATATATATTATTTCAAATTATTTGGTGTCTAATATTCATGTGTGATATTTTATATTGTAAATAGAAATGGATGATTGCTCATTGTTCATTTTTTGTTCTTTTTAGACCACTGTTTGTCGCATTCATTCTCTTTCATTCTCATACAGATAGATTTGTAACGCTCATGTACATTCACACTCTCTTTATACAATAAAAATACATACCCATATTCACATTGCGTTTACATACTAATTATAAAACATACACCCACATTTAAACGTTTATACATCGAACACATTTATACCGCTTATAACCGTAAAAACATCGAACAACCTTTGTAAATACGCCGTTCGGAAATATTCATGTACATACGGCGACGCATGCGCAGCACGTCCCTTCGCTTATACACGGGCCCTTATGGGCCAAAAATCGTATAAAAGGCGAAGCAAAGGAGTATTAATCACCCTTTTGCTTCCGCATTCTTCCTTCCGTACACATCCTGGTCAAGGCACCACGTACTAGGCGTGGGTCCAAGCTGAATCTATCTTCTTTCTCCCTTTCTCTCTTTCTCTTCCACTCTACAGGCAAGGACACCACGTACTGAGTTGAATTTTTTCTCTCTTCCTCTTCCAGCGGGGGCACTACGTACTAAACGTAGATGAAAGCCGAACCATTCTTTCTTACTCGACTTATACCGTTCCGCATACAATCATACTGTCTCATTCGCTCTTATATGCATCCGTATATATTCATACTGTCTCACTCGCACTCATATACCGTCCGCATATAATCATACCGTCTCACTTGCTCTTGTACCGTCTGTATACAATCATACTGTCTCACTTGCTCTCATATGCGTCTGTATATAATCAATCTTTCTCACTCACACTTGTACGCTTTCAGAACCAATTAACGCTTATATTTTTTACCTAAATTTATCATAATTTAATCGACTATTCTTTATTCATTTGGCATTTAAAATTTAATCGTTTATTTTTTCATAAACAACCAACATACACATATATCTTTGCTTGTAAAATTTCAGACTCAAACAATAAATGGCTTTGGTTTATTTTTTATTTAATATAAAAATTTCTCGTTTTTATTTGTAAACCTTACTTCTCTAAAGATCCACACATCCCGAACCCGGTCCTCCGACTGCCTGCTATCCACGACATATTCTTCTTATTTGATAACTTCTTTTTATATATAATATTAATATTGAATTTACTTTTTTTTTAACTTCAAAATTCATAAAACGTGGGCAAAACGACTCCTTACAGAATAATAATAATCTGTTAGGTAATATTTAAAGGGCCGATCGTACTTGATGCAGTAGAAACAAGTGAACTGATAGAAGTATGCGATGATAATTCAGTAGGTTTGGTGGGAGGGGGAGGACATATAATTTAAACCTGGATTTTGCAGAAGATGATGGTGTATTTGGATATGTGTACAACCAGGATAATGTGAAATAATGATATACCCAGAGTGACATGCAATTTCAGTAAAAATCGTGACAAGTTTAATTTAGAAAATAATTAATTGAAAATCCCGAACTTTAATAATGATCGACGAATAGTAAATTATCTAGGTAATCGAATAGTTATAATGTAAATATATGACAGCAGCAGGCATTTTTTACGTAAAAAAGTAAGATTTCCTGAAATAAATCCAAGTAAGAAAATTATCGATTTATATTCGTGGGTAAATATATGAAAAAATGGAGTCACAAAAAAATAGAAATAGAAAATAGACGAAATATATGTAATGTTGCGAATTGTAAAAAATGGGGGGATATTTTTTTAATTGGAAATTTAAGTTTGAATTTTTAAGGTTTGGATAACATAAGACTGAAAACCCTACACATTTTCAAATAAATAAAAACTTTTTCTATCGAATATAAAGTATGCATATGCATGTATTTATGTATCCTAATTAACTTTATTATGTTTAAATTATTATTCGACAATACATCCCCATTTCAAAGCCTAATTTTACATAAACTCTTTAATCATATCTCTCTCTCACACACATTCTGCCTGTGTCGATTTTATTATTGAAATAGAGTAAATGTAATTCGTTTTACAAACGATACTAATTGTAGAATAAGAATATGAAAGTATTACTATATTTTTTTCATAAGAACAGAAATTCCTGAAAATTTATTATTTAAAAATTTGGAATAATTAGTTTGTTGTCTATTATAGTTTAATAATAATAAATATTTAATGCATTATATAATGTTTTAATAATTTATATTTATAACAAAGGCAATTAAAATATGTAATAATTATTTACTAATTACAAAGTAATTGTTAATAAAATGAATATATTTCACAATATTTATTAATCATTATATGAAATTCTACTTCTTATTACTACTAACTTCAAATTCAAATTTTTCTACTTCATCAGATTGATTTATAACATTAATGAAAAAAATGATGATTACAATTTATGTTACAAGATTTATCTAGTAGAACAGTTAAGGGAAGTGCCATCCATCTCACAGCCATTAGTTTGACAGATCAGAGGACGGTTTCATGCTTGTTCTAGGACTAATACAAATTAACGATTGGTGTGCGCATCGGACTCTTGGCTTCACTCCAAAGCTCCATGAATAATTATTTATATTCTGCAGTAAACTCTAGGATTACATGAATCTTGACCCGACCACGTGCTCACAAAATGATCCGACTTGGTTGTCTTTCCTCTGCTTGAATTGGATTGCGGCTAATATCGAATACATCGAACTGTTTCTATCTTTCGATTTTCACGCTTCTACGAGCCTACAAAGTTTGGCTTCTACAAATGTGGACATCCTCGATTGCTAGCACACTTTTATACTTTTACTAGCTACATTAGAATGAAAATAAGAAAAATTTAAAGATAATTTTAAACTAAATTTAACGTTTTATACAAAGTAGTTAAAAAAATGACATTTTTCTTTTTAAATATTTTAATTTTTTATATCAAAGAATTTTAAGTGTCAATTTATTATGATTGAATTAATCTTATAACTTATTTACAGTGTATTAATATAAACAATGAAACTATATAAATGATAAATTTCGGAAATTGTGCTAATGTTATTTTCAAAAACTACTTTATTATTTTGACCCAACTATAAAATATTAATATTCATATTATTTTTTTTATTAAATATATGTATATTGTATTGTATATTATTTATATTTCTCGGTTTGCGAATATTTAATATTATATAAAAATAACGAAATAATAATGATACATCACTGAGTTAGTATACTACATAGCCTCTTGAATCCATGAGAATCAGAATTTTACATAAAAAGAAATCCACAAATACTATTGATTAAAAGTTCATTTGAATATAAATAACTTAAAAATTACAATATTTTTTGATTATTAATTTTATTAAAAGGTTATTAATACACCATTTAATAATTTTCTCTCTGAATATTTAAATTTTATTCTATATCATTAATCTCGAATATTATGCAAACCATGATTCATTTTCATTATTATCATCTCTTTTTTATTTTGACTAATTTCTCCCACTTACTTTCGTTCTAACTCTTGATTTTTCCAGATCTTTACTTGTACGCTTTTCATCTTTTTATGTATTATGTAATTAAGATTTTTTAAATCTTTTCTCTTTTCCTTTTTTCTTGGTTTTTTCAAGCGAGCAGGTGAACCGATAATTCTTGAATCGTTCAGGAATTAACTGTAAACCAACTTACAGACAAAATGAAAACAAATAACCACGATATTTTTATTACAGAAAGGAGCCCAGACACGAACGAAACTCTTAAAAAATATGGTTTGCGCCTCATTTTGGACTCTTTTTATCATTTTTAGGACCTTGTAGCTTTAATACCTATATATTTTTTTTTATTTTTAAATAAATTATTTTTTTTTATTATTTAGAAATACAAATTTTTTTGAAAATTCTGTAAAATTTTTTTTTTTTATATATGAAAATATACATGAAACTTTAGGAATTTAATCTATTTCACAATATATTTTTTCTTTTTTTCATAGTACATTACCCGTGATTACTCGCTCTTTTTCACTATTAGTTATTGATTAAATAGGCATTTAATTTGAACATCATCACTGCTTCTACATTAGTGAATGCGACCTTATCTTTTCTTCATATGTATATGTAGACAACATATGTCGGACACATTCGTTGATCAACTTTTCCAATAAATTATCTGTCACGACTTACAGGAAATGGAGATGGATTCACGGAGGAGAATTTGTACTTTAATGATCGATGTTAATCAAAGTAAAGGGTTATGAGGAAATTAAAATTTGAAAAACGAATAACTCCAAATTCAAACATATCATACCTGTACATTTTTAGCTAACAAATGGGAATTCTTTCATTTTATAAATATTAATATTAATTACAATTAAATTTATCTTAATATATATTTAAAATATTTTGAAGTATTAATTTCAATATTAACTTACATATTTTCATTTATTGTTTTTTATTAAATAATAAAAATAGGATACATAATAAAACACTAAGCTTCATTCAGCATAAGATTTTCTGAAGCTATTACTACTGTAAGAATAAGTAAATTTGTTCAAGATAAAGCTAGTAAAATATTCATTTATAAATAAATAATAAAAGACGAATTTAAATTTCAAATTCTTGCTTTAGTTCTTTTTAAAAGTAACATATAATTCAGAGAAATTATTAATAAATATAGAGATAATAATAACTGATGATGTCAAAATTAATTTCTATATAAAAAGATTAGAATTAGAAAATGTAACAAAAAAAAGAAAAAAAAATTGGTAGAGGAGAATCTATTTGAAATTGAAAAAAATCTTAAATAAAATATCTTGAAATTCATTATTATCGAATCTCAGATGAAATATATAAAAATAACTTATCAAAATATTTCCGAAATGATTCTTAATTTTTTTATATAGTAAACTAATTTATTTAGAACATTTTTTTTTAATTACATTATATTAATTCAGCAAAAATAGATGTCATGATAGAATGATAAAATAGGTGCTAAAGTTTATTGATTTGAAAGTAAATATTAGCATAAGCCTCGAGCCGTTATCTTCCGATAAAATTCGTGAAAGTGAGCAAAAATAAATTTAGAGAATGAAGAAGTACCTTTATCCAGATTATAAGTATACCAAGGATGATTCTTTAATAGAATGTAAGAGATAAAATAGGAGAAAGAAGGAACATAGTATACATTGGTGCGTTTTTCTTCTTTTCGCACAAGTATCTGTAGGACTAAGATGAATATTCCATTTTAAATCTATGCTGACCTAAGAAAATCTATATCCTAGCTAATGTTAATCCTCTATCGCTCTCATTCCCACGTAAACTTTTTTCTCTCAATTTTAATTTCGCTCTTTTATTTTTTTTATGTGTGAATCTGCTTTCTCACCTTTGCATGCATCTGAAGTATAGATGAAAGTCTGTCTTATTCCTGATCTCATTTTTTTCTAATCTATTTTCTTTTTCACCAAAAGATATGTATGTGAATTCCAAGAAAAGTAACCGTCAAAATGCTTGAGACGGTCTTATTGAATATGGTAAAAAGCGAAGGGAGAATTACGTGAGTAAATTTGAATGAATCATGAATTAAAAGGTCTTTTCATTCTTTTCCCTTTGATTTTTTCGATTTAATATTGGAATGTGTTTTTCTTGAAGGGTTACGTTTATTTATAGAGTAATGATTAAATTATAATATTTTATATTTATCCTATGAAATATTATATGCAACTTATAAAATATTCAGAAGTTTTTGTTACTAAAACGTTTGATCAGATGATCAAAATCTATCAAACGAATTTGTAAATAAATAAAATGTAAATAATAAATTTTATAAATAAATAAGCAACAAAACCAAAAATAGTATTAGGGCACTGAAAGGAAAAGAAGTATACAGAACATTGGCCGTATTAGATAAACTACGGATCAACTTTGATAGTAAACGGTGGACCAAGGACAAGGACCGTCATAAAGCAATAAAGAAGGGACGGCCGGTCGGGCTTAACTTGGAAAAAGGTAAATACTTCTTATATTTGTAGTATCATGGTAATTTACGTACATTAATAAGCTAAAATTTAAATCAAAAATTGTATTTTATAATACAAATATAAAAATGTAACGATTCATTTGCGATTACATAAAATATACATATATATAATATTGTCACTAATGCCTTTATTTACATTCATATACACATACGCTAACTCACTTTCTTATGCACATAAACTGATACCCTTTCTCTCTCTCTCTCTTTCTCTTTTTCAACCATATACCTATTCTCTATCAATTTGTTTCTCTCACTATCATACACAAAACACATTGACTTTCACTCCCTTACTCTTTGCTGTTTAGACATAAAATTATTTGTTTAATTGCGATAATATAATATCGATGCCCACGAGCCCCATTTGATTAACTTCAAAAGAAAATGATTAATGAAAAAAGCTGATTCTGCGGTCCAAGAGTAGGTTTACCTAAGAAAGCCAGCGCATTGAAACGACGTGCAAAATACGTTGGTGAGATTTTCTAGGCAAATCTCGACTCGAAAGTACATCGAGTCTTGGAAATTGCAGACGTGCGATTCAATGGTAAACTGAATGCTGGTGGGACATTGTACGATCCATGCATCTCAGACGCAAAATCAGACCGTGGGGATGATAAAATCAAAAATAAAAGGGCAAATGAGCAGCTATAATAAAGTTATTCAAAATAAAAACCGCGGGGTATTTAGAATTCATTTAATAGTAAGAAAATGTTGTTCAACACTTTAAGAAACAATTTCTCAAGAGATATTGTGAACGGCATATGTTTGAGCGCTTAACGAAATTAGTATTATATGTCATGCATATTTTGTACACATAATGTGTCCAAGGAAATTTGGCCTAGCCCGAGAGAATAGTTCGTTCAAGAAAAATTAAAGATCAAAGTGCGGGTCAAGACGTCTGCGCGATACCTTGACGGATTTTCCAGTTAAGTGTTTTTCGAATTTTATCTGTATCGTATATTTAAACTTCAGATTGTAATTCGGGCTGATACCTGATATTAGTTTGTATATTTTAGATTTGGAAGTATCCGTGGTTTTTCCTTTCCATTAGTAGGGAAAAGTTTTCATGCCTGTTAGGAGCGATGATTGTTATAAATTAAAGCGATAAGTAATATTAACTTACTCACGTAAAACAGCGATACTACGAAGAATTGAAAGACAATTGATGTAAGTGATATGTGAAAATAATAATGCATTTTTTTGCGAATTTCGGAAAAGAGGGAGGCCGTGGCGAGCCATCAAGTTAAAATATTTTGGATTGACATTCTTTTTTGAGATACCATACGATTCATACAGCTCTTATCTTTCTTTCCCAAGTTAGTGACGACTATTAACTTTATAAAGAATAATAATAAAACTTGTCTGGTAAAGTATTATTTGCTCGGTCTTTCGTATTTTATTTACACCAGATACCTCTACATACTTTCGCCTTTTTCAAAATTTCAAGGATAAGTTTTGCATAAATAACAGAATTATGTAATGACATAGTATAACTCCTTGTCTTTATGATAAGCTTATTACCTGCAACAATTTACTGCTATTCAACATGTTTCTAACATATCGGTAATACCGATATGTTGTTACACATGTTTAGCTTTGTCTTTAGCTTACATGTATTACCTAAATTTTATAGATAGTGATTTAATAGTGTTGTTACGTATATAACGAAATTCACATAATTAATTAAATAAATAATAAATGTTGTATAAAATAAGTGAAAATGGGAGCAAGACGCAGCATAAAGAGAAATATGTGAGAGCGTTGAATTGAGAAATGGTATCAATAATGCTTCATTATTAAACAATATATGGAGAAATATAAACAAAAGTCAAGGTAATAAGCCTAAAAATGAGAAAACCTCCATGGTGGGAGGGCTTGCAAGAGTTAGCAGTTTGTGTCTATAAAATATGGAACATGAGTGATGTTCGGGGTCTTTTCGTTTTTTTGGTCTTTTTGTCTTGGAGCTTTTGCTTTTAGTCTGATTATTACGCGTGATTCGGGATTCGATAGATTCAAGTAATAAGAGGCGCGAAGTAACTCAGAGTAATATAATCCCGGTCGGTGACTCTCGTCGAAAAAAACAACACGACACTCAAACGTTCAAACGATAACGCAAGTATTATTATAATTTCGGACACATACGTAGGACGCTAGATTCGTAATACGAGCCATTTAAATACTTACATTCTCTCTTCCGATTTATTATCAATAAATCAGTATTTTAAACGTGAAATAATATAATTGTTTTTATTTTAATCCTTAAACCTCACAAAGGCTGAATCGCTTTGACCGATTCAGCTACGGCAGAAAAAGAACTGGGAAATCGTTACGAAGAAATAAATAAAAGAGTAAAAGAAATACGCGACAAATAAACGCGATAGATAAATAAAATATAAATATATATAGATATATATATATATATAAGTAATGAATATATGTAGAAGTAATAATCGTAACAGTGTCTTCTCAGCTTTAAGTGTTTCGAAAATCCATTGGCAAAATAAAATAACACTTCTAATTTTAATCTCGGAATTGATTAAAACTTATCTAATAATTAAAGTAATAAGAATTTTAAGTTATAAAGTACATAAAGATCTTAGAATGGATTTAATAAAAATTGTAAAGATTAAAAATAAATAATTGAAATGAAGCATTATTGAAAAAAATTTTTCTTTTACACATTATGTAAATTATCATTTTTTCAACACACATCTATAAATTATTTATGATATTTAAAAATGTAAAGCAATAATATTTTTAAATGATTTATAATACATAAAAGGAATATATAAAGGTCAATATATATATCTTGTGCAAAGCAACAAATTCATTAATTAAGAAAATTTCATGAAACCAGTATAAAAAATTTATGCCTGTTGAATAATATAATAATTAGAAGCTATTGACATAATGTTTGATGATTAATAAAATATACTCAGTAAGTAAATTTATCTTATTCAAATTTATATCTAGATAATTTGCATATTATGAGTTCGTAATGATTATATTTGTTTTATAGCGATTACACTTAATCGTATTAAATCCAGATTAGTATAATATTCAATAATTTTATTAAAAACAGCATTAATTTAATTTTTTCAAATTGTAAAATAATATATATTTGTAATTTTAATTATTTTAAATATTTATTAGTACAATATACTTGATAATATTATATCTAATTTTATTAATTAAATTATATTGTCGTATTAAAATATTTGTTTGACTTGCTATGAATAAACTAATTATTAAATATTTTCATTAAAACATGTATTTGTATGAAAAAAATGAATTACGTGATATATTCAACCATAAATCAAGTGTGGACATCATTAATTATAAAGGTAATTATGCAAGCACGAAATTAGACAGCCATTCCTGTAGGAATATATGGGCATTTTGATAATTATAACACTGCCGTAAGCAAGTATAGTGGGGTTGATCACTGTCACCCAAAAAGTGCAATGTTGTTTCAGTACAAAAGTCTTTTTAATATATGACTTTATTATATTAGTAATACTCTTATTAAATATCGAAATACAGTAAAATAATATATTATACATATGTCATATATATATATATTATAATGATTTCGAAGGTTTTTGGTAACAAGAGAAATCGAGATTAGGAGAGCAAAATTAATTTAATGAACGTTAAAAATAGAGTACATTTAGTCAATGAACAAACACGACTTAAGTTTATATTATACAGTTACTCACGCTACCTCAATATCACTTCGCTGAGAAAATAGTGACGCCCTACTTTTTCAGAGTCCTCCGGATACCCGGGATTGACGGGTCAGGCCTACGACTTTTAGATTGGTAACATGAAGCCATTGACGGAGTCCATTTAGGGCAGGTAAGTTCTTGGCAAGGGCAAGCGACTTTTCAATGGCTTCGAATCGCTATCGGTGACTTCGCAGCAGCTCCCGTTGTCTAGCTAAAAAATTCGCATGTCACAATCTAGGGTACTATTAGCGAATCCTACCGACGCTCATTCACAATCATTTCTCTGATAACGTAGTCTAAGAGCGATGCGAAGAAAACACGTATAAAGAAGACGGTGTGTCAAGTACAAGATCGGCTGCACACAAACGAAGTGATTTTTTGAACTTTTTTTAAAAACTTAAAGCTTTTTCGGCGTCTACGTTCATATGCTCGTGGGAACAGCCGTGTTCCGTTTAACATTACTATATTAAATAAATCCATGTACATGTTAATTTAATGTTTCATTAACTTTAAATCAGAAATAATTTCTTTAAAGACTCAATATAATTTATTATAAATATCAAAGTATCAACAGCAACAGAAAACAGTAACATGAAAAGCCCGTCCGAAATTACTGAATCCATAATTTAAGAATATATTTCTGTTTTAAATAGACAAAGGCAACCCGTTACTTGGAAGATTGCATTATATGTAAGCTTACGAAACAGTTTTGATATCTTGGAGATATACTAAGTAACACCACATAATGAGCTTTATGCATGATAATTCAAAGGCAATGCTGACTACGGTTTATAGTTAGATGTTTTATCTATATTTGAAACTGACGTAGATTTTCCCTTCACAATAAATGTGCAACCAGACATACGGTTTACATTCTTGTATTTTGTACAAATAACAGCAGAAAAGCATCCAATGTATGGCATTTAAGAAGCTCGCAATCCATCCGATTCTATAAAGAAAATCCGACTCTTTAAAGTATTGTGTAAAATAATTATTATTTTTAAAGAAACCCTTTTCATTTCATACATTTCCGAGAATTTAAAATAGTAAATAAACGGGAAACGTAAACTTTTAAATCTATACAAAATGAAATGAAGAGAGAAAACATTCAAAGATAAACTACAAACAAACATTAATAATTCAAGTGAGATCTAATTCATCCGTCAATAATTTTAATTCGCGAGTATGGCAAAAGTTATTGTCCCTAAATAATAGAATATCATGTAGTACATGTCCAGAGAATAGACATGTAACCATATAAAGTCATATATTTCTAAAATAATATACAAATATACACGTGTACAAACATACGTTTATTTTCATAAATAAATTTCTACGGTCATATTTGCATCTACAAAAGTTTAAAAAATTGTGTTTCAAAGAATATACTAAATGTAAATCATTCAGTATGAAACCAATTGATTTAATTGAGTATTATTTGATTATTAAATCAATGTTATTATAAACATATAAAATAATTTGAATTTAGTTTATAATGTTTATTTTGTATCGTAAATATCAGACTTATGCATAATGGAGATAGGAATCAAAAGATCTTACATTATCAACTTAATATTTAATAATTAAAATGTATATAAATGTAATAATTGTGGGACAAATATTTCATAATGCTTGAACTAAATATAAATTCCAGTTTATAATATAATACTATATTATGAAAGTTTGTTCAGATATCGACACATATGGTAATAGAACATCATTTGTAATAAAAGTTCTTTAATACAAAATACTGTAAGCCATTACAATAATGTAAGAGAAAATTTCAATGTAAAAGAAAGAACAAGTTTTCGAAATATACTGTTTCAAAAAACTAAATTTATTGTTAATAATTTCTAAATTCTCTCGACGGATACGAAGTTAGGAATATCCAGTGATGGTTTGGTAAATCTTTGCTTAATGTGGAGTAGTTTGTGAGTGGCCACTAGACCGTAGTATAAAGAAAATCAGCTTTTGGTATAAGCAGAGTGGGGATTGGTATAGGGATACTATATCCCCGCTGCATCCACTGTATGTATAAATATGCAGATGAGGATGCGAAGAGGGTGAGGTTGAAGGTTGAGGCTCGGGGGTTCGAACTGAAATGAGAGGGATGGCACAGTTGTTGGGAGCGGATGAGTGCACTCGAGGGAGACTGAGCGCATTCGATGTTATAGCTTCTTCTCTTACGCACCATTGCCCTTAACAAAGGCACATTATAAACACCGGTGAACTTCTTCATCCACAGTTAATCGCTGTGCTTGACAATAAAAGACACTTGCTTTTTCAATGCCATTCAACCCGGAATCGCATATTACCTATGTAATACGAGGTGTACTTTTTGTTCACGTTATGGAGTAATGTAAATTTCCCTTTATTTTTTCATAATCATTATTGTATTCCTTTAAACGACCTTTTAAATGGTTCGTGCTTTTCCAAACAATATTATTAAAAGTGTGTGTAAAATGATGTTATTATATTTAACGATTCTACCTTAATCGATTCTACTAACCGTGATTTTGATAGTTAGATATTTGGATTTAGATAGACATTTTGATAGTTGTTGATAAGCACCGAAGAACGTATTTGTGCAAAATTTAAATGACTGGGCACTCTTTAAAACTTAATCTGGAAAATAATTATTAAAATATTCCGAATTCGAGAGGTAACAGTAATCGAGAGATTGATTAATCCTTATAATAATACTTTTTTTTAACATAACGTACAGATCATTTGTCCAACATTTGCATAGTTAGATCTCAGTAATATATACTTTCAGTATCTGCCGCACCTGAATACTTTATTATAGAATTACATTTAAAATCATACAAATGTAAAATTTAATTTAGAAATTTCATATTATAATATTAATATATTAATTTTAATATTTAGTTTGAATGATTTTTTTTCACATTAATTGTATTATATATTAGAGTCCTAAATGTAAAAATCAATAATTTCATTATAATGTAGAATTTTAAATTATAAGAATCTCTTTTTGTAATTTAAAAATTATTGTTTTATATAAATTGGAACAATAATTACACTTACCTTAAAAAAATAATAAAATTATCAAGATTAATAATGAAAAGGTACAATAAAAATTAATGATAATTAATACGTAAATCAGACAAATATTTTTATTTCAAAAACATAACGTGTCTCCGAGTGTTCTCTCTTCGACGTACAATTTTTGAGTGAATCGCACGCTCGCAATTTTTCTATTTTTTTACCTAAAACCTGGTCGCGACTTCATTTTTTTCTAATAAATTTATGCAGCGGTTATCTATTTCTTCGATTACGGCCTACTTTTTCTCTCTACCTCAGCTTTTCGCAGAAAGCTTCGATCCTCGGCAGAAAAAACCTTATTTTTGCTAAAGAAGAAAAAAGCCGTTACATTTTAATTAATTAATTTTCGATGTCCATTCGTTTTTTTTTAGTTATTATTCTCGAGGTTGGACTTTGCGTTTGAGATGCTGGACAGTACGATGCCTCACCAGCATCCAGTTTCGTGTAGAATTGCACGTCTGCAATTTCCATCGGCTCGATGCATTTTTTTGCATCGATCCGAGCATTTACAAAGTTAACCTCACCAACGGGTTTCGCACGTCGTCCCAATGCGTTTGTTTTCTTACCGAAACCTATCATCGACCGCAAAGTCAATCCTTTTAATTTTGTTGTTTCATTTTCGTGAAGTTATTAATTTTACTCATGGGTACCGATTCTTTAACAACTAGATAAAGAGAGAATGCAAATAAAGACAGGGAGAGAGAGAGAACAAGAGAAAGAGATAGATAGAGAGAGAGAGAGAGAGAGAGAGAGAGAGAGAGAGAGAGAGAGAGAGAGCGTGTGTGTGAGTGACTTATTCGTTTACATACATTATATATTTTACATAATTATATTTTTTTGTTAAATTTCTTATTTAATAATGTTTCTGTGTTTAAATGATAACAAAGACGGCTAGTCGAGTCCCACTTCCAAAATATGTAAATACTTCCTCCTCTCCTAGTATTCTAATACTCCTTTTTGATTTTTTTGAATTACTCAAATTAAGCACAAATAAAATTTTTTACAAATCAATAAATCTTTTTTGATAAATAACATTTCATTTTGATCTTTAAATTTCTATATTCTAATAATGTATTATTAACTTTGAATCAATGATGATCATAAAGTAAATCTGGAGATGAAAAATAAACTCAAGAGCAAAATATTTCAAGTCCCTTTGACAAAAAATAGAAATAAACTACCAATCGCATTTTTATCAATTAAAAATCAATTTCCATTGAAAAAAATAGTACAACTCACGATTTCGAACACCAGAACTTCAATAAAACATTGCTTTCCTTTAGTAATATACAATTATATTCTATTTTCAATATTATAATAAACATAAATAAGCTATAATGCATTATAATTCGAACGCATAAAAATAACATAAAATAATTTTGTATCGTACTTGATTAACATTATGTTATAATTTTACCTTTACAAGTTCTCTGTGCAAATTTTTTAAATTTATCTTACGTTTATACTAAACGTATTATACATATATAATTAATATGGTATTACATCTCAGAATAACAGATAAATTAATATTTAGTAAATTTTCTATATAAAATGATTATTTATTCATTTAGTATAAATCATACATTTATGCATTTACAATTTAGAACAAAATCAGTCAGATTAAATGTATAAAATATAATTATTGTTAAGTGAATTACAATTAGTTATCAATACCTTTACTTTATATTCCTTGCATTATAAGTTTTACAATGTTTATGGAATTAGTGAGTCTATTGTCCAAGAAAACGATGTGAGCAAATTCTGTATCGGCCGAAGGCTGTCACCAATGCAAATTTCTTTTAGGCTTGGAGAGTCCTTAAAACTTAGTAAGTTGAATTTGAAGTATACCAGATCCAAAAGTAAAAAGCGAGTATACGTGTTTTACTCTGCTTTTTATATCTTCTTTAAATTTTATCCCCTCTATGATATATTATAATTATTAATATTAATGCAGGACCTTAACCGGTTGCCTAATTTTTCAAGCTTCATTATTTTATTTCTTTATTTTCTTTATGTTGCATTGAGTAATGTAGTAATAGTTTGTTGATATCTTTTCTGTCCGAATCACGCATCTTGTTTCGCCAGCATCTGCCAATAGCTAATTAATATTGTAGTATTTCCAATCGGACATCCTTACAGTTATTTATCTTAGATCATGATGAAATATAATATTTTATCCTTATTATCTTACTTAGTTTCCGTTTAATTACTATTATTATTTGCATTTTAAGACTTGAGATAATGAGTAAAGAAATATGATAGAAAAAAATAAATAGTATGTACCATCATTTCGTAGACTTGAGGTCAAAATCTGAAATTCCTGTGGTAACGAAACAGGAAAATCTGATACAATCCGATTGTTTAAAAATTTTTTGGAATCATGAGTAATATTCATTAATAATTTATTATGAAGAAAATGTTCCTTTTTAGATGTGTATAAAAAAATTTGTACACGTGTGTAAGCATTTCACATCTGATGAAATTTTATGTGTTAAATTAATAAAAATTAATGTTTAATCATCTTTTTAGAGGTTTAACTTCACATTTAAAATAGAAAAGAAAATTGATTAAAAATAATAAATCTAATATATTATTTTTAAATATTTTTTAGTATATTTCGGATTTTTACTTTCGAGGTAAGATAACGAATTTGGATGTGATTTATCTCATTTTATTAAACAATTTTTTGTTTTTCTCCAAATAAAATCTAATAATGTTGTTTCGGTTACAAAGTATAAATAATTTTAATTAAAATCATTAAATTTAAGAATGTTCATTCTATTATTAGTTCATTTAGTAAGTAATATTTTATATCCAATTTGTATAATAAATTAATTTTTTGAATATTATATTATATAATACTGTATCAAAATGCAATGAAATCTATTTATTATTTTCTTATTCATACTTGTATTAATTTAAAATTATTGAGTTAAAAGTATTATGCTTTAAAAAATTTGAATATAAATTTTATTATAAAAAATAATGATTAAAATTAAGTTACAATAGTTAAATTAGAGATATCAAAAATTGAAAAAAAAACACTGAATTATAAAAACATATTTAAAAATTAAGATTTCTTTAACTTTTACAAACATCTAGTTAATACCATTGACGATAATCTTCAATTAATTCTTATTGAAGAAAAATAGAGCCGAAAATAAATGAAGATTGACATATATTATTATTGTTCTTATTTTGAGCTTACGATCTACATTATTTTCAATTAAAATTTTTTTTTTTTAACTCAAACACAATTTATTATTATTAACGCAAAACAAACGTTTATGACTTCTATTGCAAGTACAGTCTTCTTTTATGAAGGAAAAATTTCATCAAGTAGAAAATTGTTTCAATTGAATGTAGAATAAGATATGTATTTTTGAAAGCATTTTGTATTTACACCCAAATATACTATAAATAGACCCGTATATGCCTGTTTCCTTTTGTAAATATTTACTATTTTTGCAAATATTAATCTCTGAATTAAACGACAGATTATTCTTTTTTGTTTTAAATTTTTTTTATATTTACATTTACTTTTCACATTTATACATTTCTATTGATATGCGATAGACACACTCTGGAGGTGCATTTTTCACAATGCATCTGCACTCGAATCGGGTGTGACGTTGTAAAAGTTAAACAGTTAACTTCGCATATTGACCTGACAACCTGAAGTTCCCGAAATTATTTAGTGAATCTAATTATTTAATCTTCATTTTTTGATAAGTTTTTTATAAAGAAAGATGTATAAAACTGAATATGTCATAAAGAAGGATAAAAAATGTATTAACATTCATTAATACAAAGTGTATTTAAACTGAGGAACATTTCTAAATAAGCAAATCACAGTATGATTAAGGAAAGATTTTCATATATATTAATCAAGTTATTAATAACAATATAATATATAATAGTTTCTCTCACCAAATATACCAATAAAATATATTATATAAAAAGTAATCCTTAGAAATCTATCTTATATTCAGAAATAAAATATTTATTAGTGTTTTATTAAAGCTTCCTCATTAATATGATTTTTTCCTTTCAATGTTTTAACGGACATGTGAATCTCATTAGTTAGTACACTATCATTCATTATTTTAACAACTGACATATATAGTATATACATTTATATCTTGAAAATATTTTTAAATGAATTTAGTGCATAAAGCTATATATAACCTACAAAAAAATAAGTTTAATTATAACATTATTAAAAAAAAATAATGTATCGAGCATCAAACAAATATTATTGATACAACAAATAATGATTATGGAGATATGTAATTGTATTATATTATTAATGATTTAAATTTTATTGTTTATATTATTGTTTATATTTATTTTTAAATTTTCGAATATTCTAGAATTCTTTTTAATCGTAGAATCTAAATTCTGCATGGTGACTTAATATTAACTAATACTACTTTACTCATTAACACATAAATTATGAAGTCTTCTGGATGCTTTTACTAATAACGTTGTAATTTCTTCTCTCGACCAAAAACAGACAAGTACCCACCAACTTTAGTCTAGATTAACAGGATTTTAGGTTTATCTTAGTTGCTCCTTGTTTACTTCATCTTTGTACTTCTCTAGTGCAAATGCTCAACTCGTAAACAACGCCCAGATAAATCTTCTTCGTAAAACTATCTCTTTTACTTCTCTGTCTTCTTGTATTTTTCTTTCTCTTACTATTTTAAACATTACTTCGTTTCCCAGTGCACAAATATGTTTTCTGTATCGCTCCTTAAACTTACTCCGTTTGAAAACCTGTAGAATTTTAAAGCTAGTACTTGCGGATCCATAATATCTATCAAACCAGTCTTCTTTCTTACATTTTTATTTTCAGTTTATTTTCTATTTTAGTTAACTGTAAGTCAAATTGAAACATAGTGCCATTGTAAACATTTTAAAATGTTTTTATACTTTTGATTTAAACCAATAAAGTTTATACAAATTCAGAAAACTACTATTTATCAAATAATTTTTTTTTATCCATATTATTATATGTAATGATTTTTTAATCAATTTTATTCATTAGATCATACAACAGTTTTAAAATAGATTGAATTTGTACAGCATGATATTGGAAAATTACGATTTGCATCATTTTATATTACATTGATAATTATATTAAAAAATAATACTCTTATATAATTATGTAGTAATTTTTGTAGGTATATATATACACTTTTAATAACTTATTTAAAATATTATAAAAGTAATTATATTTTAATTCAAAATATTACATTAAGTATTATCATATTTAAAGCTTTTATTAAATGAATTAATCATAACAAATTTCATGAAAAGTCAATTATTTTATGATTATTTTAAAATTTATTCATAATAGTATACACGATGTTACAATATTCATATTATTTAGTTTATTTGTATAGTTTATTTTATTATTTAATGTAAACATAATATATGTTAATTTATGAAAATAATGAAAATGAATTAGAAAAATGTATGTATTCAGAGTTTATATTATATGTTGAGATATATTTCTAATAAAAAATTTTCATTTCTTTTAATAAGTTTAATGTTATTAATTGTATTTTTTATTGAATGCTAGTAGTTTCTTTCTAAAACTTCATTAAAGATTTAAAACATTGTATAAATTTAATTTAATTTTAAATTTAATAAATTAATCTTTCATAATTAGAAAACAGCAAATTTTTAATAAAATTATTAATTCCGTTCTTAATTTAAAAAATTGAAAACGATAAAAATATTTCGGTTTAACAACTAACTATTTTGAAATCCATGATACAAATAAGATACAAATAAAAGAACTGCCTTGTATATTTTCTTCTACATCTACGAAATTTATCCTTTTTTAAAAGCACTGAAATGAAGACACTTAAATTGTTACATTCGACACAATATAGTAAATATGATCTGTTCCCGAATTTTCCAGATCTCAAAAATAGTCTCCGAAACTCCTCAGCTTTGATATTTATGTAAACTTTTCTCATTTCTAAATTTTTGTGCACTATACAGTGCATCGTAGATCGTGTTTAATTCAGTTTCTCTAATTGTTATTCGGCGGTTTGAATTAAAAATTTTTAGCACACAGCAGGTATTCGTAGCGATTCGAAAGGATTTTGGGTGTCTAGATCGAGATTCGTCGATGATCTTTTCCCGGCCCTCTTTAAAAGCTCTGTCATTTTACACATTGTGATTTTGACATAAAATTATCTTCATAAACTTCTTGAATCATTTTACATGTTTACGCACTTTTTTTTTAAGTTGTAAACAAAATTTTATCGCGTAATGCTGTTCCACTAGTCGCTCAACTCACTTCCACTCATGCCATGTCAAAAAACTGAAAAACACCCTTCGTGTGAAGTAAAATCGTGCTGTTTCTAATTATCGAAAAAACAAAAAAAAAGAGACAAATGGAATAAGGCTTTCTCTGCATTTTAAAACTCCTCCCAAATCGCTACAACTAATATTCGCCAAATAAAAAGAAAACTCGATACTTTGGGAACAGACCATGTATAATAAAGGTAATCAAAATTTTCAGTAAAATAATAAATATAGAAATTAATAAATTTGATATATTACAAAAAAATGAAACAGAAATATTTAATAAAATCATTTGTCAAATATAATATATTTATTGTTTGATCAATGATTTTGTTCATTTAATCTCATACAGATCAATATTGAATGCATAATATATCGAGTATCAGTATCACAGAAATAATTTAATACAATGGGAAAAAATATATATTGCATATTATAATTCTGATAATTAATAGTTATTGTAATGAAGGTAAATGAGCTATTTATAATTCTAAAATTTGAATAGATTATTACATTTCATATTGGTAATATACTATTTCTTGTACATTGAATAAATTAAGACTGAATCTATTGTAAAAAATAAAAAATTCATACAAGATAAATTGGAGTTTGCATTCAATTCATTATAAGTATTTATGAAAAAAAACTCGACAAAACTAGTCTTTCGAAATAAAATAAGTATATTGATAATGCTGTGAGAAAAGCAGAATCATAGAGAATACAATAGTAGAAAAAATATAAATATAGAAAACAGCAGTGCAAATTGTCTCATACAATCTTTTTCTGTTCGTTCTTGTATTTCTTTCTTTTTTTTTTTTGTTTTTTAGTCTCAAATACTTTTTTCCTTTTTATGAGCTAATGGTTATGTCAAGTGACAAGAAATTGAAAAAAAACTTCAGATAACAAGTGTAGATAAATATTAATATACATACAGGAATAAATTCGTAAATAAGATATATATTGTTTATGATCCTTGTAAAAATAATATAAAAAATATATCTTATGCAGAAATGTATTAAAATGATAGAAATATGTTTATGAAAGTACAATGAAGGTAATATTAAGAGACGAAATCGCATAAGTCGATAAATAAATATTATCCCATACTAGTTATATATGTTTATTTTATTGTAAAATTATTACAATTATATCATTAGGTAGAATTAGTGTTTCTATTTATTACACGTAAAATGATAGTTTTGGAAAATTTTTGCGAAAAAAATTAAAAAATTATAATATGAAAAAAGTCACCAGTGGAAGATATTTTTTTAAATCTAAATAACCACAGGTATTTACAATTGGGGAGTAAGTGAGAATCTAAATTTAGCTATTTTTTGTGTATGAGTGAAAAATGGAATGTCATCCAGGTGATGGTCGAACATATCAGGAATTCGTGTTCAGCTCAGATATGTAGGTACTCATGAAAAAAGAAAGCAAGTTCAGAAGGTAGGTTGTTTAAAGCAGAGATAATGAGAGATGAGGCATTCTGTCCAACAGTAAGATAGTTAAAACTTGTCTCATAATTACTATAATTTAGCGACATTCGCAAGTCTGAGAGAATCGGAGGGGGTCTGACTTGCAGGTATCCGCGCTCGTATAACCCGGACGGTAACATCGTCAGCAACTGCTAATTTACACTAATTATTACTTTATTATAATGAACTCAATCTCTTCTATATTTGCAACTAGTTTTTTTTCATTTGACCGTTTGTTTCTTCACATCGCACTTACCTTCATTTGCTCCACTCTAGACATGAATACATTTCTTAAATGTAATTTTCACTAACGTAGTGAAACGAGGATGGATACATTAACATTTCTGTTTTCAATACTTTTTGAAATGAAAGTTGTTAGGAACTGTGCATTTATAAGTAAAATTTCAAGCGAAAAATGCTGATGCACAATGTGTAACGGAAAGGAAATGGAACTCGTAATTGCGATTAACTGAAATTATCAAATCACTTACTTCGCATTTAAATTTACTTATTCATTTAAGTTAAACATATTTTGTATCATTTTTATTATTATTAATAATTTTATTAATTATTTAATTATTTAATTTTTATTAATTATTTATTACAATTATTGTGAGATAGTAATATAATGCATCAAAAATTATAAATAAATTTTATTTTATATTTTTTGTATATATCTAGGTTAAAAATAATTCATTTTTTTTAGTCAAAAATTATCATTTTTATTTCTCACTTAATTTTTTTGTGTTTTTTATTCATGAATATATGTATAAAATAATCTGAAATTAGTATATTATATTTTTTCAATTTTAAAGTTGCACTAAAAATATACGCAGTTTAATTATGGTATCAAAAATATAAAATATTTTAAATACATAAGTAAAAATAAAATATAAATAGTAAATTCTGTAAAATAAATAAATATAATTAATTAAAGTAGTAATCAAAATCAGTAAAGAGTAATTATTATTAGTTAAATTGAAATTAGAAGAAATTTATTTAATTGTTATAAATTTAGCGTAAGTAGTTAAATAATATTCAATTGCACTGTTTAAATTACTCACATATGAATAATAAATGAACAGTTTATATTTATATATACATGGAAACTGAGACTTTCTGAAACCAGCATCCACTAATTCTAGAAATTTTAATATACTTTTACTTAGATTAAAATGATAAATTTTTAAAACAAGATGCATAATGATTAGATTAACCTTCTTCATTTAATGTACTCGATAAATAATTTTTAATAGAAGACAAGTAGATCAGAGAAGTTAATGAGGAACTTTAAAATATTTGTTTTACGATATTTTTCTATTTTAAATTTATTGTACTATTGCCGAGAATCGGCGGGTTTTTCGATGGCGCCCTGCCGTGCGTTCGTAGGCGAAGAACGGTAGCCGCTATAAAGTCTGGGTTGCAGATGCGGCGTCTAAGCAACCCAGAGGGACCAGGGGAGCCGTCACAACCTAGTCTCGAAAGGTATAGATGTGCGCAAGAAGGAGTACATTAACGCACGTACAAACTGTAAAAGTATAAACTTGACCGCCTAAGGATGGCGGTAACAAGCTCGCAAATGCGCCAACCCAACCCGGCCGGATAATTGTTAAGTGCGATAAGCGAAAACCATTAGCGAAGCGTGACGATTCGTAATGGAGCAAGATTAGTTTTAAAAATAGTTATAAGGCAAATTATTTTTTATTATAGGAATAGTATGTATCGGTTTTTTCCTTCCTCGCGCCCAAGGGGGTTTTTTATGCCAGGAACTAAATTAAGTATCGGACCCGAGTACGTCCAACCGCAGGGGGTGCGTCGCCTCGACTGACCCACCTCCCAATAGGCGTCCAAGAGCCTAACTGCTAAGGGGAGGGGGGAGTGTCAAGTCAAGCACGCCGGAAAATTGTAAGACCTGATCGGTCAACCTATCGGTGCTCAACCAATGAGAGAGCTTGGAGGAGAGGATAGGAGTGGGAAAAATATAATAAGAATGAGGGTGGGCATCTTTTTCGACCCGATTTTTCTTCGGTGTGTTTCACCTCGTCCTGCTTCCTCCAAGCTTGATTAAAATTTATAAAACAGGCGAAAATAAACTCAAAAGGAAACAAATAATTTTAAAGTATTTTTTAACACGATCCTTTCCTCTTTTATTTTAAACCTCTCCGCGCACCCTTCCCTTAAAACTTTCCACTCGTTCTCAACATGTACTTTTAGTATTCATATTTTTTTCAAATAATTTAAATGAAAAATATTGATAATTAAAAAAAGTTTTATAACATTGCACTTATAATGATTTAAATCCTTATAAAAATGAGATTAACTCACATAAACTTGTTAATTAAGAAAGAAGAAATATATGTCTATTGGAAAAAAGTTATTTAATCGGGTCATTGTTTATTGTTAAATAAATTTAATGTAACTTTGCGTACTTCACAAATAAAAAAACAGCTAAACAAAATTTGGGTTGAATAAAACTTGAGAACTAGAATAAGAGAAAGATAGAAACAAATTTTAAAGAAGAGAAATTGTGTGTGTGAGACAGAGAGGGAGAGAGAGAGAGAGTAAGAGAAATAAAGAGACAAAAAAAAATGAAAACAAATTTTAATGTACATGATATATAAAAAAAATTTTTTAGTTAGAGTTTATTAAATTCTTTTTGTCTCAGAATTATTTTCTATTTTATTTCTAATATTTTTAGATTTCAGTACTAAATTATAAATTAATAAATACTAAAAGATATAGAAATATTTAAGTAAAAAAAAATAAATGAGATTGTGAGACGATGAGTACATTACAATTGTATTCTCAATGCGGATAATTGAATATTTTATAAATATTTTATTACTCTATCGATTATACAGATGATTATTAAAATGTATATTTATATAAAATATAAATAAAAATTTTATATAAATGATGGAATCATTTATATTTTATCTATTATAATTTTGTAATAAGTTTAGTTTCAAAAGTATTTTTATTTTATATTTATAATTTAAAATAATTGCATTAGCATTAAATTTTGTTCTATATGCAAATCTGAAGATTTCTGCTCATTTCGTACAATTTAATTTTTTATTTTGAAACTAAATACTGAATTAATTATTGAAATAATATCTCATGATTTAATATTGTTAATTTTAAAAATTTTCGAGACTATTGAAAAAATAAACATTATAGAATTCAAATAATATAATAACTATAAATAAAAAATTATAGAGAATTAATAATTATTGATAATAATTTATTAAGTATTTAAAATTATAAATTATTAAAATTAATTAAACTAAATAAAAACGTTAATTTTATATTAATATATTAATTAAATTAACTGATTTTGATCGAACACTGGCTTAATTAAAATAATAAAGTAAAGAGTAAAACTGTTTACAGTATTTTTGGTGGATATGAGAATATATGTAATTATATCGTCAAGTCTGTATCATTCTATGTATTTTAAATGTTTTACCTTTATTTATATAAAATTATTATTGAATTTTATGTAAACTCTTCCCATTAAAAGAAAATTATCAATTCTCATTTCTTTTATTTTCTATAATTTCCGCTGAATTTTAACTTTAAATTCAACTAATGTATTTTATTTAATAATAAAATTCTAACAATCGATTAGATATAGTATTTTCGTGATTAATAACATATTTTATTAACTTTACTTTAAATACATAAAAATATTGTATTCTTCGTATTACATATACGTTTTATAAACTACGATAAATGTAAATAAAGATTTTTGGTCTTCTTCTTTCCTTTAAAAGTTCAACCTTTCTGTTCCTTTATTTTTTGTCGAAGAGTTTTTACTTGAAGCTAATATAACTAGAATAAAAAAGAGAGCACAAGTATAAGTAACAGACAACGATAGGGGAAGAAAGAGAGTAGTACAGAAAATCCGTAGTAGAAAATGTTCGTTTTAACAGACACTAGTGATTCTTTCAAGAATGAAGCACTTGAATTCCTGTTGGATTGTTCTAACCAAAAAAGGTCCGAAACAAAGAGGTAGGAATAAAGAGCGAGCATATAGTTCACTCGATCGTGTGAGAAAAAAAAGCTCTGTCACGCAAAGACCAAAAGTAAATTGAACCGAATAACAGTTCACCATACGTCAAACTACTGGTTTGCCATGAGATGTAAAGAAGATTTCAATATGAATTTTTGTATTATATAATTATTAAAAAGAATTTCAATAAGTTTGAATAGATGAAACTATAAACTATTTTTTCGAGAAATTATCATAAATAACATTGTTATTTATTAAAATACCTTTGCTATACTTTACCTTACTGTATTAATTTAATAGATAAATAAATGATAAATCTTAATTAATAAATGCAATATATATATATATATATAAGAATGAATTATTTTTTTAAAACAAAATAGATAAAATAAAATACGTTTAAAATAGATTTTTCTCGAAATATTAAAAATAATATTATACTTTTAAATAATTATTTAAAAGTCAACTTAGGTCTTCGAATATTTATGTATATAATCATTTTTACAAGATGTAATAAAATTAGAAGTAATATTTGTGAATCATAAGGTTTATATTTATAATATTTTTGAAAAAAATAAAATCACCTACCTTTATATTTAACTTTCATGAATTTAAACAATCACTATTAAAATTAAAATAATTTTTATACATAATACTTCTGTTAATATTATTGGTTTTTTATTTTTGGTTGTACACGATTATATTATTGTATGCATTATTAGTTGTACTATTATACAAGGAAATAAAATTTTTATTGGATAATTTCATTTTATTTAAAATGTATAAAGAATTATAAAAATGTAATACTATACTATTATAAAATAAACTTTGAAATAATTATTTTATACAAAAAATTTTATTTAGTTTTATGATTCGTACTCTATACCTTTAAATTATCTACTGAAAGAACATGTAATTATGTTACGAATATTACATTTGGTAAGATAAGAAGAAAACTTTGAACACAAGTTTGAAATTTCTAAACTTTCAAAGGTATTGAACATCACGAATTTTTGAAAGATATGAAAATATTTACAAGGCTTATGCATGTCTATAATACTTACCTTTTATGTTAGAAGAGAGTTAAGAAAGTAGCTCTTTGGTGAAGTACCATAATGTTTATGTCTACATTTATGCGAATTGTACATTCCCTTTTTAGTCTACGAGACATTTGCTTATATCTACAAATAAAATTATCTTTATATTTATAGAATAAGTGTTTAACAAGATACAATCTGTTCTTTTATGTATATTTTATAATTATAATGTAATTTTTTCTTATTATTAATAGTTATTAATTAAGTTAAAAAGAAAAAATTAAATTTACATTACCAAATTTTAGTTTATATGTGTTATTAGTTGACATAGTTTTAATTAAAATTGAATAACAATCTAAATATTTATGAAATTCAAATATTAATTTTAATTAGTGTTTTAACAAAAAAATATAGAATAATCAAATTTAATTAAAAAAAATGAAAATATTAAGTAGCTTAGTTATTGAATTTGATTTAATAAACACAATTGTGTAGTCAAAACTTCATAGCTTTCATATGCGAATTAGATTTTTTATTTTTGTATGCGTAAAAATATTATTTTAATTAAGTTATTGTAAAAATTAAAAATATTAAAATTATTTTAAAAATGTAAAAAATATTATCAAATAATATTTACTATCTAAATCCAATTTAAAGTTTACATAAAAATATATTAATACATATAAATTATTTATAATTTTTAAATTATTCTTGAAGTTAGCATGCATTCAAGTCATATGATATACTTATGCATTAATATTTCATCAAAATTACCTTTATAAGAAATATTAGAAATATTTTTCTTTACGAAACTAAAATATTGATTTCAATGTATTATTTCGTTAAAATTATACACAGGCTTGTATTTTTTAGGTTTTTATAATAGAAAAGAACAAATACATAATAGCATAAAAAAATTTTTAATTAAATAATTTATAAATTTGGAATATTTATATAAGAAAAAAACCTGTTATTAAAAATTATTAAGTGAAAAAAATGTCAATATTATTTTAAATTTTCATAGAACATACCATTCGTTTCGTAAAATATGAGCCCTATGTACAATATTCTTTGATTTTAAATATTTTTACTTTAATTATCGATGATTAAGTGATCTGTAGATAATGCAATAATAATATACTTACAAAAGGTAATAAATTTTAAATAAAGTACAATGAAGATAAACCTGATATTAATACAGATGAATAAAGAATAAAGAAAAAGAGTTTATACTACTAATACTGATAATGTTTATTTCAATTAAAAGTATATGAACTTGTAATTAATAAACTTTCTTAAATTTATGAATTTAATGAATCATGATTTGTGGTTTTATAATTTGCATATACATGGTCTGTCCATAAGCTATCAAGTTTTTTAAGTCACTATTGGTCCTAGCCACTATAGGTCGTATTTGGATGAGAACTTAAAATGTAGTAGATAATTTTTTCTATTTATCCTTTTTCTCTCAATCATTAAAAATGGCAGAATTTTACTTTGTACGAAACGTATTTTTTAATCTTATAAGTTTTTTTAATGTTAAAAAGGGTTTGAAGGTACCTGTGTGCACTTATTGATAAATTTCGGGTGTCATCAATTGTCCTTATGTTTAAATGACGATTTGAACTCAAACATTTTGTCCACACATTGGGTATTAGAATTGATTCGGGTTGTTTTATGGGTATTGAGAATGGCATAACTTTCTTAATCACCCTGTAATATTTTTTTGAATTTTATTCTTAAAGTTTTTTTAAACATTTAAATGTCTCAATAGTATTTTATCAAGCCATAAATAAATTTTGAATTGCAACAAAATATTTCGTTAATTTATTCTCGAATCGTTTTCACCTTCGCCGGGAAATTAAAATAATACTAGCCCGGTAATTTTAAAATAAAAAAAAATATATTGTTTTTTTGTGTAGATACCCCTTGACGAAATCAGCGCTGAAGAAACTAATTCAGCAACTACACCGCAAGAGAACAGTGCCGAAAACAAATAAATTAGATAGTCGCTTATGTTCTCTTGGAATAAATAATTCATTTAGCTACATGTTTTTATGTTTGTTTTTTTTATATTCCTCTCGCTTGTTCCCGATAAATGATTGAAACTCTATCCGCATTAAGCAGTAAAGGCGTAACATTACATAATGTATAAATCCGTTTCAACAGCCGCTCCATCACAGCGTATTACAAAACTGAAAAAGATCATTGACACGAAGACAATTCCTGACCCTTTGAATTATGAAAGAAACAAAAGTTAAACAAAATTATTAAAAAAAACTCAATACTTTATGAATATAGCCTGTATATTTAAAATAAATAATATAAAAAAATTTTTTATTTTACAATGGATTTCAAATCTTTCGCATAAAATATTCAATTAAGTTATTTATGAAAAACAAAGACTATCTCAGGATACATTATTATATTCTAAATTATGTATATTAATATTTTAAAGACTAAAAATAGATGAAAAGTTCTACATGAAAAAATAATTTTAAAAAAAATCATTGAAGAAATGAATATGTCATGGATATTTATGACAAATGTTTACTATTCTCTCATTTTTTTTCACTTTTATTACCGTTAAAAGCAGTGTAGAATTTTAATATATTCCATAAAATAATATATTTTAAAGTACTTAGCCCATATATAATAAATTATTATATTATAATAAAAAATATACTTTTCACAGATATTAATGAGGTAAAAAAACTAACTTAATCGAAGTATAAAAATAAAATATTAAGTAAAACCTGTAGATAATATATCGCTGCTATTCTATATTTTGTATAATTATTTTTTTTATTATAGTATTTAATTATTATTATTTTACAATAATTTTATAATTATTAATAATTTAAATTAAGTTGATCAAGAAAGATGAAAATAAAACCTGTTATTAAATATAGTCGAACAGTATTTTATAATTTTTAAGTTTATTTTGGATTGTTTTTGACAACTCATACGCTCCTTGTAGGTGAATGTCCTCCTGGAGGTGCTCCAAGTTGTCCTTTTAAACTCTGAGGGTGGCTTCAGCTGCGGATGTATTCTTAGTTGTGGGTTGACTTTAGTCTTCCCATCGCGACGCAGTGAAGCAAGTCAGCTTTTAAGCACTCTAAGGAAACTTCGCGGAAAAGTTGAAAACGCGTTTAACGGGTTTTCCAATATGGCTGATCTCGCGATCAAGTCAAACGATATTCCTTTTAAATATCGACCGGTGTGTCGCTGCGCAGATCGATCGTTATCGATCACTGCGCATCTTTCATACCGCTAGGGCGATTGGCTCGTTCGAGCAGCAAGCAGTCGCCTAAGCTGCAAGCTATCCGACACTCCCTCCCTTAGGTGACTTTTTGCGTACGAGGGATTTAATCTGGGAAAATATAACTCTTCGGGTGCCTGGATTTTTGAAACCAAGCAATGCTCCTCTATGAGTAGCCTGGAATCAATTCCAAGGCCTCTTCGGGTGAGATCTCCAAGTGATCTCATTTTCTCTTATCTTTATCTGAAAAGAAAAAGAAATATTAAGTTTTGATTCAATTATTTAATCTAAAATTTTCTCTCTTAAGTATTTATGAGCCTCTGAGGGTAATGGTTTTGTCATTATGTCCGCTAGATTCTCTTTCGAGGGTAACCAGCGGACGTGGATACATTTCAGGTCCATACATTGTTTTATAAAATCACCATGGGTGTTAACCATATGACGTTGCTTTCTCTGAGATTTAGCTCTTCGGTTATTTGTTCAATAGGGTCATCAAACATTTTTAGTTTGTGACTGCCATCCTTTTGTGTGCAATCTCCGGCTGATTTATTGTCACACCAGACAACAGCCGGAAAGCACGTTTTGCCAATAACATTCCTTATAGCTTTATCGAGTGAAATCAGCTCTTGGCATGATTCACTCATAGCTAAGTATTCTGCCTAACAGGTAGAAAGAGATACATAGGTCTGTTTGTGGCTCCTCCAAGATACAATGTCTCCGAACAATCTAACAATGTATCCTGCAGTGGAGATTGAATCCTCACAATCTCTAAAGTTAACATCCGAAAAAGTTTCTAGCTCCTCTGAGATTGATCTGTATCTGATCCCAAGTGATACAGTTCCTCTGAGGTATCGGAAAATTCTCTTGACTTCCTTCCAATTCTCTTCGGTTGGCATATGCTGTTTTCCTGCTAAGAAATTCACAGCATATGCAATATCTGGCCGTGTAGCATTAGCCAGATACATTAAACTTCCTATGGCCTCTCTAAATGGAATTTTATTTTCCAGGCTAGGTATGGAAGTTTCACTCTGAGGGTCAAGGCATTTGTCTAGTTACCATCGGTGTGCTCTGCGGGTTGGAATCCTCCATATTAAACTTGCTCAAGATACTCTTTGTGTAGTCCTCTTGATGTAAGTATACGGTCTTCTCTGAGATGTTTCTCTGAATATTTATCCCGAGAAAACATTTGGGTTCCCCCAAGTCTTTCATTTTGAAGACACTGCTCAATTGAGTTTTGATTTTGTTGAGCAGTGTTTCTTCATTGCTTGTGAGAAGAATGTCATCTACATAAAGAAGGAGGACAGCCATTTTTCCTTCTTTACGCCATGTATACAATCATGGTTCATGTAGATCATTCTCCACGGCTAATTTGAAATCTTCTTCGGTGAACTTCTTGTTCCATCTCTTCGGGCTGATCTTTAATCTATATAAAGATCGTTGTAGTTTGCAGACGTGAGTTCTCTTAATCTCATCGTCCACACTCAATCCTTGTGGAATCTCTAGAAATATATTTTCATCAAGAGTTCCATTAAGGAAGGCTGTCTTGACATCCAACTAGCAGACTTTTAAATCATGTTTATTTATGATTGACAGCAATGCTCGAACAAGGGGTAATCTTGAGACAGGAGCATACGTTTCCTTGAGGTCGTATGAGCTCTTGTCTTTAAAGCCTCGCACAACAAGACGGGCTTTATATTTTGTCGAGCTATCTATGTCAATCTTATTCTTAAAGATTCAACGAGAATCTATGATATTAGGTTTATAACCTAAATCTCTTCGGGGTCTGGGAACTATGCTCCAGACGTTGTTCTGAGCCATGGAATCCAATTCCTCTTGTATTGCTCTAATCCAACTATAATTTTCATTGGACTCCATAGCTTCTTTGAACGTTGTTGGATCATTATTCAACGTTGCCACCAAACAATATGCAGTTTCATCGTACTGCTGCTCTATTCCTACTTTTGCGATATTAAATCCAGCTTGTGATTCTTTAGGTTTGATGGCAGTCACGTTTCTAGTAACTGGACCAAATGTATCGAGTTTCAACTTCTTCGGTGGTACTACTTCAGAGCCAATAAGTTGCTTCTTCGGTCTTCCCCGCTTCTTGGGTTTCTCTGAGGTTGTATCATCTTCGGTTTCAAGTTCTGTTAGCTCTGAAGTATTCATGACATTCTCTGGGGTAGCTATATCAACTTCGTTTGAGCCGTTGACATCCTTGTACATGACCTTTTCATTGAATTTTACGTGTCTTGATTCCACGTATTTTCTTGTAGCTGGATGCCAAAGCAAATAAGAATTTGCTTTAAATCCGACCAAAAACTTTCTCACTGCTTTTGGTGCGAATTTTTGTTTTTGTGTGTGGCTCATTGTGTAAGCGACACATCCAAATCTTCTGAAGTATTTGAATTTATTGTGTGCCTGCCCTGTGAATCTGAAGATCGGTGAATCATACTCTATGCTCTTATGTGGAGTATGATTATAAATATGAAGAGCTGCTTCTGCCGCTAAGACACACATCGTCTTCGGTAAGTCGGAATCAATCATCAGACACCTTGTTTTATTTTGCAGTGTCTGAAACATTCAGCTATTCCATTATGCTCGGGAGTATAGGGTGAAGATGGTTCCAATTCTATATTCTCTTCTTTTATCGGCTCTTGAAACTTTCCACTCATGTACTCCGTGGCCTGATCTGACTTGATGTAGCAGACTTTCTCGTTCTTGCCAAGAAGATTTCTTGCTGTCACGAGAAAACTTTTAAGTTTTTCTGCTGCTTCATCCTTTTTGCAGATCGCATAAATTTTGGCCCATCTTGAAAAGTCATCTTTGAAGGTAATTATGTATTTTTTACCTCCAGGATACGACTTTGGTTGAATCGGTCCCATTATATCTGTGTAAATTGTGTGAAGAGGTCTGCTTGCTCTAGTTCTGATCTCTTTAAATGGTAATTTATCCATTTTCGAGATCATGCAGACCTCACAGTCTCTTATATTCTCTTCGAATCGGATTTCTTTAAGAGGCTGTGATTCACAATTTTCTTAAATAGTTGAGTGAGGTATGCCCTAAGCGATTATGCCAGAGCATTCCTTCACTCAATTCTTGGGTTTTTCTTCTAGGCTCCTCGGTGATCAAATGCATCCGGTTCTCTAACTCTTTCTCTCCCTCCGAAGTGGATGTCATTTGATCTTTGTTCTCTTGATGATCTGGTGACCGATTCTCTTCATCTGAGATTAATCTGACTTTGCAGATGTACGTTGCCGATGGTATATTTTCTTCACTCTGAGGTTTATCTTCTTTGATTTGGAGTCTAATAATCCAGTTGGGACTTTTATAAGACCCTTCTAGAATTATTTTTAAAGACTCCTTATCGTATACCTGCAACGACTGGTCATCTAGTTTGATACCCAGTCCTGCGTCCGTTAATTGCCTGAGTGATAGCAAATTATTGTTGATATCACCGGCATCCATAACGTTGGTAAGTACGATACTCTCTTCGGTTTTGGGATTCGTATAGACAGTGAGATTGCCGTTACCATCTATTTTCATATCTGCGAATTTATTTTTATTCGCACTCTGAATAAACTCTTCGATACTCTTTGTAAAATTTTCTAAAAGGATGGCTTTCTGAACAATGTGGTATGTGGCACCCGAATCCGCAATAAATTCAATGACATAATTAATATTTGAATCAAAACTCTTACCTTTCGACGATTCGCCGTGGTTACTCTGCTTGTTTTTCCCTCGTTTTTTGATAGTACGCTTCACTGCGTTAATCTTCGGCTTCTTTGGGTCATTTAGATTCGAGGTTTTCGGACGACCATGAACATTACTCTTCGGTTTACTCTGAGATTTGGGCTGCACCTTTAATCGGAAACAATCATTCCCCTTATGGTTCTTGATTGAGTTGCAATGGTAACAATACCACTTGCCACTTGCGATTAAAGGGCACTCTGATACTCAGTGACCAAACTCGTTACAGCGATGACACTTGCCTGTCTTCGCTGAACCAGTATTAGCCACTTGTGTCTGAACTTGTTCAGGCATACGAGAGGACGAGAGCTTGGACTTATTCCTCACAGCCTCCGTCTGAAGGACTGTCTCCTTCATTTCTTCGTATGTGAAGTCTTTCTTCGAATCCTCTTGTAAAGATTCACATACTGCCGGACTTCTGGCATTTCATCTTTGACGGTGTTAAAGAAGGCCGTCCTCTTCTCATCTTCGGAGAGCGGATGAGCGTCTGGAAAGGCTTCATATTCTCTGATAAGAGCCTCAAATTTCTCTATAAATTCGGCGCTCTTATCAGACTTCTTTATTCGTATGTCTTGCATGCGATTACGCACCGCAATGTGCGTAATATTATGTTCAAGCCTTTTGGCTTCTCTTAGCCTTTCCAGTATGAGCCTAGGACAGGTCTCACGAAATACCATCTTATGGTACTTTTCGCTTATCCGCCCTATGATCAGGTTTCGCGCGAAGCGAAGGTCCCGAATTCTCTGGTTCTCTGAGAGTTGGGCGGGAGGCAGGACATCAAAATCCAAGATGTATGCAATGTTATTGCAATCCATCTCGGCCCCTAAGAGGTCCCGCCACAAATTGTAGTCCGATTTCGAACCCAATTTGTAGTCATACTTTATAGTACGACCTTCCCCCCTTTTCTCCTCTGCGGTTTCCTCTGCGATGGTGGTCTCCATCTGTTGTAGGTCCTGGCTAGCTTCCACCATGCTGACATTGGAACTCTCTGAATCGGATAATTCTCTATCCGACAACTCTAAATTGCTCATGGCGTTCTCAACCTCTCCTCTATTGTTCTGAGTGACCCGAGAATTGCGGCGCTCACGACTTGAAGCCTCATTTAAGCTTTTCAGTCGCTGAGCCTTCAGCAAATTCTGGCTCACAGTGACCATCATATTTGATGATTCTTTCAGCGTGGTCATGGAATCTCTGAGCTCTCGAGCTAATGCGACATTGCTGTCGATTAGCTCTCTTACCAATTGGGCACTAAAGCCTATTGGGAGAGCACTCTGCGGTAGGCCGCTCTTTTGGGGAGTCTGGTTCTCTTCGATGTTCATCTAGATAGAGAAAAAAGCAAAAACAAAAAAATTACCTCTTGGGTCGCTTTCTCAAATCATCTATCCATGCATATGAACGTGAAAACTCCCACTACGACCTGTAACTACAAAACATGTACTTCCACGTAAATCTACGTCTAATATAACTCTTACAATATGCTTAAAACTAAAGTGTGAGATCCGCCTGTCAAGAGCCTCCTAGAAGGGAGCTGAGTTTGCCTCACCGAAAGAGTTTCAGTGAAAGCGTACCCTAGATTCCCAATCGTGTAATTCGGAATCATTTCTCCCTCCGTATTTTTGAAACAGTGCTAGTGTACACATCTGCACACCGCAACAAAAATTCTAATTTTTCGGAAGCACCCCGCTCAAGCAGCTCAAACACCCAGCTTCAAATGAGGGAGATACATTTATTAGCATGAGAAGACACAATGTATGCGCCCCCATGCCAATCATGTACCTTATGCGTTTAATATATACATATATCTATGGTGATTCCTCAATAGACATTTTATTCTAAAAGAAAACTCTAATTTTTATTTTGCTTGGGTGTTTTATTATCTCTGCGGTGTGAACTTTTTAAATTAAAAAAAAACAAAATTCACCACTCAAAAAATATAAACATTGAATGCGACAATCAAATTTCACATGTAACTTCTAAACTATGTATAAAATGCACTCTAATACATTCATATACATTACACTTTTACACCTACACCTCATGTGTATTTGAGTATAGAAGTGTTTTCTACATCTTATTTTGTTTATATATCTAGATATATAGATTTTTTTAATCTTGGGGTTGCAAATTTTTCTCTAAGTTTCCATTAAAAAACACACAAATTCTCTAAAATATTTAGGAAACCTCTTAATATGCCCATTGAAAAATACCACATTTTCCCTCTAATGTGAGATCCACCATATAGCACCATGTACATGTAATCAAAGTAAAATTCTGATTACATAAAAATTTTCTTCAATAACTATTATAAAAGAAAAAAAAACTCTACAGCAGACACATACTCACAATGTGTGTGAATACGTCTCATGGTGCTTATGGTCAACCTCAGAGTTATTTATAATTATTCTAATTTATGAATATATTTTAATTCAAAATACATTTCATGCATCTAATTCATCTGAGATATATTGCAGGCGATACTATAGGATATCACCAGCATACATATCATTTCTCTATATTTGAACATATGTATATATATAAATATACACATACAATTCAAACACTCATACATCTAAGTTTATAGCATGCAATAATATTATACTACACACAAATACACTCTAAACATTCAATGTTCAGCATTTGGAAAATTTTATTTATTATATGTACATGTTGTATGGCCTCCATACAGTGTGTACAGAAACTCATACAAATATACATGCATTCACACTTGCAGTACACCTACATATACACAAACAAGTATGCTTTATAAATAATAATACTCTTATTTATTTTAAATCAATACAATAGTATTGAAAAAAGATAGATCTTTTATTCTAAATATTTTTTCTAAAAAACTCTAAAATAATTTGTAATTTATCAAAAATCACAAAAAAAATTTACTTATAAAAACTCCAAATACATTTTGAATTTCCTCTAAGCTGAACATTTTTGAATGTACATCAGAACCAATCAAATACAACCCACAGGTTAGTGCATGAAAGGTTAGGCTAGCTTAGAGTAAGCCAGTCAGTCTCTTCTACTGCGCTGTTTACAAAGCATGTGTATTGCACAATGCTTAACCTATAAGTTTATTTTGAGGAGAAAAATATTGTTGTTTTTGTGCTCTATTTTACTCTAATTTATTCAAAAATACTTTATCATTTTTATTTTATGTGTTTAAATTTGACAATCTATAAAATAAAATATAATATAATATAAAATAAAACTGTAAGTTTTAATTGTCGCACATAAAGCAAACTCTTTATGTAGTGCTATTGCACATATCTCTGACTAAATTTATTGATATATGCCAGATGGTGTTTGTTTATTCTTAAATATCAATGGTATTAAGTGTTATACACAAGTGTTGTACACTCGGCTCACACCATGTGAATATCAGTTGAGCAAGTTTAAGTACTATGTACTTTTATACTTGCTCACTCAAAAATAATTGAAAATCTGTTAGCAAGAACCCATGTTCAAACTTAATTATGCTTAATCAAGCATCCCACCAACAGATATTGCACAAGTTCACATATTGAAATGATGAAATTTGTGCGCATCTTAAAATTTAACATCTTATTATTATTAAAACCAACACTCATCTGTCATTAAGCACCTTTGATTTTATAACCTCTAAGCACTCATGATATGCAGCTGCACAATGTATTGTACAGCCATAACATCAATGAGTGCATAAAAATGTGTAGCATTGCATTCTCTGACTGCTATCTGCCTGTTTTTTTCATGTACATATTGTACATGAAACCATTTAAAATATATATAATATTTTTATAATCTAAACATGCTCGCTAGCATGTGACAGGCTTTTAACATTCAAATATGCCCTGCTTTTGCACATTATTCTTAAACAATTACTCTAAATATATGTGTGTGTGTGTGCGTGCGACAACTTGTCCTCTGCTTAATCTATATAAACTCTAACTGCAACTAGTGCATTCTTTGGTATTTGAACTTCATGCATATTATATGCATGAAGTCATTTAAATTGATTATTTAACTTATATATCAAATCAAAAGCATGCTCACAAGCATGCACTATTATTCAACACACAAAAAGCTGGGACAATTAATGTGTCGCACATTACACACATCAACACATAATATTTCTCTCTCGCATATTTGCTTTTGTTGTTTACCATTCATGATATTCTCTTATATATCATGAATTATGCGAACAACAATTATGCAAACACAACATTCACATTACATGCAACTACTTACATGCAATTAAATCATTCTTACTCTAAATATACTTTTTAATAATAATTAAAAAGTACTTACATTGTTGATTTGATGGCTTTGAAAGATTCAAAAACACCACTCACTGCACTGTTTTTTATTTAATTTTTATTTAAAGGACTATCACTTTAAACACTCTGAGAAACTCTGGGGTCCAGCGCAGTTGAAGTGTGTCCTGGGCCAACAACCTTTTGGACTGTTTTTGACAACTCACACGCTCCTTGTAGGTGAATGTCCTCCTGGAGGTGCTCCAAGTTGTCCTTTTAAACTCTGAGGGTGGCTTCAGCTGCGGATGTATTCTTAGTTGTGGGTTGACTTTAGTCTTCCCATCGCGACGCAGTGAAGCAAGTCAGCTTTTAAGCACTCTAAGGAAACTTCGCGGAAAAGTTGAAAACGCGTTTAACGCGTTTTCCAATATGGCTGATCTCGTGATCAAGTCAAACGATATTCCTTTTAAATATCGACCGGTGTGTCGCTGCGCAGATCGATCGTTATCGATCACTGCGCATCTTTCATACCTCTAGGGAGAGCGCGATTGGCTCGTTCGAGCAGCAAGTAGTCGCCTAAGCTGCAAGCTACCCGACAGTTTAAAATCCCTTCTATTAAGTATCCTGTATCATTTTTTAAGCTACTGTATTACCTACTTTATACTTTATCTTTCCAATCAAATGAAATATTTTATATGTACATAAGACAATATATTATTTTAGAAGTCAATAATTAGATAAGGAGCTTTTTTTATAAGGCAATTTGTATCTATTTGGTTTTAATAAATACATCAGGATATTTTGTGCTTCTTTGAGTTGTGAAAGACTGCTTCATTTTTATTTGACAATAAGTAAATTCACCAACGACTCGAATTCCTTATTTTCTACGTATATTTCTTTTTATTGTTCTTCATACAGAATAACATAATCGATACAATTTCTTTTTCTCACAATACCAACGACTTTATCTCGAAAATATACATTCATAATTATCTTATTTCAGCTTTCACCCATTCCCATATTAACTTTTATATCTCATTGGGACGCCTACTCTAGTTTAGATAGATAGAATATTTTACATGTAATAATAATTAATTAATTGATCATGTGCATCTGTATTTGATAGTTTCCTTGTTTTAAGTCCTGGAAATACCAACAAACTCGGCCTTTCACAGACAATCTGAATTTTCACATAAGAATCTTGACAAGTAGCTTAATTATAAACCTTGTCTTAGAATTTTTTAGTTTATTTCAATTTTTATTCGTGAGTAACAATAAAAAGGTTTGTGTGTATAAGATAGAACAAAAGAGTGGGAAATAAGAAATGCAATAAAATACCAAGTATTTATTAAATTGATACACATAACGTAGAATTTACTTTATTAATTTATATTTTTATGAATTTTTAACATGACATTTAACATAGACGGCTAACCATCGCACTTATATATAAAACAAATAAAATATAATTTTCGAAATCATCAATTCATACGTACGTGTACTCGTGTAGATACATGTGTATATATGTTCACAATTATTTTCTAATTCATAATGCGAATACTTATCACATATGAGAAATTTCTATACATTAGTAGAAGCCTTTATTATTTTTATTATAGATTAATAGTTCTTTTTTTGCTTTTAAAATATTTTCAATCATGAAGGTCTGGATCATTTTTTAACGTTAGATATATGATTGTAAGAAATGGATATTAGAAATAAGGCAAGTATAAGCTTAAATAATATATATATATTATATTATTCACGAGTAATAAATTTTACTCCGGATGGATATATATAATATTAAAGTTTTGCATAAGCATTCGAATGTAAGACAAAATTCAATATGAACAAGAAAATTTTGCTCTATACTTTTTGCAGATAAGTATTGTAACTAAAAAAATGTAATAGCAGGTCTAGATGTAGGTATTCGTCAATCTAAATCATCAGTATGAAATGTAATACTCTTTATTATATAATATATTAATATTATATAATTATTAAGAATAAACGAATATTTGAAACTTTTGCTCTTATATTGCTATTTATATATATAAATTTTGTTCTAGTGAAATTTTTGCTCAATTTTCAAATATTCGTTTATTCTTAATAATTATATAATATTAATATACAAGAGTATTACATTTCATACTGATGATTTAGATTGACGAATACCTACATCTAGACCTGCTATTACATTTTTTTAGTTACAATACTTATCTGCAAAAAGTATAGAGCAAAATTTTCTTGCTCATATTGAATTTTGTCTTACATTCGAATGCTTATGCAAAACTTTAATATTAGATATATCCATCTGGAGTAAAATTTATTACTCGTAAATATTTTTAAATTTTATCAGATGAAGCATATTCACACTATTTACTGTAAAATACGAATTTTTTTAAAAATTATGTTTAGATAATGAAATGAATACTCCTCTAAACATAAAAAATTGTTTATGTGAGAAAGGAGAAGGGGAAAGTAGCTTGATCCGGTATAATTTTAAGATTCTTTTTCTTATTTGTCAGAAATAGTTAGGTAGTCTTCTAGTTTTCACTTGCAGTTATAAATCAATGATAATTATACTAAATTGTTTTCGGAGATATTTTAATATGCTAGGTTAAAGTTCAGGGGTATCCATCAAAGAACATTAGATAGATCGGCTAATGGATTACTAATTCTTTCAGTTACCTTATGTATTACGAAAATACTTTGGATTTTACTGAGCTTCTAAGTCGTGACGTATCTAAATCAGTCCAATGCAAGTTGGTGCTATAAGCTGCGTTATACTCCCACATTTTTAATGTTAAATTCAATTAAAAGACTCAATAGAGAATATAATTACGCTATAAAAATGTTATTCAAATATGTATAAAATCGATTATTTTATAAACTTTCTATTTTCTTCTTTCTATCTCCTTTCAATAATTATTTTATGTTCTTTTTCAAACAGTAAAAATATAGAATTGTTCTTTACCCATAATATTTAACAAGCGGCTTAAAAAAGAATGCACAATGGTACGACCAGAGCATGGAGGATACGATTGATGTGGGATAGTACTAAAATCCATACCTACCTGTATCTAGAATTCTGTCCAACTCTAATAATCTGTTTCTCGCTCAATCTGTGGCTTTATCCTCTACTAATACTCAGGTATCAATGTTAGCGTGCTACCATCTAATTACATCCGATATTCGCGAATCTGTATCACGTAATTATTTATTGCTGGATCACATAGAAACTATTTTAACATTGTTAGGGGATTTAACTCTATTACTAAGAAACAATTATACTTCATTTACAATATTTATCTAAATCTACAGTTAATTATTTTTATATTAGTGGTGAAAAAATATTGTTAACCAATCAAATTTATATATCTACAAATTTGTTTTATTATATAATTTATTCTTTATCTTATTTTTAAAAAAATCCTAAGATATTTAAATTAATATAATTAGTAGATACAGAACCAACTTGTAATTTTTAAAAAAGTTTTATTATTGACGTTCTTTTAAATATTTATGTATACAATTGTAGATACATGAATAAAGTTTAATTTTACAAGATTATTCTACAAAGAATTAATTAAATATATAGAAAAGATCTAAAAATATCGAAAACGATTACGACCTTTATTTCTCGCATAACGATTATTTATATTTATTCATTTATTTATTATTCAATTAATCGTTACCAGGTTTTTTTCTTCTACCCTTGCTGAATCGGTCAAAGTGCTTCAGCAGTCATGAGGTTCGGATGTAAATAAAATAAATAATTGATTATTCGTGTTAATTATCGATTTATTTTCAATAATTCGGAAGAGATTTATCTGCATGTGAAATTAGCTCGTGATTTAAATATTTCTTACTTGTGTCCGTAAATTATAATTATTATTATTGTTACCGTGATGTTACTTGATGGTGTAATAAACGTCGCGTTTTTAAATCGACAAGAGTTCCTGACCGGGATCGACTTATTGGCGATTTTTCTGAATTATACTCTGACTATCATTTAGTTCAATTCTGTTCGAATACATCGAATTCATGACTCCAACTTCATGATTTCTATATTTATTATGAAAAAAACGCTAACCTTTTCAGGTCCTCCCCCCGTGGAGGTGTTCTCATTTTAGGCTTAATCTGCATTACTTTAATTTTAGTTTATGTTACTGAACATTATTTCTTAATACATGATTAATTATTGATTATTTTGAACTCATTTCCGAATTTAGAACAATTAATATCCTTTTAAAGTTAATTATAAGCGATATTTTACGCTGCGTCTTGTGATTTTTTTTAATTTGTTTACATAATAAGCCTCATTTTACTTGTTAAATATGTCGAATTTCGTTACATACGTAATATCATTTGATAATGTACTGTTTTTAAAATTTATATTACTAAAGGATTTATAAACTTATTAAAATTATAATATATGGTTTAATTTATTGTGTAATTGAAAGTTTTTATTAGTATAACATTTTATTTTTATAAACTGCAATATTTGAAAAATTACAATGTTAGAAATGCAAGAATAGAAGTTTAAAATTTATATGAAATACATAAGACTTAATTACTTCAAATAAATTAATTTTACTAATAAATTTATTTGATTAAATTATAAATAAAATAACATTTCCTGTTTATTAATTCAATTGTATAAATCGTCGTTTTTTACTTGTAATACCTTTGTTTTGTTTGCTCAATACTATTAATTTTTAATATAAATATTGTGTTTTATAAATATTAATGCTACTTCATTTTATTGTATATACATGGTCTGTTCCCGAAGTATCGAGTTTTTTTTTATTTGGTGAATATTGGTCGTAGCGATTTGGGAGATGTTTGAAAAAGCAGAGAAAGCCTTTTTCCATTTGTCTCTTTTTTTTTGTTTTTTTAATAATTGGAAGGAGTAGGATTTTATTTCACACGAAGGGTGTTTTTCAGTTTTTTAACACGGAGGAATGGAGCGACTAGTGGAACAGCTTAAAATTTACGTTACGCAATAAAATTTACGTTACGCAATAAAATTTACGTTACGCAATAAAATTTTGTTTACAACTTAAAAAAAACTTAAACATGTAAAATAATTCAAGAGGCTTATGAAGATAATTTTGTGTCAAAATCGCAATGTATAAAATGACACAGAGCTTTTAAAGAGGGCTGGAAAAAGATCATCAACGAATCTCGATCTAGATACTCAAAATCCTCTCGAATCGCTACGAATACCTGCTGTGTGCTAAAAATTTTTAATTCAAACCGCCGAATAACAATTAGAGAAATTGAATTAAACACGATCTACGATGCACTGTATAGTGCACAAAAATTTAGAAATGAGAAAAGTTTACATAAATATCAAAGCTGAGGAGTTTCGGAGACTATTTTTGAGATCTGGAAAATTCGTCTTCGTAAATGCGTTCATGGAGGAGGAAATTATATTGAAAAATTAAAAAATTTTTATTTCAAACTGTTTATAAGTCTACAAATAAATCATATTTCATTAAAAAATGTAAGTTTTAGCATCGATGTAGTTTCAACCCACATGTTCTTAATCTGACCATGCTATAACGGTACGTCCACCCAGGACGCACGCTCACCCGCGACTAGACCTGAGCGCTTTGAATGCTTCCCAACGATCGGATAGGTAAACTATCGATCTCTTCACGAGTATGTGTTTGTGCAACCGCGTCGCACATGCCGCTGACACCGTCGTGCCGCCGCGGTTTTTCTGGCTATAAAAGAGCACCGCAAACCGCAGAATGACGAGTTTTCGCTCCATCTGGTTGAGAATAAGCATCTTCACTACTTTCGCAATGAGATGCTCGTCAAGGACCTATAGCAGTCAAGCTACATCTAGGATACTTTGGTACCGCTATCGGCAGCGTATACAAGGAGTTTCCACTCGAGCAGATCCAGAGTCAGCATCCCAGGAAGATGCTTCTGGGATCTATATAATAGTTAAATTATATGAAGTCTACTGCACCATATTAGTACTTGTTCAAGCATATACATGTACAACTAGCGGGAGCATATGTAGGGTCTCTGTCAACATCTCATAGAGTTGGCCCCACCTTTATCAAAACCCGTTTACACTATGTAACAACGACAGTCCGTTTTACACTATACAATGACTAAACCTCTTTTAGATTATACCACCGTTAATTAAATAAACACAGTTCTTTTTAAAGTATTTACTCATGCTCGATTAAAAACCCCGTCATTCCCCTATTCCCCGAACCCTGGAATCTCGGCGTACAACTATCCCAGTTGGGGGATTCCACAGGTGCTGAACCCTCTCCTGTACCTCTCATGAAGGGGAGAAACTCAACTTCCTGTATTCCAGCCCAACGTCCATCCGTCGGATGACGCGATTCACACTTCATTACATGTTTTTTTTTATCTATAATCTTTAAACGAAACATTCTCGCATAGCGTTTTACCACTAAACATCTCAGTGTACCATATCTAAAAATCGAAACATATCCTTTGCATTAAGTAAAATCCTACTGCATCCAATTAACGGAAAAAAGAAAAAAAAGGACAAATAAAAAAGGCTTTCCTCTACATTTTAAGACCTCTCCCAAATCACCACGACCAATAGTCACGAAATAAAAAAAACTCAATAATTCGGAGATAGGCCATGTATTTTATATTAAATTATGAGAGTATAATATGAAATTATTTAATTTTAGTATTAATGTATAATCTAGCTATTAAAAACTTTGTAATAAAATATGTTTTACAAAGAAATAACATAGTTAACTAACTATAAATATATTTATTATACATATATTTATTGTTTGCCAAATATGAAGAAAATTGTTTTTGATTATTGAAGAGGAAAGACGTTTATGACGAATAACTGTAAATATAATTGAAAGAAAATAAATACCGGATATTTGATCGAAAACGTCGTTTTAAAATTGAATATTGAAATATAAATGGAAATTAAAATTATTATTATAATACAAAATTATATTACTAATATATATTTAAAATAAATATACATTAAATTTCTAGTAATATAATATAAATTTTATATAAAATTATTACATTATTTTGTTGCTTCGTACGGTTATTATATGATTTATTGTTTAAATGACTATTGTAGAATATTAAAACGAAATAGAGCAAATAAAATTGTAACCAGTATACCTACAACTATGATCAGACTCTACATAGAATATGATATTTATACAACCTTTAATATTATATCGAAGTGTACAAATTAAAGTAACTAAGATATTACTAATTATATTATAAAAACTAAAACCTTATTTTTCATATAAAAATTAGATTAAAATAATTCTAAAAATTTTTAACACTGAATAGTTTGTTGAATAATCATTCTCTTAAGTAAATGTAACACCTGATATTTAGTACACCAACAGACACATTCTAAATAGATATTTATTGTGATTATAAATATTAATTGTGGTAATAAATATTTATTTTTACATTTAAATATTTCACAATATATATGTATCAAGGTATATAATATGCATTATTAAATATAGAATATATTTACAATTAATAAGCGAATGTATAGAAAAAAAGTATATGACTTTTTTTATTTTATAATTTAAATATCAAAATATTTACAAATAATTTATAGCATATTTTAATAATAATAAAGATTATAATATTATTTGTTTAAAATTTTATGAAAATTCATAAAGATAAAGTAAAAAATATGAATAATAAATTAATAAAAAAAACATTTTTTTTTTTAAATAATCTAAGATTATTATGGATTTAGTTATCTATTACATATTTATGAAAACTTTTACTTTATCAAATACATATATCTGTAACATAATTTACAAAAAATTTTTCAATTTATTAATTATCCGTATCGTTACAATATTATTTCACTTAGAATATTAAGTAATGCTAATTATGGCCATGCACAGTAAAAACTAAGACAAAATTTATGAAATAATACAAGTAATTGAAAAATCTATCTGAAACAATATATTTGCTTGGCGAATTTGATATTGAATTTCCAAATCTATTAGATTTCATCATGCATATTAAGCTTTTTACTTTTCATACTTCTATGTTTTAGTTTTCGATCCTCTTGGAAACGAAGTGAAATATAATAGGAACCCGTACATTTTCAATTATCGTTTAACTGATCTCATAGAATGTGAATAAAGAATAAAAACCAACTTGTATTTCTCTTTCGTATATCACGTTTCAAGCAATTATACTCAAGAGAAAAAAGAAAGCAGAAGAAAAAGACCAAGTAAAAGGAATGTTTGATTGTAAAACCATTCGTAGCATTTTAATTCCTTTTACGTCGTACCAAATTTGTAAAAGTCTTCTATTACTCGAAATTGATTTTCTGAACTAGTAAATAAGTAAATAAATAACCTCTTACTTTCTTCTGTGTTTCTCTTGTTATTCATTATTCGGAATTGTACATATGCGCATGTATATATTTATTCATATATATATGGTCTATCCCCTAAGTAAAGAGTTTTTTTTTATTTTGCGACTAGTGGTCATAGCAATTTGGAAGTAGGTTTAAAATGACGAGAAAACCTTTTTCTATTTGTCCATTTTTTTTTAATTTTCGATAATTTGAAGCAGTAGAATTTTTTTTCGCGCGAAGGATGTTTTTCAGTTTGTTGACACGTCGCGATGGAGAGACTGATGAAACAGTGTTACGCGATAAAATTTTGTTTGCATCTTAAAAAAAACAGTGCAGAAATTTCTAAAATGTTAAAAGAAGCTTACCAAGCTAATTGTATGTTAAAATCGCAATGTGGAAAATGGGACAGAACTTTTAAAGAGGGCCGGGAAAAGATCATCGACGAGTCTCGATCTAGACACTTAAAAAGCTCTCGATTCGCTACGAATACGCACAGCGTACTAAAAATTTTAAATTCAGACCGTCGAATAAAGATTATTTTGAACAATTTAAAATTGTTATTTCAAACTGTTTATAAGTTCAATAATAGATAATATTTCATTAAAAATGGTAAGAGTTTTCTTTTTTTTTTTTAGAAATTTTAAACGAAACATTCTCGGGTAGCGTTTTTCAATTAATCGCCTTAGCGCGCCGTGTCATAAAATCGAAAAATATCCTTCATGCGAAGTAAAATTCTGCCCCTTCAAATTATCGAAAATAAAAAAAAATGGACAAATAGAAAAAAGTTTTCTTATCATTTTAAGAGCACTCCTAAGTCGCTACGACCAATAGTCACAAAATAAAAAAAAATCGTTACATTGGGGACAGACTATGTTTATATGTAGACCAATAGAAATACATACAGACACATCGTATTATATTATATTTTCTGATCGATAAAACAGTTACAAGTTACCACGGAAGACGGGGTCGTCTAATTGGTTTCCACTATCAGGGAACCAGGAAGTTGGATGCTACTGCCGAACCCCACGTTAAAGTCGAAAAGCTATTTATTCTTCCAACGTGAAGTCTGCTTCCATCACTTTCTATCCTTTCATCTTATTCCTAAATCTAACTGTTCTTTATTTTTTACTTTTTTACTATGTTTATCTAAATTATTCTGTTTCCCTATTTCTGTCTTATTCTTTTTTATTTATCTTTTTCCTATATTTTCCTTTGCCGTTTAAATTATTTTCTTAACAGTTACCTCGCTTTTCTTCCATATAGATACATATTTTTTTACATTTTACGCTATTTATAAAGAAACTTTTTCAATTTTACTCAAAAAATTAATACGAGAATTCTTTTTTTTTTAGAAATTTATTTCATTAAATAGGTAATTAATTATAAAAATAATTAAAAGTATAAATTAATTAAACAATAAATATATATTACATATTTTTATTATTCTACTTATTTTTATTATTTTATAGAAAAATTAAAATTATTAAAAAAAATATTGTATATGCCAATAATAAATTTTATAAATAAAGTAATATTCACGTTAAGTGATATTTATTAAATATAATTAATTATTATTTATAAATATTATCGTATTAATATATATATTAATAAAACATTAAAATTATAATTTTGATTACTAATATTATCATAATATATTCTCTGTACAGTAAGGAATTACAGTCAGATAGGTACTAATAGTTAATAATATAGTTTCATATTTATTTTTATATTAATTCTATTTTAAATGTATATATTATAAAATATATTATTTTGAAAGTAATACATTTTCGTAATAATATAATAAATTTTTTTGTTAATTTTAATAAATGTTAAAAGGAAACGCGTATTTGATCATTAATATCTTCATGTAGTTGTTGCTATTATTTATTTCTAAAAAATCCTCCCATCAACTTTGTAATTAATTTTATCGATTCTTATTGATTTTTTGAATATTTATTCTTTTCCTCATTTTTATCATTTTGATTAATTCTTTATCTTTTTACCTTTCTTTTTGTTATTTTCAACATAAACTACTAGAGTAGACCAGTTACTATCAGGAGAACGCGATGCCTCTGTGTTATCAGTTTTCTTCCTACTATCGACGGTATATGTTTGAAAGGATTTTATTCTGTCGCTTGCAGATGAAAAATAATCCATTGAAAAATATTACTCCACAGTTTACGCAGATTGATCAGAATTACAGGAGAGAATTCAGTTAAGTTAAATAATATTTGGGGCCAAAATGTGTAAGTTTTGAATCAAAATTTCATAAATTTTAGACGGAGATTATCAATTTCTTATATTCTAATGCTTCCATTATTCCGTCTATTGCTCTCTTATAATATCTGAAATGATATATAGTCCACTTAAAAAATAAACTTACTTTTTTTGAAACCGATATTTATTGTAGAGATTTTGGGGAGATTGGAAAATGTGAGGGGAAATTTTTTTTATTTATCCTTTTTTTGATCATTAAAAACGACAAGATTTTATTTCATGCAAAGTATGTTTTTCAATTTTATAGCATGGCTCGATAGAATGACTACTAGCCTAGATTTACATGGTAAAATTTCGTCTGTGGCTTGATAAAATACTATAAAAACTATTAAAAATGAAAAAATCCATTAAGGATAAGTGTATATGTAAATTACAATAATTAAATAAATGTTACAAGGTTTTCAAGGACAGTTGATATGAGGTCCCCGATGAACCCCGTTCTTAGTACCCAAAAACAACGCGAATTAAATTTAACATTAAATGTGTGCATAAATTTTGTGTTCAAACCGTCATTTAAGGATCAAGATAATTGATGATACCCTGAATTTATTAACACATGCAGTCAATTATCCTTAAAAAAATTTTTTAGTATTTAAAAATCTCCATAGTGTTTTATGAAACAATAAAACCAAAATTTTACGACATAGAAATTTTCTTCTATTTGCTTCATCGCGCTGTATTACTATATTGTAAAACACGTTTCACGTGAAGTAAAATCCTGCCATTTTTAATGATTGAAAAAAGGGATAAATAAATAAAACTTTCAAACATCTCCGAATTCTCTACGATAAACAGCTGCTTTAAAAAATAACCTTCCTTAGTATATATATATACCGTATATATATTTGTATATGTTATTTTATCTATTTTAATTTCGATTTACATATTTTAAATTCAAATAAAAATTATTGAAATATCAAAATAAATACACATTTTAATTTTTTTTTATGTACTGAAGATATGATGCCAAGGCATTAAAGAAATGCTGTTTAAAACTTAGCAAAAGTCTTTCATTTAAAATTATTATTGATAAGTTTGTCCATGTTGCAGAATAATATAATAATTGATGATCAAACCATACTATCTGTGTTGAAAATATAATTTGGCATAAATTAACATATGTTTACTTTCTAGAAAAGTAATAAATACGTGTATCTTCATATATAATATTTCATGAAATTAATTTCTGTTAATCTATATAAATATTAATATAATATAAATACAATTGTCATCTAGTATAACTTTAAATATAAATGAAATATTTATAATTATAAGTATTTGATATACTAATTAGTGGCTGGTTTTAAATATTTAGAACATATATATGTATTATAGAGAAAATTTATATTTGATTACATACATATATTTTAAAACTATATATATTTTATAACTATATAAAATTGTTGAACACGAGAATGAGATTTTTGAATATGGCAAGCTGAACAACTTTATTTATAATTTTACCTTTAAAATTAAGCCGAATGACTGACACATTATTTGCTGTATAATTAAAATAGCGAGCCTCTTCTTTTACATCTTATTTAAAATTTATTTTTCTTAGAACAAAGGAATTATAATTATTTCATTTAATAGTTCGCATTTTCGTATGTCACAAAAATATCAAACAATATTTTTTATACGCACATTAATTCAATACTTAGCATAAAAATTTTTCGACTCACTATTGAAAGAAAAAGTTATTATATACTATTTAAATTTACACATTCATGACTCTATATAATTGATTAATTATTTACGTAAAACGGGATATCTTTAAACTCCTGTATAAATTTCGCACGATATTAAGCGTACGAGAGAAAGAAAGAGAGAGTCAAATTGATTGATTAATTTGTTTATTAAAACACATTTTTTGTAGAATTCAATCATAAATATATGATATTTATAATCATGTATGTAATGTAAAGATATAAATAAATAAATAGAGACATAGACAAATACAGTTCGGACCTTATGCATCCACGAGAAGAAGGGAAATCGAGATAGCATCGTCGCATCCGAACACGACATTCAACGCAATAGCATTCGCGAACCCAATCCTTTCAAACATTTTATCTTAAAAAATCTACACAATTACGTCATTACATGGTCTGTCCCCGGAGTAACGAGTTTTTTTTTATTTTGTGACTATTGGTCGTAGCGACTTAGGAGTGCTCTTAAAGTGATGAGAAAACTTTTTTCTATTTTTTTTGGATTTTCGATAATTTGAAGGGGCATTTTACTTCGCACGAAGGATATTTTTCGATTTTATGACACGGATCACTAAGGCGATTAATGGAAAAACGCTACACGAGAATGTTTCGTTTAAAATTTCTAAAAAAAAAAAGAAAACTCTTACCTTTTTTAATGAAATATTATCTATTATTGAACTTATAAACAGTTTGAAATAACAATTTTAAATTGTTCAAAATAATCGTTATTCGACGGTCTGAATTTAAAATTTTTAGTACGCAGTGTGTAATTTAAAAATATATGTTTCAAAGGAGATGATGAAAAAGCAGGCGCGCGGAAGATTAACGTGGTCTCCCGGTGTTTCCCAATAAAATAAGTGAAATCCTGATCAGCTGGGATGACAAGCAAGATTGGTCAGGCGGACCCAGAAGGGGCTTTCCCAAATATGGGTCCGGGTAAAGGCAATCGTAAGATACACATGTAGACGTACATGTGTAGGCTTACGTTTTGGGAAAGGAAATTGCCTGGCTCGACGTCTGATGAACCAGGTAACTGGAGAAATAAAACTGGACGTGGGACGGAGCTTGGGAGATCCGGAAAGCGTTTGGTCAGCTAGCGTTTCTTATAATTAGTCTTAAGATAGTTTTAAGCAACAATAAAGTTTAAGTATCCGTAAAATAAATTTAAGTATTCAGGCATAATCCGTCGTTTTACCGATGTCCGGGGAAATCGCCGAACCTTTCAGCCCGAGCGTGTCACGTGATTTGATCCCGCCCATGGGTCGACCACGTGCGATACCGCCATAAATAAATAAATTTTAAGTTAATATGTACGGCTTTTTCCGCCCGAAGGCAACATGCGGTTTTTTATGCCAGGCAAGTTTATATTCATTTAGGTTTGTAAGAAAATTTGTAAAGTGTGGAGGGGATTTCCGAGGGGAAGAAAAGAAGCGGCGATCCACAGTGGTCAGTTAGTTGTCAACTTTCGAAAGGAGAATCTCCTCCGCACTGGTAATCATTTTTATACATATAAAATAAATTGTGTTTGCCGACAATATTAAACATTTTTTTCCAAATCCGCGTCTGCGGAAATTCCCGAATCCTTTCCTTGACAATCATTACCCTCACAAATAAAATAACATGGTGCGTATTCGTAGCGAATCGAGAGCTTTTTAAGTGTTTAAATCGAGACTCGTCGATGATCTTTTCCCGGCCCTCTTTAAAAGACGCGTAACACTGTTTCACCAGTCTCCCCATCGCGACGTGTCAACAAACTGAAAAACATCCTTCGCGCGAAAAAAAATTCTACCGCTTCAAATTATCGAAAATTAAAAAAAAATGGACAAATAGAAAAAAATTTTCTCGTCATTTTAAACCTACTTCCAAATTGCTATGACCACTAGTCGCAAATAAAAAAAAAACTCTTTGTTTCGAGCACGGACCATGTATGTCTTCAGTTTGTGACATCCTAGACACCATCTTCTGGGATCAATTTCTTCACGCTTAAAACTATAGATTGTAAAATATTAAATATTATAATTGTTAAATTACATTTTTATTTGGAAAAATTCATATTGTTCTTTCTCTAAAATTTGATAGGATGTGTATCTTCTACCGTTGTCATTATATTTTCAGAATGAATACATTATTATTTAGGTCCAGTTAAATTTTTGTGCTAAGCTAGTCAAAATAAAATTTTGGAAAATAATTGAATGTGATTAATATGCAAGGGTGTGGAGTCTCAATGTCATGAAATGTAATTCCAAAAACGTTCCAAAAATAGTTGCTTGAAAAGACTGAACATGAATGCTCTCTTGTAAAACAGATGAAGGGAGAGAATTAGATGTTCATGTATGTATGACTCAGCTATTTTTCTCGTTATAAAAATCAATTTAAAATAGTTACAGAGGAATATAGAGAAAAGTGGCAGGAAAAAATTTTCGTGGAAGGTTGTATTAAGAGTCAGATGAAAAAGCATGTGGATACACATGTGCGGTAATCACATCCAATACATATAAGTAAATACGTACAATATTTACAATGTTTCGCAAACGTATTCAAATAAATTTTGAAGCAACTGTGTATATTTGATATATAGGCAAAAATTTTGTCCTGATTAAGTAATTATTTATTTCATTTTCGTTTATATATTCACACAGAAACAAGTACTTGTATTTTTTTTATAATACTTCTATTTTTCTATTTCATTTTCCTATATTCACTGTTTTTTTCTCTTTACTATAATATGTAAGCATAATGCTTTTAATTTGAGTTTGATATTTTACCTATTCGTTATTTCCGTATTTTTAACTATAATATTTTCCTCTACAACTGTTGTAGCTAAAAAATAGTTTTCATTTGCTACACTTTGATTAATTCAAATTAATATAAAAATAAACTGCATATTAAAAAATATTATTAATTATATTTGATATACATAAGAAGTACATTCAAAATTATTGTTCTTTTATTATTTTATCATTTCAACCAGGTATTATATAACATTTAATAACATACATAATTTATAAATTGAACCATTAAAAAAATAATAACTATAAATTAATAAGCATAAAGTACGAATTTTTTAATAATTTTGTAATTAATAATTTATAAAATACATTTGTTCATACATTAATCGATTAGCACAAAATTCTAATGTAGATTTTTGTATGAAAATGTATACACAAACACAAATGAGCTCATTGTGTGTACGTTTGGTAAGAAAAAAATGCAGTTAAATTCATAAAAATTAAATCGATATTACAGTTACTTTTATAATAAGTGAATAATAAATTTTATCCTGATTATTAATTAGTATTTATTTTATAGATCTATAAATTAGTATTATCTGTATATTATAAGTTTCTGCTTATTTTAAAAATAATAATTGCAGTTAAAAATCAGCAGAATTAATGTTAACGAAGAAGGTAATTAACTGAATTTAAAAGAGAAGCTAGTAAGCTTCTTCATAAAGCAATATTTACTCCAAGATTAATTTAAAATATCATAGAGAAAATTTAAACAAAAATAATCCATAATGGTGATTAGCAAAGCAATTTATACATAGAACGTAAATTTTTTAGATAAAAACTTGTATACGGTGTACCTACGTTTTATTACTGAGAATTAAGAGTATATATAAGCATTTGAATACTTATGACACAAAACTGTAGGTCATTTCTTCATGGTACAGAAAAGTAACCCTTTTTTTCCATTCAAAACTGTTGCAAACTAGAAAAGCCTCCGACAAGGACTGGTGGCAATCAAAAAACTTCTCTCTTTATTCTCACAATATCTCTCTTCCTCCCTCGTTTTACTCTACTTCACGAAGAAAATTTAACGTTAATTATATAGCACAAACTTACATTTTTGACTTGGAAAAAAAAAGTTTGCAATATTCCTTCCCTCACACTTTTATGATGTTCTTGCAAATTTTAACAAATTTCATTTAATATGATTTTTTTAAATTTTAATAAATTTTAAAAGACTTAATCAGCTTCGATACTTTAAAAAATTCAAGATCAATTTATTTTAACATATAATTTAATTTATTTAAATCGATAATTCGTGATTACATGATAAACTTTTTCTGAACTATTTTCCTATTATGCCTTTTTTATTTCATTTATCATTGATGCAAATAATATTTTCAAAAAAACAATATTTGATGAAAACTCAAAAATATTGATTATTATGTTTTTATTATACTTGTGGAATAGTTTTTCATTTAACCTTTATTTTTTAGCTTTTTTACGAATGAAAACTAGTATTAAACGATTTTAGCAAATTTTCAAAATATTAAGAGTTTTTTCAAATCTTTTTAGATTTATTTTATTAAATAAAACTAAAAAAAAAATATGTTAAATATTTTATTGATTAGACATTAAATTTAATGTACTTGGAAAATTCATCAAATTGAAGAAAATTCTTCGTAAATATAGAAATTAATATTTAAATATTAAAAAAATTAATACAATTAATGTCAATCTCTAATTTATATACATATATATTTATTTACTTGTGTTTTTAAATTAAAAATAGTATTTATAAATCAAATTTATTTAATTACAAAAGAATCTTTTTTTTTACGAAATCATATTTTGCATATGCAGTAACTCTAAATATTCTTCCTTTAGAAAGTAAAGTCATGGGAATTAGAGAAGATGATATAGTGAAAAAAAGGAAAAGAAAGGACAAAAAAGTGGAAAGGGAAGGGAATAAATTGGTAGATAACATACAAAAAAAGAGCTTAAGCATATTGTACGGAACAACAAAAGGAGATGAAGAGGGAGAATTCACCTATATAGGTGCGAAAGGGAGCACAGTTATAGACCTCGCAATAGCAGACGGAGACATAAGAGGCAGGACGAAAAAATTCAGAGTAGACAGAAGAATTGACTCAGACTACCTTCGAATAATCGTAACAATACAGACGGAGGACAGAAACAGCGAAGAAAGGGAAAAAATAAGAGAAAAGGAAAAAAACATAATGATATGGGGAAAAGACGAGATAAAGAATTACAAAGAAAAGATGAACCGAAATTACAGAGAACAAGACGATGACACAGAAATAGAGAAACTGTAGAAGGAAATTAAAGAGGTGGTAAAGAAAAATATAGAAAAAAAGGAAATAAAAGTAAAAATATAGAAAATGGGAGAGAAAAAATGGTATGACAGGGAGTGTAGAAGAGGAAAGAACAAAGTGAAGAAAGCGCTAATCAACTGAAAAAAGAGAAAGAACGGAAAAGAGACATATCTGGAAAGAAGGAAAAGCTGGAAGCCCTTTGCAATAATAAAATGAAGGAATGATGGAAAAAAATGAAGAAGAACTTAAAAGGCTAAAAACTGAAGGACAGATATGGGAATATATCAACAAGGGAAGAAAGAAAAATAACAGGGGAGGAGAAAATATAGAAATGAAAGAATGGGAAACTCACTTTAAAAAAACTACTAGAGGGGACGTACAAAGTCGGAAGAACAGGATAGAAGAAACGTAGAAACAAAGTCGGAATACAATAAGGATCGAAAGCAAAGAAATATGGAAGGCATGTAAGAAACTAAAAGGAAAGAAAGCAAAGGATATAGATGAGATACCGAACGAGACATGGATACATGGAGGAGAAGAAGTGAACCTAAGAATGATAGAAATTATAAAAAGAATAGCAAGAACGGGGAATACTATCAGAATGGAGGACGGCGATAATAGTGCCGATATATAAAAAAGGAGATCAGAACAACGCCGAAAGCTATAGAGGGTTGTCCATGCTGACTTCGGCATACAAAATGTATACCGGAGTGCTAAAAAAAAAGATTCGAAAAAACAATGGAGGAAGGAAATATGCTCCCAGAAGGATAAGCGAGATTTAGGAGAGGAAGAACTACGACGCATAATGTGTATATGCTAAACCACTTGTTAAAGAGATTAATAAAGGAAAAGAAAGAGTTATACATATTATTCGTAGATCTCAAATCTGCTTTCAATATAGTTAACAGGGAAAAGTTGTGGAAAATTATGGAGGAACAAGGGTATGACATAGGACTGATAAACACTATAAGGAAAATCTACATGGAGACAGGATGCAGAGTGAGGACGACACAGGGATTATCTGAAGAGTTCTGGACAAACAAGGGTTTGAAACAAGGATGTTGCCTCAGCCGATTGTTGTTTAACACATATATAGTAGGAATAGACAGAGAAATAGAACGGAATAAAGTAGGAGGAATGAAAATAAAAGAAAAAAGAATATGGACATTGGCATACACCGATGTCCTGGCTATATTGGGGGAAAGTAGGGCGGTGATGCAAGGGATGATGAGAACTCTAAGAAAATTCCTAGAACACAGGGAAATGGAGCTAAACACGGTGAAAACGAAGCTGATGATAGTCAGGAAATATTTAGAGAAAGAGAAAATTCAAGGGAAAAGAAAAAAAGGAATATGCTAATAATCATAAAACTTTACGCTTTACTAAGTAAAATTAAATAAACATTAATCCCTCCTTTGCGACAAAGCATAATTGTTACTATTCACTTTATCAACTAAAATCACTATTTATCTGCCTTTCTTTCATTGAATACTACAATTTTACATCTATAGAAGTTGATCTTATATTATAAATCAACTTATCATAAATTAATTCCATTGCAATTATATCTCTCTATTAAATGTGTATGTTTAAGATATTAATCACTACGTGAAAACAACTTTGTATCAAATTTTAGTTTCCTTATTACAAAGGAAATATCAATTCAAAAATATTCCTAATAATTTCATGCATCGTATTTTGTTTGAAATAACTTTATACTATAAATAAGAAATTGAATTTACTTTTTGATCTAAAGATGTTGATAGATAAACTGTATTAATTTTAATAAATTTGTAATTAAATTTTACATAAATTATGATAATAAAAGTATGAAAATAAAATAAACTAAAATTAGTCTTCAGAAGCTTTAAGAATCTTCTCATGATACTTAATAAATCTGAGTTTCATTAATTAAAGATTTTCTTTCTATTAAGAGGTTTTAAAATTTTGATCAAAGGTTTGGATGAAAAGCTTAAAAAGCTAAATAGATAATATATTATAGATATATAATATATATATATATTATATAATAAACAATAATAAATAAGATAATATACTATTTTTAGTCTATAAGAAATTGAAATATTGTTTATTGGTTCATTTTTTTTATCTATACATTAATTCGTGAATTGAACATCTGAATTAGAATTTCAGCCTTTAATAAAAATAGAAAATTAATTCTGATAATTTTCTACTTTCATTCAAGATTACAGATAATCTTTCTTTAACACTGAATTAATTACCATTGAGATCAGGATCAGGAGATAAGGATTTATGTTTATTGTTGTACATTGCGCAATTTAACAAATTTAACAATCGAAGAAGACTTGTGGATGAATATTTTTTCCTGTCATTTTGTATCTATAATATTAGTTCCTATTTGCAGAAAGATAAAACTGATAGCTGTATCATTAGGCCCTATATGAAGATTCGTACTTCTATACATTTGGATGCATTATTATTTACTTTTCATGTAAATTTTGTATTAATTTTTCTTATTTATTTATCATTGTAAAAGTCTATTTGTGTATTTGAGTATGAATGAAATTACAATTAGTGTTATTGCATGCATTGAACATTACTTGTAGGATTATACTTTTATTTCTTATTGTTCTGACTGCCTGCAATTATTCACCAGGTGCGCGTTGGTTTAACTACAATAGTACTGTCGGTAGTCGTGGTCACATCCGGCGCATATTTTATACTCAATAATTATTTAAATGTTTGAATAAAAAATTTTAAACTTACAAATTTTTTGGAAGTCGATGCCTCCATAATTTATATTTATATTTCTGTTTTAATATAGTGAATTATTGTAGTGTATATATCAAGTTATACGAGGTTCAGTTTACTGCTCTAGCGAAAGCAGTAAAAGCACTTTAACCCTTTTAAAGTTTGATAATAAAATAAATGTAACAATGATAGTTAGGGAGAATAGAATATTATTTATTCTAATGAGCAAATAACAAAAGAAAGATTCCGATTTTAAGTGTAATATAATCGATTGAGTAAGCCATAACTCTAATTGCTACCGCGTAAAAGTAAACAGCATTTCCGTTGTATTAAAGAAATATCATTACTTGTGCTAGATGGGAAATTGAAAAATCCGTGAATTTTCCCTCTAGGGTCTATGGTGTCTTCTAGATGCTTTATTAGTGTCCTGTCATTTATCTCCGTTATTGTCTTTAAATTGACCCTAACGTATTCATTTTCGGCTCCGGTGCAAAATTTTCACGAATTGACGGATTCAGAAGTTCTTATTACTCACGAGTTTTATATTACGCGCTATTGAGTTTGATTTCTTCATTATCAATTTCGTAACGCTTTGTCTTTCTTTGTCGATACATGTACTACTTTTCTTTCTTTTCGTATAAGATTGTTGACATAACATCAATAATAATATTATATGCATGACAATCTTTAAAAAATTAATTATTTTTAAAAATCTTCATTTATCATTTTTGTACTGTAATATTATTTTTATTCTTACAATATAAAAACTTTATTCCTAATAAGATAAAAATATGTTTCAATTTGTATACTTATATATTCATAACATTTATTATATTTAAAATTATAAATTTTTGTATTATATTCATGTTTTTAATTTTTTTATAGGAGTAAAGTATCTAAAATGATTGGTATAAGTTTGATATATAAGATTTTTGTAATACTATTAATTAGTAAGTTTTTAAATATTTTACATTATTTATAATTTGTATAGATTTATAATATTAATAAAGATGAATGAATAAGTGTTACACGTGTTATTATAAAGAGCCTATGATAAATATGATGAGATGTAAATAATTTAAAGAAACTGTTACAACACCTATAATATTAGCTTCTAATTTAATTTGTAGTATACGTAATTGTATTGATTAAATTGTGATTTAATTTCGGTAATCATGTTTACTAAGTATGTATGAAACAATAAGAAGTTAATTTGATACAACTTGTATGAAATTAAATTTGAAAATATATTTTTTATTTTTATTTAATTTTTCGAGTAACATAAAAAGATTATAACATTTTACATTTCAAACATTATATTGTACCTAACTCTTTTCATTAAATTAAAATATATTTCCTCATTTCAAATGTGTTATTTTAATTATAAATTTATCTTAATTCTCTAATATATTAAAGAGAATTGTTGATTAATCACCAAAATTATTCTCACATGAGATATACGATTTGACTTGATATTTCCTAAATATTATTCAGATTCAATAAAATTTGATAAATATTTGATTTATTTAATAAATCTATATTTTACAAATAATATAACATTTTGGTAATTTAAGTACAATGTAAACTATACTAAATCTCTAAAATTAATATTAAATAAGTAATTAATAAAACTGCATCATTTAATTAATCTAAATTATCTTTGAATTGTTTCTGTAATTTATCTTAAGTTTTTTCATTTATATGTATCAAAAATAATTAAATAAAATTTAACCCGATAAATATATTTCACTAAAGTATTCTGAGTTTATAGATAGAGTTTCTAGTTTATAGAAATATTAAATTCCTTTTAATGTTTTTATACTCATATAGATTTATATTTTATTATGCCTATGCTATAGAATATGTGTTTTATGAAGACACTAATGTATCATTAGAAGATTAATAAAATATTTGTCATTTTTAAATTTAATAATAAGTCTGAATGCATATGTACTGATTGCTTGCTGTCCTACACGTGTAACTATGTACTCTTATTTTAATATTTTAAATAATAAAAAGGTTTTTAATTAATGAAAACGATAATTTGAAAGATATTTCTAATGTATAATAGTAGATAAACGAATTGTAAAAATGTCAAAATATATTCGATAGAATTTTTTTTTCCTATAAAAGATTTTTTATCTTCGTTTTTCCAGTTTTACTGCATGAACGTAAAAAATATTTCTTTGTCTTTTCTCTCGTCTTCATCCGCTTATAAAGAATAATCGAAATATTTTCTCAAAACAGCTTCTTTTAATAAATTTTCTCTTAAATGCCTTCCAAAGTCGAATAAAAGCTCAAATCGTTTCCCATCACACGTATTCGACTTTCGATATATCATCAGCGTAATTTATAATATTCATGCAGAAGCGAAAACATTCTTCACCCTATTATTCTATAAACCGAGAGTATGAGTAATGTAAAAGTATTCTATGACATTTATCAACAGTGTTTTTTTTTAGACATATACATCGATCCGTAAGATTTCAAAGATATATATTTTTACGCGTGTAACATTTTGCTATTCATTGGTATAGAAAAAAATTATTATATATGAATATAGGTGAGGAAGATTTTCCATGTAATACAATTTTAACATATATAATAATGCTAGAATTAATACAAAAATAGAGCTTTCCAGCTGATAAGTAGTTTTCTTTCTATAAATTTAATTTTTTTTATAACTATATTTCATTAATGAAATATATAATTTTGGTAAACAATTAATTCTTTTCTTAATATTTTCATAAAAAATATAATTTTGTTAAACATACTGTGTAATAAATTTATTGAAAAAAAATTTAAATTACATAAATAATGCATTGTTCTTTTTTATTTATTCGTTTTGCTAGTTATCTGATGAATACATCAAGCAATATGCATTTATATTAATTTTTCATGATTGTTATATCATATTTTACATTTAAAGAGTTAAAAAATATTTAAGAATTCTAACACAAAAATGGCATAAAACGAATCTTTAGACAAAAGTATTAATATAAAAATAAAAAAAAAATAAATCGAAATATATATTTTTCCAAATCCATTCATTTTAGTAGAATGTCAATAACTTCTGAATAATTTTAAAATACAATAATGCATCTTTTTTTAATATTAGATAAACTATATATTTTTAATATCTGATACAAAAAAATTCATGAAAGGTATAATATTCACTTTAAAAAAATTTTTTTTAATTTATTACTTTATATGAATTTATAATAACTTATGTTAATTTTTAGATCAGAAATAAAATATTTATTTCATATCTTTTTTCTATTATGGAAAAGGTCTACGAAACAGACATATTTTATCTAATTTCTGTTATAGAAAACGGATTAAGTTGAAAATAATTTCAACCAATAATTTATTCCAACTTACTAAGAGAAGAGAAAGAAAATAAGAAGGGAAAGAGAATGAGAGAAAAAGAAAAATATTTTAGAGACATGATTTTAGATTAATCATCCTTGGTGATTCTTGAAGATCAATAGAACTAAAATCAAAATTTAAAAATGAAATTACTCGTTTAGGTATTAAACATTTCAGTAAACTAACAACTTGTAGTTTATTTTTGTTGTTTTTTTGTAGATAAATAAAATAAATTTTTATTTAATTCTCAAAAGTTTCTGACTCATTTAAAATAACCGTGTCTGATAATAATTATAATAATTATAACAGCAACAACAATAATACTAGTAATAATCATTTACACTAATGATTCTCTGCAAAATAGTATTTGTTAGAGAATTAAAATTTTGTAGGGTTTGTTCCTTAACGCGCAAGGATATACGATTTTCCTATTGACACGAAAGTTTTATCGAACCTCGATAGAGAGAGAGAGAGAGAGAGAGAGAGAGAGAGAGAGAGAGAGATAGAGAGAGAAACATCAAAGGAAAACAATCTTTACTTTACAAAAAATATTTATTTATATATAATCTATATAAAAAAATTATAAAAATATATATGTATCTAAGTTTGTAAATTTAGAACAAATACCTATTTATTCGAGATATTTAAAGCACGAGTCGACGGGTAGTCTATTATTTTCTATTAATAATATGTGATTTTAAAAAATTATTAGTATCTCACTATATACTATTAATATGCAGACATATGTACACAAAAATATAATTAATAGTAATAACGAACAGGCTGGTCATGTTGCTTTTAATATTAAATTTTATAATAAATCTGTTACTAAGTAAAACTAAAAGTCTGAACTGTGACTAAATAGAACACTACACTCTTTTAGTATATACATAGTAAAAAATTAATTTTAAATAATTAACAATGAATTCTTTAATCCTTTTGTAATGTCTCAGTATGTTAAATATCACTTCCTCATCTAATTTCGATTGTCTTTCAAAATGAAAAATTATAAAATTTCATGACTGAAATTTTAAATAATGCAACAATGTGGTATAAAATACAGATGTTATAAAAGTCAGGGAAAATCACAAAATGATGTTTTTTACTTTTGGAATCAGTATACTTTAATTTCAAGTTGGTATCAAGTGTTAAGGACTCTCCAAGACTAGAAGAGATCTGGATTGACAGTCTGCTACCTTTACAAAGTTTACCCACATTGTTCTTTCGGACTAAATTCATAAAAACTAAAATCACTGCGAATCTTATAATATAAGTAATATTACACACTGTTATCGATAACTAATGTTAATTGATTTACAAGAATTTTATTTTATATAAAAACTGATTTTCCTAATTTTAAACGTCTACATTGTAACTAATTAATATATTACTTCTGTTAAATGAATAAGCAAATAATTTTTATGTAAAAAATATATAATTTCAATTATCTATTTATGACAATCTGAGATGTAACACTTTTAATTTCATAATTTTTTTCTAGTTTTAATGCAAAAAAATTAATGTATAAGAAAATTAAATTTTAAAAACTGGATATCAAATATGATAATAAATAAATGTATTTATTAAGAAATTTATATTTAAGATTTTTCATATTTGTTTGCAATTCTTCGTTGAATAGTAGAATATGCTACGTTGTTTCGACTTCATTATTTGATATATTCTTTACCTCTTGGACTTACATTTTTAGTGAGCAGTGCTAGTAACAGCACCAAATTTTTTACACGGGGCTATAACATTGAAACATCTAATAAAGTAAAACATAACAGATATGAATAAATATATTAAACGATAAATTTTTTAATCTTCATTTAATTATCAAATAAATAAGTTCAACATTTTATCAAAAAAATATATAAATAATATAAAAGAAATTAAAAAATATATATTTGACCTCAAATTCTAATATAATTTTATTGTATTATTTTATTACAATCCATAGTAACTATATTCTATTCACATTTTGTAATTTTTATTATGATTTTTAAACTTTATATTTTCCAGATACTTTCATAATTATTTATTAAATTAAATATATTTGGTTAATTTATTAAAAAGTTTATACAATTAATACATACATATATTTAATGGATACAAAATAATTTATTTTAAATATAATTACCTACTTTTAAGTCACAAGAATAAATTAATATTATACGACGTATGAGTTCTAACGTCACAGCTTTTGATGTAAACATTATTTAAAATCACCTTAATCTATAATCTTAATCTATATTGTGGTTACATTCATAAGATTGTGCCGCCAACATAGATATATTGCTATTATTTGTTTTTATGCTCATTTATCCTTGTTTTTAAGGATTGTCTCACCAGTGTATAACGATTAATAGTCTTTACATTTAATTTTATATACAACATTCGTTTTTTCCCATTTTTCAGTTTTATTCTTGCCTTTTATAATAAGTGAGTTTAGTTTATGAATTATATTTAGAATTAAATTTATTCCATACTTTTTAAATTTTAATAAATATTCTGAAAAAATTTTTTCAGATTATAGTAAAGATATACAAGTATGGAATTTGTCGGTATTTTTATTATTACAGTTATTTTTATTTATATGTTCTTATGCGTTTTTTAATAAAATAATCAGGGTAGTCATTTTCTATAAGGATACATTTGACTATATCCAAGTTATTTTTATGAAATCATAAGTTCGATAATAATAAGGCTCGATCTATTAAATTATAAACAATATTTCTCTTTTGCTACAATGTGTGATTGGATTGAAATTTAGTATCTTATTTGACTGTGTAGGGTTCTGATGCCAATTCGTAATAATTCTACTATTTTTAATCTTTATAATAGAAAGGTCAAGAAAATTAATGGAATTATTGTTTTCCATTTCGTATGTAAATTCAAAATCACCTCTAGATGATCTTTAGAAATACAACAGATTGTGTTGTCTGCATATCTATAATAAAACACTGAACACCAATTCTATTCATTTTGTAATGAATTTAAGCAATCGAACTTCAAGTCATCCGTCACTATGTCAACAAATAGAGGAGATATTGGTGAACCTATTGAGGTACCAAAAATTAATTTATAAAATTTCTTTTTAAACACAAAATATGTATTATTGAAAAAAAACTCCGTAATTTTAAGAATACCATTGAATGGAATTTTACTAGTGTTATGTATATTATTTATTCTTTTTTCCAGACTTTGTATGACTAGTTCATAGAATAATGAACATAAAAAAATTAAAGAACATAAAGCTTCCAATAAACCATATATTGATTTCTTTAGATTTAAGTTCTAAGCTATTATTAATCCTCGATATAGGAGGCTTTACAAATTTTCTTAATTCTTTATTTTATAGTTTTGATAAAAAATACAGAAGACTATTGATGGTTGAAATTATTAGACTCAATAAACAGTCAATTTTATGGATTTATTGTAGTACATATACTTTCACTAAAGTAATATAATAAAATATAGTCTATGATAATTCATTTTTATTATATTTTGTATCAAGATATTCATTTTCATTGAATTGTTTTAATATTTTGTGGGCTATACAATACGCGCCTGGTCAGGTTTTGATGGAGCGTCAAACGAGTAAAAACTTAGACTCCATACAAAAAAGTTTTACGTTTACATACGATATTTATAAGAGTATCATGATCTGAAAAATTGGAGAAGGAAAGAGAATAGTTTGAACGGGTATCGTGCTTTTGAAACTGGGGTTGCAAGTCAATTTTCTTTGTTATTTTTTCGTTTTTCATTTATAAACGTTATGCTTTAAAGAATTAGCCTGTAAGCCGTGTCGATACCCGATATTGATTGTTCAAAATGCAAGGCTTTTTCCTCTCTATTATCACAGAAAGATTTTTTATGTCGGCTAGGAAGAAATAAATAATATGTGAAAATTTATTAAGTATATGATTAGGTTACCCTCTTTTAGATATTAGGCGTAAAAAATGATAAGCGATACCGCGAATATAATACTAGAGTAAAGCTGAAAAGAAAGAACTATTTTGTGAGACTCGGAAGAAAAAAATCAACAGCGAATAGTCAACACAAATTTTTATCGCATTCATTTATTTGGGAGTTCTCTAATAGATCGAAAGACCTTTCGTTTGCCGAGTCAGCGGCACTGTATTATTATTAACACTGTAAAGAACAAATAAGAAAGTTTCTCTGGTAATGTATACATTTTTTCAATAATTCATATATTTCAAGGTATTAGATTCCTCTATCCCGTTTTTACTGTTTCAGGACATTTTAAATATTATATTTTGTACGCGAAATTAACTGCAATAAATACTATATAAAATTTTTCATCCTGTTAATGATAATAATATTCGCACAGATTTTCTATTTTAATAATTATTTTAAAAAAGTTTTTTGGCTAATTTACGCTTAATTGAAATTTCAATATATAAATTATTTTTTGACTAAAGATTATTGAATATTAAGAAGAATCTGTATTTTATTTTTTAATTTGATATTATAAACAGTTCATATACAAGAAGTCAATTCCATTTTATACACCTTTAATTTTTTAGATTAAAAATTATTTATGTTTAAAATTGAGTTCTATTATACTATTATTGCATGTAATTTGCATTAAATGATTAATATAATTTTTCTACTTCTAAATACATGTAGTGTAAGAGTATTACTAAAGTATTAAAAAATAATATTATAAATACTTAGGAAACGTAGATTTTATGAATTTTATAAATAACTCTGAATGTCTATGTTAAACTTTATCTATGTATATGTGTATATGTATATATAGGGCTCTTTAGACTTTATATGAGCAAATGGATGAACACATAAATGCATCAATAACTCTAGACGTTAACCTACTTAGTTTTCACTGTATTTATTTCCTGCATCAAATGTGCTTTTTGTTTATGTTTACAGAATATCTCTTTTCCTTCCTAAATATACATAAAATTAGAGAAAAACAAAGTTTCTGTATACATTTCAAAATATTTGAAAACGTGTACGGGATGTAACTCATGAATAGTAATATTATCAAATATGAAAATAAAACCTTTTATAGAAATGCGCATATACATACGTGTATATTTAGATAACAATATTTTTAATACTTAACCAATTCAATCACACGTATGTATTTTTATAAAAACATTAAGTTTAGAATCATACATGAATAAGCATACCTTGAAACGTTGCTTTCATAAATGAGAAAACTTCATATAACTAAATATTATCAGTAAGCTTAAAATAATTTTATAATGCATATATGTTTTATTATTCTATGTTATTAGCGATGAAAATATTTGTAAAAATGTTGAGAAAATATTATATACATAAATGGAGCTATATGCATTAGAGAATATATTAACCTTATTTAAAATATAAATGTTTGTACTTTTATATTTGAATGTCAAGCTACATTTAGTCATCTAAAGAATGTTTAAATGAGTTTTTTAAGTTATTAGTATTGCAGTATTTTCATGAATTCATTGCGCTGTGTAATTTAAGATACAAAAATCAATACGTGTAGACATATATATGTGTGTGTGTATGCGTATCAATTCATAAAAGAGTGAAAGATATAAGATTAAGTGTAGAGATGAGCACTTGTCCATTATTATAGATAGGGGTAGAAAAAATACTTTGGCAATGATGAGGGAATCTAAATCGAAGGAGTTTATTTATGTTGATAGCTGAGTAGGTTTCTCGTTGCGACGTTCAAGAATTTCTGGCTCCCGCGCATTATCTATTCTGCGCGTGGATCGCATTAACTCTCATGTGTATACCTTACGGGTACGTTTTCCGTAAAGCCAATATCGGGATAACTGGGGGAGGGTGTAGGGTGGAATGGGAAGGAATTGAGGAAGCTCTACCTGCACACGTTCTATATCATTCCAGAGAAGACCAAGGTGACGGCGAATTGCAAGAACCGGGGGTGGCTCCGTGGCTATGAACGCCGGGAAATAGGGGGAGGGGTGCAGATGCACACGCTGCCTACATACATAACCCCTAGCAAATAATCGAGTGATACGCTCAATGGCTGTGACCCTGCGTCACAAGCGCGCTAACTATAACGATCGGGCACCTCGCTGACTGTGAGGGGAATAAGGGTTTTCTAGCCTCAAACCTTCCGTCGCTGCCTTCATCCTTTATTTTTGTTTAATATTCCCTTCTCGTCACGTACACTTGTGCACATATGCACAGCCTCCACCTTCAATTTCAAATCTTGTAACTATTACGGAACATTAGGTAAGAAAATTTTCTTTCTTTCACAAATACACTTTTAGTTATAAACCTTTAAAATGGACAATAAATGTTTTTGTCGACTCCGACAAATTCTTAAGCAAGTTTCCCATTCTCTCATCTCATACATCGGAAATTGTACAAAATAACTTTAAAGTTATAGTATAAAAACAGCGTAACAATAATTCAATAATTGTATAAAGTTTCGTGAATGTGATAAAGTGATGCTCAATAAACTATTTTTAAACGATAAGCAAATTAGTTAGAAATTTATCTGAAGTGTAGAATTTGCAAAACACTTATAGAAAAAATACATTTAATTTATGCATTATGTATTTTATTATTTAATTGCTTTCTCATATTTTTACAATAATAAATTTAATGTAGTTTATAGTTTATAAAATATAAGAAAAAAATGAATGTATTCATTCTACATTAGAAATACTACTACGGAATGTTTTTAATTAATAATAATTTAAAAATACAAAAATAGTATTAATGTAAATCATAATTACATTCTTTGAAATTTATCAGATAAACTTCTTTATATTTATAAAAAGAAAAAATATGATTTTTTAAAAAATTGAAAAAATGTGCTTATTATTTAAAAATTTCATAAATAAATAATTAATTAAATTGAGTACAAAAAATTTCTCTTTATTATAAAATTTTAAAATGATATTTAAGAAAATTCTCATGTAAAATATAAGTACAATATAAACCTAGAAGTGAAATGATTATAAAATATTTGGTAATGTTGTAAAAATTGCTTTCATTATTTCATGTTTGAGAAATTAAACCAATTAATTAATGAATAATTTAACCAATAATTTAATGAAAGAATAATTTAGTAACAAGAGAATCCACATATTTACATGCATATTATCGGTAAAAATTTTTATAAAAACAATATTTACTTATATCTAAATGGAAATATTAAGTATTGAAATTAAGTTTATAAAAATTTGGAGTAAGTTTGATAATGAAAAAATTTTGTCTGTTATTTATATCACTTATAAGATCATTTTATATATTTGTCAAACAAATGGTTGGATTTTTTTTCGCTAAAATACGCATGTTTTTAGAAATTACAGTCGCGTATAAGAAATTAAAATGTATATTCAGTTATATTCATTGTATAATATTTTATATCGGGTTTAGCAATAGAAAAATTGTTGATACATACTCTACAAAAATAAATATACATTCAGTATTAAATGAGATTAATCATAAATTTAATGTTTCTGCTATAGGGAGTATTAAAAAATTTTAAGTTTAAAAGTGCGAATTTAAAAACGCTGGCTAGGTTTGTTATATAGATAGTGGATAGATGTGTTGGAAAATGAAAGTCGGTAATTGTAGATGCCACTCGATTATCTATTGGATAATCTTTCAAGATATAGAAGAAAGGTTGAGCGAGCATTTGAGCGACGATGGGGGCATAAAAGCTAAAATTCATTTGGAGATTTTAGGTAGCGGTTAGCTCACACTTGGTCCCTTCTACTTTTTGCAATAATCGAAAGGAGAACGATATTTTATCGACGTTCCGTCAGTCGCATGGTATTATCGAGGATGTACGAACTGACCTAATCCTGTTTTCAGGCTCGCAAGATAGTTTATCGGTAGAAGCGGCTTTTCGCGTGGGAGACAGAAGTTACGAAGGTTGCACACAGTGTTCTCATCCTATGATTGCGTGTGTGTATACACGCTCAAATGTACACCTCACCCACGAGTAGTTTCGACGTTGCACTTGGCAATAATAAACTCATTAAAATTCTCACAATATCCGTTTTATAATTTAGAATTCGCAACTAGAGTCTTGCCATTATTGCATTTTAAATTTTTCTACTTTTCCAAGCGTGGATTATGGTATTAAATACGAGAAAAAAGGATTATTATTATGCTACTGAAAAAAGATATATAAAACAAACCATATAATTATTTTAAATCTTAAACGAAAACGGACTTCTCGTACTGATAATTTTTAATGTTTATTACATAGAATAATTAAAAATTATTATCGCGTTTCTTGAAATGCTTGCATTGTATGGTTATATCGTGATATTAAGATTTGTAAACTATGTCGTAAATATGATACTTTTAATAAGATGCACGTATCATTGACGTGTGTTGTGTTCGTTTCTTTTTATTTGTAATAACTCTTCTTTAAAATATTTTTTACAGAATTGCAACAATATTTTTTTTATCATATTGTATATGAAATTTTGGTTTTCCTATCATACTTCGATTAATTTTATTATTTAATTTTTAATTATCTTTGGAGAAATCACATAATAATTTGGAGAAATATCATAATGGACTAAACCAAAAGCAACTTTTAATTTTTTTGCTATGATGATTTTGGTCTCAATATTATTTAAAAATTAATAAAAACATTAATCTCAAATTTTTGATATTAATAATTCTGATATTATTTGATTTTTTATTTATTTATTTATTTGTTTATTTATTTAATGCTTCATTTTTGAATAGAAAACATTAAATTATGCGATAGTTAAAGATAATATATGAGCAATAAAAGAATATTAAACTGCTATATTTTTTAAATCTCTATTAATTTTCTAAATTTTATGATTGCAAGGAATGAAATGCGTATAAATAAATAAATACAGTGAATGATTCTTTGCATTGTTTTTTTACTTAAAAAGAAATAATTATATTCACATATAATATGAGTTAAGAAAGATTCTTCAAATTTCTTTGTCAGATTAAAATCGAAATAAGTTAACTACATCTTTAAAATAACATTGATAAAAATTCTTTTATTCCATTTCTTGATATTTCAATTATTTGCGAATATATTTTGTTCTTTATTGTATATAGAAAAATGAAGAAATTTTACTTGATTCGAAAAAAAATTGCTAAAACAATATGAAGCTTGTACCACTTTTCATTTTGTTAAATTGAATCGTCACTGTTTAAATAAAAACCTCGTATCTATGTTAATTTTTTTATGCCATTTATACCTAAAGAATTTTTTTTTCTAATTTAATAAAATAAAAAACTTTAAATAACAATAAAAAAATTGCATTTAATTATGTGAATATATAAATATTTAGGAAAAATAAATAATCGTATTAAATAATGTATATTGATTTTATGATTTATCATTTATTACAAATAATAATTTTTAGATTTCTTTAATTTTTTTGCTGAGAGATAATAATAATTAAATCAATAAATGCAATATTCAAATACTATCAAAATTGTATGAAAATGATATGTTATGTAACAATATTTAGAAGTTTAATAAAATTTGATACATTAAAAAAAATCAATATATATATTTATTGAAAACAATTTTTTTTTTAATTTAATTTCTATGTATAAAATTTTTAAAAAATATTTAAAGTGGTAAACTTAAGAAAAATTACAATATATTATTAAAAGATTAATCAGTACCAATTAATGATAAAATCTAATACGTTTATACTTATTAAATCTTTAACATATATAAAATTATAAATTTCAATATCATAAAATATAATTATTTTAATGGATTTTGTATTTATCTAGATTTTAATATCTTTCTATTGTTTTTCAGGTATGTACTTATCAGTTAGTTATTTGTATTCTGTAAGTACATATTTATATTAATAATTATAGTAAATGTTTAAAAAAATAATAATAGTTAGAAAATTGGAGTTGATAATTTTATTACTCTAGATAATTTTTTTTACTACTGTATATAAATTAAAATTAAATTTAATTTTAATTTTACCCAAACATTTTCTTTCTTCTTTAAATCACCTATATTAAATTTCTCAATATTAACCGACATATTTTATTTAATTCATGTACAATAATAGAAAAATATGTATTCCTCATTTGTTTTAAATTTTACGCATATTATATTTCTTTACATTTGAATACGAATTTTCCTGATTTATAAGACTTAAAAAAAATAAATATTTTTATACAATACATTTCATTAATATAATTAATAATCAGACTAATTTATTTTAAGAGTTGTTAATCGTTTGCAACAATGCACTAGGAATCATTTTTTCCAACATTTGGATCTTCTTAATTGAAATCTACTTCACAATTTTTATTTTTTTATTATACATTTTCAAAGTTATTAAATGGCAAAATTTAAAATAAATACAACTTTTCTTTAAAATACATATTTTTTTTTATAAATATTGTGAGGGTATGTTGAAAATTTTAGACATTATTTTTCATTGATTTTTCAATTTTTTTCTCTCGCGTATTATATTGCAGAAGGTCAAGTAAAGTTGATGAATAAATTATATAATTTTCTTCCAACAATTTATGCTGAGATAAATTTTTATTATAGATATAATATCTCTTAAAAATTGATGGTACTTTTTTCCATGAAGTAACTATAGAAAGTCACAGATTTATAAAATGTAAAAACGCAACACGAATGGTAGGAATAAAAAGGCGTCATTCTCGAAAAAGCCATTGAGAAAAAAAGGATAATAGACAAGACGAGAATTATCGTATTCTGACCAAATGAAGGAGTGCCAAGGAACTGATAAAAGTAGTTCTCGTACAGAGATGAAAAGAGCTGAGAGGGTGAGCAACCGGAAGAAAATCACCCGGAGCTGGATTCACTCTGCTCACCCTCCACAGGTATATACCTCAATTTTCTTTGTTTTTATATTTCGTTTTTTTATAGACTTTTCTCTTGCTCTTATTTCATGGAAAGCTTAGAGTTTGATATTTTAATTACGTTTTAGTGATGGTAATCTGTCATATGGTTAAACTTCATGTTGATATAACCTACATCAAATCTTAAAAACTCACAGATTTCAAGATTTTTTTATTTCATATTTATTCCGTACAATATACAAGAAAATTATAATATATGTTATGTATACAATATTTCAATTTTTTATCCTTATATAATTTAATTCAATTTACAGTTTAAAAATTTATTATTATATTCCCCTAGAACGTATTAAATGATACTTTTAAAATCTTGTTAATGAGATAAGAGATAACTTTTTAAATAAATTTTATCGCTAATTTTCAAAGCTACAATTATTATGTTTAAAACAAAAAATTTTTTTTAATAAAATTTCATATTTTGATATTTTATTGTCAGAATATTATAAGAAATTTTTGGTATTTTTACATAGAAGAAAACTTGTGATATCTTTCTTCATTTATTTCTTTAATCAGAAAATAGACTAAATTAATTTTTTCATTCCGGACTTTTGCAATGATACCAGCTATTTAAAGAATTCATTTTGTTCTAATAAAAAGTATTACTAGGATTATATCATTAAATTATTAGTGATAAATAATTTATATTTATCTATTGATATTAGAGTGTTAAAATTATAACTTTTTGTTTTACAATAAAATGTAAAAAAATGCATTTTCTCCTTAAAATTGTTTATAAAATATTAGTTCTTGAATATTTCGAATGACACTTTGAGAAATAAGAAACAATGGATTTTTTACAATTTCCCGTGTATTTAGTTTCTGTATTTCGTTATCGATCTAAAAATTGCTCTATTGCTTACTCTATATATATTCGTATTTACGCTCTTTTAATTAAGGTAAATTTGTACAACTCTAGTGGAATAATTAAATTGTTGAAACTAAAATCTGATGTGGAGCACAGTTTAATTGTTGTGTATTTCATTAATACTTATTTTCTGCACAGTGTCCGATCGTCTGTTCAAAGAATGATAAGAACAATAATAGATTTTAATGAGGAAGATATTATTTTATTCTTTTCGACTGTATACTCATTTCTATTGTTTTTACTCGTACAGAAATTTTCTGTTGGATCGAAAATTTCACAAGACGTGTTAAAAATGCTTATAATTATACTTGGCATTCCTTTCTTAGAAGATAATTGAAGATACTTTTATTTTCAAAAGATGAAAAAAAAGAAAATGTAAATTTATTGCGGACTTACTTTTCGATAAAGGAAAAATCGGTTCAATGAGACGATAAAAAATATCTTTAGGTAAATTCATAAGTATTAAAAGTATAATAGAAAAAAAGATTAAATAAAGTTCAAAGTATAAATAATAAAAAGAAAAAATAATTTGAGGGAGTTTTTTTTTCTAAGGTAAGATTTAAAAACGCTAAGCCATACTAAGCCAGCTACAAGTATTATCTTGAAAATATTTCTAAATAATACAAATAATGAATTTCGAAATTTCTAGCTTAAGTTTAATTTATTAATGCGTGTTGTCTATTATTTATTATAGATTTCAAAAACAAAATTTATATCAGTTTTATAAATAAATGAAATACACATGTAAAGTAAGTCAAAAGTATTAAACGAATTATATCGATAGATCAGATACCCGAAACATTATTATTGCGTACCGTTTCAGATATTTTTTAGATATGGTTAAATTAAGATATCTTTTAAATTTTGCAATATTAAGCAATTGACGAGTGAAGATGAATAGACTTGATTAGTCTATCAATGAATTTCTCGTCCTTTTTTTAATTAAAGACTGTGTTGTATTTTGTACACCACTTTATACTATCAATTACAATGCTATTGTACATGATATATTATTGAAAAAATATATTTCTTACCAAACATTTTATCCGATTATAGTATTTTAATGATCATAATGCATAAATATTTCCTTTACAATAGTAGTATTTGTTCAATTAAACATGAAATGAAAATTTGAAAAATTGCAACATCATTAATGAAGTATTGCTGAAAAGTAATGCTATATTATGTGAATTATGAAAAAGTGACAATCACAACATCAAGGGTATTAAAACAAGACCGACTGCGGTGCTTAAAAAGGGTCTAGCCTAAATTTTTAAAAGCCATATAGTACTAGACCTCAAAGTTCACCACTATAACCAAAGCTTATGGAGAAGCGTATGCTATGGTATGGTATAAAGGGCTATTGAAACTATGCAATACAAAAAAATGACTTTTATTTTCGTTCTTTTCTCGTTCCCTTTTTCATTGAAGAACAATCATCCTGAGATTTTCGAGCGCGCCTTTGTTGGATCCCTTCCACATCTCCGAACTTTCCTGTGAATCGAGAAGCTTATCGTTGCGAATGGCGAAGGATCAGCTCCTGGACGATGACAACACCCATGCATCGTCAGCTCGATATCATACACCGGCTTGGAATATCGAGAAAATGGAGAGTGACTACAAAACTTATTTTGATGCGGCGAAAAAACTAAAGCCGTCTTTGTTCTATGTGGATTTATTACTTTTACGCCTTCGGCTTCTTGCTCATATCTTTCTTGTATTCATCCACCATTCTTCTTGAAATTATTGACATGTAGCAAGAGCAAAGGTTGAAGATTTTTTCTCGATGCATCAATGAAAATCTTCTCGATTACAAGACATTTGTATATTATTTTATGCTTTTAAATAGTTGATTAAATTACAAATTTCATGATATTACATAATATTTTAATTATTCTTTTTTATATTCAATAATTAAACAATGAAATATATTTTTTAAAGGTGGTATTAAAATTTTCTTTTATAATTATTTTAATGATTTTATAATGGAAGAAATTAATAAATAAATAATGAAGCATAAATATTGAAATTATTCAGTAATATTTCTGTTAAATGTAGAAATGATAATAAATGTAAAATAAGAAAGAAAAAAATATATATTTTATAATGCAGATAGAAAATAAATATTAGTACATATATACAGAAAATTTTATGTCGATAACATAAACATGACTAATAGGGAGTAAATTTATTTAATTAATTGTTTTTCAAATAAAATAATTGCCTACAATATTTTTAGTTACTCCAAGAAAAAATGTGTAGGACCATGATTGATTTATCAGCATAAAAATTTATTTAAAGGCATTTGTTTGAAGGTATTTTTGTAGATGTGTATATCATAAATAATAGTCGAAGAAATAAAAAACTAAGCAAAATAATTTGTTAAATTATTTCATAAGATTTTCTGTGAGTGTACTTTTGAACAAGGAAAACAACGAATGGATGTTCTCGGACCTCTGCACTTACCGTTATAATGAACAAAACCGTTAACCAAGTTCTGCACAGATTTACCTTTTATATGGGTATGAGCTCGTTGTGTGGGTCCTTTTTGGTATTAGGTTCAGATTATAATGTATATGTATCAATTGCATATGCAGCAAATTTCGAAGGAGTCTCTTCAACGCGTAATGTATACTCGAGGAAGACAGAAGATATAAAATGAGATACATTACTCGAAGCTATGACAATATTAGCAACTAAAATGATAATTGGTTTGATGAATGCAGAGACGCTTAATGATTTATAGTTGCTCGATTGGCTTAAGGTCTAAATAATACAATCGAATAGCTACCTAAATTAACTTATAGGTTTCATTCTCTCACTTAGCACAGACTTGAGAAAATAGTGCTCCAGCTTTTGGAGCTTTTGACCTTGAGCATCTCCCTCTTTCACTGTTCTTCCTTCGGGTTCTCGTGTCCTTATACTTCTTTCTTTACACATTTTTTCTGCATAGCAATACAATTCAACTTTTTCAATCAACATTTTCTTTTCACTTACACTAAATTTTTTCTCTTTTGCTTCATCTTCGGAAAGCAATATTTTCCTTTTTAATTTATCCATTTATCTTAGATTAATTACTACATCAATCAAATGGAAATCAATCCAAACAATTCTTTCGTAATCGTAAAAACGAACTCAATTGTTTAATTTTATTGAAAATGAATTTGAGGTAATAAATAAATTGTAGTGTTTGTTTAAAGATTATGGTAGAAGTAAATTTTAAATCAAATTTCATAATAAATCAGAGTTCACGATGACAGGACAAATTATACATGTATATATGTATGTATGTGTGTGATGAGGGGGGGGGGTGTCACGTATGTATAATGCTATCATTATCGTAAAAGCTCAGAAAAACCTGTAAATGTAGTGTTATTTTTTTGCATGGGTCATGATCCGAGGGAACGGTAAATCAAGGTGTTAAAAATAATTAAGAAAATCTCTGTAATCCGCAAATAAAGCAAATAGAAAGGAGTAGGATTAATTACACAAAATAATGGCTAGGAAGCGCCTTGAAAGAAGGTAAAATGTAGAAGGAGTGTTTGATAAAGGTACAGAAAAAGTAATGAAGCAACGATGGTCATGCGACTACGGCTCGCGGCTTAACTTGATTTCTCGCGGATGGTTACACCATCCCGTTACTTTCTTCTTTTGCCACACCCACATATTCTACTTTTTTTACGATATTGTCACCACGGAATTACGCGGGGATTCGTGCTCACGCACATACTTCCAATTCTGTAGAAGATTCTCTCTCTCTCTCTCTCTCTCTCTCCCTCTTTCTCTCGTTATCTTCTCTGAAGCGCGAAAATAAGCTATTAAAAGGCGCCAATCCTAATGATCTACTATATTATTTCTTTCATCTTATTTTACTACATACGCTGCACGAAATTTTTTAGTTTGATTACTACTACCTTTTTTAAGAGTTTGAAAGATTTATAACATTGTATACATTCTTGAAGTAGATTATTGCATATAATCGGCATTAAAAACTATTAAAAAGTTCTTTCTGGCACTAATTCACAATGATTTTTTAAGATATGGCTTATCATTCTCTTGAAAAATTAATACTGTACCATAATACATTTTACAGTTTATAATGCAAATACACAATAAAGACACTGATAAAATTTAATACTTTCTTCAAAAAATCAAGAACTTTAATTATTCTAATAGATATAAAAATTTATTTAATTTATACAAAATAAAAACATTTATAATTTCAAACTATCATGCACAATTATTATAATTCTAAAATACCAAACAGAGAATAAAGAAGATACAGAAAAATTAACTTCAAGTAAAATAATATAATGATAAATGATTGTAACTAATGTATTTATAATAAGATATGTTAAAAAAATAGTCTATTTTTAAATAATATTTTTGTTTGGGACTTTCTCTTGCCGACGGCAAGAGAAACCGCGTTTACCGAAAATATTGGCGAGGGCGGGTCCTAATTTTATGGAGGCCCGAATTTTCTCGAACCCGGAAGATCCCTGACCTCCGCGCGCGGAGGGGCCAGTTGACCCCGGTCGCTTTTCCTCGCAACAGCTTGCTTTTCTCGCATAATTCGAGTTATCCGACGGCACCTCCCGACGACGCGCGAATTGAGAGAATTGTGCGTGATCTGGTAGTGGCAGTGTGGTGCGAATTAACACCCTCAAGGGCTATCGCGGAGAATCGCCCGCAGCGGCGACTCCTGTTCATCCCGGCAATCCACCACGCCGAGAGAGACAATCACAAGCTGAAGCCGCCGACAACCAGCGTCCGAGCGTCTACGCGTCTACGTCCTGCGTGGCGTCTACATCCTGCGTGGCGTCTACGTCCTGCGTGGCGTCAACCGAAGCGGAGGATACCGAGCGAGCAGGATTGTCTCCCGCGCTCATCCAACATTGTATACTTATCAGCTAAGTACATTGTATTGCGATTAACGTTGGCTTTTTCCCTCGCTCCGAGAGGGTTTTTTATGCCGTTTGTCACGCGGAGCAAATAAATTATTTGTATTTCTCATGCTCAATTACCTTGATTTATTTTCCCGTATCGTTTCATCCCCGATCACCTCTTTCTATATTATTACATGCATGAACATTTTGGTGCCCCGGGTGAGGGTGAACGATCGGGAAATCTAAAAGGATTAACTTTTTAAATTGTGCGTGGCTCGCATAGCCGCATTGAGTTCGCCTTGTAATTTTAGCGTCGCGGAAAATTTCGGAAAATTGTGCGTCATCAACTTTCACTTTTCGAGTTTCCCACTTTAGCTTAGTTGTATAGTTAGCTGTCTCACTCAACGCAACGCGCTATCGCGCTCTCTCTCTAGAGTCGTGCGCTCTCTCTCTTCGGTTCTCCCTCCACCGCGCGCTATTGCGCTCTCTCTCTAGAGTCGTGCGCTCTCTCTCTTCGGTTCTCCCTCCACCGCGCGCTATTGCGCTCTCTCTCTAACGTCGTGCGCTCTCTCTCTTCGGTTCTCCCTCCACCGCGCGCTATTGCGCTCTCTCTCTAACGTCGTGCGCTCTCTCTCTTCGGTTCTCCCTCTACCGCGCGCTATTGCGCTCTCTCTCTAAGGTAGTGCGTTCTCTCTCCCTCCACGTTACCGCTCAGCCTGCTCTCGCGCGCTCACTCTACTATCGTGCGTTCTCTCTCGCACTCGTACGGAGGATCGGCGCGCCGAATATCTTTGCGTATCGAGCGAGATATTGACCGATTTTCACCGGGTTTTCTTGTAAACGCTCGTATTGCTAGCCGCTATTCGTGCGAGTGCAAGCAAAGGTCACCTGTTCCACGGAATCGGAAATAAATTAAAGTAATTGCATTCATCTCCGCGAAGTTTATTTAACAACTTCGCCATGGAAAATTCCAACGTGGACCAGGTCGCTATGCGGAAACTTATAGCCGCGCAAGGCGCGTGTTTGAGAGATATCGAGCAGACAATGAAGCGGCTGAAGGAGAGAGATCCGGCTTCCTTGTCGCCGATGGTGTTGCGCTCCCGATTAGAAGCCCTTGAGCGCAAGGCACAGGACGCATACAACACCGATAAGGCGATCGCAGGTTACCCGGAGAGCGAGAGTGATCCTTATCGGACGGAGGACTTTTACGGGAGACTTACGGCGACGTATGAGGAGGCGCAGGATTTTATATATGGATTGCTCCCGGGCCAGGAGACGAACACGGCTCACGCGGGTTCGGATTCGGGTATAAGCACGATGCGCTCGCAATCTTCGCACACTGTCGAGGTACCGAAGTTAAATTTGCCGACTTTCTCGGGGAAGGAGGAAGACTGGGTGACCTTCCGCAACACCTTTCAATCGCTCATGACAAAGATCCCCAACGTTCGTGATTCGACGAGACTCCAATACCTCATATCGTCGTTGCACGGTGCGGCTGCGGAACTCGCGGCGGATATGGAGATAACAGATGAGAATTACTCGCTCGTCTGGGAGGCACTTGTCGATCAGTACGACAATCCCTGGGCGATGATGGGGAGACTCATCCAGTCGATCATCCGTATGCCCGCAGTCAAGCACGAATCGGCGTCCAGTTTACGATCATACTGGAATAATTTCCGGAGAATCACGCGCTCGTTAACGTCGATAGGGGTCCCGGTTGAGAAGTGGGACACATTTCTGGTCCACCATCTCAGCGAGCTCCTCCCACCACCCACGCGCGAGCTATGGAACGCGGCCGTCGGCGCTAAAGCCGCAAATCCTCCGGATGATTGTCTCACATGCGGGTATCCAACAGGTCGCTCCATGCCTGTCATGACGTTGGACGACTTGGAGACTTTCGTGAAGACCCGCATCTTCAACATCACCGGACGACCGAGTCCTCCGGCAACCCCGACGGTTACCCCGACAAAGGGCAATACGCCGAAGAAGAGCCCGAAGGGAGGCTCCCCGCGGAAGGCTCGCTGGCCAACTAAGCGTCCACCGAATGCGCGAAGGGCGCTATACGCGGGTCGGGCCGACGTATGCCCGCTCTGTAAGGGAAAACACCCCCTCTGGAAGTGTCGCGACTTCCAGAAAAAGCCGATACGCGAACGGCGGGCGGAGATAATGAAGCTTCAGCGGTGTTTCAATTGTTTTGGGGAGCATTTGGTGAAGTCGTGTCGCGGCAATGCACGGTGCAAACGGTGTAACGGGCTTCATCACACGCAACTTCACGATGACGCGAAACACAACGGGGGTCCCGCGGATATGAAGCCGACGGAGAAGACGGCCAACGGCAAGGAGGAGGCGAAGCCGATTAGCGGAGAACCCGCGGTACAGGCCAACACCGCGCAAAGGTCTGCGGTAACCGCGATAGCTCCTCGCGCCGTGACTGTCCTCGCGACCGCTCGCGTCGACGTTATTAATAATAAAGGCGGGAGCACGCGTCTGCGGGCGTTACTGGACCTGGGAGCCGAGACGTCGTTTATCTCCGAGTCTGCAGTACAGCTTCTCGGGCTTCCGCGAGAACGATCCGACGTCAAACTCTCGGGAGTCGGCGATTGTGTTGCGGGCACCGCGCGCTTCAGCACGCGGTTCATGTTGCGGTCCGTAGTGCATCCGGAGCATGGTCTACGAGTGGATGCGCTTGTCCTTCGTCGTGTGACCGGAATGATACCGACGCGAGACACCGTCCCTCTCGATATCGCTGAGCTGAAAGGTGTCGAGCTCGCGGATCCGACGTTCTACGCATCAGAGCGCGTAGACGTGATCCTTGGTGCCGATGTGTGTGCAGCAGTGATGCGACCGGACCTCCGGCGGCTCCCAGGTACGCGACTCGTGGCTCAGGACACCGATCTGGGATGGATCGTGTTCGGCGGGTCAGAGTCCGCTGCCTCACGGCGGGCGGGAACGGCCGCCCACACCACCACCACCGCGTTGCATTGTGCGATCGAGGGCGACCTCATCCAGACATTGCAGCGCTTTTGGGAGGTCGAGGAGGTCCCGGGAGTACAACCTGCATCCAAACCGGAAGATCGGGAATGCGAGGAGCAATTTCGCGCTAAACATCGACGCGATAGCAACGGGAGGTTCGTCGTCGCGCTCCCATTGAAGCCTTCCTTGCCTCTTGTCGGAGAGGAGACTCGAGCGATGGCGCTTGCCTCCCTACGGCATCTCCATCGGCGCTTCGAGCGGGATCTCACCCTCGCAAGCGCGTACCAAGCATTTATGCGTGATTACGAGAGCCTCGGTCACATGGAACGAGTACCATCCACCGAGTTACACAGATCGCGAGCATGGTACCTCCCGCATCACCCTGTCTTCTCGTCGTCCAAACCGGGCGGGAAAATCCGGGTGGTATTTGACGCGTCGAGGCGAACCCGCGAAGGCCACTCGCTGAATAATTTCCTCAAGGCTGGGCCGGCCTTGCAGCGCGACCTCGGATTGATCCTCCTTAACTGGCGCCGTTACGAGTACGCATTTACCGCGGACATCGTGAAAATGTTCCACCAGATTCAAGTTGAGGAGAGTGACCGCGACGTTCAGCGCATTGTGTGGGCGCCTACAGCCTCGGACACTCCCGTAGACTACCGGTTGACAACGGTTACATACGGGACTTCGTGTGCGCCCTTTTTAGCAATAAGGACGCTATTGCAAATCGCGGAGGAGGGTCGGACACGGTTTCCCCTGGCAGCGGAGTGCTTGGAAAGATCCACCTACGTCGACGACATCTTCGACGGGGCAGACGAGCTCGCGCTCGCCCAGGAGAAGATCCGACAGCTTGTCGCGCTTTTGGAGGAAGCAGGGATACAATTAGATAAGTGGGCAGTATCCCATCCCCCGCTCTTGCTCACCAGCGTTCGCGAGAGTGATGCGACCAAACCCATTGATCGCGGCGTCGTTAAGACACTTGGGGTACATTGGAGCGCGGATCCGGACGAGTTCACGTTCAACGGGTTGGACGTCGACGAGATTGGACAAGCCGAAACCCGGCGCGAGATTCTCTCCGGAGTATCACGGTTATTCGATCCGCAAGGATGGATCGCGCCGGTATCCATCATAGGGAAAGTGCTGATGCAGGATGTTAGCATCCTGCGGAAGGATTGGGACTCCCCCGTGCCGGACGATTTAAGGGAAAGATGGGCGGATTATTGCCGCATGCTAAACCACCTGCCGGTGATTGCGACCGCGCGTTGGCTCGGCACGACGGGGTCTCAATCGCTCCAACTGCACGGGTTCGGGGATGCCTCGCAAAGGGCTTACGCGGCGTGTGTATACCTTTGCATATCGACGGGAGAAGGTCGGGCAAGAACAGTGCTCCTCGCGTCGAAAACCAAGGTCGCGCCGATTAAGACAAAGAGCATCCCGAACCTCGAATTGTGCGGAGCGGCTTTACTTGTCCAATTGACGTCCCACCTGCGGAAGGTGGACTGGCTCAAATCGGTGCCGATTCATTTATGGTCGGATAGTCGAGTCGTCCTCGCCTGGCTTGATAAACATCCTTGTCTATGGAAAACCTTCGTCGCGAATCGGGTTTCATACATTCAGACGGAGCTCCCGACGGCTACCTGGAGCCATGTGCCTACCAAAGAAAATCCGGCTGATTTGGCCACACGAGGTGCGGCTCCTCAAGAGCTGTGTCTCAGCCCTCTGTGGTGGCATGGACCCGAATTCCTGCAGAATTCACCCGAACACTGGCCAAAATCCGAGCCCACGGGATGTAGCACTAGCCAGGTGACGCTGCACTCCTCTTGCGCTGAGGATGATGTAGGAGCGAAGCTTCTGAATCGCGTATCATCGTATCAGAAGCAGATACGTGTAATCAGCTACTGTCTTCGGCCTTTGCGACGAGTGAGACGAAAGCAGGCGAATCTACCTCCCTTACCTGACTACCTGACGAGTGAGGAACTCGCTCATAGCCGTCAAATTGCGTTACGACTAGCGCAGCAGCTCGACTATGCCGACGAGCTGCGAATACTTCAGGGAGGCGAAGCCTTGAAACATTCTCATGCGATGCGTAAACTTTGCCCCTTTGTCGATGATAATGGATTGTTACGCGTAGGAGGTCGGCTTTCGAGAGCCGACCTCGCGTTCAACGAAAAACACCCACCGATTCTCTCTGGCAAATCACCACTCAGCCGCCTCATCATCAGATTCGCCCACGTGTCAGCTCTCCATGGAGGATATACCCTTACCACCACCCATGCGATGAAGCTCGCATGGATAATGGGCGCCCGTCGACTCACCAAGTCCATCATCCGCACCTGTGTCACCTGCCAGCGCGTAAGACCACGACTAGCCTCACAACTGATGGGCGATCTCCCAGCTGCGCGTATCACTCCAGCTCGTCCATTTTCTACGAGTGGAGTAGATTACGCTGGACCCATACCGGTGAGAACTACAAGGGGTCGTGGGCATCGCGCCTACAAGGGTTATATAGCGCTCTTCATTTGCTTCGCGACAAAAGCCATCCACCTGGAGTTAGTGAGCGACCTCACCACGGAAGCCTTTATTGCAGCATTCCGCCGTTTTACAAGCCGGCGAGGAACATGCAGCAAGCTGTTCAGCGATAACGCGACCAACTTCAAGGGAGCCGACAAGGAACTCCGGACGCTATTCAGGGCCGCTTCACAGTTCCATAAAGAGATCAGCAGCCTTCTTGCCAATGATGGAACGAAGTGGGTATTTATACCTCCAAGCACACCTCATTACGGCGGCTTATGGGAGGCCGGGGTAAAGTCCGTCAAGCACCACCTGAGACGGGTCATCGGACAGCATACCCTCACATTCGAGGAGCTCAGTACCATTCTAGCTGAGATTGAGGCTTGCCTCAATTCTCGACCCTTAGCGCCTCTCTCAGCCGACCGTGACGACCTGGATGCCCTGACACCGGCGCACTTCCTTCTCGGAGTACCTTCAGCTACCGTTCCAGACGTCTCACTAGCTCACAGTCCAGAAAACCGGCTCAATCGGTATCAAATTATGCAGCGGGTCCGAGACCAAATATGGCGCCGATGGAGCACCGAATATATTCAGCATCTCCAGGAACGAGCGAAATGGCGAGGCCCAAAGGACAACCTCCCAGTCGGTCAGCTCGTACTAGTGCAGGATGATAGATATCCGCCGTGCAAGTGGCCTCTCGGACGAATTGAACAGATCCATGCTGACGAAAAGGAGGTGGTTCGGCTCGTCACCATCAGGACGGCTACAGGGACTCTCCGACGACATGTGGCCAAGGTAGCGCCACTTCATCTGCCCAGCAGCTCAACGTGCCAGAGAGATTCGCGTGGGGTTCAATAGGTTATAAGCTTAATTGTAATTTTCATTGTTAATTTAGTTATTAAGTAGTTGTACGTTAAGGTAAGAGCCGATAAGGAATTGTTATTCGTCCTGCGGACGAAGGCGGGCGGAATGTTTGGGACTTTCTCTTGCCGACGGCAAGAGAAACCGCGTTTACCGAAAATATTGGCGAGGGCGGGTCCTAATTTTATGGAGGCCCGAATTTTCTCGAACCCGGAAGATCCCTGACCTCCGCGCGCGGAGGGGCCAGTTGACCCCGGTCGCTTTTCCTCGCAACAGCTTGCTTTTCTCGCATAATTCGAGTTATCCGACGGCACCTCCCGACGACGCGCGAATTGAGAGAATTGTGCGTGATCTGGTAGTGGCAGTGTGGTGCGAATTAACACCCTCAAGGGCTATCGCGGAGAATCGCCCGCAGCGGCGACTCCTGTTCATCCCGGCAATCCACCACGCCGAGAGAGACAATCACAAGCTGAAGCCGCCGACAACCAGCGTCCGAGCGTCTACGCGTCTACGTCCTGCGTGGCGTCTACATCCTGCGTGGCGTCTACGTCCTGCGTGGCGTCAACCGAAGCGGAGGATACCGAGCGAGCAGGATTGTCTCCCGCGCTCATCCAACATTGTATACTTATCAGCTAAGTACATTGTATTGCGATTAACGTTGGCTTTTTCCCTCGCTCCGAGAGGGTTTTTTATGCCGTTTGTCACGCGGAGCAAATAAATTATTTGTATTTCTCATGCTCAATTACCTTGATTTATTTTCCCGTATCGTTTCATCCCCGATCACCTCTTTCTATATTATTACATGCATGAACAATTTTTATTATTTTTACTTAAATGATGTAGCAATTCGTAATAATTGCTTTAAAAATTAGTTTATAAGTTTTCATTTAATGTTTTGAAAATTTTATTTTTTCATACTTATAAGAAATTTCTTTATAATGATTTAATATTTGAAAGTCTTATTTCTATAAAAGACTTAAATATCATTTATGTTTTAATTTTTAAATTTTTTATAATCCGAAAACTGAGTACTATCGTATTTCTGAAGAATTAATTGAGTGATTGTTTGACTATAAAATAAATTATTTGTGCTTTTATTATTATGTTTATTATTATTATTATTATTGTTATTGTTATTATTTTCCTTGTTGTTGTTATTACTATTATTCAATTTATAGTTTTGGTGCTAATTAATATTGTGCCGCTGTCCTTTAAATATTCTTGTTGTGATAAGAATAGTACTTATATAGAAGATTGAGGCTATGTTAGTGTTCGCAAAATTGTTGTTATAAGAATCAATGTTTTACACTTGGATGAATATTTTGTTAATTACTCTTAAGTGCTGATATTCAAGCATAAATATATACAATTTTTCTCTATGAAGGTGCAAGAGCGTGACGACAACGCGGTTGCAACGAATATTCTAGAGAACGCGACCGCTTGCTACGACGACGAAATGACAACTGAGCCCGATGCGACGCCAACGCCTCTTGTGGCTCTGCTGCAAAAACCCCATGATTTATCCGTGGGTATATGTACGCGTGACTATTTTTGCGCATCCGCCGCTCCCGCGAGAGCCGCCGCGGGTTGGGCGAGTATAAAAACCCAAACGCGCAGCCGTTACAGAGAGTTTTCGCTCCCATCGCCGACCATGTTGTTCTTCACTACTTTCGCATAGAGAACCCCGATACGAGGCTGCGACGCCATCACGCAGCAACGAGCGACTGACCCAGCAGACAACTATAGCTGGGGGTACTGCTACCGACGTGCCCTCTTGTGCCTAGATTAGACAACTACCCCTGACTAGATTATAGGACTCTGTAATTCCGACCGTACCACCACTTGTTGAGGAAAAGGAGAATTAATAGTCATTATCGACAGTAATTAAAAACACACGAAATATATATTTTTTCTGAAAATCCCGTATATTTCAATGTCTTCACCAAACCTCTGACTACACACTCCCATTTATCCCCACCATCAAATCCTGGTATCCGACGACCAGCTATCCCAGCTGGGGAAAGAAAGGGTGACGAGCCCCTTTTGCACACCGCTCGCAAAGAGGCAACTCGCCTCCCCTCCACGAGTCCCGACGAACTGAGACGCCGATAGGACTCAACTTTACAAAGGATTAAAACATTGTACATTATTATATATTCTTCATTAGATTGACTGTCACGGTATTTATTAATTTTTTATTTGAAAACGTGCAGAAATACATTGATAAGTGGGTATAAAAAAGAAGTGCAAGTATAGAAAAAAAGAGAACAATAATTAAATAAATAAAATGTAATATTTGATGAATTTCGATGCATTATTCAGAATTATATACGCGGATACTTGAGATTTTTTTATTATCTACTAGGGTCCAATTGTTATCATATCTAAAGTAATAGATAATAATAAATAATATTTATTATAATAATAATTATAATAATAATAAATAATAATAATAATAATAATAATAATAATAATAATAATAAAATAATAAAGTTATCATATCTAAACAGTAATAAGCATGTATGTAATCTGAAATAGTTACTATAAATACTTTTTATTCGATCACTACATAAATTGTTTATAAAGTACAAAATATATTAATGCATGCAAATTTATATATAGAAGATATGAAGATCTATTTTGTATTTGAATATTATTTTACAATAGTGTATACTGATAATGATGCTTAGTATATTATAAAACGTCTTTCAAAGAAAGGAACACTTCCTTATCATATTCTTATAAAAACATCATTATTTATTGTTAAACTAGTAAATTATATACACAAAAGATATATTATAGATGAAGCTTAATCTAAAAAATGTATTTAGATGGATAAATATATTATATTTTTTAATTCAAGTATCTTCTTCTTCTTTGGTACTTGAAACAAAAGTTTGAATTTTCTTTTAATTTTGAAGTTGTCATTAGAAAGACTGATAAAATTATTTATAATTGTATAAAAGGTACTGTTTCACACCAAGAATTTTTGATTTCTAAACTTTAAGTATTGTCAACTTACATATTTTCTTTCTCTTTGCATTAATAGTAAAATTTAGAATTTCTAAAGTTTTTATTTTGAAAATTTATTGAAGTCAGCATTATTATTTGTAGAATATTATTTATAAAAATTCTAATCTATACTTTAAAGTTTTATAATTTATTTCATAAATAATGATTTTATCTTTTGAGTATAAATGATTACATTGTGTGTTTGTAAACTTTCTTTATCTTTGTGACTTTTAATTACTTTCTTGAATAGTAAGACAAAACAGATAAAGGTACCTTTGTATTTATAGTCTTCACTATTTATTTAAAAAACATTTCAAATATTACATAATTATTAATGTAATATATTTTATAATTATATTCTTGAGTCCATTTATCTGGAGACTATTTTAGTCTTTGCCTACATAAATTATTCCGTTACTCCCGCAGCGTCTACAATTTACCGATTGTATTGCATGTTGCATTCACAGTTTATTAATGACATTAGGCAGTCCATACAATAATTTTATAACAAGCAACCGATTGATATATCATCTCTCTTATATTTGCATCTTCGGTTTGTATTTTGTGCGAAAGATAATGGCCTACATGGAATTTCCCAAATTTTAAAATGAATTTCCGTTAAAGACTTTCAAGGATTTTTCCATTTCTTAATTGAAGAAGTTTTGTGTAATTACTATTATAAAAATACCTCAGTAACTATTATTACTTACTTAACATTTTTTTTAGCGAAACCAAATGAATTATAAATATTTAGTATTTTACTGTATTTAAAAATAATTAAAGTAATATTTAAATATAAATTCAATTTAATTTTTAAAATATAAATTATCATCCGTTTATTTCTTTATTAAAAATTTTTTTATTAAAAATTTATTATAATTTTTATATGAACATTTTATTTTTATTATTTAGAATGTTAATGAATTTTATCAAATTATAAAGACAGTATATAATTTTTGACGAATTTTCATATTTAAATTCTACTAATTTCACGTTATTTAAGCTGCATGTTAATTTATTAGCATTTAATGTATTTAAAATCTACATATTGTTTATGAAATTATATAATTAATTGATAAATTTTATGATTAATTAGTTGTTTAAAATTCATTAATAATTTTTTTTTCAATCTCTTATGTAAATAATCTATGTCAGATTAATGATTATCTCTATTCATTTCTTTGTTGTATATATTATATTCAAAACTCTACGTATATTTCTATTATTTTAGTGTTTATATGAGTTTCTATCTATGTATATCTTTTTTTTGCAATAGCTATATTTGAATATCAATAGAAAAAGAAAATTTTTCCCATTTAATTTTTAAGTTCTTTTTCTGCATAAGTTGGTAGATAGATCATATCTGAGTCTAAAACATAGACAATTCTTAGTCGGGATGGCAACGATAGTGGTTCATGCTAACTACTACAATAGATGGAAAGATAGATCGTTGGACAGTAACACCTACCACTTTGATTATGAGTGGGAAGGATTAAATAAAATTGACTCGGTGCGGAAGGAGTTGAATGTAATTTCATTACTACGCCCATTATTTTTAGTTAAGAACATATTATGAATAGTAAGAAGATTTTTTCGTTGCACAATTATTTATATTGAAGTACATGTAAGGTCTAGTCGGTAAATCCTTGTGCGTCGGCTACATAATATATAATATATAATATATAATATATAATATATAATATATACATAATATATAATACATAATATATACATAATATATCCTCTCCCCTAAATTTCTTATCTTCTCTTATGGTAATTTATAAGTTTTCATGTAAACATGATCAATAAAATGAAAAAGCGAGAAATGAAGATGACTAAGTAAACATAAACAAGTCTATCTAGATGCTTTGTCTCTCTCTCTCTCATTATCTCTCCTACCCATGTGCATAAATTTAGACAGACTTACACAGTAAAGCTTGTGTTTCATTAAGGAGTTAATAAACATTTGCAATTATCTTTCTCCCCACGTATCGTGCATTGAATACTGTAACGGGTTAGTCCCCGCGCTCTCAATAAATTTATTAAATTTAAATTTAAATTGGTGTTAATAAAATTGAAAAGAATGAATTAAATTAATAAATTGCGCGGATATGCATGAGTTGGGGAACCAGGATTGGGATGCGGAACACAACAGCAGGGTAAAAAAACTATAAACAAAATTTAAGCGATTAAATTCCCAGATTTATTCATGTCTCTTTTTCTGTAACATAATATACAAATGTGGATTTTAGTGAAGAAACAAGTGGTGCAATGTTTGTGAAGTTTAAACGGGAAATTAAATTTATTTTCAAGAAATTGACGGATTTCAATAACTACTTGCAACGGCGGTGCATTTAAATTTACATGTATAATTCGGTACAAGTTGGTTGGTATAACAGTATCGGACTTTATCGGTCGGTTCGGTATAGTAGCGCAGTTAATTATCGGATGCTAGTGTGAGAGAAACAAAAACGGGGTTCATTCATTACTTTACCAGAAATCGGGGTGCATTTATTATCCCGTCGCTACGAGGGGTAGGGAAAAACCCTGAGAAGGCTGTCCGTTCAATACGTTGGCCTTTCAGGGAGAGAGGGCAGGACTCTTGGCTTTTCGTACAATACGTGGGCCTTACCGGGAGGGGTGAAAAAGAGGTTGTTTCAGGCTTTCCGTACAATACGTTGGCCTAGGGGTAGAGGGTGAGTGGTAGTCAGGCTTTCCATCCAATACGTCGGCCTGGGGTAGAGGGCGAGGGTAGTCAGGCTTTCCGTCCAAAACGTAGGCCTGAGGAGGGAAGGGCGGCTTTCCGTACAATACGTAGGCCAAGTAAGATATGAGCAACAGGAGAGATGCTGGCAGAAAGGTGCTTTTCGCTTTCGGACGTCGGCTTTTATACACGAGTCGGCCCATAAGACCCGTGTATAAGCGTTCGGGACTTCGGAGCATGCGCGGCCGAATGATCCCGAACTCTCCCGAACATTCGAGAACATTCTGGAAGGTTCGAGATCATTCTCGAGCGACGTATTTACATTTCGCAAATGTAAACATTGGGCTCGGCGGTGTGCGTATATCGGTGTGTGAATGTATGTGTGAGTGTGTGTGAATGTATATACGAATTCGCGTTACAATACATTGTTTATATCATCATATTATGTCTACATCTAATACTAAATTTCAATTTAACAGTCTTCAGTTTTAAACTGAAAAAATATCTACAATAAAATGTATAAATATGTTCTACATAAAATAAAATGAAATTTTATATTTTACCACCAAATATTCTAATCAAACTATAAGTATCAAAAACTAAACTAATTATCGTTTTAATTTAAATAAATTTTAAATGATATATAAAATTAAAAAGAATAAAATAATTAAGTTATCAACTGATATAATATTTTTATGGTTCATTCGAATTTACCGCATAAATTAGATTTTATAACGTTGTTTTAAAAAAAATATTTGCTATGTACATATAAATACATTTTAATAAATATTAAATCAAAATCAATACTATTAAATAAGATTTCGTAAAATTTGAAAAGTAAATTACATTGATCTTTTGAAAATGTTATATTTATATATAACTATTAAATCATTAATGGCTAAAGATAAGCTGAAGTAATGATTCAATGTTAATCAAAATTATAAAGTTAGAAATTCAACAATTTTAATCTGAAAGTAATTTACAGTGTCGTTGCAGTCTTGGTTTTGTTTACCGTAAAATTTTTTTAAAAACTTTCATATTTTCTCTAAAAGCATTTAAATTTATGTTATTTATTTCATTTAAAGTTTTACACGATTTATTCGAAATTCACGGTATATGACGACAAATTTCATTAACTTATAAAGTAACATTTTTACATCATTATCAATAGAGTACGATTGTCGTACATTGTAATTTATCAGGGAAATTCTTTTGTATTTTTGAAATGGTATTGCACAAAAAATTGTAAACTCAATAATATTGATACAAGTTTTTTCATGTGGCTTCTATATTAGAAAATTTTAAAAAATTTAACATATACAGTATTAGTGTTTTAACATGTACAGTATTAGTATCTATGAATCTCATTCAAAATATTTATGTAAGTAAGCACTGATGCTATAAACTAACACAACTTAAAGTTTTACCGAAGTAAAATCTATGGCTTTAAGCTTATTGCCGGAAATTTACACTTCGAATATAATTAATAGTAAGGTTCCTTTCCGAATTAATTTCTATAATATATAAGCGAAATATAACCATCGAATCAATCTTCGAGACATTTTCAGACTCAATCGTAGATATGCTAAAGTCTTCAATTTGTACTGTATGAGTTAACGAGGGAGGCTTTTACTCCTTTCTTTATAGTACTTACCTCTTTTTTCTATCTTCACGTTTCAGGCCTACATATATAAAGTTCATATATTACTTGGGTAATAAGTATTAAAATTAAAATAGGTTAAAAAGTATTCCTAATACAATATATGTGTCTACAATATTTGTATTCTAAATAAAAATAAATAATTTTTTAATAAGTTTTATTATACATTAAAATTTTATTATAGATAAATCAGTGAAATAATAAAAAGTTGTAGATTTTATACATACAAATATTCAAACGTATAAAATATTAATTTTCTCAATTTACATATTTCATCAATATTATTAATTATTGAATATATAAATATTTGAATTCATAGGTCAGAGAAAGATATCTATATATATTTGTTAATTTATGTTTTTTAGTTTTCTGTATTTTATTCCAACTTTTAATTAACACTGCTTCGTTAAATTTCTTTTTCTACATATCTATTTTTTTTTATTTTCTTTAAAACCTTTTTAAAACTTTTAAAATTGATTCGACTATTCTAATTTTTGAACATTTACTTTTGTTATTATAAAATCATATATAAATTAAATCATTTTTTATAAGTTAATTAATTTTTAAGAGGGATGAAAACATTTTCAATGGAATTGTAAAAATATGAAAAAAGTAAGGAATAACAAAAACTTTAGAAAGTAATTTTGTAAGCAAGAAGTAGATGTTAAATTGATTTTTAAAAAGGTTGATTAAAATAGTGGATGAGTTCCATGGTCAAAAATGGGCTTTACCCTATACTGGCGTAGTAAAAATTAGTTAGCTTTTCTTTAAAATGTAAATAATTAGTGACTTTAATCTAAAATGAAATAATTTTTTTTTTCATATTTATTTGTAATACACATATGATTTAATTATATTATTAAATATGAAATAATTCAAATTTTTTATTAAAAATTTTGCTATGAAACCAGAATTTGTTAAATTGTATATTTGTAGTATTCCCAATTATTGAAAAATTACATAATATGAATATTCAAAGATTAAAAATTTAACATTTAAAAATTAAATATTAAAAAAAACATGTAATAATTTAAAATGCTCTAAAAAACATACATAAATTTTAGTGCACTTGTCCTATTATCTGAGACTGCATGTATCTTCAACTTTTTTAATGTACGTTTTATCATGTATTTTTACAACTAGGTTAACATTCTTATCTATCTTTACCCTGATCTTCATAAATATCTATGAAAGTTAACATTAAATAATTTTTAGTGATCGATATCATGCAAGGAATTATATCCATTTGATAATATATACAAATAGACGATTGTATTCATTAGAATAAAAATTAAAAATAATATAGTTGAAATTAAGAACACAGTGCATTCTAATAAAAGTGCGATCTTTTCCACTAATCATTAAACTTTTTTTTTTCTCTAAACAATTTAAAGAAAATGAAGTTACCTATAATCTTTCACTGAATAATATACTTAAAAATTCCAATTATATATATACAAATTTTTTAATTATAAACTTAAAGATAAAAAAAAAACAAATAAAAAAGTGCCCAGTTACAGTTACATGTTTTATTTCTTTCATTTTCACCTAAACACGAATTTCTTTCTTTTCCATGTGGAGGACCATTTTTTTATTATGTATGTATCTTTTGCTTTATCATTCAACACTACGCTGTTGCAATCTAGATACTATTTCAACATACGTCTTGATTGTCGTTGGTACATTGTCTCTCTTTTTCTGTATTGAACTGGGTTGAACAAAATGTATACATTCGCATACCACCGAAAAATTTGTTTCATTCTAGAATAATGATTTCATGTACGAGAAGAGTCGAAATGAATCGAGATTGTTGTCGACCCTAGATTATACCCTTACTATCGCGGTCGTATTCTCTCACTTTTTCTTCTTACTCCAGATGTAAACATAAGCTGTGAATATGAAACCTACCTTTCTTATTTGCTTAAAAACTTTTAAACAACTAAATATTATTTTTATTGAAAGAATAATTATTTACATTCTTAAATTCTACTATTATTAGTTAATAATCCAACATAAGGATAAGTTTGTACTAAAGTCATCCGTGAATGATTGAAAATGAAATATTTCCATCTAAAATTTTGGAAAAACTAGTAGTCTATATCTATATTTGCACTTGCAGATTTATTATTTTATATATTTACATCTTTTATTTCAATTTTTTTTTCTATTAAAATTTTTATATTTCTGCTGACACAACCGATTTTCTTGCTGTAGCATCATTTTCCCAGTGTCTGTTGTATTAAATGAACTTTTCTCTCCTCAAAATAAAAACTGAACAGCCTCTAGAGTCTGAGATGTTTATTATCTTAATAAATAATTACATCGACAAGAAAAGATTAAAATGGAAATTAAATATCGCAGAATAATGTTCATAGAATTAGCAACAGATTTGACATCAGAATGTTATACGATCAGTATATTAGTTCTTCTCTCTCTCTCTCTCTCTCTCTCTCTCATATATATATATATATATATTTATAATTAATAGACATCTGGATTTATAGTTAATAATTTTTTAATTTCATTAAAATAATATTCAATTGAAATTTTTTTAAATAATATATTTCATATCAGTTAATTTAAATATTGGTTTTCAAAAATTTATGAAAATTAAATGAAGTGTAATATTTGCTACTAAATATCATAAATAAAATATCATCTTTGACTAAAATATCAAAGTTGATGTCAGTGTCAATTATATAAATGATAATAATTATTAATTTTACATAAAATATATAAATCGATTATGGTAGAAAAAAAATAACGAGAGAGAGAAAAAAAGATATTAAAATTTATGTTCTTTATAATATAAACAAAAAGTTCAAATTTCAAAGAAAAAGAAATCAATAGTGAAAAAGATAAAAACTAAGAAAAGTACATGATTGTTTTCGAAAGATATTAAACTTTGATAAAAGGCAAAAATGAGCAAAAAAATGAATAAAAACAAGAAAATTACTACTTTATGACTTGTAGATTAATGAAGTTTTATATATTTTTATTCACTTTTAACCGTGACTTCGATTCGTTTCAAACTTGATAATATTATTAATTAACTAGTAAATAGATATTCAAATTAAAACAATTTTTTTTAAATTTTTTCTGAAATTCAAACGTATTTCAATATATAAATTTGAAGCGATTGATATTTTCACAAATACATATTTGATAATGCTTAAGATTCATGAATTTAAATTAGTAAATTAATAAAAATTAAATAAAAAAAATTTATTGTTAAATATATAATACATTATTGAATATATATATATATATGTTCAATAATTTTAATTTATGTTAAATTTCGAAACAGGGTATTGCAAAAACTAATTTTTAAATGTAATATACAGTAGATATGTTATATATAGTTATATATAATATATAATGTCAGGTTTCAGGTTTTTATAATTTTAATGAAATAATTCATAAATATTATGTAGATAAAATATTACAAAATGCAATATTTACATTAATAAAAATTAATTCTTAGTCATTGATATCATATTAGTTTCTTTGAATACAATAGTCATTAAAATCCACTTTTTTATGATTATAAAATTCTTTGTGCTCTAAACAAACAGAATTATTTTTATTCTAATTTTTGTAGTAAATATTCCAATTTACAAAGAAATATGGCTGCAAAAACGTCCACCAAAAAACAAAAATGAGAAAAGCAACAAGATTATATACACAGGTATAGATAACATAATGAAGAGAAACGACAAAACTCAATTACAAAAGTTATAGTTATTGCGTCATCTCTTTCTTTCTATTCATCCCGAATACTCTCACACGCTTTTCAGCTTCTACTGTATTTTCAACGTCTTATGTACCTACTTGTATTCTATGTTAGCCTCTTTTTTAGTTTTATTATTGACTTTCGAGTTTTTTACTTTCTTATCTGCAGTTTTTCATTATTGGATGATTTGCTACTTTCTTTCTAGCACATTTCTTTTCACAATTCTTTAGATTTTTTTTATTATGGCATAAAATGGTATAATCGGTGTAAAATTTCCATATTAAAGTTATTCCATCTTTAATGTATTTTTTTTAACTAATGTTCTTTTTAGAACAGTGCCACAAGAAGAATGAAATAAATTTCATCAACTACTTAACATATAATCGTTAGAAGTATTATTGAAAATGCTCCTTACTATATATATGTTTTCGGGAAAGCTCGGCTTTTCTTCCGGACGTCTAATAACTAGACATTATTAATCCATAATTGTACAAGTAATAACTGCCTGTGCAAGTCTCTATCTACATGTGATGTACTACCTGCATGTAGTTTTATATGCTCAGGTAACTTCTATTGCGTTTCTTATAAAATGCGACTGGATGATAGTTAGTTCTTGTAGAAGCTTTAAACAGAGAAGTTCGACTGCGTTTTTTTCGTTATACACATTATTAATAAATAATTATATTTAAAATCAGCAAGCATTTTATCTTAATTTACAACAGGTTATGGACCAATCACGCTTCCACTGCGCCTATTTGTAATTTGTTATGTAGTATAAAATAAAAAAAAACTTAAGCTAGTTTTTTTTTTTTTTTAAAGTTATAATGCATAGAAAAATGAAAAATGAATGGCAGATAAAGACTCAATTGAAATAGAAAAATTAAATGCAAGCAATTATGCCTAATGGAAATTCGGAATTTCATTTTTGCTAGAAGCAAAAGATGTAACAGATATTGTAAATGGTACACAATGAGAACAAGATAAAATTGAGAAACCTACGGAGTGGTAAAAGTAGAAAAAAGGAGGATCACAAGCAGCATAAAAATATTACTGCATCCAAATTTAATAAATTGCTCTTCAGTGAATGAAATTTTGGACAAAGTGGAAAGTTTATATAGTGTTTCTAGTGAGGACGTAAAAAACAACACATGGGAGAAATATTATGCTTTTAAATTCAAATCGGAGGAATCATTTTCAACGCAAATTGAACGTTTTTTTGAGTATTTGCAAGAGGTTAGCTGACGGTAATGAAAAACCTCCGGATACAGCCGTGCAATAAAAAAATCTTATGTAGCTTGCACCGAAAATTTTCTATATGTAGAATGGCATGGGAATGCTCTGCAAAATCAGAAAGAAATAAAGATTCTCTGATTACCCGATTGATTCGTGAAGATAAACGTTTGTTAGAGGAAAATGACGGTGAGTCAATGGCCCTTCAAATCAAACACTTAAAGATCAATAAAAATCATAGAAAAGATAATATAAAGGAAGAGAATAAAAAAAAAACATAAATGAATTGAAGAAACGGACAAAATGTGCTTTTTGCAAAGAGAAAGGGCACTGGATAAGAGAGTGTCAAAAAAAAAAAAAAAAATATAAATAGAAAAGATGAAGAAGTATATGTCGCGTCCGTGAAATCAGAAATTTCTGCTTTCTCTTCATATTCACAACCAAATGATGAGCATATCTGGCTAGCTGATTTCGGTACAATTATGCACATATGCTTTAAACGAGAATATTTTTCTTCATTAGTGCTACTTGCATCGGGCATTGGAAGTATTAAAATTATTGAAAAAGTGAATGGACAGATAAGTGAGAAAGAACTTCGAAATGTACTTTTTGTACCCGACTTAAGGTGAAATCTTTTCTCCATAAGCACAGTAAATAATAGGAATTTTACATTTCATCCGTATTGTGACAAATGTGAAATCCGCGATCGAAATGAAAAAATACCTCAGTTGGTATACGGGAAGGAGGTTTATTTAAGATGCAGTTTACTGTAAAAATCGAACATTGTAATTCAGCAAAATAGTTAACAAATAAAAGTAGAAACTCTTTAAAACTGTGGCATAAAAGAATGGCGTATATTAACGTGCAATCACTAATTCATATGAACAAAAAAGATAATTAAAAACTTTTCAAAATTGACAATTAGGATGATTTTGTATGTGAAGCGTGCATCCTTGGAAAATAAAAAAGAAAACCAGATCGAGTAATCAAGCATACATCAAATTTTAAAACAGGTGAAAAAATTCATACAGATGTATGTAGACCTATTATCATAGAATCAACACGTGGCACGAGATATTTTGTACTATTCAAAGATGAATATACAGAATATAGAAAAGTATACTTCATATGATAAAAATTCAAAGTGACTGAAAAATTTGTTGAGTTTAAAAATTTTATCGAAAATAAAACGAAAAATAAAATAAAAGTTCTGCGTTCAGATAATGGACGACAGTATTTAAGACAATTTTAAAAAGATTTAAAAAAAATAACTGAATCCTCCCCGAGTGTTTATCACCATATACACATGAACAAAATGGCCAAATAGAGAGAGAATTAAAAACATTAGTAGAGTATGCAAGAAAAATGTTGATAAGTAGTGGGACTGATGCAAAACTATGGACCGAAACCTGATGTGAAGCACATACGTATGTCCGAAAATAAAGTATATGTGAATATACCAAAAGAAAAGAGGAAAAAATTTGACCCACGGAGTAAAGAAGTTATTATTGTCGGATATGATGGCGGATGTTCAAATTATCGATTAACTGATAAATCGACGAATAAAGTGTACATTAGCAGTAATGTAAACTTTATTGAACAAAAATATGATCAATAATATATAGTTAAAAGTAATTTGTTCAAAAAAAAAATTAATTTTGGATTTTAAGATGGAAAAATCAATGCTGCTCAAGAAATACACCTAGAAACAATAATGAATGAAAATGAAGGTGAACAAATCTCATTTCAATTAAATGAAGAAGCATAAATAATTCGACGACTTAGAGATAGATAATAATTGAAGTCTCCAATTAGATACAGAATATCAGTAGAGTGCAGTACTGAAGTAATTCTATCGACTTATGAAGATGTACTGTGAAGCCCGAATTCTCAGAATTGGATTGAAGTTATCGAAGAAGAGCAAAAGGCTCTCGAAATGAATAATATCTGGAGTCTTGTCGAATTACTAGTAGATAAACACATGATCGTATATAAATGGATTTTTAATATTAAAAATAATAATGACTCAAAACGATACAAAGCTCGGTTTGTCGTTAAAGGTTTTTCATAGCATAAAAATATTAATTTTTTTTTGAGATATTTGCTCCGGTCGTCCCTTATGACTCAATATGCATTTTGTTAGCAGTCGCTATAAATAAATTAATTATATTTACAATTCTATTGGCAAGAAATATATTAAAATCAAATGTTATTATTGTAAATTATAAGAACAAGAAAAATATGTTAATTCGCTTAGATTTATATATTTATTATAGAATTTGAAAGTCAAGTAATTTTTATTATGAAAATTTTTAACTAACTAATAATTAAAATTATTAAATTGCTTAAATAAAGGCAAATTTAAAAATATTTTTATGGATTCAGATGGAATAATGCTAATTGTTATAATATATTTTAATTGTTACATTAAAAATTGAGATATACTCATAAATATAATAAAATGTTATTGAAATAAAAGGATATTTTTGTAAAAAATAATTTATAATATTAAATAAAAAAATGAAATAAAATTTTATTATGAATAACTAGCAACTTTTTTAAAATTTGTACATTGTACACGCCTATTAAAATATTATACATTAAATATGTTCGATCTATTACAATGATTATTTTTATTTAAAAAATTCACTTACTTATAATTTTGGTAACTTTTCGGGAATCTTAATTCGCAAGCTACGTGCAACCAGTTTTTGTTATTAGTGCAGTCATTTTAAAGAGTATATGCATAGATAGCAAACCCGGCACCAATACCAAAAGTAACAGCAGCAACAAAACAGACAACATCATGAGTTGGTTTTAATATGCAAAACGCAGTTCTTGGATAATAGGTTGAGAGAGTCATAGTTATTTCAACAAAATCCACCAGAGTCTTTGAGAGGGAGCGATAAAATTAAGAGAGTGAGACAAAATGTGAGTAAATGACTATATTCTAAGAAATACTCTTCAAAAGTGGGGATTTTGTCATGTCCGGTTGGAGATGACAGTTGTATCTATCTCGAAGTTTTATGTTACAGCATCCTTGTCTTGTGTTGCCTAGTATCCTCACTTTTCTATTTTAGTATTTTTCTATTGTATATATATTTCATATACTTTTCATTTTAATTGGCATTCAAACATTTTCTATAACAAATGGACTTCAAAAATTCGTGTGCAATGTAAAAGAATGATACCAGAGGATATAGTTTTTGAATTTAGATAAAAATTTAAACTAAACTTTAAAATTTAATTATGTACATAAAATTTAATTTTTTTTAGCAATATAGTTTTATTTTTTCAATGTCACCAAGTTATTTGTTTTTATATGCCTACAATATATTACTTAATTATATAGCAATATTGAAAAAAAATTATTTTTAATTTCATCAAATTGATTATCATAAATCGATTTATTTAAATTGAAATTGAGTATGAAATTATATTTCGAAAATTCACTATTTATTCTGCATCATAAACTATAATAATTTTAATCGACGTTATTTAATTATAAAGTGCACATTCATGAAATAATGTATTTTAGAATGTTTTTAAGAATCAAAATATATGGTTTTGTAAATAATAATAAATAAATTAAATGTATAAATGAAAAAATATAGAATTGAATAAATTTAGTAAATTTATTCATTTCATAAGGAGAGAAATTTTGTTCCACTAAAATAAAGTAATGGAATAATAATAAACTTTTTAGTGCGGGGAAAATGAATCGAATTGTATAGTAAGTAGAATTGTAAATTGTGTATTGTAGAGTTTTAATATTTAATATTTTATTAACATAATAAAGAGAGATTATAAATTAAAAAAAAAGAAATGAAAAAGGATAGCTTATTGGTATTTAAATTGATAAATGATGTAATATACGTAAGATAAACTATAGTTCAGATTTAGATGGAATGTTTCGAAAGAATATCAAAAATAAAAAATATAAATTTTAATTCAAAGTAAACAAAATTAATAGCAATTAAAGAGACAGAATGAGATAGGCAGGGATGACGATGACTAAATCTGACGTGATTAAGTCAAGAAATTACGCAGAGGGTGTGAAAATACATCTTTCAAAAATGAGTTTTAAGTGACCTTATAAGAGCTTATTTGACCTCTAAACTTCATTTACGAGTTAAATAACATATTGTAGGTACATTCAGTAGCGGATAATTATTACAAATTTTTTTCTTTGTCGGTTTCTCCTAATCAACATTTTTCTATTTTAATATACTCGTTACAGATTTGATCTTTTTTTATTAAAAATGAGTTTGCATCTACATAAAAAGTAGTCATATGCCAATTCATGCGATTATAATTGAACAAAATACCTTACATATTTAACGAAATAGAACACTAAACTTTGAATATACTTATAAATTTTATTCGAAAGTACATTATTCGACCAAATATACATAGTTCATCCACAAAGTATCGAGTTTTTTTTTCATTTTGCGCCTATTCATCGTAGAAATTTTGGAGGGATCTTAAAATGTCGACAAACTCTTTCCACATTTGTCCTTTTTTTTTTTTTGTTTTCGATAATTAGACGCGCCAGGATTTAACTTCGCGCGAAGTGTGTTTTTCAAATTTTTGACACGGCGCGCTGAAGCGATTAGTGGAAAACCACTACGCGAGAATGTTTTGTTCAAAGATTATAAAGAAAAAAATTCTGACCTTTCTGTTTTGAAATATGATTTATTGGTGGACTTATAAACAGGATAAAATAAAAATTTAAAATTCTTAAAAATAATTTCCTTTTGTATCAACACATTTTTGAAGGCGTTTTTTCCAAATTTCAAATGCACTTCATTCTTCAGTTTCGATGTTTCTAAAATTTCGACATTTATAAATTTTTTTGCACTATATTGTACACTGTAGATAACGTTAAATTCAGTTTTTCCTAAATTGCTTTAACAGTTAATCGACAGTCCAAATTTTAAATTTCTAACACACTCCGGGTGTTCCTAGCCATTTGAAAGCTTTTTGGACGTCCAGATCGAGGTTCGTCGATGATTCTTTTTAGGCCCTCTTTAAAAGCTCTGTATCATTTTCCACTTTGCGATTTTGGCATGCAATTATGCCCATACGCTTCTTGCAACGTTTTATACGTTTCCCTTTTTTTTTTTGATAATTAGGTGCGACAGGATTTTACTTCATGCGAGGGGTGTTTTTCAGTTTTTTGACACGGCATGATGAAGCAACTACTCGAACACCGTTACGCGATAAAGTTTTTTTTGGAATTAACAAAAAAAAGTGTGAGAACGTATAAAACTTTGCAAGGAACGTATAAACATAATTGGATGTCAAAATCGCAAAGTGAAAAATGGAACAGAGTGGAACAAAGAATCATCGACGAGCCTCGATCGAACGCTATCGAATGGTTAAGAATACCCGGCGCGTTTTAGAAATTTAAAATTTGGACTGTCGATTAACAGATTAAGCAATTCAGAAAAAACTGAATTTAACGCGATCTACAGTGTACAATATAGTGCAAAAAAAATTTATAAATATCGAAATTTTTAAAAAACATCAAAGCTGAAGAGTTTAAAATGCATTTGAAATTTGAAAAACAAGCCTTCAAAAATGTGTTGATACAGGAGGAAATTATTTTGAAGAATTTAAAATTTTTATTTTACCTTGTTTATAAATCCACCAAAATATCATTTTTCAGAAAAGAAAGGTAAGAATTTTTTTTTTTAATCTTTGAACAAAACATTCTCACGTGATGGTTTTCCACTAATCGCTTCAGCGCACCGTATCAAAAATTTGAAAAACACACTTCGCGCGAAGTAAAATCCTGCTGCACCTAATTATCGAAAAAAAACAAAAAAAAGGGACAAATGCGGAAAGAGTTTATCGACATTTTAAGATCCCTCCAAAATTTCTACGATGAATAGGCGCAAAATGAAAAAAAAAACTCGTTACGTCGTGAATGAACCATGTATATTAAACTAAATTATCAATCTATAATTCAATATCTATTCAATTAATTTAATGAAAAATAATTCTAATGAGATTTTTCCATTTACTAATTTGTACTAGTTTCTTAAACAATAAAAAAATTCCTTTTATTTTTCATAAATCAATTTTTAAATAATTTAACAAAAACATATCCATTTTCCTTTAGTATAATACTCTTATAACATTTTATAAATAAAATAAAATTTTATTGTAAAAGTATTGATAATTATTATCTTTTTTTATCGATTACATTATAAAAAAAGCAATATAATATATATTTTTGTATAATGAAATTTTAAGTAATTAGAAATTATAATTTTTTGAAAAATTTAAAATTTTCACAATTTAATTCTTTTGCATAAAACTTTTTCTAGTATAAAACTATTGTCATATTGGAAATAGTATATTACTTTAAATTTAAATCCAAGTTAAATTGGATTTTATATTTAAAATATATCTCCTTTTTATGATTTAAAATTAAAAATAGTTGAAAAACTATATTTTAAGAAATTTTTATAGCTTCATTTTTTTTTAAAGTGATCTCAACACTTTTTTCTTCTTAATACATAGTTTTTACATTTGTATACAAATTACTACATTTTTAAAAAAGTAAAGTTTCCTTTATAAAACATATAAACGAACAAATGATAAAAATATTTTATATTTCAGAATGAAAATTTATAAAAATACTTAAAATTTTTTAATTTTATAAAAAATAAAATTTTTTATGCAGATAACTTATATATATATATATATAAATTTTTCATAAAATATTATAATAAATATTGTTTATATTTTTTTTTATAGTTTTTATCAGCTTTATATGCTTCATATTTTCAAAAGTTTGAAGAAAAAAGAGAAAAATGTAAAGTAGTAAATCCATTAGGAACTAGTCTATAAATAGTATAAGTACTAAAAATATAATTTCATTTTTTTTTTTTTTTTTAATAATTTAAAATTTTAAATGATTTAGGTATTGTGACAATAATAGTATTTTATTTATTTGATGTTTTTAAACATAGTAATCAAATAATTAATGCTTAGTACTCTAAGAGAGTTTACAGAATTTATTCAAAAGAAAATTTTTTCTTTTAGTACTACAGAAAGTTTTTGAATAAAAAAATCTTATTATTAAAAAAGATAGCTTCATTTTTAATCAAAGACCAATTATAATTAAAAAATTAAATTTTTCTTGATATATTTTATTAGCTTATTAATGTTTTTCCAACCATATATTACATAATTTACATAAAGTATGTTATAATTTATATAACTGATGTTTAATTAAGATAAATACTGAAAATATTTAATTTAATTAAAAACTTTAAAATTACATATATATTATTATTATTATTATACGTGTTAAGAGTAGAGTATTACAATATAATTATTGGTAATTAAATTGTATGTCAATTACTATAGCGGAATTTTGATAGTAAAGTATTTCTTTTCTATACGTAATTATGAAGAAGTTGACTCTTTTATTCATCAAAAGACATCTTCAATAACTTAAGAGTAACTATTCAAAAGTTTACTACTTAAAATAATGTGACCTTATTATGCATTTAAAGAAAAGAAATTTTATGTTTGAATTTACAATTTAAAATACTATCACATTGTCTGAAACTATGCAATTTGTACTGACAAATAATTATTAATTAGAGAATAAATTAAATTAAAGAATAAAGATTGCATATAATATAATATTTCTATGACTAAAATTGGTTCTATGAGTAAAATTGGTTAAAAATATTTTCTATGACTAGTAAAAAATGTAATCATTAAGTTTAATGTTAGTTTTTACTAATGTCTATTTGTATTAAGTTGAATAAAAACAAACTTTTTTAACCAAGCTTCAAAATCTTGATAATAATCTCTTTTGTTTTCTTTTATTATTATTTGAATTTTTTATCTAGTTATAAATTATAAAAATAGATTTTTACTAAAATTATTAATAATTACATAAAAAATATATTAATCAAAATGTAATTAATTCAAATTTAATAATAAAATATAAAAATATTAAGTCATGAATACATACTATAAAAAAATAAATATTTAATTTGATCATGGTTTATGTTTACCTAGTTTTATGCAAAAATTTTATTCACTTTTTATAAATTATTAATTTTCATAAATCATAAAATTAATGTATCATAGAGAGTAATTGAAAATATAATTAAAATATAAATATAATTTTTATATATATACAAATTTTATATCGTTATTTTGTTATTCCATTTGAATTATTAAATAATTTTAGTTTAATTTTTGGATACTAAAAAAGAATAAGTGGATTTAATATTAATATATATAATGAAATAAGAGAAAAATAAAATATAATATTTAGGAGAAAATTTAATTTTTTAATATCTGTATTTCAATATATTTAGTAGAATGGAATAAATATTTGAAAAGAAATATTTTTCATTATTCGATTAAAATAATTTTTAATATTTTCATAGAATATAAGAATTTTAATATACTAGAATTATATATAACATTAGGTACTTCTTTATAATTAATAACAACAATATGTAAAGTACATGAAATGATATATGTATATTAATATATACTTTATATATTGATAAAATGATGAGATAATATTTGTTCTATTATATAATTTCTTATTTTTAATCACATAAAGTTATTATTTTAATTAATTAATTTCTAATTTTAGGTATCATTTTTCAAAAGGTTGATAAATATATATCAATGCAATATATTTGATATATACGTAAAATATCATTTTAATATGTTTATAATCATCGATAATTTCCACACCGTTGGTTTCTACAAAATTGGTATTTTATTTTTCATCGAGTGAAAGAATAAAGGTATGAAGATTAAGGAAAGTATGGACTTTATAGTATGTACTTCTGAACTTCCACCTTAATTTTAAATTAACCAAACTTTTCAACAAAAGAAAATTTAATCTTGTAGTAGAATAATTTTCATAGTTTACGCTACCGAAGCATTGCACCTACAAAGGCAGAAAAATACAGAGGCGAAATAAGCGAGGATATGAAAATCCCAAACTTTTGCAGCAAGTAAAAAATTACTTTTGTTGGTGAGGCTGAAAGAAGTAAGCAAACTTGTTGAAGGTGCAAACTGAACTTCACGCTGTAAAGTTAAATAATGGAATAAAAAAGAGAAATAGGTATAAAAAGAAAGAAAGTGCACGAAAAAATAAAACATATGTTATGTGTAAAGATAAAAAGTCTTATTTATCGACAAACTGAATGGAGATACGTTAACAAAGTTTGGAAACTTATGAGCCGTTATTTTTAAATTATTTACATCTTTGTGAAAATTAAATTAACGGAATACAAATGCTATATACAAACCCACAGAATAGAAATATACATCTATGCATATATATATTCAAACATCTAAATTAAACACAAATAAGAAATATGTATTATCTCTCCTTTACAACATTTGTATAAATACATATATAGTTAATGGCGATTTAACATTGAAAATATCCTAAAATAATTGAATTTTTAGATTTATAAATACATTACTTATGATTTTCTTAAAATGAATAATGTAGTTGCTCTAATAAAGTTTGTCATAAGTCTACTTTCAAAGACTAGCCAATTTACGTTATTACGGGTGTAAAATAACTCAAATATAAAAAACAATAAAACCATAGATGATTTTTTAAACCAAAAAAATACACGAAAAAGAAATGATAGGAGTGTAAAAAAGCATAAATGTAATTATGAATATATTAATTTTCTAAGGATTCTATTTATCAATTAGTTCAAAAAAGCTGAAATATGGTTTTACATTTATTAGTGATCATAACTTTTTTTTGATTCGCGGTTAAATGAAAAAGAAATATGAAGATCTTAAATTAATTCAATTATAAATGTAAACTAAATGTAGGTCGGTTTATAGTAATTTTACAACTATTATTTTAAGAACATAAGGGCGGTGAATAGAATGGATAAGTTTTTGGGAAGGGTATAGAAGAAACTTCGTTACATCTACAGACTAACTGTTAATTTTCGGTTCATAAAGGTACAAATCTCAGTAATCCCTTATTAGATAATGAAACAATTTGTATAACATGCGATAATTTGATATTTCACTTCATATTAAAAATGAGATACATATTAAATCATTAAAATAAGAGCAGGGGAAAATTTGTGTCTATTGTGTAGACTTGACTATATTTTTTCATTCGAGTTTAATTAAATTAGTCATCTTAAATTATATGTACACATTTGAAAATTATTTTGTATTGGTATATTTTTCGATAAAATTATTTTTTGAATAATAAATTATTTTAATCGATTTATTTAAGTGTCTACTTTAATATATTTAATTAAATTTGAGCAAATATGAAAAGCTTTTTCTCAAAAAATATAAAAAAAATAAAAAAATAATAATAAATGTAGGATTAATTAAATTCTTTCGAAGATTCATAAGTTCTGATCACTTTTTGAATATTAATTTAAAATTAATTGTCGTAGACAAACATGCATTATTTTCTTCTATGTGTACGTACTTTTACTTACATATATGGAGAGAAATAAATAATTTTCCATAAGCAAATGAAAAATCGGAATTTCTATGATTACAAGCATGTATACGTAACAGCGTACAAGTATGCGACGAACACTTTTTTGCGAACGAAGTGACGGATGGATGACTCAAGATATTACGTAAGGGTTGTGACTGAGCATGGAGTGATACGTAAACACAATGGCGGAGAGTGAGTTCACGCATCGAGGACAATGAACATTTTGAGTTTTGGAAGAATAAGTTAAGTGTGCTTGTATGAATACACGCGCACTCAAAATTCCCTTCGGAATCCTCTGATAAATAGGAACTGAGCTATTATTTGTAGAGCTTGCGGTGGACAACTCGAACTTAATTAAATTAAAGAAAAGAAAGCATTGGGATAAAGTGCGAGAGCAGAAGAAGAGAACAGACTTGGAGTTCCGTGACATACAATTGTTAGGCAAACCGTAGCCTTTGGCCTTAATTAACGATCTCTCGGGTTAGTTTTGCGCGCTTGAGAATTCGGTGCCTTGCCCGGTAGTCACTCTTTGACTTTGAATGATGTTAAAATATGAGGGCTCTATCTTTCGCATACGTATCATTCGTACGGTCGCACAGTCACTAGTTTTGAAAATACGTTGAGTTTGCTTTGACGCTTGGAATACACTTACTCAAACTACTCACTGCCTTTTAATTAATGAATAAACAATTTGTAGAAAATTAATAGAAATATATTATTATCCTTTTACAAACTAACTAATGAATAATATTAAATAATATTATATTAGAAAGAAATCTCATAACAATATTTACAAATTTTTTAATTTTGAAATAACATGTCTCTGTGTTTATAAAATAATTATGAGTTTTATAATGTAAATAAATCAATTCATTACATTAGAGCGCTTTTTAGTTTATTACAATAATTTTCTAAAAAAAATCTTTTAATCAATGTTTCTATTGCACGTATGTAGATAATATTTAAAATAAGCATAAGAAATACTAAATGACGATACAAATTAAAATTTAACATACCAATGCGATTTTATTTTTAATTTTTCGAGTTTTTTTATTTTTATCTCCACCCACTAAATTAATATTAAAGTTTAGCATATCTACATATTGGTTTGCTAAATTCCAAATAAGAGATTTGTGCAGCTCCTATTTTCCTAATTCTGAACTACTGGCTAACTCCGCATATACATACACATTAGCTTGCTTTGACTCTTGGATTTCTGTTTGACTTCTCTCTCTCTCTCTTTCTATTTATCTATCTATCTATCTGTCTGTCTGTCTGTCCTCTGTAAGCCCTACAGAATCCTTGTGTTGTCATTCAATTATATTTTCCCTAGGGTTTTAGTACTTGCAATTTTTTGCTGTATTCTCAATACACAGAGTTGTGTTAAATTATCAAAAACATAAAGTTGAGTTCCTGGTAGCAAAACATCAAAAAGTTTGAAAAAGCCTTAGACTTATATCGTAAAGAAGGTTAGAAAATAGGTAAAATGTGTTTAAAAGGTAAATCGTTAACTTTGCGAGCAGCTGCTGAGTGAAACTTTGTAATTCCGGTATAATTTTCGAAGTTTTCTCTAGTGGTTTAGTAATTAAATTCTATCGTTTTAAAATGGTTCGCATAATGCCCAGTAGGAGAAGAAGTAGATAGTCGTCAAGTAAGCATTTCATTTAGTAAGCCACATGGCACTTGTAGATGTATCTTTTATTACAAAAATTAATTTTAAAATGAACAATAAATAAACAACAAAATAACATCAAGTTAATAAAACAAATTTCCATTACTTTATTTAATTCAAATACTTAACAATAATTAATATGTATTTAACTACCATCCAATACCTTTTTGGGTCTCATTTTTTATAATTTTATAATGTATGTATATTGAAAAGAAATTCTACTTCTAGTTTTAATTCTAATAAATTTATAAAATTAGTACGTGATATTTTGTTATTATCAGCAAATTATATTATGAATTAGATAAATAGGAAAACTTGAAATAATGCTACAATTAGTATTATAAATTATGAAAAATTGCGAAGAATTATAAACTAAGTGTTTTTAGATTTTGAAATCTGTAAGTTCATTTAACTGAGCCTATTTAATTAAAAAAAAAAAACATGAATTAAATTTTTATATATTAACTTCAATATATTAAACAAATTTGGGAATTTTTAAAAACTATTAGCGGCAACTGTTTAGATGTATATTATATATTTTTAACATTATATAAAATTAATATAATAAATTTTTATAATTTTCGTTTCCATCCTTAATTTTTTGCACCTAAATCTGTATTGATTATATACAGGATTTGTTGTGTAATAATTATATTTTCTAATACCATTGATAAAACTAAAATCGTCAAGTACATTAAACTGGAAATAACTTCGTAAATTTCAGCATAATTTAATTAACATTTGTATTACTTGAAAACTAATAATCCGATCAAGTTAAAATTTTGTACAAATAAACATATCAATCACTTCAATTTCCTACAAATAGAGTTCTAAATATTAAAAATAAAAAACTTACAAATTGTTTAATTCATTTCAAAATTTTCCAATTTTTGGAAAATTTTAATTATCCAATTGATTTATGAAAAAATAAATTTTATTAAAAATTTTATTAGCTACAAATCATCCATTGATACTATAATGCTAAAATCACGACTTTTTTTTAAAACAAAAAAAATTAAAAAAATACATTTTTTTGTTAAAATTGTAGATAAAAAGCCCTGTGTATCATGAATGGTATTTTACAAAAAAAAGAATTTACTAATTTTTTTTTTTACAAATGCTGATATGCATCACTTACAACTTTTTTCATGACCTAGAAAGTACTATATTGCTTAAACTATAGTATAAATATGTTTAAACACTGCTTGTGTATTTGATGCATTAAAAGTTTAATTTCATTATAAAAATTTATCATAAAAAAAATTTTTAATGATATAGTAACCAGAATTTCATTTATTTTAATGCCTACTATACAGTAAAATTAGAAAAAGAATTTTACATATCAATATTATTTAGCAGATTAAGAACAGACATTTTTTGACCACAAAATGATATTTATGATAATATTACTGGATAATACAAAGTTCATATACAAGTATTATTTTAATCATGATTGGTATATTGTAATCGCATATCTTACTTTTTGTACTAAACCATAATATTTTAAATTTAATAAATTAATATAATATAAAAAGTATTAATAAACTCAGAATAAAATTTATGATTAATAAATATTATCTTTTATTTATTATTATACATTTAGATTAATTGTAGTTATTTGTAAATCATACTACTTAATATTCTATTATGTATTAACATATAGCAATATATTTTTCATACATTTACTCGAATTTAAAAATTAATATTTTCTATAATTTTGAAATTAACGTAACAAAATATATTTCTATTTATTTATTATTAATTACATTCGTATAAGTTTTAACAATTAGTGGATTTATTTCAGAGACATAATAATTTTTATGAAAATTTATAATATAATTCTTTAATTTTATCAAAATAAAGATTGGCTTACTCAATTTATAATTGAATAAAAGGTTATAGTATAAATAAATGAAAAAAACTAAGTAATCTATGTTTATATATATTTATATATGTTAAAAATTATGTGGCTAAAATTAATAGAAGTACATCAAGTTTATAAAAATATATATTGCATATAAATTATTAAAATTGTTTTACATTTTTTGAGCTATTTTGTAGAGTCATGTGTTATAGAAATATAAAGGATGCGACATTCATAAATCAAGCTAACATTTTAATTTCAGTTGTTGATTGATATGCGATCTCTATAATAGATAATGGAAAAAACCTTTACAAATGAATGGTAAAATTGTTTTATATGAATTAAGTATATTATATTAAATAATTTACAAATTAAAATATATCTTATAAAAAAATAATCAAATCAATTGGATAATATTTAAAATTATAATTTACGTGATAAAGTTTTCTATTTTAGATTTTTAAAGGTCATTATGAATTATAGATTTATATAAAACAGTAAAATAAGACATTGAATAAAATTAGAGGAATAATGGTAGTGATAGTGGTGGTGGTGGAATAGCAATAATGGAATCTCGGGGTGAAGACTACGTTAATAGAGAAAGAGAATGATATAAAAATGTACAATATGTTAAACGGATTAATGGAAGTAGAAAAAATCGAATGAATTCCCACAGGTTTTCACTGACTGCATAAACTGCGGATTCTACATGAAGTTGAGCCAAATAATTAATATGAAACTTGCACCTACTTGGAATATTGAATACTTATACGTATTCTATATTATATAATATATAATCTGAGACTACGCTTAAATTTTAGTTTTCGTGTACATTTTTTTTGCACATACACCAGTAAAAACAGGAGACTGGAGATGTTTGCATTCCCCTCCCCCCTCACTACTGCCCCAGTCCACGCGCACATGCAGGTAAGGGTACGTAGAAGGGAGAATTTAGCCGTTAGTTGGGCTCGATGCGTCCTTGGCATTTCCGCGCATCGGCACGTTTCATTTCTGGGCTTAATATCTCATTTTTGGATCTTGCATTCCCCGAATTTTCTCTTTATTTCTCTTATTTTTGCGTATACACATAGATGTTGAGTTTGAATGCATTTTCTTCTTGGTTTGAGATGGAATAAATAACGCACGAATACGACACTCGCATTAATGACGTGTCTGTTGCTACCACCAAATTTGTCATTTTTCAAGATTCTCCCCGTTCTCCCGTTTACTTTCGTATTCCCACACACTTTCTCTCTCTTCTCTTTCTTCTATCTATAACTCTTTATGTCTTTTCCTGGTACTAAAAAAAATTTATCACCCGTGATATAGCTGTATTATATGTGATCAATTTTGTATTCTCTTGCTGTGACATTAAAAGTTCTCAGTACAAGAAATAGTGCCAGGTCCAAGATTTGTCAACTAAATAAAAGAGTTTACACGTTAAATAAGTATTACGTACACACAAAGAATATCTTATTGTATTTTTTTTGATACGTAATTAATTGCATCACTATAAATGTATTGAGAGCATAGTATGCAATATATACAAATTAGCAGTGATTTACTTATGTAATTCATTATTTATGATGATTAAGATGGCCCAGCTTAATCAATCATTGATACTCATCTATTTTTATAAATATAATAATATATTTATTACAATTATATAGGTCGACTGGATCCCTACTTATATGAATTTAGTACTCTACTGAAAATTTTCGTAGCGAAAATAAAAAAAAAATTTACGAAATTTAATTTAAATTATACAATATGAAGGGTGGCTTGTTAAATAATTTCAAATTTTTTGAAATTGGAACTCAGGGAGGTATATTACTTTATGTTCTTAATCTTACCTGTTGGAAAAATCCTGTTTTCCCCCGCTTATTACTTAGATAAATTTCAGTCTAATGAGGGGCATTAATCCGTACAAGTTTTTGCGTGTACGGATTTAATTTTTCTTTATGCAAGCAGGTAGAAGAGCATGGTTTGTCTGCCATTTTTCAATTCTTGTCGATCTATCCTTGAGACAGCGTCTCAAGGTGCTCTTATAACTTTATAAAATTGTACGTTATTATTCTAAATAATTTACTAGATAAATAAATTTAGCTAAGTTTATTTAACAGAATTAAATTTACATAATTTCATTAAATATTTATTGCAGTTTCAACTGTATTCAAATATAAAAATTCAAAAGTTTCCTATACATTATTTTTAATTTTAGTATAAAATTTAAAAAAATAATTTCATGTATTTATTTACAAAATTTATGTCTTCTAACCTTAATTATTATTAATGTTCATTTTTAGCAAGACTATATTCAATTTTTTAGTATGTATTATGGTATACTTATATAAAAAATATTTTTAAACCGATTAAAAAAAAAATGCTATAAATTTAGAAATATAGTTCACTAAAAAGAGCATACGAATTGGGGTTAAAAAAACATCTAAATATGTGTTGATTAATAAATATAAAGAATCTACGATTTTCCATTGCTTTGCTTTTTCATTCATAAGTAATTTACAATATCCCAGTACTAATTTAATGAGACAAAGCAGTTGAATATTCTATACATATTCATGCTATACTTTTATCAAAATTCATGGCTCTATGAAGTGTGATTTTTAATTTTCTATCTCATCTATTTATCGAATCGAATTCATTCAACGACACTGAATACTAATAATTGCTATCATAAAATGTGTAATTACGATGTTAGTTTTCCAAAGACATGAAGCAAAATATGGCTGTTTTATTCGAGTATTAGGACCTAACTTTTTTCGCGTAACGATTACTTATATTTATTATTTATTATATATTCTATTTCTTTATTTATTATTTAATGTTATTAATTATCAGTTTAATCTTTATCGTAGCTACAGCGATCGAATTGCTTCAGTCTTCGTTAGGATCGGATATAAAGAAAATCAATAACGGTTATTTGCGTTTAAATACTTTCAATAAATACTTTCAATAAATCGGAAGAGATATTTTAATGTATGTTTACATGTTTACATTGAGATGTTTACATGTGGCTTCTTATATGATAATTTCCCTATCATGTGTCTGAAAGAACAATTATAACTGTAAATCTATAATTATAATTACAATTATTATAATTTTAATCGTAAATCTCAAACCTGAATCTGACTTTGTAACTCTGATAGAACCGTTTGAATGAACAAATCCTATTTATTATGACATTTGCTAAATTTGAATTGCTAGACTTTTCGGATCCCTCCAGTGGCCCGATCCCATTCTTTTAGATTAAATTAGCATTTTATTGAATTTTAGTCTACTTTTTCTAGTCTTCTTTGTCCAATACCTTGCTCAATATCACTTATACTAGACTCGTTGACAAATTCCTAATGGTCAAAGTACTTTTAAATTCAATTGCAGTGATATTTTACGGTACGTCTTGTAAAACTTTTACGATTCTTTTGCACAATCTGTTTCGGTTTAGTGATTAAACATATTCAATTTCATTACGTACATAATAACGCAAATGAAATAAATAACATAACAGAAACTAGATTAACAGTATTTCAGTAGTAAATTATTTTCAAAATCTGTTAATATAATTCAATGAGTGATGCCATTCACAAATTAGATAAAAAATTTTTTTCTCTAGAGATTTACTTTTTTGAGAACAACATTACTTCGTGTACTGAGTATATATATTATGCATACCATTGAATACTGAATTTTGTGTAGGAATAATACAATATAACATTTTGAAGGAATAAATGATTAACCGCTAATTAATAAAAATTTATATTGTTCAATAGAAAGTAATATATGTATAGAAGAAAATAATAAATTATTATACTATCGACGTTTTGATACGGAAACTGTTTGTCTTAATTAACATTTAATTAAAAAAATAATTAAATAAAAATATCTAATATTTTATTATTGAAAAGTCAAAGTTACAAATGTAATTCTATACTTTTTATTTTTTATACTGCAACTATTATTTATGATTTTTTTCTTTTTTTATTTACTAGAGAAGAAACAATTGTTTATAATTTATAAGCAAGAACACTCTACGAAAGATGCATAATATTATTATATTTTATTCTGAAAATAATGATAAATTGATTTCTTTTTTCAAAAGATTTTTTTTATATTTTTATTTTAAAACAGAAACTCTTACAATAGGTTTTTGGCTAATATATGAAGTTATATTACTTGTTTAATATCATCAATAAGTAGTATTATTAACGTTTAATCAACAATAAGTTTATATAGAAAAAAGAGATTTGTTTAAAATAGAACAGATTATACAACATTTTGAATATTTTTATAGTTTTCAACAGTTTTAAAACAATATTACATTAGTATTTTGATTATTTCTAAATATTTTTTGAAATTAAATAAATGAATAAATCATAAAAAAAATTAGTATTTTTTATACCTATAATTTCAAATAACCTACATGTACATGTATTTTTACGAACTGTTAATTTTATGCTACATTTTTTTTTAAATAACTTTTTTACTTTCCCTTATATCAAATGTAATTTAAAGAATTTCGAAAAATCTTCACATTAAAAAATAATTTTTATGTATCTGAATATGTACTTATGTCCACATGAAGTTTATATTATAAAGTTTTATCTATTTTTAAAAACCTTAAACCTAAAACATTCACTGGACCATAAAGAAGAACTGCATTTGCAGGAAATGAATCTTTTCTCCATATGATACACTGCTGTTTAAGTTTCTGTTTTTTTCACCAATTCGCCAAATATGAAAATTTTATATTTTTCTAGATTTAATCTGTATTATTTTATATTAATATATTATCTGTATTGTCAACTATTTTATATTGTATATTATTGAATTTACTAGAGATAAATTTTCTATTGTTTCTGATGTATCAAAAGGAATGATCTTCAGTTTAGATGCAATTTCTTTAAGAAAATTGACTACAATTTTCTACAAAATATATTTTTATGGTTTAAAAAAAAACTGTATGTTATAAGTATTAAAAATTGATTAGTATTTGTATTTTAATATTAAAAAAAAACTTTATTTAAAGTATTTTGATACTAAATAGTAAAAATAAATTATTAAAAAAATATTTATTTGTTGAAAAATTTAAAAATTAAAATATTTTATTATAATATACAAGCAACTTGATGTTATTATTTTGTAACGAGATGGCTCCGTTCGTCCTTCTCGGGTGAAGGGCAGAGTCGAGCTCTCGTCGAAACTCAATAGAAAAGTACTCTATCGCCGGGAAAAAGTGGCAGCTGGTCTGTCAGGGATTTGGAGCGTAGTTCACAGGAGTAGCAATAGCAAAATAAATATAAATAAATAAATAAATAAATAAATTAATTAATAAATAAATAAAAATAAATAAATCAAATGTTAATAAATGAATGTCTCATTTAAAATTCAGATTTTGTTTTGAAAATACGAGAACTAAATACTTAAGATTGAAGCTGAAAATTTTATTCGCTTTGCTTATTTATTGTTAAATGCATTGGTCATCTTTAACCGTCATCTAGGAAAATTTCTTTTCTGTCTACATGCTAGGTGATTGCCTGGTATGTTACCAACCACAACAATCACAATACGCGAGACGTTAAACTTGAATTGCTAATTGTTTGAAATTTTCAAGTAATTATATCGAAATAATTACTTTACAATATTTTAGCTCCGAATAATTTTAAACAAATTGATTTTTCAAACAATTTCCACGAAATTTAACAATCTTTATGTAACGCAATATAAAACGACGTATTTACAAAAATGCAATTTCGGCGGAATACACCAGTATCAAAAAAAACGTAACGCGTAGAGAAGAGAAATAGGACGAGGTGCTGTAAGGATGGCTGGAGAAAAGCCCTTAATGTGAAAGAGGTCTAACATGAACCAAGGTTTAGGACGGTGGATGCAAATTGTAAATGTTGCAGCGGACGTAACTTCACTACCGCATTTGCCGCAGAATACTTCTGGCTAGATAAGAGATGGCTACAATAAGCAGTCAAACTTTTAAGAATTTGAAAAAGCACGAAATCGTGACAATTTCGGATGTTGTGTTGCCACGGAATCATGAACAATAGGTGAAGCGGAAGGGATAGTGCGGTCGGGACCGAGGCCAGAGGAATTCTACTTCTAAGTCGGGCGCTTCGAGGTGCGACATCACCTCAGTTTCTCGGAGTTCAAGATGCGCGCATGCTAATGCGTATTCGACCGCAAAGTGGTGATTCGAGCGGAATAATTTAGGGTCTTACTACGGACTTACCCGACCGGCCGTCGTCCTCTTCCCCGGGGTCCTCATGTAGCTCGTCGTGTACCAGTATATAAGCCAACATGGTGGATTGAACACGGGAGAAGGTTCGAAGAGAGTAACGAACCATCTCGAAGTTTCTAGCAACGAGCACACCTCGTTGCAATTTTAAACTTTACAACTCATTTTTTTAAAGTTTATATTACATGTAGTTTTTGATATTGAAATTTTTTTTTGAAATTTCAAGATCTGAATTTGGTTATAAATGAATTTAATTGATAATTAAATATTTTTGTTAACATTCATTGTTCAGATAAGCTTTAAAATATAAAATAAAATTTTTTTCGAAATTATTTAAATATCTATTCTAAATATTTATTTCTAAAATTATTTAAATATTTTATTAAAATTAAATTTCATTTATAGTTGAATATTAGTAAAATATTATCTGAATCCGTTTTATAGATATATATTTCATAATGAAATAATTTATTAATTTAAATTAATTATAATAAAATTCAAAATCAAAATTCCCTGTCAAAAAATTGAAAATCTCCATTCTCCAGTAAAACCTATCGCATCTAATTATCAAAATAACAAAAAAATGGATACACAGAAAAAGATTTTTTCTACATTTTAAGACCCCTCCGAAACCGTTATAACCAGTATTCGCCAAATAAAAAAAATTCAATACATCGGGGACAGTCCATGTATGTTACATTGTAATAGAATTTCAACATAAAAAAAAATAATATTAACAGTAAATGCCTTAAATAAATAATGTTTATTCACGGCATATTATTTTTTTTTTAAAAAAATTTAAGTGATATAAATAAAAATTTATTTAAAAAATATTTTGTTTGTAATTAACGTAACTGGAAATGTGTCAAAAATTAAATTTGGAAAAAGATTTTATAATAAATAGTTATAATATGTTATAAAATTTTTTAGAAAATTGCTTTTAATTATGATGATATAGTAAAGTAAATTACATGCTGTAATCGGATGTTTCGACAATTGCACGTAGTAGATTATAAGTGAATCCTGTAATTATCTATTGGTAATTCAAAGTTTGTTACTGACACATGCGTGCAAAATATAATTTAATCAAATTAATGATGTTATAATTTTGTCGATAAAGGGTCTTTTAAATGACATTGGTTACCCTGTTGAAATGTGCGTAAATTATTTAAAAACTGTAACGTCACGTCTATTTTCGTGACGTCGAATGTTTCAATCGGGTAGGGGAAAGAAACAAAGAATATATCAACGAAGGTATTAAATTTATTTTTAAAAACAATAAATTTAGTAAGAAACAATTATTTCATTTCTTGGGATTTTTCCTGATGCAGTGCTTGTTGCAGCCTGACACTTGCTACCCTTAAGGGATACCTTTAAACAAAATAAAAAAAATTGTATTGATTATTTTTCATTCAATAAAAATTATGCAAAAATCGTTTATCTTTTCGAGTGATAATCAAGTTTTAATAATACAGCTGTGACAAACAATTCTTCGTGTTATAACGGAAAAAATATTTGTTTACCACGTCAAGGTTTCTTCTTGTTACGACCTGAGAGATAGATGACCCTACGCGAATAGTTCTTCGTGTTATGACAGGAGTGACTAAATTCACCGGTAACTATATTTCAATGCACAGTGAATACAATTAGAGTTACGTGTAATCACGTCCACTTTGATATTTTTATTGTACAAAAATGACATAATATTTTGCCCAGATATGCTTCCAAAATTGGAATCCCTCGTATAATTACCAAAGTCCAATACAGTTCGCAGTTCGAGCAAAACTATCACCTCGGCGACATATTACTCCTTATATATCCGAATTACTCACGCATTTGATTTATTCTAAACCATAATAGGAGACGCTGACACTTATCTTTTCTCTTGGTGATAAAATAAACACCAGTTGTTCGGGCATACTCTTGGCTTTGTTCAGATTTCGATCATTACTAGTTTACTACGCCGACGTAAACTAACCTCAAAAGTGCAGGGTTGTTTCAATATTAAATACTTATGTTATATTCATCTCAGAGTTCATTGAATCTTTAAAAACTTCTTTTCAATATATATATATATATATTCATATTATTTTATGTTTTTATTAATATTATATGAATACAAAAAAATAGTTTTATTTTTTTTTTAATTATATAATTAAATAATGTTATTAAAATGCCTTGTTTATAACATAATATAAGAAGTCACGTAGTTAATTTTCATTCTATTTTTTTTATCAATAGACTACCTAACAAGTACACGAAAACTAATAGTGTCTTTTAACATTAAATATATAAATAATGTGATTGCTTCATATTTTTCTTAATTTTATTTACTACCCTTTTGGTTGAGTTTTGTTTTATAATTTATAAAATGAATTTCATCGACAAAATTCAATTTAATTTAAAAATTTCATTCCTTTCACCTAGTTTATTTAATTAATTAAATATATTAAGTTCATTAGGGTCACACTACAATGGTAAAAGAAAGACAACTGATATGCTTGAGATCAATGGAAAATCATTAGCAACCAATCAAGAAAAGTAAGTCCCTTCGGCTCGTACCACTTGCAAAACCCTCGTTGAGTTCAAGAGAGGAATATTTAATGCATCCTTTTTTCTCTCGATACTCATTTTAATTATACAAGTGGGGCTGACCGGACCAATATATTACTACTTGATCGGGCATCTTAATATACTTGCTACACAAAATTCACATATTTATGCACCTTGACTGTGCACTTTTATTTATTCTCCATATTATCGTTAATTTTCCTTTCTATTCATAAGTGCAAATTATATTCCCCTTATATAATTAGCAATTCCCTTTATAAAATTTAACAAGATGCCAAGAATTTTATGTTAAACAATATTAATATATAGGGAATTTAAGCATCGAGGCTGTTTTATAATTATATTATATAATAATTATGTTTAGATGATTTAATATAATATCACCTATAATATATTATACCAGCCGTAAATATATTATTGAATTTTTATTTGTTTATTATTAGAGCCAAATAAAATTATTAAAAATTTTCATACACTCTCACTTTCGTTACACAATATATAAAAATATAAATAAAAATGAAGCTTCTACATAATTAAAAAACTTTACAATGTCAAAAAATAATAATTCAAGGGATAAATTTTTATATAATTAGTAAGTACCTTCTCGAAGTAAAAACAAACTTTTAGAAATTTTAAAAAGCATGTATTTTATATCTTTAAAATAAAAATTTTTGTTATGCATAACTTCTTCTGGCCTTACAACAAAAACGGAACAGCTAAATCGTAATCAGAAAAAACTTTTCCTGGGTAGAGCCGTAAAATACAAATATATATTAATCTGTGATGCATATGTGAAATCAGCAAGTAACTCAAAGAACCAATGTTACCTTGTTTTTACATTTAAAAAAATTTTCTTCTCTTATACTGTAATATAGTCAATAGAATTTTCTTACAGTACGTACAAATAATGTATAAAATTATTAACAACACTGTAACTATATTTTAATTATTCCCGTAGCTAAGAAAAATTAACTATTTATAGTCGCACATTGAGCTTTATCCATTATAGTTCTGAGTATCTGAATAATAATTACAGAAAACATTTAATATTAAAAGAATAAAAAAAAAATAAGCTGATTATGTAAATAATGTAAACTAATACTAGAACTAGTTATGAAAAAAGAAAGTAACTTCTATTTTATTCTAGTGAAATTTAATAGTAATAGAGATAACTTTTTTTATTTATAAATTATTTGGTTATATTTCAAAATAAAAATCTATAACTTAAAAATAAAAGTTTAAATTAGTTGATTACAGGTACTTTACTTTCTTAAATAGTTGGAAAACTTGTAGTAAAACCCATAAGTGAGGAAAGTTCAGATCTTATCTGCATGAAAATATAATAAGTTGTAACATTGTTATATTTCTATATTTTTCAGTATATAAGTGGGTTTTTTATAATACGTATATATAAATCACCGAGCAGACGTATTTCTAAATCTCTCTTACTTGAGCGTATTACTTATTTATTGCATTGTTGGGTATATATATTTCGTTTTTTTATTTTCTCTTTGCATTTCTATTTCACATATATGGCTTAGATTTAAATTAAGTAGAGATTGTTGAATTCTAGTTAATAAAAAAAAGGTAAAGAATGAAAGACAGTTCATATAGTTAGTTAAAGTAGAGTATGCATGAAATTTTACTCATCATTCCCTGAATATCAACAAAAAATATTATATGAGATTTGTATTGATACAGAAATATTCATATTTTATTACATTTAAATAGTATTTAATAAATAAATATCTAAAATATTTCTTAATATATATATAAGAAGTGTTAAATTTTGTATATAATAATAAACAAATTTGTTTCTCTGTAAAATAAAAGTTAATTTATTATTATTTACAAAAAATTTTACAATAATTACAAAATTACCTGTAAAATAAAGAAACGACAATTTAAATTTATTATTATCGTTTTCTTTATTTATTAATCAATACTCTTAATACAATCTATCTATTAATTATTCTTTTATATAATCATTATCTCTTAATAAAATATATTTATCTATCAACTATTATTTTATTTATAAATTATCTCTCTTCAATTATTCCGTTTATTACTCTATCTAGTGAGAGTTAATTAAAGGAGGCATGCGCAGTATGTAAAGCGCGGTATATTCAAATAAAGAAAGTCTACTTTCTTTACATATATATTGCACATACTGAATACAAATTGTTAATATCTCAAAAATTTTATTTAAATAAAAATATAATATTTTTTTTTCAAGGATAGTATTATTTCTGCTATTAAATTATATTTTTCTTAATCAAATATAAACAATTTTACTATTTTTAAATTTAATATCAATATCTATTATTTATCGCTTTACTTTACTTAGTGTTATTAATAGAAATGTGCGTACTAATTAAATATGAAAAAATATTATTTAAAATAATTAATTGTTACTTATATTAAATAAGACAAAGAGTTATTTTGCTTAAATAATAAGACAAATAACAGCACAAAAATAGCTTTGTTAATATCTTATATCTACGTTGCTTTTTTATAATAATTGATACAATATTCATGAAAAATGGCTACTGTGGAATCAGGATAAAAAAAGAAAGTTGTATAAACAATATAGTTCTAAAATTAGTCTACTAAGATGACTTTTTTTTTTATCAAATTTTTGTAAAGGATTCTGATATTTTGTGCATGATTTCATCTAATGGGTATATTTTTATTTATTTTATACAGTATTTCACAAATAATTATTTTAAAGTTATGTTTTTGAAATCAAATAAAAAAATAAATTAGTACTAATATTGAACTTTTTTAATTGTCTTTTTAAAAAATTGCTTATTCACAATTAGTATTATAAAAAATTAAAATTATTAAATGTATATTTTGTCAGAAATTCAATTCAATAAGAGATTATTACACCTTTATCCAATACCAGTGTATAAGATTAAACATTTTTTAAAAAAACGTAATATCAGAAGTAAAATCCATAGTAATAAAAGTATATTAGGAAGCAAAATTTTAAAAAATATCTGAAACAAATGTCGAAAGATTTTTAAAATTAATATTACGTCACACACATATATATGTATATATATATATATGTGACGTAATATTTTATTCATATACACACACATATATATATGTGTATATGAATAAAATAATTGGTTGAATATTGAAATTATATATATTTATTTTGTTTCTTATTATTGTATTTCCATTTTTATTAAATTGATACCGTTTTCAAAAAAATTATAAATAATAATATAAAATTTAGGATGTACTGATTTCTTACAAGAAATATTACCTTAAATCTTATTACTTATTGACAAATTATTGTATGTTAAATCTCTTGAGTATTTTAAATGTAATCCGTAATTTAATACGTAATAAACTATCATTCGGTATTTGAATGAATATTATAAACTTCAATTAATAAAACTTACAGCCTATAATGTATAAATTATTTAATAAATCCGAACATTTATAATACAAGATTGATAGTTATTATTCGAGATAAATAAAAATTCCTAGATAAATAATAATTATATCATTATATTTTATAATTTAAAAACATATATTTTCATTGTTTAAGCTTTGTACTTAAATTTTTAGAAACATTATGATTATATCAATTTTCATTGTCTTTGAAATGTTATTGAAAACCTTATAATAGAAACTTATCATTTCTTTATTTGTGATCAATATATAATGTATATGCAATTTTTCGTCAATAGTATTGTAATTATTATTAATATAAGTTTTTTAAGTTTATGTAAATAATTATATCAACGTCTTATTGTGTAAACAAATCGTAATTTTTTTATTATCTTTGAGTATATTTATCAGATATACATTAGTTTTATAGAATTATATTAAGAATTTAATGAAAATATAAATTACTTTTAGCATATAAATTAAAAAGAGAATATATAAATGTGTAAAAGAAAAACATTTGAGACATATAAAGGATAGATCAAGGCGATAAAAACGAAGGTCTCGTCGCATTGCAGCTACCAGACCTGGACAATGTTATAATGGTTAAAGTGACAACCCTCTAGAGCTGTATTACGTTTTTTTCATCTCTTTCTCTCACAGATTCATTTTTTATCTTTGATTTCTCTTCTATTTTTAGTTCATCAACGATCCTACATCGAGATCACAGTTACTGCACTCGATCATGTCAATGGTTGTCTGGACCTGATTATCCGAGAGATCCTACTATCCGCTACTTCGCTTTAAGGATTTTGACCCATAATTTTATAATATAGATTTAAACATCCCTTTAATTCTTACCCGGGTTTGAAGATTCAACGAACCCATAACCTTTGTATCGACGCTTTCACGGAATGTAAAGATTCTATAATGGAATATTTTTGTGCAACGTCACATAATAGGAATCTATGTAATTACATATCTATCTTATTATTCTGAAATGGATTTTCAAATAAAATCTTTGACAAATTATAAACTACAAAATCTTATGATAATTATTATTTAGATATATTAATAAGAATCATCACTGTATTATTTTATGTTGCATGTCTATGGAGTATATTATATATTAAATTTATTAAATTATTAATTAGAAAATTCTAATACAATGTTGTAACATACTATAATATTCTTTATAAATATTCTTTATAATTTATAATTTCATATTTTATTTATCTAAAAAGTTCTCAATAAATTTTAATTTTCTTTCAAATTATGATATATATATATTTATTTGTTACATAATATTTGAAAATAATTATTCGTTTCAATTATCTGTAAATTATAATTAAAAGTTTTGAAATTGACACTATTTTATTTTAATATACACATTTTGTACAAAATGAATGAAATAATAATTATTTAAGTAGCATTTGGAAATAATTTATATTTTTTATTTTAATTAATAATATTATACTAAATATATAAAAGTATTTTAAAATAAATTCTTTTTATATAAATAACATTTTATACTTACGTTGAAAAAAGCATATTATTACATTATTTACTTCGAATAAGTAATACTTTATAGAATTAATTGAAAGACGTGTAAACAACGTTGATTTTAGTAGTTCACAATTCTTGTTTCAAACTATTGTTTTAAAATTTATTTTATCAATATTCCTTTTAAAATACATTAATAATTCCGTATATACAAGAACGCTAAAGTATAATACACTTATTGTAACTAAATTACCTAATTTTATCTTAATATGCAATATGTATTTAAAAACTCAGCAGATGATTTAATAACACAATTTTAGAATTCTTTCTTCATAGATATTAAAGTCTATAAAAAAAATTTGATCAAAAATATTTCATCAAAATGTTTTTTAATGGACTTACAAATATTATTAATTAAAAAAAAAATTTATAAAAAATAAGATTATTATATATTTATTAAATTCATTTACAAATTATAAGTTCATAATTAAGTTTTAATTAATATTTACAGATACGATATTTTATTTAAAATAAAATATAATGAAATTAAAAATAATAATAATAATATATATGAAGACTGTTCAACTATTAATTTTTAAAAGTTTTTTAAATATTTCTAATTAAAACTAAAATTATTTAACGTACGTATAACTTTTTTCATTTTTTAAAAAGATTATTGTTAAAATAACTTAATTCAAATTGACTTTGTTTCTGACAATAATTTGAAGTTTAATTTTAATACTTTTGTTATGAACGGTTATGATGAGTTAATTTTTCTTTTTTAAATTTTCGTGGTTCTTGATCCATAATTATTTCACAATAACGACGGTGGTTTTATTTCTACTTTCATTGCCGTATCTTCCTGATTTCCAAATTCTCTTTCTCCGCGTAAAGAGCCCATTTCTGATCTTTGACTTCTTTTACCATCACCAGTCTTTGTTAACACCAATCTTCTGCTTCGTTTCTGTTGGCTTACTAATCTTCTCAACACAAGTAATGGTTCAGATTTTCATCTTCCGTCTTCTTGGTGGTTTCTTGGAGCATCTAGACAACTTTTTCGATGGTCGTATTTTATTGTAATATTTAGCACATCCGTTAAAATTTTAGCTGTCCACGAAAGACTTCTTCTTGGATTTTACCCCATTTTCTTTGGAGATTAATGTCGTTCATATATCTTGCTGTCCTTCACTGATAAAATTTGAAATATTAAATCGCAACCGAGATAATCAGGGTGAATGACTATTCACTAAAATTTCAATATATATTTTTCAAAAATATGAAAGTCCAAAAATTAGTAACATTATTATTTTAAATATTATTTTATATGATGTTTATTATTAACTATTCATTAATATCAATTACTATTTAATTAAAAAGTTTTGTTATACAATTCTTTGCTATATTTTTATGTAAATTTAAATGTTATTAAATACATTATGTAAGTAAAAATAGATGTAATATTTTCTATAATATTATATTGTGGCGAATCTTGAATTAATATTATTAATTGAATATTAATATTATTGAAAAATAGTTTAAAATCTTTTTAGGTATTCTTTGATCTCACAGTGAAATAAAAATTACTTTAATATTTTTTAGAAATTACTTAATACAGATGTCATGAATTTTTTTTAAAATTTGTACTATTATACTAATTTTACTAATAAATATAAATTATTATGAAACACATTTCTAAAAAAATTTCTACATTTTTATATTTTGATAATATACTATCTACATCTTCAAAATCTGGCAATTGCCTAAAAATTATTTTATATTACACTAAAATATTTTATTAATTATTTGTAACGGAATAATTTAAATTGAATATTGAAATTAAAAGTTTCAAGTTATAACAACTGATGTATAATATAAAATTATTTTTCAGACTTTTTTTAAAAGCTCCTAGTAACATTGACACATGCAACTGTAATAAGATAGACAATATAAAAAACAAATAAACTCAAGAAATAGCATTTAAAGAAAAAACTTTCTATGGAATAAAAAGACGCTTATTGCGAATGCATTGGACTAATAAATTCTGAAAAATAATTTATATTCAATTTGTAATTCTGTGATGACATTAATTCATCTAAGTCATTCCGTAATTTCTTATTTTCTCTGATTCAAATATTTAATATTTTCTATGTAATTTTTACTTTATAAGATACTTTTGTTCTTATTTATTTCGCTGAAATAATTTTATATGAAAATCTAGTTTATTTTAAATTAACTATTTTCAATATTCAATTGATATTTTGTTATTATCATTCTGTAAAAACTTTGTTTAAATATTAAAAAGTATAATTATGTGTGATCAAAATTTTGTATATATTTTATTAAATTACATGATACAAAATATATAATTTATTATATTAAATGATGATAGACATTATTTCATTTTAAATAATGGATATTAAAATGGTTACTTGTTTTGAAATAAAACTCATTTGTTGCAAATTTTGAGATATTTAATTAATTAATACGAATATATTTAGAATTTATTAATATTTAAACTTTTTAATATATTGGATTACATAAATTTCATTATAAAAGACTGCGACAATTTTTGAAAATTAAAAAAGCTATTATATATATACATATATTTTTAATTTACTTGCATTTTTGAGATGGACGTATCATATTTTTTTATACGCGTTGCATATAGGAAAATTGTGATTTTCTGTTTTCACTTTTTTTCACATTTCTTCTGTAGTTGGAATCTTGATACGTATAAAATAATGCATTGGAGAAAATTGAAAGCAGTGACGAATGTAAACGATGGCTTTTGCGCTAGTCGTAAACTTTAAGTTTAGGAACACCGAGGATTCCATGAGTAATGTTACACGTCCATCGTGTAATTCGGATGTTACGGACTCGAATAAATTACCTGTGAGAAATCATTCCTTTTTGAACATTCATTTTTCTTCTCAATTTCTCTTCCTTCTTATTTTCTTTTCTTACTCCAACCTCTATGCCTTATTCTTCTGTAATTTTTCTAGTTCTTTCCTTCTTTTTTTTGCCTTATTTAATATTTTTATATACTTTAAAATTATTCGAGTAATTAACTTTATATCTTATTAATAATAATTCATAAGCCTTATTTATAGTACCATTAAAATTATAGATTCGTTTTTTAATTGAACGCGTAGTTGATAAATATATCAATAATACAATTGTTATAATGCTTGAATTTCTTAAAGTATACAGCATCTTTGTATAGGTGTGGAAGGTTTGTGTAAAAAATTTTTTACACTAATTATAATTTTTTAAAACAACAACGTTTCAACAACTCTGGTTATCCTTCTCAAAGCTATATTTATTAATAAAATAAAATTATTTACAAATTTTCAAAATTATTTCATACTTGTTATGGTATTTACTTTTTTTTACCAAGCTTGAAATCAATAAATTATAGTTAAAAAATTAAATTGTAGTTAAAAAATTAAATTATAATTCATAAATTTTATAAGAAATTTTATAAGATTTTCATATTGCTAATGTTGTATACTACTAATAAATTATAATTTTAAATTTAATATAATAGTCTCTTGGTGCATTTACTCAAAATTTTCAGAAAACAGTCAGAGTGTATACATGGTTCATCCACGAAGTATCGAGTTTTTTTTTCATTTTGTGCCTATTCATCGTAGAAATTCGGGAGAGGTCTTAAAATGTCGACAAACACTTTCCGCATTTGTCCCTTTTTTTTCGATAATTAGGCGCGGCAGGATTTAACTTCGCGCGAAGGGTATTTTTCAGTTTTTTAACACGGTGCGCTGAAGCAAATTGGCGGAAAACCACCACGTGAGAATGTTTTGTTCAAAGATTAAAAAAAAAAATTCTTACCTTTCTTTTTTGAAAGATGATTTATTGGTGGATTTTAAACAGGGTAAAATAAAAATTTTAAATTCTTCAAAATAATTTCCTTCTGTATCAACACATTTTTAAAGGCGTGTTTTTCAAATTTCAAATGCATTTCAAACTCTTCAGCTTTGATGTTTTTCAAAAATTTCGATATTTATAAATTTTTTTGTACTATATTGTACACTGCAGATCGCGTTAAATTAATCGCGTTAATTGCTTAATCTGTTAATCGACAGTCCAAATTTTAAATTTTTAACACGCGCCGGGTATTCCTAACCATTCGAAAACTTTTTGGGCACTCAGATCGAGGTTCGTCGATAATTCTTTCTCGGCCCTCTTTGAAAGGTCTGTGTCATTTTATACATTGCGATTTTGATATGCAATTATATCTATATGCTTCTTGCAACATTTTATACGTTTTCACAGTTATTTTTTAATTGCAAACAAAACTTTATCACGTAACGCTGCTCCACAAGTCGCTCCATCACGCCGTGTTAAAAAACTGAAAAACACTCTTCGCGTGAAGTTAAATCTTGCCGCGTCTAATTATCGAAAAACAAAAACAAAAAAAAAGGACAAATGCGGAAAGAGTTTGTCGACATTTTAAGATGTCTCCCGAATTTCTACGACGAATAGGCGAAAAATTGAAAAAAAAACTCGATGCTTCATGGATGCACCATGTATGTAATTTAAAAATTATTATATATATGAAAAATGCAATTAGCTCATAAAGTATAGCCTTTTCATTAAGTTTTTTTGCAATTTTTTATATCAGATTCGATAATGTGTTCGAAAATTATATAAAATATTTTATCAATTATACCCTTGAAGCATTTAATAGTGTTCTTATAATATTATTAGAAATTTTTAGTCATCAGTAATTCGTACAAATAATAAATAAAATGTGAATTGGGAGAGAGGGAAAAAATTTAATTATGGAAATTTGTGAGACAAAGCGTCAGTTGATCATATTGTTTTGACATTGTAACACTTTTTTAGTACAAAATGTGGAAAATAAATGCAGTTTACCGAAACCCTCGCCTTTAAACCTACAAAATCATTCTTTAAATATTTAAATAATTTATAAAGAATAACCAATTAAGTAATTAATATACATTACACATCATGTATTATAGTTAAAACAAAGTTTTTATTAATTTATTAACTTTTTAAGCACTCTTCAATTTATTCATACCATAAATTATTTTAAGTTTTAATTTATTATAATTTTACGAAATGATATTTCAAGTACTACAAAGTCAAGTAATGAGAAAGTGACAATGAATATAGCTGAATATATACATGTATATATTGTAAATTTAAAATTCTGAAGAATTTTTTATAAATAAAGGACAGTAAGTTAAAAACAAAATGAAATAGAAAATTGATACATAATATGAGTAAATGAATATAAAGAAAATTTTTAAATTGAAAGAAGAAAATTGAAGATAATGTGGGAGAATGATGAGCAATTGCATAAAGTCGATTTCAGCGAGCTTACAAGAGTTGGAATTGCAGCTGCTCCGATTGGTTCATTTAGTACAGTAGATTCTCCGTGCTCCATTTTCTTTTCTTAGTACGTGTAAACTATGACAGTATGTACTACGGGATATTCTTCTCAGCATAGAAGTGACTCAAAGACGTTTTATGAGACATATTTTTTACTCTGCCCCCTCTCACTCTTTCTCTTTTTTGCGTTCTCCATCGTTCTTTTGAAAAAAATATATTTCTCTTTTATATTTTCATTTATATACTTATTCCATTTTTTTTTCATCCATATCCCTTTTTATTGTAGTTCTTTTAAAGCTCAGTTTCTTTAGTTTATTTCTTATTTATTTGTCTTTATTTTTACACTTATATTAAATTCTAATCATCTAAAAAAATTTTGTTTTAGTTTTCGTTACTATAATTCAATTTTATATCAAATCATTAAAATATCTCAAATTGTGAATAAAGTGAACTGATTTTTTATACCAATACTGATAAATTATGTAATCGACTATTTTTTTCGGTTTTATGTGTCTTTGAATTGTAATACATAAATTTTAATACACTAAGTATCTGAAAAATATAAAGAAACTAATATATGATTAGATTTCATTTTATATATTCATCTCACATTTTTCAGTACAAAATTAGTTTTAAATATTTTTACACTTTTATGTATTAAAAAAAATAAATGTTTTGAATATTTATTAAATATAATTATTTTTTATGACTTTACAAAATTATATTAAATTAAATACATACATAGTTTATCTAAAAAGTGGAGGAGTGTTAGTTGTTTTTGAAGTTGCTATTTGTTGTATTGATTTCTGAAAGGTGGGAAAATGTACGGTGGATTTTTTCTATTTATTCTTTTTTTTCTATTATATTATTATGAGCGTCAGGATTTTACTTCGCGCAAAGGATGGTTTTAAATCTTATAACACGGTGCGAGGAAGCGAGTAGAGAAACAGCGCTATGCAAGAAAGTTGTGCTTGAGTATTATAAAAAAAAGAAAGCAATAACCTTTTTTGTGAAAGATGATTTATTGGTGGAGTTGCACATATTATGAAATGAAAATTTTAAATTTTCAAAATAAGTTCCTCTCGAATTAATAGACTTTCAAAGACGGGTTTTCCAAACCTGAAAAATTATCTTGAAACCCCTCAAATTTATTATCTATTAAGATTTTTTATACATGTACGTGGATGTTTTACACTGTGCTTTCCAGTGTTTTTCCAGTGCTATCCTTTAATCTCTTTTATTATTTGAAGGAATAAGCAAAGGTCACACCGAGAGAACTTGGGATTGTAAGAGGACTGAAGTACCAAGGGGACTTAAAGCATGGCAGGTATTTTAAGACGATGAATGTCGTGTGACTTGGAGCATTATCAAGGTGAAGTTTTCGTTTATTTTTAATATCCGGCCTAACACGCGCAACATGGCATTTTAGTTTTTTTAAAACTTTTAAATACAAGTTTGAATCAACACTTTCACCTTCTCAAACAAATTCAAAATGCTCAATTCCAGACACATCAAAAAACACAATTAACATGATTTTGATGTGTCATTTGCATATCCGCGCTTTTCTTGGCTGAGGAGATAATTGTGAGTGCCATTCACAAATGTGCCTCTTCGTTTCAAAATCTAAAAAATCTAAAACATTCGAATTTTCTAATAATTATAAAAATTTATTACATTAGGAAAGTCGAGTTTCCTTTTGAATCTCCAATAAAACTTTGGGCACAAGTTTAGCACACACCCTTTTTATTTGTATGTATTTTTCATTTATAAGTATTTGGTTGCTATTGTATGTACTGTGTATCGTATTAAATTCAGTGTTTCGGCGATTGATTTAATTCTTAAACGTCGGTCTGAATTCGCGCGCGCATTCAACGTTAGAATCAATTTGAGCTGTTATCTGACATCCAGAATGCATTCCCCATTCCTTTTTCCTGCCCTCCCTGAAACTTTTATGCCATTTTTCTAACCGCGATTTACACATATTATTACAAGTGTCTTTTATCAATTGAAATTTCTCTACGGTATTTTTTCTAAGTCACACACAAAACACAAATAGCATACTTAATACTCCAGGAGTCGCTCGATCGCCCCGTGTTACAAGACTAAAAAAAATCCTGGACTCAAAGTAAAATGCTGCCGCTTGAAATAATCGGAAAAAAAGAGTAAAATAGAAGAAATTCCCACACATTTTTTCCAATCTTTCCGAAATTCCATACGAGAAATAGCGGTTTCAAAAACAACTAACACTTCCTACTTTTCAGATGAACCATGTACACAGATTATGTGGAAAGTATCGAGCTTTATTTGTATTTTTTTTTATAACCGCTATTTATCGTAGTAATTTTGAGTAGCTTAAAAAGTATGCGGAGGGTTTGTTTTTTTGTTCTTTTATGTTTTCGATCATTATGAACGGCAAGATTTGGTTTATCGTAAAGCAGGTTTTTCAATTTTGTAAAACAGCGCGATAACTGCTGGATGGAATAGTACTATACGGTAAAATTTGGTTCCCGGCTTGGTGAAAATATTGTAAAGATTTTTAAATGTAATTGTATGCAAATGTTCTTAAATTTAAGGTGTCAATATTTAAACAATGGTTAGAACTCAAAATTTTTTGCACATTTTGGGCGTTATAATCAATTTGGGTTATTTTTGGGCGCTGAGAACGGGGCTCATCGGTAACCTATATGAAAGCCTTATATCTTTATGTTAATTACAATTTATATAGAATTTTATAAAGACTTTCTTAACATTTAAAAATCTCTATAGCTTTTTATCAAACTACAAACAAATTTTTACCGTAAATGATTTTTTACCAAACACCTCATCACGCCATGTTACAAAATTAAAAAATATGTTTCATGTGAAGAACAATGCTACCTCTCCTAGTAATGGTAGAAAAAGAAAGAAAAAATCGTCCGCGAATTTTTCGATCTCCCTGAAATTGCTACGATAAATAGTCGCTTCAAAAAAAATACTCGATAGCTTTAGACATATCATATAATATAAAAAAGAAATTAAATAAAATATAAATCTACTGGCGTGTTTAAAAAATGTTGTTTTTCAATGCTTTATAAATCAATATGGATAAAATGCATTATGATCAATTCTAAGTTGCCCAAAAGCTTTTTCTAATTATTCAATATAAAAGAGAATAGTAAGCTGAATAATTCAATTAGTTTGATACACTTTAATTTCATTGAGACTTATTTTATTAAGCCTTTCTCGTATCATGAATCAGTAAACTCATTGTGAAAATTTCTTGTTGTATTTACTGTATTTAAATATTTATATCTCATCAGAGATTGTATGTGTGTTATAAAAAAGTAAACGTATCTTGTCAGCATGTTGCTTTATCGAGAAAAGGAAAAATAGAAATTCCTTAAGGGAATCATGACATAGAATTACAAATGCAAATTGAATAATTGCATTAACTAGGACGTTGATAGCATTCTCATCACCGTACAGCTACCACTGAAATACACGTCCCTGTCAATCTATCCCCTGACACATATTCGTTCATCAACCAATCTTCACCAACCATCGTTGAAGATAATGAAATAGAAGAAATAATTTTTATTTTAAACCTTCTTTTTCAATTTTGGTACCTATCTGGAGTTTTAATTAACCATCAGATGACTCAAAAAAAATGGAGTATTACGAACTTTTTATTATTTATTAAGTTGTTGGTACTACCTTTCATGTTTTAAAATTAAATTTTTTAAATTTTCCTAGGTTGATACATTATTATCACTAATGCCTAATAAAGCAATCATTTTGTAATATAATATAATAATTTCTTGTTTGTACAGTTTAATGGTTAATCAACACGGAACATGTAGTAATATACTAGTAATTTGAATAATGATTACAACCTCGATCAAATATTCAGTTTTTAATAATGGTATTTAATAATACTAATTTATTCAATTCTAAATATTGAAAGTTAAATAATTTTTAAAAATATAATATACGCACAATATCAATTATTTACTGCAAATTAGATAATTCAGAATAAATGTAAAATACTCAAATAGATTAATCAATTCATAGTAAAATCCTTTATATTTCATATTAATATTAATGGATCAAGTCATTGCTATTAAAATTAAGTTAAATAATAATTTATATTTGTATTAATTTAATCCTAGTTATTAATGTAATATCGCAGAAAAGAATACTATTTATAATTATTGATGAACAGTATCGGTTACTAATATTACATTTATATTTCCAATTATAATTCATGAAAATTTCATTTTCAAATTAAACGGGTAATGATTATCATTAATTAAAATATCTGATGGATTTGAATAAATAGTAGCAATAATAATAACCAGTAAAATAATTTTATGACATGTATGTATAATTATTATCAGCTTTTTACTTAAAAATTAGTCTCTTAGATTAATAATCTCTATATTTTTTATATTAACTTCTTTAAATGATTTAATTTTTTTTTCTTATAGTTTTGATATTTAATAATCTACAATCAGATGTAATCGTCATTATTGAATAATATTTATTAGCGAAATTGATTTTCATGTATGTTTTATAGCCATAATTATATTTGATAAAAAATTCTTATTCACATAATATTTTGGTATATCAGATGTTGAATACACAAGTCTGACAATACAGTCATACTTACTGTCGGTGTAAATATTTAGAGATAGCTTATTCATATTTAGTTCTCTGTTGGTTCATTATTTTTGATTTATTTCTTTAATTTCATTTTACCAATGTGATATAAATTATAATTTTATAATAGTATTTAGAATGTATTAAATACAGATCTCTTTAATTGATAGAATAATAAAAAGAATATACAAAGTATAAAATTGCTCTCATTTGTTTTCGAATATAGTTTTTAACGATATTTGAAATAATAATAAAATATAATAACAAATATAATTTATGTCTACCAAAAACTAAATTAATCGGGTACATTTATGTATATTTTCATAATTTACAGATTCCAGAATTATAAAAAGACTGCAGAAATGATAATGTTATTTTGGTTCATCGGCAAGAAAAGGCAAATTTGTTAAATAAACTTTGAATTATTGATAGTATAGTAAAAATTTTTTTAAAGTTCAGTAAAAAGTTATTATAATAACATAAAGCTTTATGATACATTCTAGGTAACAATTATATAAAAAGTAAACTATTATGTAAAATATTTTAAATATGATAACATTTTTTGCTATTTATAAATACCAATAAGGTTAATAACATAAATAGATAGTAATTGGTTATTTAAAAATATTAAATTACGAAAGGAATAATGCTCGTATTGGAATAATTAAGATTCATATTTAAAAAATAAATAAGTTGAAAAAAAAATTGATCTTTTTGAATACATAATGTATAAATAAAAATTTTGTATTACTAATAATAATTTATTTACGATTATCCGTTGAAAATTAAAATTAGTAACATTATTGTAATGGAAAATATCAATCTCATTTAATATTGATATTTGTATAGTTTTTCTCTTACGCATCATAAATAATGTGAATATTACATTTATCTTACATTAAAAGCGATGAAAACTTTATATTTATTTTGATTAACTTTATAATTACTATGAAAAATAATGATTGTAAAATAATGTCTGTCATATTATTTTCAGTAATTTCTAACGAATCGTACATTGTATTAAAATGTATTTTTTCATTTGTGATGCAATATGTTAGATCATATTTCGAATGTAAATTTTTATCATAAAAATATTTATAACGCAAAAATAGCTATGCCAACATAATATTTATGAAAAATCGAATAAAAAAAGTTAATAAATTAAATCACCAAATTTTCTATTTATCTTTATATTTAAGTATTATAAATTCTTGGAATTTCATGTAATCATAATTTTAAAAATGGCGGGATCATATATGTGGGATGATGACCATGAACATAAATATACAGATATAAAATTTTGGCTCCTCAAGTAAGTGCTGCTTATTAATCACGTAAAATTTCTCTTTTCACGTGCAAAAATGCTACACTTCGTTCATTTTCAGTGCTTTCATGCTTAAAAGAAGGGAGGAGTGGCAATAAATTATGAGGATGACAAACGATATCTTAGAATTAATATTATGAACTTCGGTTTAAAAAAAGTGATATTAGACAATTTTAATATAACTACGGTCTAAACGATAGTATGCAAGGTTTTTATGTGACTGTTGATATCCCCCCTTCGAAAAAAAAAAATAAAAAAATGAAGATACAATCATTTATACATACATGGTTATTTATTATTATTTTTAATAGACTAAATTGAATTATTATGTATACATTCTAAGCACATTATTTTATTTTATTCAGTTATAATTTAAAATATATCGATGATGCTGTTTACAATCAAAGTATATTTATATTAAAATTTAATTGAATGTATTTGTAAAAAGATTTCATTACATATAATTATGCACGAATTATCTATAAATTTAAAAATATTATTCGTTAACATTCTTCTTTTGCATGTTAATGTATCAACGGATTTTATAATATAATTTTTTTAATTTTAGTATCAATATAATCTAGTCTTAAGTAAAATGAATAAAATGAACTTGTTTGTGGTTTTTAGATTTAATTTTCAAAAAATAAATTTAATATACTGTATTTTTTACATGTTTTGTATTGTATAAATATTAAAAACAAATAATTTTATTTTAAATAAATAATGAATAAATTTTTAAAAACAAAATTTATTCAACCTTACACAAAGTTGGGTTCTACAAAAATTTTTGAAGTAATTTTTCATTCCCCCCCCTAACGCGCCAGATCTCTCTCTCTCTCTCCAAACGCGTATCGAGATTGAAGAGTTTGCAGAAATCCATTCCCAGGATGATACCTTGACCCAGTTGGTTCACTGCCTTTGCTTTGATTATTGCTTTGTTTCTATCTACATTCATGTTTAAGGACAGGATTCCTAAAGCTAGGCTTATTTTTCCTGTCGCACATTTTACTTCTGTCGATGCTGAAGTCAAATTATCCTTCAGTTGGTCAGCTATTTTGTTTTCGACCAGAGATACCGTCGCTCCTGGATCACACAACGCTTTATATCTAACCCCAGCAAAATTTACATCAAAAAAATTATGATTCTCCAACGATGAATTTGCTATTTTACGATTTTCCTTCACTACTTCATTTTCATCTCTTTTCAATTGATCATCACTATCCGATGATAATGTTTTACCAATATTTACAGAATTTTTATCATCACTACACTTCACATCACTTCTTACATTACCGTATTGGTCTGTACTACTCAATAGTGCTGTGGAACCAACCCTTCCATCATTACTACTATTCCGACATTTCACTTCACTCCATTAATATCATATGGGTTACCACTACCTGATAGTGAGGTTTTACCCATTCTCACATCACTACTACATTCACAACACTTCACTTCACTATCTTGGTTTACCAGAGAAGTATTACGTTCCAGAACTATCCTTTTCGATGCTGTTTCCTTCCCTAACGTCTCCTTTGGCTTAATCAATCCTTTTAACATTTCCTTTGGACTTACGACCAAGTTCGTCTCGTCCAAAATTTCTAATGTTTTAGAATGATTACTCAACACTTTATTATTATCCTCTCTAAAGTTTTGTGTTATCTTAAAAGAGGCCAAACTCGAGATGGAAATCATCAAGGGCCCCACACATTTGGCAAAGTATCACATTCGGTTGACAAATGATATTCTGCTGAAACAACGATACCGGCTCCGTAATCCTGCCATGCAATGAATAATGGATGCAGAGGTGGATAAAATGATCGCAGAGGGTGTTGTCGAGCCCTCCAATAACCCTTGGAGTTCTCCGATTGTATTAGCGAAGAAAAAGGACGGAAGTTATAGGTTCTGCGTGGACTTTCGCCGTTTGAATGAAGTTTCGGTAAAGGATGCCTATCCACTTCCAAAAATCCAGTCAACTTTGGATAAACTTCGGGGAGCCGTGTACTTGTCCATCATAGACCTGAAGAATGGTTATTGGCAAGTGCCGTTGACGGAGGAGAGCAAGCCACGAACCGCCTCCACTGTTCCGAATCATGGCCTAATGCAATTCATGGTTATGCCCTTCGGACTCTACTCTGCTCCTGCAGTGTTTCAACGGATGATTGATCTTGTGATCAATCCATCTTGGGAACCGAATGTGTTCTGTTATCTTGATGATATCATTATCATAAGCAGCACGTTCAAGGAACATCTCCGACTAGTTACCGCCGTATTGAAGCGGCTTCATGAAGCTAAACTCCGACCAAACTGGGAAAAATGTCATTTTGGACGGAGGCAGCTGACATACTTGGGTCATATCTTTGATGCTCGGGATATACACACAGACCCCAAGAAAATCACTGCTGTCCTGGCCCTACAGACCCCAACCAATATAGGGGAGCTGCGCCGCTTCAATGGACTGATATCGTGGTATCGACGCTTTGTACCCGACGTCGCGACGATCACCGTTCCTTTGAACCAATTATTGCATAAGCGGAAAAAATGGCATTGGGGCGATGAACAGCAATGTGCTTTCGAGGAGCTAAAAAAACGTTTGAGCCACGCCCCAATCCTACCCTGGCCCGATTTTAAGGGCAAACGGAGCCGTATCGTCACAAGATGAATAACCATAAGATTTCCTTTTCCTATAATTATTATTAGGGTTATTGGGTTGATTAGTCACTGATGGGGTACTATTCTGTATCGGTGTTCTTGTAGGAACTCTTATCGTTACTCGCACGGCTTGTCGTACAATGGCGTCCATTTCATTGTCCTTCTTCTTTTTCTTTTCTTTTGCCTTTTTCTCCACTACATTATCCTTGTATTCTTCTACCTCTTCCATCTTCACTACATTTTATATTTTAGCAAATGATTCCTTTGGTGTTGCTCTTTATTTGTGCAAAAGGTTTCGATAAGCCATCGATACTTCATCCTCTATCAACGGCGGTCGCTCAATCAGAGATATTATATATCTAAAACATTTCAGAAATTCAGCAATGTTTTCCCCTTTTTGTTGAGTATATCGTCTAACAAATCTTGTCGGTCGTATGTTTGGCCAAACTCTTCCTTAAATGCTTTTTGAAATTGTCCCCACGTCTTGACTTCATCATAACATGATCTGAACTAACTACTAGCCTCAGATCTAAAGATACATGGTAGGGCTAATAGTAAAATCGATAATATATTGTACATAAAAATATTCTAAAAATACTTCTATATATCTCTAATTATATTTTTAATTTGATATTTCAAAAGTATTTAAAGCTTAATATATCGCAATTCTCTCTAATTATTTCGTCGTACGTATTTTATTTATCTAATTCTTATTTCTTTGAATCATTTCAAAGACATATCTTACTTGACATCTATTATTTCTTTTTCATTTTTTCTCTTTCACTTTTTCACTCGAGGAACATTTGCATAGATTTTCATCATTATCTCTACATGCTTTACCCTTAATATATATATGTAAGCCTGGATAATGTGTTTCTTCATCAAATTTTACTAAAGTAGTTTTTTAATCTGAAATTCTTTTAAAACCCATTAAAATTTAATTTTTTTTTTAAATCCTAGTATAATGAATAAAGAAATCATTTCATGGAAATATCAATGGAAATTATTTTTATTATAAGATATAGCTTATTTCGATATTAATAAATATTGAATTTTTTAATTTGTATACAATACAATGAACGTTAATTTATTGTTTACGTTTATCTATCTATTCATGTAATTAAATTTATTTTTTATAATATACTTTTTTAATATCTTCAAATACTTTCGGCTTTTCTAATATTATTATTTTTGTTATTTTTTCGGGCATAGTTCCCTGCATAAGTACGCTCTCAATTATAATCAATGTAACGATATTCCGTGCAACGTTGCAGTTACGCCGTTTGAAAACTACGAACAATACGCTATATTGCTTTAACGAATTGTAAACTTGATTGCATGAATGTACAAAAGTAAGTCACAAGCAGAGATAGATACATATAGAAATGAAATTAAAGAGATAAAATTTTATGAGAAATAAAATTGAATAGAAAAAATGTCAGTTAATGATTTTTTGTATGAAGAGAAAAAATGCATTATTAATTTGTTTGTATCATCTTCATCCAAGTTTAGTTTTTTATATTTTTATCTTAATATTTTTCATTATTTAATGTTATTTTTAAGGATTTAATACACTTAACATAAATGAATAATTATATTGTATAATATATGTAAAATTTTCTATATAATATATAATATATAATGATGAATCATTTGTATATAGTACAAAAATATAATATATATTTTTGTAAAACAAAATATATAAGAATACTTTACACTTGTTATATTATTATTTATAATACATGATACTGATATATTTTTTAATGAAACTTTTATACTTATACTGTTTATTACCACATTTTAAAACTTTCTTTCTATTAAATGTATATCTTTTTCTGCTATGATCATGTGCAGAATTGTATTTTTTGTAATATAAAACTATTTATAATATGTGTGAAGTTCTACTACAATTATATTTTAACAAATATTGATTCATAATATTTTTTATACTTTCTTCTTGTTTATATCTAATAAAAGTCTGATTAATATTATATTTAATACCGATATTAAAATATTGATGTTTATTAGTGTGATTGTTGTGATTATGGGATTGTAACTAGCATCTGATCCATATTTCCGTGTATGCACTGATTTCAATATGGAATTATTATTTGCATAACGATTTATTTTTCTTTTGTCGATAGATTTACTTTTAGAATATTTATTTGATATCTACCGATAGCATATATATTATTAAATTTTTCATACGGATGAGTATATGAAATTGTTTGACATGCATATTTATATATTATATTCTTTATTTATTATACATATTTATATTCTTGTGTATATAAAAAATTTATGTTAGATTCGTATCGTTGCATCATATGTAAACAAAAAATGGTTAAAAAATATGCATTCAATTTTACAATGCTGTTGCTTTATTTGTATAAGATGAATGATTGCATATCCTCTTTTATAAATACATATAGTTCGTGATTCCTTCTAATTTTTATTATTTTCTTTATTTTTTAAACTTAAATTAAAGTATTAAGATATTAAAATTTTTTATTTGCTTTCAAAAATAAAACAAAATGTATATTGTATTAAGTTTAATTAGTCGACACTTAAATCAGTAAACAGAAAAAGAAACTATAAATTGTAATGAAAATATTTTTAAAAAAGTGTCCTTAAAAAATCGTCGAGATTTATATCAAACATTAATATCTTTTATTATCCTAATCATTTAGTGAAAATAGCTAGTGTCAATTATTATATTTATAAAGTCGTCACTCTCTAAAATTTCAACCCAAGATGAGAATTTTAATATATAAAAGAAATAGGTGATGTATTTGAAATATTAAAAATATGTCATAGATTTTCTCATCAAATGAACTTTACATAATATTTTTCCATGTACAATGTAAAAACGTTTTAGAGTTTAAACTTAAATTATGTTTTATCAATTAAAGTTATAAATTCTAAACTTAATTTTTGGAATTTTAATAAAGAATAGTACAAAGATTTTATAAAGTAAATAAAAATGTTTAAATTAGATGTACAATTAAATTAAGGTATTTTGAAAAACTTCATCAATATATTTATAGTTTAAGAGTAAGAATTATGATTAATTACATTTTTTTAGGAGCAAATAATGAATATTTAATTCAAAGTAATAAATAAATATAAGACATATATATATGAATAACTATTTTATACCGTAAAAGAAACTATTTTATTAGATATTCATAGAGCATTTTAGAAATTCTCATAAGAATACAAATAGATGAACTTTTCGGAAACTTACTTTCCTATTGCATAAATAATATTTTATGTAATCGATATTGTTTTCCGTTTAAAAAGAATAAATTAAATGCTTAGACTTTAAGAATAATTATCTAAAGCTATCAACAGCTCAAAAGCTTTTTATAAAAGTTAAAAGCAATTTAAAAAAAAATATTTTTATGATGAAATTTTCATCAATTAGAAATTTTTTTATCAGTTCCTGAAAATTATTTAAAAAGAAAACAAGGATTACCAGCAAGTGTTATTGATATACATGGTCTGTCCCCGAAGTATCGAATTTTTTTTCATTTTGCGACTATTGGTCGTCAAAAATTAAAAAACACCCCTTACATGAAGTAAAATCCTGCCGTATCTAATTATCGGAAAGACAAAAAAAGAAGGGACAAATGGAAAAACTTTCCTCTACATTTTAAGATCCCTCTCAAATCATTACTATCAATATTAGCCAAATGAAAAAAGAACTCAATACTTCGTGGAACATTCATGTATATTGGTAATGGGTAAGTAGTGTCAAAACTTTTTTATAATTGATTTTCTTTTCAATTGCTAAAGAATAAAATACATTTCAAGTTTTAACTTAAATCTACTTTAGTGATAATTAGTATTATTTAATTATTTCTTGCAGATATAAATTCATTAATATGCAAGTAAATAATTTATACTGAAATATAATATAAAATACTGTATATATTACAATATATTTGTCGAAATAATATTTATAATAAATTTAATGGAAATAAGAAGAATTGAATATTGATTTTCATTTTTTTTTATGAATTCAATAAAAATATTAATAATTTTTATTTAAAAAAAAAACTGAGCATTATTTAATATATATGGATATACATCTTTTTTCATTTGTTTATGTTATTTTATTTCTAAATTATCTCATTTTATAAGACTTAAATATTAATAATTATAATAATATACTTCGAAACCAATCGATAAATTTTAAAAATATCTAATACATCAAATAATTGTTATTACTTTATTATGTTTAATAATAATAATAATAGATAATAAAAAGTATTAATTTCAATATATAAAATGCAGAAACAAAAATAAACGATTTATAAATGAATAATTCATTTAAAATATCCCATTATAAGTAAGGATTTGTTATAGTATAATTTATCTGTCTAATCCCAATTACCATTAATAAATGAATGCATATTGTTACGTTTATTATTTATCGGGTAACTATTATTTAATTATTTATTAGAAAGGCAGGACCTTTATTTATCTCACAATTATTATTTATATTTATTTATTGATTCACTTCTTGATTCACGTATTTTATTTATAACTTGCCTATTTATTGTATTATTTGTTAATTATTATTTTATTAATTCGTTACCAGATTCTTTTTCTGCCCTAGTTGAATCCGTCCAACCCTTCAGCCTTCGTGAGGTTTTAGATTTAAATAAAATAAACAATTGATTAATTCGCGTTAGCTACTGATTTATTTTCAATATATGTAAGAGAGATATTTCCATATATTATTATTGCTCGTATTATTAAATAATTCCTATGTGTGTCCGTAAATTATAATTATTGTTATTTGTATCGTGATTTTACCAGATCGTGTGAGTGTCGCATTGTTGACCAACGAGTGTTCCCGACCGGGATCAACTTACTTCGTACTATATTTTTCTCCGATCTTCGACAGTACTCTTAATTTCAGCTATTCATGTTCTCCTGCAGCTTATTTGTTGCCATATTTATTATGAAAAAATGCTAATTTTTTAATAAAAATGTAAAATTGATTATAAAAATTGTAAATACAGAATTTTATTTCAATAATTTTCTGTCACATTGCAAAAATAAACATCCTGTGAATACAATGAACACTAATATAAAAGTAAAGAACAATGTAAAAATAATGTACAATGTTTTATTATGAAATATCTATTTTATTAGTTCATTTGAATGGATCACTATTTTTAATTCAAAATTAATAAGTCTATTTTAAACATTAATTAGTAGCTGTATCTTAAAAAAAAAGCAAAATATTTTTTTAATTTTTTGGTGAAATATTAATATACATTTTATAAAAACCTCAATTTAGAATCTTTTGAATTTTATACTTATATTCTACTTGTATATTTTTCAATATTTACTAAAATTTTATTCACATATAAGATTTTTGGAAAAAAAATAATAAGACCTTAATTTGAATATTATAAAAAATTACATCATGATTCATAAAATATATAAATTATCGAAATTCCTAATTTTTTAAATAATGTTTTAATAGTCATAGAGAAAGGTTTAAAATATTTATGAAAATTCTTTTCGTAAACGTTTATTTCATATAAAACTCTATATATGATTCTAGATCGTCTCAGCAATACCCAAACTCAAAATCTCAACTGGGGCGAATTCTCCTACCGCCGTTTATTTCAATACAGTTTCTAAACTTCACAAATTGAAAAATCTGCTGCGCAGATATTTGATCAGCAAATAATTCGGCAATTCGACAATATTTTTTTTACGTTTAAAATTTGTATATATTATAAAAATAAAACAAGTAATGTAGATTATATCGGAGTAAGAAATTATTGAGAAGTGCAAATAACAACATTTCTTACAGGTTCAAAATTTCTTGAAAAAGTTAATGTCACTTCTACGTCAACTTAGAATTTTTGTATTATCAAAATGACCGATATCGATGCTAATGACGTGCTTATAATGGAACTTTATGGGTCTGATTTAGTATGCAATAATTAGATATGCTCCGATAAGTCATTAGTTCTGACTCAACCACATAAACAACTATTGCATATAAATATATACGAATGCCAGTGATATAAACAAACGATCTACGGTGTAAACTCGATTTGTTATAAACATTTATAATAAGTCATTTTTTTTATTTAAATATGAATTAAATATGTCGCAATATTTTTCATTAAACCTAGTAAATAGTACACTTCCTTTTGGTTCCTGACAACTACGGCCAGTACCGTTCAGTTAGTGCATGTACTTAATCCATATTAGTATCATTACAATTATACATGTCACATAATCTCAGAACACGGACGTTATACTAAAAAATGTAATATTGCAGTACGAAAAAGTAAAAATTGCTTACAGGAAATCCATTATAACTTACATCGATGAACAATAACCGAACTACAATTTTACTTTTATCTTTCATTTATAATTTATTTTCGTAATAAATTCGTATAACTTACCTATAAGGAATACAAATAACGAAACAAACTTAATAAATATATAACATAAATAACTTTCTTGTAAATGAAAAATATTTCAGATTATTTATCCTTTAATATTGTATATAATAAATTATTATCACATTCTGTAAATATTCGTTTTAAAAGTTGATTACATAAAATTATCTCATATGAATTTCTAAATTTTTTTTATTTGTTATACTTGTATATTACAGTGCTTAGAAAAAATGCAAATATATTAATTTTCTCATTATTCAATTTTTGACTTCATAAGCTCTATTTAAAAAATACTAATAATATAAATGTATATTTATAACAGTAATTGGTTTTTCTGTATTATTAAAATTTATAAAACAAAGATGGAATTTTACTGTATTATATAAATTAAAAATAACGTAAACTAATATTAAGTCGACAATATTAAATTATTTTGGGTAAAAGTTAAAAAATTTACTCAATTTATTATATTATAAAATTTATATTGTTTATAATAATATACTAAAAAAATGAGATAAAAGAAATCGATGAAAATAAATTTTTTCGTCAAATGAAAAAAAGAATTCAATTCGATGCTTATGACATTTTTATCAATACTCTAATATAATGAAAATAGTTACTTGTTCGTTTGACTTTCTAGTATAATTCTATTAATAGTTGATTGTTTTTTAAAATTATAATTTCCTTAAAATGGTCAGTATGATTATGAGAATGTACGATTTATAAAAATTATTATACATAAATATTTTGATGTACTTTTTCAAATAAAATTTAATTATTTAATAATTTATAAAGAAAGGTATGTATTTAAAAATGAATATATATATATATCATAAAGATTAATCATCGTATTATTATGTAATAAATGTTTTATTATTTGTATATTATTGATTTTTAATCTTTTTTCTTTTATATCTGAAATTTAAAAAAAAAAACTTTAAATGTACGGCAAAAATATTCGTAATAAATACGATCTGATTCAGATATTTTTTTTATTGCATATCTTAACAAAAATTGATTTAAATAATTTTTTTTTGGAAAACACGAATATTTGTTGTTATCATTTAATTGCACCACAAGCAATAAAAAAATATGCACATTTTCACAAATTAAAGAAAAGAGAAAACAATTTTGTATGTATATTAAGTTTATATTCGCAACACGTGTTACTACACACTGAGAATAGAAAAGTAGTAATAGGTGTGCCTCACTAAAACTTTTGAAGTATAACGAAATATAAAATGAAGTATAAAATACCAAAACCTGAAAAGATGCTAAAGTAAGGTTAATATTGTACAAGGGAAAAATTATGAGAAGAGTCAAATTTTTTTTTTTTATTTAAAAATTGTCAAATTAAATTAAAAATTAATAAGTAAAATATACTGTAATATGATTTCAATAAAGAAAATTATAAAATAAATAAGAAGGAAATTAAATTTAATAATCAATTGTAGAGCCACAAAATTAATGATTAATTAATGGTAAATTTGTGGTTATATTAAATAATATCAAGACATTGGAGACCTAATCGATATACACAATCTCGATTTTTCTATGTCTACCAGAAAAGTGATATCGCCTCCATTTATTAATAAATTGGTTGAAGTATGGTGAATGTAATTGAGTCTACAATTGATCAGATTTCATTGATTACTTCATCAGATTTTCAAAACGAAATTTAATTCATTGGAGATCATTTAAAAACTATTGTTTTTAAATAAATATTACATCAAAAATAGGATAAATTATAGATTACAAAATCATATTCGATAAATAATGATAAATTTAACGCGCATATTATTAATCCAATTTACGAATAATGGTAAAATGAAAAAATTGCCAAACAGTGGTAAAATCATAAACATGAAATTTCAAATGTGATAATATAAAAATGTATTATTATTAACCTGAAAAATAAAATAATTAGAATTAGTTTTGTGTAAGTGATTGGTTAAATTTTAATTGAGTAAATAATGAATAATATTATTAATTTACTAAAAATATTTAATGCTGTGTTGTTTACTTACTGATGTGATGAATATGAATTTTATGTATATGGTTAAATAATATTTTATTCATTGTTGACAAACTGTCAACATGCGGCCCATATTTTACTTTGAATTAATACAATAGCGGAAGTCTTGCTGGCATAGATGCCGCTTAAGTAGTTGAATTAGAGTGAGATAAAGAGAGGCGCGAATATGTATTTTGATGTATGTATATACTAAATTGCATAAATGAAGTGATGTGAGTGTGGTAAAAATTATTGATGTTGTGCCGCCACAAGATGGCCGATAAGTGTAGTTTCTATACTTATCGGTCAAACAATACTTTTCTTTTGTATCTGAATTGAGAATTCTGATTGGCTATTTTAATGATAACCAATTAGAATTTAAATCATGATAGGTACAAAGGAAGAGGGACTTGTTGGCTGTGATGCGACCAATATTAAATTTTCTGAATTTAAATAAAAATCAGTAAATTTAATTATTGGTTTAATTTTGATTTAAAAATTGAAATTAGTGATGTGAAGCAGGCGGAACTTTCTTTATGAAAAAGAAAGAGAGTTCAGTTATAAACTGTTATTCATTAGTATAACATATAGTTATAATTATTATTGAATATTATTCTTTGAATATTAAAATAATATATATTATAGTAATTTTATTATCTAAAATATTATAGTTCGTTGTTTATATATATAATTTTTCAATAGTATTATTTGTGAAGTGTAGGTGATAATAGTGTGAAATATAAAAAGTTAATTAAAGAATTTTTGATATATATATAAAGATTCATCTATATTTATCAGGATATATATATTTATTGTTATTATATTTACAAGGATTTATTTAAAAGGAGATTAAAATACAATATATATATATTGAATTATTGGCAAATATTATCAAATTGAATTTATTAAATATACATATATACAATTTATAAATATAACGAGCTTTTATACAAGGTAATATTTTAATATATTATATTTAAATATTTATTTTATATATATATATTGTGTTGTGTTGGATATTAGAGGGTATTGAGATTCGCCAGAAAATCTCAATTTTTGGCGCTGGATTTCGCCTTGGATTTTGTTGTATTTTTTTTAAAGTAGTGTTGGTTAAAATTGTTAAATAATATTTATTTAAAAATTTTAATAATAAATAAGTGAAGTGTTGAAAAATCAATTAAATATAATACAGTTCGGGAGAGATATAATACAGAGAGGGAGAGTTTATTTTTGTTAAATTGAAAAGATTAATTTTAATAAATTCACTGTATTACACAAATTATGAATGATTAGTAATTAAGAATGAATGATAGTAATAAAGTGATTCAAACAAAGTTGTTCAAGATGGAATTCTTCTTCAACGCAAACAAGTTCTTGTTACTATTTTATTGTAATTCTCCATTTTTTACGCAGAATACGACTATTTTTATTCTGACATTCTTCAAATATTTTATAAAACTATATTTTTGTTAATTTATAATGAATATTAATATTACTCATATAGTTTGAGATATAGGAAATTTGAATGATTTATTTGATGCATAATAAATAAAATATAAGATTCTCAGTAGCTGTACTTTATTTCGAACTTTGAAACCGAAACAACCACGTCAAAAAGGCGCATGAAATTCCCAGTATCATCTCTTCCGAATTTCGATGGCAAATATGAAAATTGGTTACTTTTCAAAGATACATTCATTTCGATGATTGATCAACAAGATGATTTTACCAACATCGAACAACTACAATATTTAAACTTAACATTAAAGGGAGACGCGTTAATAAAATAAAACACATCTCTATCTCAGATGCTAACTATAAACACGTGTCGAATTTGCTGAAAAAGACGTACGAAGATGAAAGGTTAACTATTCCGAAACACTTGACGTTAATGTTCAACTATCCGTGAAATACTAAGAAATATTCGAAGGCCTCCATAAACTTGCAGATGACTCGCAGCAGCATATAAAATCATTAAAAACATTAGGAATAAACATGTCCAAGGAAATCATTATGCGCAACTTGGAATTAAAATTACATGCTAAAACTCTGGACAAATGTAAAGAGACTACAACTTCGTATTCTTCCAAGTTTAGATGATATAATCAAGTTTCTTTATAAAACCGCAGGTCATCTTGTGAAAAAAGAAACTAGTATACAAGAAGATACTGAGAGATCAAGAAAGATGTCGAATAAAGCCACAGATAAATATAAAAGTCATACAAGCGCGGCAAGCGAAATACTAGGTCTTCATAAAAAATAAATGCCTAATAAATACGATTAATTATAGATCATCGGAAGAAGTACATCAAATTTTACAACATTTTTCAAATTATACAAAATTAAAAAGAACAATGTCAATAGTACTAATGATAGGATAAAAAAGAAAATATAATGGGATATTAGATGCGGAAGACATGATACAAGCAGAAAAAACAATCATTAAACAAGTTCAAGTGGTGTACATTTTAAAAGAAGTATGTAAGTTGAAAAACAAAAAGGAGTTAACAATTTCCAGTATAATTCTGAAGATCAATCCATTTTTAGATGATAATATATGCAGAGTGGGAGGAAGATTGAAAAATTCGAGCTTAACTTGTGACCAAAAGATCTAATTCTAATCCCGAAATCTAGCCAACTCGCTTAGTTAATAATCAAAAACTACCACGAGAGAAATCACCATTCCAGAGTATAAAGTACTTTATGTACAATCCGCAAAAAATTTTGGATCATAAATGGACGCAACACTGAAAAATCTAGTAAAAACCTGCATGACATATTTTCAGGCACACCCGACAAGAGTCGAATACCTAATGAGAGATTTACCGAGTATTCAAGTTATCCAAGATCGAGTATTCGTTAATATCGGCATAGATTATTGTGACCCTTTTTTAATAAAGCGAAGAAAAATCTTAATATAAAAAAATAAGGCGTACGTTGCAATATTGGTATGTCTAGTTATTAAAGTTCATTTATAGGTCGTTAGTGACCCGACCGTCGAGATATTTATTGGCACACTAAGACGTTTCATATCACGGTGAGGTAAACCAAAAACTATATACTTAGACAACGGAAGAAATTTTGTAGGAGTGCAGACTGAATTAAAAGAGATAATTGGCTCAATAAATACTGATATGTGAATTTTAATAAATTTCAATAAATTGAATTTACTTTTCAGATAGAACATGTATATAAATAATTAATCTTTCGAGGAAATTGAAAGAGATTTTTTACTTCACTACACAACGTATCTTAGGCTATGCATGTTAAAATATTTGAAATTTTACATGTAATAGCACATTGGTTTTACTATGATATGTATAAAAAATACATCTATTAGCATAGCATTTATTTGCTTTTAAGATATTTTATATTCTTCGAATTTGACCTTAGTTCTACATTATCATATTTATATTTTTACTATTAAAATCATTTACTACGCCTGATATACATGGTGCATCCACGAAGTATCCAGTTTTTTTTCAATTTGCGCCTATTCGTCGTAGAAATTTTGGAGGGGTTTTAAAACGTTCACAAACTCTTTCCGCATTTGTCCCTTTTTCTTTGTTTTTTCAATAATTAGATGGTGCAGGATTTTACTTTGCGCGAAGGGTGTTTTTCAAATTTTTGACACGACGCGGTGAAGCGATGAGTGGAAAACCACTACGCGAGAATGTTTTGTTCAAAGATTAAAAAAAAAAAATTCTTACCTTTCTTTTCTGAAAAATGATTTATTGGTGGATTTATAAACAAGGAAATAAAAATTTAAAATTCTTCAAAATAATTTCTTCCTGTATCAACACATTTTTGAAGGCGTGTTTTTCAAATTTCAAATGCATTTCAAACTCTTCAGCTTTGATGTTTTTTAAATATTTCGATATATATAAATTTTTTTTGCAATATATTGTACACTGTAGATCGCGTTAAATTCAGTTTTTTCTGAATTGCTTAATCTGTTAATCGACAGTCCTAATTTTAAATTTTTAACACGCGCCGGGTGTTTTTAGCCATTCGAAAGCTTTTTGGACGCCCAGTTCGAGGCTCGTCGATGATTCTTTTTCGGCTCTCTTTAAAAACTTTGTGCCATTTTCCACGTTGCGATTTTGACATGTAAGTATGTAAATATGCTTATTGGAATATTTTATATGTTTCTACATGGTTTTTTTAAATTGCAAACAAATTGTATCGCGTAACGCTGTTCCACAAGTCGCTCCATAGCGCCGTGTCAAAAAACTGAAAAACACCCTTCGCGCAAAGTAAAATTCTGCCGCACCTAATTATCAAAAAAAAAGGGAAACGTATAAAATGTTGCAAGAAGCGTATGGACATAATTGCATGTCAAAATCGCAAAGTGGAAAATGGTACACAGTTTTTAAAGAGGACCGAAAAAGAATCATCGATTTTTATTTTACCCTGTTTATAAATCCACCAATAAATCATCTTTCAAAAAAGAAAGGTAAGAATTTTTTTTTTTAATCTTTGAACAAAACATTCTCACGTGGTGGTTTTCCGCCAATTTGCTTCAGCGCACCGTGTTAAAAAACTGAAAAACACCCATCGTGCGAAGTAGAATCCTACCACTTTAAATTATCGAAAAAACAAAAAAAAGGGACAAATGAGGAAAGAGTTTGTCGACATTTTAAGACCCCTCCCAAATTTCTACAACCACTAGTCACAAAATGAAAAGAAAACTCGATACTTCGTGGATGCACCATGTATATATATATCAGCCGTAATTTTCTTAATTTGAAGTTATATTTTATTGCTAAGAATGAATCCCGATAATATTCTTGAAATTTAGTATTATTTTGTAAACTTATTTTGTAATATACACAGTTCATCTGAAAAGGATGAAGGGTTACTTTTTTCAAGCCGCTATTTATTGTAGCGATTTCGGAGAGGTCGGAAAATGTACAAAAGAGTTTTTTCTATTTGTTTCTTTTTTCTTTTCGATTATTAGAAATGGCAGAGTTTTATTTCACGCGAAACATGTTTTTCAATCTCGTAACAAGACATGATGTAGCGCCCGGTAGAATAGTTCTATGCAATAAAATTTTAATTTACACCTTCATAAAAACAATGTGAATATTTTTAAATGCTAAAAAGGCTTTTTACGGGTAATAGTATGCAAATATTGAAAAAATCAGGATACCATCGATCACTTTGATTCTAAAATGAATGTTTGAACTTAAAATTTTGTAAATAAATAAAAAATAGATAAAACTTTCCCACATATTTTCCGACCTCCTCAAAATAGCTACACTAAACAGCACCTTCAAAAAATAGTCCTCGTTACTTTTCAGATGGACCATGTATATATATTTATTTCTCACACAAAACTATATTTAATTGCTTTTAAAAATATTATTAGAAGTTTAATAATATAATCGAATTAAAAAACATTAAAAAGCATTTGAAATCGTATATTAAATTTACTTATTTCGCGAAAATAGTAATAAATATTCATGTGGATTGAGTTTTAATAAACAGAATCAATAAAAAAAATATTACCAATATTAATAATAAAAATTTTTTTTATAAAATGTTAAAAAAAATATTATTTTTAAAATATTAATCTATATCATCTTTAAAAATTAGTGAAACATTATTGCATTACTTATTTTATGAAATAATTCAAGTATCTATATAAATCCTCTAGGTTCCTTAAATATACATCTGAAACATAATATTATAATTAAGGATTTGTATTTTAGTTTGTTATTCTCTTTTTACCTATTTTTTTATCTTTCAGCATAATGCTTCATCTTTTTTTTTTCTTTCTTATACACTTTCTGTGTTTCCTCTTATTTATTCATGTAAATAGAATGTGTAAAAAAAAAACGATAAATGTAAAAGTGAATGTGTAAGATCAACTATGAACAAGCTCAGAAGCTCATAGAGGTTAATAAATTTTGTAGTTTATTAATTTTGTTCATTTAAACGATGACTCACAGCAGAGAAAAACAATGCTGAAAGAGGAAAGTGAGTCTGAGTTGAGTTTGTGATTTTACTTTATTAGCTTCTTCATAAAGATAAAATTATGAAAAGGTGTACATGATTCTTGCGTCTCTTGCAGTTTATGTGTTTAGTTTCATTTAGCAAGTATTTTTCCTTGATTACGAATCTTAATTAACTTTAATTATGATTCTTTTCATTTTAAGAAAAGAACCAAAGCGATGTAGAAAAGAAAAACAAAAAATAAAAAAAATAAATAGAAAAATAGAATGAAAAATGTAAAGAAATTATAAATTAAATAAGTATTGAATGCGTGAACACATTATAGTTAATTATGCCAAAGGAATTATAAACATGGAAAAATTCTAATAGTAATGACAATATAATAAGGTTTAATTGAAAAGTATTAGTTTATATCTAGTTGAAAAGTAAAACTCATTAATTTTATACATTTTGATTACATTGTATATCAAAATAAGTATTGAATTTTCACTCTTCCATATGAAAACTAGTAAATAAAAGAATGTAATTGAAATTAAAATACTCAATATTCATTCAAAGAAAACTGTTTAATAGGGAAGAGACGCACCGTGTTTTATTATTACATGGACACTCATAAAAATGAAGTCGAAAATTGCCAACGAATGTCCTTTTATGCCCACTGAAGAGTTATACATACGCACCAATAAGCTTGTAATGGATATATTTCCATATCTTAATATGTATAGATGTGCAAGTATAATTTCTTAATCTACTACGCTTTTTTTTTATTTCCATAAAATTCTTCTACAGTTATTTTTCTTCTTTCTATTTTTACATACTCACATTTGCAAACCAGAATAGTGTAAGTAATTGCCATTATCTTACGAAAAAAGTAATGACCTATTTAAAAATCTTTTTGAATTATTTTTTTTTATGTATTATACACGTAATGTAGAGAATCGTATTTATACTTGAATATGATAGTATTTTTTTAATCTAAAGCATCTTAATGTATAAAATATAGTATTATACGTGTTAGCAAAAAATATACAAATATAAAGTTGATGAAATTATGAGAAGTTTTAACGAAAATATTATTTTTTATTGTATTTTACATGCTACATGTAAATAAACAATGTTTTATGGTTTATAAACAAATATCTGTGACTCTAAAAAAGATATATTATTTAACAAAACATTAATTGTTCTCGCAAATTTGTATTTATTATTGCACTATTGTTTAAATCTCCTAAATTTTTAAAAAATAAAAGTTTGTTTAAGCTTATGTAAAAATAATACATAAGCACTTATATAATAAATTAAATAGGTAAAAATATTCATTTAATTAAGTAAATATCAGCTCATGTATAATAAGAATAGAAAATAAATAGAAATAGAAAAAGAGACAATTATTAAAGTAAAAAAGAAAAGTTAAGTTATAGTATGCGAGATAAAAAAATAACAGCAGTAATAATAGTCATACCAATGAAAAAATGTTTGGCAACTAAAAGTAACAAGTGAGAAAAGATAGTCACTAACATACATTGGCTTCTTACTCTGCAATTTATTTTTATTACTTCATGTATTTTCCAAGTTTTAGTATTATCAAGTTAAAGGTAAATGAACATAAATATAATTTGTTAACAATAAAACTCAGATCTAAACTTTTCTACCTATTTTCTTTGCCATTTATATCTAGAGTTCGAGCACATTAATATTGGTAACTTCTATATACCATATATTGCACTTCTGAAAGGTACGTGCTATTCATCTAACCAATTAACATCTTAATCAAAGCGACCATATATGTAAGCATTCTTACATTGCTTCAAGCCTTCAAATTTATGATTCTCGTTTCTATTCTTCCTTTATTTATTTTTCCCTTATATGTTGTGAAAATCTTTACAATACAGTACTTTATGGATTATCTATTTTATTTTTGGTTATAAAAATTTCTATATACAATAATATTTGGATAAAAGTTCCTTTTCTATTATTCATTGCGGTTATCAATATATTTTCATTAACATATGCAGAAATGTATCTTTTATTTTAAAAATATTAATTTAGAATAATATGGTTCCTTTGAAGCTCTATCCCAAATTAAATTGGAATTTAAAAATAAAATCTCTGAATTAATGTATATTTGTAATAAAAAAATTAATTTTATTTTTTATTCACATTGTGAAACATAAATTGTAAAATTGTAAAATGACGATAATTATTATAGTATTAAAGTTTACCGACATTTACCATAAAAAAATGTTTCATATTTTAAAACGTATAAGATTTTTTTTAATTCATTTATTTTACATTAAACCGTATTTGTAATTTATCTCGTAAAAAATTTATCAATTAAAGTGATTATGTCAACTGAACTAAATAGTCCAAGCAATAGAGCACTTTTTAGGTCACGAAAAAAAGCACCTAGTGACTTTTTTTGTTATAAAATAAAAAGTCTTAATTTTAACACTATAGTATCAATGGGTGATTTGTAGCTAATAAAATTGTAAATAAAATTCATTTTCTCATAAAGCGATCGAAAAATTAAAATTTTCCAAAAATCAGAAAATTTTAAATTAATTAAAAAACTTTTAGATTAATTAAATAGAAAAAAATACTATAAATCATTGTTACTGGAATACCACTTATTTCATATATTAGGTATTGTAAATTGTACTTTACATACGTATACATTGATTTTGTTCAAGTGGTATTATATTGAAAAAAAACAGGTAAAATGAGTTTTCAAATTAAAATTTTACTTTAAAAATCTCTACTCGATGATGCTATAAATCGAACTGGTCTCTTGGTCGGAAAAAGTTTTTCTTATTTTCGTCGTTCCACAGGTAGGATTTTAACCCCATGTATTGAAAACTCCGACGCGCAGATTTGCGGCAAAGTAAACAAGCGCTATAGCACTATTTAATCATTTTTATTTACAAATAATCCTTAAAATCCCTTACATTGTCTTGGCAAAAATATCATACTTCTCGTCATAAATAATTATCTAATTATTATTAGAGAGACAAAGTCATTGCATTATAAACTAACAGCATTCACTAAGTTACTTGTCTATGTATTTATTTATTATTCTTATGTTTTGCTTTTTTGCTCTCAACCCATATGTTTGTTTTTACCATTCGATTCAGATACACATTTACGAGGCCAACAAACTCTGTTATTCTATCAGACCTACATTTTATCTTGTGCATCTTCTTCAACCTAAATTTTTCTTAGAAGATACTCATGGCATAATTGAAGCTGGTTCCTATGTCGGTTCGGATAGTTAGTATTTCGCATAGATACTTTTCTCCGGATACATTTGAGCTGATTTAGTTCTAGGTAAGATTAATATATACGAATATAGGTTGAACTGATATAGAAAAAGGGAGATAGGGAGAGAAAGAAAGAGAGAAAGAGAGGGCAACAATAGGGAGCATTTATCGAATGAATTACGAATAAATTTGTTACATTCACCTTTTACATCCTTTAATAAACACAAAATTAGATTAAAAATTTTTTTTAAAGACCGATTACTCACAAAATTTATATTTCTTCTATTGTATAGAATATTTGTAGATCAAGTACTCATATAATTAATACCACGTAACTTAATGTTATCGAATATAATTATTGGATAATTATAATTAGAATATTATAATTGAAATAAAAAAAAATTCATACTGATGGCCAGAGAATTAATGTACGTTGAATTTGATTAAATTCATCTTGCTTTATTTAGATTAACCACTTAGATTACCGCAATTAATCTTATGCCTTTTCAAGGATAATTGTGAGACCACATATTTTTAATTTTATTGTATTAGATAAGTCTTGTGGATAATGGAAATGCACAAAAGCAATTTATATCATTCATCAGATTCTCGAGCTGTTAAATTGGTATCATATGATGTATCCCATGGTTTCTTCTCGCGGCTACTGCATTCGTGGTACTGTCGCGATAGAACTACGTGATTGTCTTTTTAGTTTTCTATTTATACATTATAGCTGACAAAGAAATAACTACCGCTGGAAATAAGCAAAAAGGTCAGCCGGTTCACGTCATCAACTTTATTCTCAGTATCACCATCACCATCGACTTCATCCCGCCAGTATCAAGTAGACTAATTACGATCGCAAGTCGATGCAATAAAGCCCTTTCTTGAACTCTCGCTTCATTCCAGATTCACCCTCTTCACTTTATCCCGGGCCACAAGCCATCGATATTATTGCAATACCCTTGACAGAAGCGTACGTAACTTCTCTTTGCTCAAGTGTACTGTCCATCCTCGAGAATACTATTTTTCTGATGCTACTACCGTGACCCCCACGTATAGCCAAGTAGGGTGTACTTTATCTCGCGTGTACCTTTCCCGAGATTCTCATGTCACCGTACTCGTTCAGCCTTATTATTTCTTTCCTTCGCTTCTTTCAAGTACAAGACCTTATTTGCTACTTGTCTTTTTTAAGTATTCTTTTTTACATTAGTGGAAATGTTGCTCTTTTTTACTTTCTACTTTTTTATGTCACTCAAAATTTTCTTCTGTTTCTACCCTATCCTTCAGTTTGCAATTATCCAAATACAGGAAGACGTTATGAATGAATGGAGATGAATTGAAATAACAAACAGGAACTTTTGAACAAACCTTGATCTCAGAAAGTTCACAAAAAGTTCCAATTATTAGGAATATTTTTTATACTTATATTATTAGATATGCACAATATTAAGATATGCACAACTTTAAAATTGATTGCACCATTTGCTTCGAAGAACGTACTTTAACTTTCATTCTTGTTTCGAAACTTATTTACTAAAACAGGTAGGGAGTTTCAACTTCGATGCAGCTTGATTAATATATATTGATTGAATTTCAAGTTTCAAAATCTTATTTCGAACAATATTCAATTATATATCTATATTACATATATTGGAATAATAATAGTATCAATTCTAATATTTAATATAAATGATTAAGTATAAAATATAATTACATTTTGTAACATATTCCCAACCAATGATATGAATCATTAAAGTGAATCTTACTTTAATTATTGGTTAAATAATTGAATGGTTTTATCTAAATGAAAAATATTAAACAAGTTGAAATATGTGATAGAAATATTAATATTTTTATTTGAAGGCATACTTATAATTCTATAATCATACTTTTAAATATTTTATGTTGTCACATAAACTTCTTTATTCATTCTATATTGAAATATATAAAAAATGTGAAGTATTCATAGGTAACATGAAATTAACACTTTTAAATTAAGTAATTAAATAACTTTTTTTATTTAAAAACAAAAATTATTGTGATCAATAAAATACAATATCGATAAAATCTTTAAAGTTGCACAGTAAACCACATATTGTATTGTATTGCATTTATTATTTAAAATGAGATTGAATTCAAATTATTATATTAGGATCTGATAACAATGATTTAGAGTTAAGTGATTTGAATGAAATGTAATTTGCTTTTTATCCGACTTACATACAGTAATGACGATGAAGATTTCTGCCTTATCCCAGCATAAATCTCATCTTAATTATCTGCTTCCTCCGACTCTCACTGTTTTTATTTATACTAACCAACCCACTCATACATCTATGTAATTTATGCATTGCTTCGTATTATTTAAACATTCAGTTAAAACATTATATGTACTAATTATGTTATATAAAAAAATACGATTTACATATTCAATAATATTAAGTTTATATTAAAATGTTAACTGAAAATATTTTTAGAAATGATGAAATTAATTTAATAGAATATAAAATCAAGATAAAGTAGATAATAAAAATTAATTAGAATTCTATTAATAATTCTTTAAAAATAAATTTTGAATAATTCAATATATTTCATGAATTTAATCTATTAAATATAGAAAGAAGCGTGGTCGTATTAATTGATCAATATCTCACTTAATTGAAGAATAGTGTATAGCACAATTACTCTAATATTTCTATACCTTAAACAAATAATAAATCTTCAAAAGAGATGCAGAATTACTAAAAATTATTTTACTTAAGTTAAAATTATTAATCTTCTACTAAAAACAAATATATAATTCTTATAAACATAAACTTATACAATATATTCCTTTAAACATATGTTCCTTTGTAAAACGTAAATATTCTACTTCTGAGAAAATTATGTGGAATTATAATATTAATCTTAAGCTACTAATGAATAAAATAATTTTCTATTTACGGACTTTCGACGTATAATTTTTTTTTATATTTGATTAAGCATTTTGAATTATTAAAAAGATTTAATTTAGCGATATACAAAATTGTTTACATTTACATTTCTTATTTTACAGTTATAATCAAATTTACAAAATATACATGATTCATCCACGAAGTATCGATATTTTTTGAAGATGCTATTTACCGTAGCTATTTTGAGGAGGTCGGAAAATATGTGGGAAAGTTTTATCTATTTTTTATTTATTTACAAAATTTTAAGTTCAAACATTCATTTTAGAATCAAAGTGATCGATGGTATCCTGATTTTTTCAATATTTGCATACTATTACCCGTAAAAAGCCTTTTTAACATTTAAAAATATTCACATTGTTTTTATGAAGGTGTAAACTAAAATTTTATCGCATAGAACTATTCTACGAGGCGCTACATCATGTCTTGTTACGAGATTGAAAAACACGTTTCGCGTGAAATAAAACTCTACCATTTCTAATAATCGAAAAGAAAAAAAGAAACAAATAGAAAAAACTCTTTTGTACATTTTCCGACCTCTCCGAAATCGCTACAATAAATAGCGGCTTGAAAAAAGTAACCCTTCATCCTTTTCAGATGAACTATGTATATTACAAAATAAGTTTACAAAATAATACTAAATTTCAAGAATATTATCGGGATTCATTCTTGGCAATAAAATATAACTTCAAATTAAGAAAATTACGACTGATATATATATACATGGTGCATCCACGAAGTATCGAGTTTTCTTTTCATTTTGCGATTATTGGTTGTAGAAATTTTGAAGGGGCCTTAAAATGTCGACAAACTCTTTCCTCATTTGTCCCTTTTTTTTGTTTTTTCGATAATTTAAAGTGGTAGGATTCTACTTCGCACGATGGGTGTTTTTCAATTTTGACACAGCGCGATGGAGAGACTACTCGAACAGCGTTACACAGTAAAGTTTTGTTTGCAATTTAAAAAAAAACAGTGCGTAATCATGTAAAATGTTATAAGAAGCTTATGAAGATAATTGTATATCAAAATCACAATGTGTAAAATGGCACAGCGTTTCTAAAGAGAATCGGTAACAGATCATCGACAAGGCTTGATCTGGGCGCCCAAAAAGCTTTGGAATGGTTAGGAACACCCGGTGCGTGTTAGAAATTTTAGATTCAGACCACCTATTAACAGTTACATTAATCGTGGAAAAATTGAATTAAACGCGATTTACAGTGCACAATATATTGCAGAACAATTTGGATATGTGAAAAGCATGTGAAAAAATTTTTAAAAAACATCAAAGCTGAAGAGTTTAAAGATGCATTTGAAATTTGAAAAACAAGTCTTCAAAAATGTGTTGATACAGGAGGAAATTATTTTGAAGAATTTTAAATTTTTATTTTACCTTGTTTATAAATCCACCAATAAATCATTTTTCAGAAAAGAAAGGTAAGAATTTTTTTTATTTTTTTCAATCATTGAACAAAACATTCTCACGTAGTCGTTTTCCACTAATCACTTCAGCGCGCCATGTCAAAAATTTGAAAAAGACCCTTCGCGCGAAGTTAAATCCTGCCGCGCCTAATTATCGAAAAACAAAACAAAGCAAAGGACAAATGTGGAAAGAGTTTGTCGATATTTTAATACCCCTCCCAAATTTTTACGAACAATAGTCACAAAGTGAAAAAAAACTTGATACTTCGTGGATGAACCATGTATAATATTTTACATTAGATACGCAAATTACAGTCTAAGATTAAAATTGGTTAAATAAATTAAATAAAATTGGTGGTGAAAAAGGAAGTATTTATTTTACGAAGCCAAAGAATTAAGTTTTTTTCTTTGATTATCATAGAGTACATTGCAACAGAATGTGATCAAGAGTCTAATTATAATTACAGTTACATTTAGAGTCGTTTATAAATTTTACACGGAATAGAGATGAGATTAAATTAAAATACCAAGATTTACATCTATTAATTGTGATAATGATATATCTTTTAAAGGTTTTCAAATATAATATCAAGGTTTATTATTGTCTAACAAATAATTTATAAAATAATGTGTTCCTTTTATTTTAGACAAATTTTTGATACGTGAGATATTGTTTTAAAAGGCATTTTTTTAAAAAAGTGAGTTGAAATCAGAGTAAAGGATATTTTTTATATCTAGTGAGACAAAGGTAGTTTTAAGTTTGGCGAGTTTATCAGTAATGTCTTTATCATTTATACCTACGTGTGATAGGATCCAAAAAATTTTATAATGATGTTTAATGAGTTTTCAAATGAAAAATCAAGATATTTATTTTTAATCTCAAGATATATGGGTTCATGTAGATATTAATTGTTTTCTGACGCGAAATCATATATATCTTGGCTAATGTGTAAACCTTCTTTTAGTTTTTTTACAAAATTCAATATTGAAGGGAATGTTGTGACTAGCGCGTTAAAATTAAATTAGTAACTTTGATAATTATTGTTTGAGTCTATGGGATATTTCCAAGAATTCTTTAAATTATCAATGCGTTGATGCAGTATTTTTGTGTTTTTTGAGTTATTTGATTTTTTTTAACATTAAGAAAACTTAAAATAGAGTTATTAATGATTAAATTTTTGTTTGAGAGATTTTAAGATGAATCTTTTAAACAGGAAGATAGATCTGAGATTAATCATCAATAATTTAAATTTAGCGGGGAGGATATTCGTGGGTGTGCTGTTTCGAAAATCAAAGGCATATGATTACAGTGTTCTGTATTTTTTTTATTGATTCAATATTGGAGTTTTATGCATAAATAAAGCAACCATAATCAATTATAGATCTTATACATTTTTATTTTTTAGAAATTAATAAGATTTGAGGGTCAGAGCCCCACAAGGTTCCACAAAGATAACAAATAATATTAAAGGCATTAAAATGTTTTCTAACTTCAGCATTATAATTATATGAAAATATATTATAATAAAAAAAATGTATATATGAATCAAGTGAACTTACTGGATTTTATAATTTTATAATTTTATAATTATATAATTTTATAATTGGATTTTAAAATTTTATAATTTTATAATTGTGTTGCCAATTTGAAGATTTGTGTTGCCAGGTAAAATTCTTTTGTTATTGAAGTGTATAAAAGTAGTTTTATTAGGTGAGAATTCTATACTAATTTCAAGAAGATTATTTTTTATATAGTTAATAGAGTTTTCTAAAATTTATTTACCTTTGGGAGTGGAGAGGCATTTAGTGTAAACTGCTATGTCATCAGTAATATAGAAATGAAGACTTTTTTGATATTACTTATAATGTTAGCCACATTAATGATGTGTACAAAGGGGCCTAAAACTCCACATAATGGTATACCTTTGTGTATAAGTCTGATTCATTCAGGATTAAAAATATTTATCTTTCTTTGATAGTAAATTGAATGAAATGAACTATTAGCGGTGGAAAGCCTATTGAAGAAAAATTATTGAGTAGAATATCTATAGTAGTATTGTTAAATGCTCCTTAATGTCTAAAAAAAGCGGCCTAGACACTCTGTTTTTCAATAAAGGACTCATCAATTTTAATAAAGAGATTTGTTAGATTATTGGCACATGATCTGCATTTTGCAAAAAATATTTTGGGATTTCGGTAAAATATTGTTTGTTTCAGTTTTATTTTTTATTTAAATTTAATTCAATCCACCATATAACTGCAGACAATTTTTAGCGTTGTTTCAAAGAGTTTACGACTACAGTGGAAGGGGAAATTTTATCAAGAGCACTTGATAAATTATTGTTGTTTTCACGATGATCAGGTGTGTTTTGAGTAGTTTTATTAATCCAACTTCTACTATTATTCTACATATTATTCATTTTAAGAATTTTGGTCGTATTCCAAACGTAATTAATATTGGTATGAAAATCAATCTTTTCTACGAATTTAATGAAACACTTTTTTTTTCATTAAAAAGTTTCTTGACAAGAGCGATATATTTTTTGTAAGCAATTAGATCATTGAGATCTTTTGAATTTAACCATTGTTTAATCGCTAAATGACCAAATCGTTTAGCATTGTCACAATCAGCGTTCCACCAAGAAACTGGATTTTTGTTTTTGTATGGTTAAAGTTTCGTTGTTTTCCATGGGATACAGAATTTAAAACAATTCACAATTTTGCCAATAAAAAAATGATATTTGTGTATAGGTGACAAATGATCGTAATCAAATGTAAGAAAATTTTTATTGATGTTCTAAAATGTTATGAAACAAGAACTATTTAGTTCGTTGAGATTTAATTTTAAAGGATTTTTTTAATAGGGAAATTTTTGGGTGTTAAGAGTAATATGAATGAGGTAATGATCTGATCCCTAGGTTTTATCATAAACGGTGACATACATAGTATCATAGACAAGTAGGGAAGATAAAACATGGTCAATATTTGATTTGAAGTTTCGAGAAAGATCTATGTATGTAAAGAAGTTACTGATATGTAGGATTAAGGAGTGTGTATTAATGGCCTCGGCTAATTTAGCTTCATTACCGTCGGTATAATTATAGTTCGAAAATGTATGATGTACATTAAAGTCATCAACAAGAATATTATTATTATTATTATTATTATTAACATTACGAATAAAGCATAAGCATTAGTTTTTAGGAAGAGGAGAGCCTGGGGTCTAAAACATGCAATTATTTCTAATGATGGTTTAATATTGTTTAACGTAACACTGCAAATTTCCACAATGTTATTCAGAGATATAATGGTTTTGATTCTATAAAAAACAAGGTTGTTATGTATTGTAAACTTGATGCCTATACATCTATAGTGCACTCTATCCTTGCGAAGAGTCTTGAAGCCTGGTATATGTATGGCGGGGCGTTCTTGAAACCAAGTCTTGACTTAGATAAATAGATCGTAGTCCTGTAAGATATTCCACAGTTCATGTTGGTATTGAGTATAGCTTCGCGCTTTCCAGTAGAGTATTTTCAATTTTTTCACTGAACAATCTTTTTTTTAACTGAGTTAAAGTGCAACACATGATAAAAAATATTTTAAGAATTAAGAGTCGATGGCGGAACTGGAAAAATTCTTCTATATGATTCACAGTAAGAATCGGATTATTTAAATTAATAAGGAGTTTTTTAAGACAATTTTATAAATTTTTAAGTTATGTTCAATTAGCTCTAATTGTTTTCTAATTACTTCTAATAATTTTGTTTTAGAAGGAATGATTTTAACTTTTTTAGCCACACGTTTTTTTATAATTTTGTTTGCACTATTGGTAATTATAACAGAGGAAGGAGTGTTTGTATCTTGTGAGAACACAGATAATGAGGAAATAGACGAATTGCGATTAACGCCAGTTGTCTTTATCGATTCGAAGAATTAATATCGTAAAGCACAAGTTTATCACTGGAAAGTCATTCTTGGTAAATTGCAGCTAAATGACTTTTTTGTATTATTTTCACTGTTAATACCTATTAAAGAGGGGAGATCCGTTAATGGTCGCCGAATGTGTTGCATCGATGTTCGAGGCTGAGCAGTTTATCAAAGAGCATTAAAGAGTAAGATAGCAGAGAAAAGAACAAGTAAAACAAGAAAGTGCAGTGAAGTGAGATGAATCTGAAGGTATTAAAAATAGAGAGCAGTGTGTGCAGTGGTAAAAAAGAACAGCGTCAGAAAAACAGGGAATAAGTGACGTTAATGGCAAAGGCTGGATGGGGTAAGGAGATCAAGTCGAGAAACGGGCGCTCCTGACGTCAGATATGGCTTGTGACAAGGAGTGCAGACGGCGCCGAGAAGCTGATATAGGCTACGGACTCACAAGCAGTGATCGAGGAGAGGCAAAGATTGGTGAAATGAAGCAGGGAGTTAATTTCTCAGGAAGACAAAACTAAGGCAAATAAGTCGAAATCGAAACAAACAGATTTAATACAAAACAAAGAAATAAAATAAAATATCAAATAATAATAGAAATTAAAATCAAAGCCCAATTAAATAGTGAATATGAGAAATTAAAAAAGCAAATTTTAATAATAATTCTAATAATAAAACTGATAACAAATAGAAAATATTAAATAAAGATAAAAATACAAAACAAATAAATTAAGAAGAAAATGAAACAAAATTTTAGACATAAAATAGAATTTAAAATTTAAAATTTTAAATTTTAAATCTAAAATATATGAAAGTAAAAAACAAACCAGACCTGAAGCTCAAATAAATTCATAACGGACAACAGGAAAACAGGAAATTCGAAGATAGATAATATGAGTGTAAAGAAAAGGGGAAGAGTACAAGGGATAGAAGAGGCAGCAGAATGAAGGAAGGAGTGTAATTGACATTAGATGGAAGCAAGGTGGAAGTAAGCACAAGTAAGAAAAAGGTTATCTTTGAGGACGAGGACTTGTGGGAAGAGACACAATAGAAAGAGAAGTGAAGGGAAGAAAATCAGGGAAGAAGAATGGCTTAAAAAGGAGAAATACAGAAGTGAGATAAGGGAAAGCATGAATAAAAGAGAATGAATTATGAGAAGAAGAGGAGGGAGACAAGGGATTGGATGGAGAGAATGGAGAAGGCTCGTGAAAAAATGATGTAAAAAACAAGGGAGAACGATCAGAATATAAGAGAATGGGTCAGAAAAATTGAAGCTAAGATGAAGAAAATGGAAGAAATGGTCGGAGAGATGTATAAGGAGACAAGGACAGTGTATGGAGAGTGCAGATGGAAAAATGGACGAACAGCCAACGGGAGAAGGGATAGGGGAAAGAAATAGGGGGCAGTGGAAAAGATACGGAGGGCATAGGGAAACGGGCATCACGACCCAGCAGCAAAGTGAGTGGCAGATCTGAACTGTCGAGATGAAGTAGCAGTAGCATAGGGAGTGGGGCATCGGGAAGATACATCTCGGACAGGGAAATGAACGGATTGAGAAATATGATGTGGAAAAGAGAAAGAACGGATATCAGCGGATGGGTGAGAAAAGCAAGGGCGAGTGTTATAATGGCAAAAGTGGGGCTGAAGAAGCTGTACGTGAATGGGAAATGGAAATGATGGCTAAACAATAGACAGTACCGGGAGAAGTAGGGACAGAGGCGAGGAGAAAGCAAAGAAAAGCAACGAAAAACAAGAGGTGGAGTGGGTGAAAAAGAAGAAAACAGAGGTAAATAGAGAAAGGAAAAAAATGAGGGAAAGAATGAGAAAAATAGAAGAAATTGAGCGTAAGCTAAGGATGGGATCTAGATAGACCAATAGAGAAAGGAAAAAAAGTAACAAAAAGAAGTCAGATCAAATAGAAGACGGGAAAAATAGAAAAGGAAGGGGCAAAGGAAAAAGAATGGGAAAGGACTTATAACAGCAGAGAACGACACGAGGAAGGGCAAGAACAAAAACAGGAGCAAAAACAGAAGGCAGGGGCAAAGGAAAGAGATTAGAACAAGGGAAAAGAGAAATAGTGACTCAGTAACAGAAACAGCACAAAGGACATATACAGAGAGAAAGGAAAGCAAGGGAGACAGAGAACCAGGAGAGATAAAAATACTCTTTTGAAACGTTGCAGGAGTATGGGGTAAAGACGAAGATTTCTGGGAGTACGTTGCGCAGATGGATTATGTATGTATAGCTGAAACATGGGTTAAGGACAAGAGTTCAGAAAGTTGCAGAGCAAGACTTCCAAAATACATGGAATGGAAGGTGCAAAAAGAGAGAAAAGAAAAGGCAGGGCGAAAGGTGGATTTATCATACGAATTAATAAGAAATGGATTATACAGGAGGAAGAGCTGGGAAAGGTCAGCCATAAAGGAATAGTCAGAACAAGAATAGAAACGGGGAAACGAGAGAGACAGCTAGACGTATGGGGGATCTAGAGCAACGACAGAGATATGGACAAAAGATGGAAAGTAATCAAGGAAGAGAGTTACAGTGGAGAAGCTAATCATAGGAGATTTCAATATCAGAACAGAGGAGAGAGGTAGTTACATGCAGGACACAGGGACAGAAAGTGAAGAAATGGGGTACAAAACAAGCAAGGATAAGAAAGTAGACAAGGAAGGGAAAAAGGTAATATACAGTATAACAAAAGAGGGATACAGTGTTCTAAATGGAACATTCACAGGGGATGAGAAACGTGAATATACATACATAGGAGCCAGAGGAAACAGTCATAGACCTGGTAATAACATACAGACAAATGAGAGAAAGAACAAAAAAATTCCAAGTAGATATAAGGATAAAATCGGATCACTCACCATTGATAGCGACAATTCAGATGGAGAACAGAGAAAGTGTAAATGAAAAGCTGCAAAGTGAAGCGAAGAGAACAATAATATTATGGGATGACGATAACATCAAAGAGTATAAGAAAAAAACAAACGGAGCAGGGCAAGCGAACAGAGATAGAAAGGTTATAGAAAAAAGTCAAGGATGCAATACATAAAAATATGTGCAAGAAAAAAATAAAAAAAAGGAAATGAAAAATTGGGGAAAACAAATGGTGCGACAGACAATGCAGGAGAGAAAAAAATGAGATAAAGAAGGCACTGAGTAGATGAAAAAAGGGCAGGGCAACAAAGGAAGAATATTTGATACAAGGGAAAAATGGAAGGCACTAGGTGAGAAGAAAAAGCAGGAGTTAAGAGAAAAGGAAAAATCAGAGTTAAAGAAAATAAAGAATGAGGGACAGATCTGGAACTATATAAACAGAGGCAGAAAGAAAAGAGACAATAGAAATGAAAACGTAGTCAGTAAAGAATGGAAAAACACATTTTATGAAGCTGTTGAATGGGACTCAAAATAACAAGAAGGTGGTAAGGACAGAGAAAATACAAAGACTGGATATATTGGAAATAGATCATAAAGGGATAAGCGAAGTAATGAAAGATTTAAAAAAAGAGAAAAAAGAGAGACAGGAATCGACGAAATCTCGAATGAGGCTTGCATACATCGAGGTAAAGATATTTTGACCAGAATGACTGAAATTATCATGAGGGTGTGGGAACAGAAAAATATACCACAGTATTGGAAGAGCGCGATTATCGTATCGATATACAAAAAAGAAGACAACAGAAATCCCGAGAGTTACAGAGGACTATCCATGTTATCATTGGCCTATAAGATATGTATAGGAGTCCTGAAGAATAACAAGAGATGCGATGCAGAGTGAAGACAAAAGACGGAATGACAGAGGAATTCTGTACTAACAAGGACTTGAGACAAGGATGTGGACTCAGTCACTATTATTTAATATATACATCGCAGAGATTGAGCAGGAGATGGAGAGGAGAAACGTAGGTGGGACGAAAATGAAAGATAAAAGGCTATGGACCTTAGCTTACGCAGACGACCTGGACATAATTGGGGAGTGCAGAAAAGCTATGCAAGGGATGATGGCAACGTTGAAGAATTTCTGAGAGCAAAGAGAAATGAACCTGAATACGGAGAAAACTGAAATCATGGTGGTCAAAAGAGGTAGGAAACGAAAAACAGAAGTATGGAAATGGAAGGGAAAGTACATCGAAAAGGTTGATAAATTCAACTATTTGAGCTTCATCTTCAGATGCCATAGGAAACACGACGACCACGTAAAGGAAAGGATACATAAAAGCAGAATTGCAGCGAAGAGAATATAGGGGCTGGCAGAAAGAATGTGTGTTGGAGATTTTGGTTTGAGAAGGATGCTTTTTAATTATTTAGTCAAGAGAGTGATGGAGTACACAGTCGAGGTCTGGGGAAAAGGAGATGCAGAGAAAATGGAAAGAATTAAAGCTGATTATTACAGGTGGACTCTAAAACTAAATTTCTGCACGCCAACCTCATACCTAGTCTATGAGGAGACAGACGAGATCAAAATGGGTCTGGAGTGGAAGATAAGGGCAATGCTTTTACGAAGACAGAATCAAACAGATAGATGAACAGAAAATAGTCAGGAAATGCCTATAGGAAAACGACGTGCGGAACACAGAAAAGAAAGCAAAGGATACGGAGGCATTGCTTAACAACTCGAATCTGAGCAAACAATAGATTGAATACTGGCTGACAGAGAGAAGACAAATATACAGTGAGATAAGAGGGAGAGATAAAGACATACAAATGCAGCAAACAAGGAGAAGGATCACAAAGGCCAGATATAACAAAGTGTAGATTGACATCAAAGAAACGGGATTGCCAAGATACCTCAGAACGATAAGAAAAGCAAAGGATATGAAAACAGTGGCAAGAATCAAGTATGGAAACATAACTACGAGCATTAAATATTGGCTGGGTACAGAAGAAAAAAGATGTCAATTATGCAAAAAAGGAGAAGGAGACTGGAGACATTGGATCATGAAATGTAAAATTACAGGGGATTTATATAAAAAAAAGAGATGACAATAATAGGGTTTGGAAAAACAGAGAAATCATGATGAACTTCAAAAACAACGTAGAGAATAAATAAATGCTAAATGAAATTAAAGAAATTGAAAGAAGGTTAGAAAACAGCAAATGGAGATAAAGAGTAGGGACAGTGATAGCAAAACAAAGGCAAGACCAAGTGCAGGGAGCAAGTGTGCATTAGCATAAAAACAGTAAAAATTAGAATAAAATACAGGTGGTGAATATAGAATGAAGAATGTATAAATAAGAACTAGATGTAAAATTAAATATATAAATACTCTGTAAATATGTATAATTATGTTAAACTGTAAAAACGGAACCCGTTCCTGGTCCAGGAACTGGAACATATTATAATAAATAAAATAATACTACTACCTATTGAAGAGGGGTTAGAATGCTTATTATTGACACTGTTTTTGTATTGCTTGGACGAATTTCTATGAGTTTACGTTTATGCTTTAATTATCCACCTATATGGGGCAATATGCTCTTCATGTTTACAGAAAACATTAAAGCTTACCTATAGTAATAATAAATAATTATAATAAGAGAAAATCAATATCTGGGTTAAAAAATTGAGAAACAAGGGTAAATATGTGAAAGCAGGAATAAATAAGATATATATGGATGGGAAATAGTTGAGATGGGACGAAGAAGAGGCTAGGGAAATGAGAAGAAGGGATATGGAGGAAGAAAGGAGAGAGCAAGAAACATGGAAAAAAGGTAACAGAAATGAAAACATAACTAAAGAAATGGAGAAAGAAAAAATAACAATAAGCTACAACAAGAAGGAAGAATAAAAAATGATAAAGAAGAAAAAGAGACAAGAAGGAACAAAAGACAGACAAAAGGACAGAAAAAAAGAAAAATAGAGGGACCAAAGGATTTAGAATAAAGGAGGGATGAACTACAGAAGGAGAAGGTGAAAGATATGAGAAAAGAAGGACAAGAAGGATCAACAATACAAAAAAGAGCAATCGGAAAAGAGAAGGAGCAAATGAAAAGGAAAGGGATGACAGAAAGATAAGCAGGAATCTGATATGCTGGAATATTGCGGGATTCTGGGGCAAAGACAGAGAATTCTGGAAATATGTAGAGGGAATGGACTACATATGTTTAATAGAAACACGGGTAGAAGGAAAAGACATAGAAAAGTGCCAGAACATGCTATCGGATGATATAAAGTGGGAAATAATACCAGCAACTAGGGAAAAAAGGACAGAAAAAATCAAAAAAGCAAAAAGGGGTAACTGGGACAGAACAGGGTCAAACGAAAAGAAAATGGAGGACAGAAGTGAAAGCAGAAATTTGATATACTGGAATATAGCGGGTTTCTGGGGTGAGGACAGGGACTTCTGGAAATATTTAGAGGAAATGGATTATATATGCCTAACAGAAACATGGGTGGAAGAAAAGAACATAGAAAGGTGCCAAAACATCCTATCGAAAGACATAAAGTGGAAAATAATATCAGCCATTAGAGAAAAGAAGAAAGGAAGGGCAAAAGGAGGCATAATTATAGGAATTAACAAAAAATGGGGGATAAAAACGGAGGAAATGGGGAGCTGCAAAGGAGAAGGTATGGTAAAAACAAGGATAAAATACAATGTAAGTGAAAAAAGCCTAGATATCTGGGGGCTATATTGCTGTGGAGACATGGAGAAACAAATAAACATAATAGAAGAAGAAAGCTATAATGGAAACACAGACGTTACAATAATGGGAGATTTGAATACGAGAATTGGAAATGCAGGGAGTTATATAAACACAGAGAGAGGAGAAATGGAAAACAGAAAAAGCAAGAACAAAAAGTTAGAAAAACGAGGGAAAAGGTTGATAAAAAATTAATAAAAATTGATAACAATTGATAAAAAGTTGATAGAAAAGGTAAAAAAAAATAGATGAACAATACTGAACGGGACAGAAGCAGGAGATGAAGAAGGGGGATACACGTATGTGGGGCCAAGAGGCAACACAGTAATAAACTTGACAATAGCTGATGAAGGGAGCAAAGAAGAAATAGAAGAATTCAGAATAAAATACAGGATAGAATCGGATCACATGCCGATCAAGATAAGGATAGACTTAAGAGAGAAGAAATACGGAGAAAGAGAAACAACAAGAAAAGGAAAGGAAAGAGAGAAAAGAAAAATAATCAAATTGGATGAAAAGAAAATTAAAAAATATAGAGAAGTAACAGAAGGGAAATACACAGCAGGTGAAACAAAAGAGACAGTTGAGGAGCTATGACATAAATTGAAAGAAATGATACAGAAGGAAACCCCCAGCAAGGAAATAACAATAAGAGTGGAAGATTGGGAAAACAAAATGACGGGACAGGGAATGCATCAATGAAAAAAAAATACAAAGAAGCAATATAAAAAATGGAAAGAAGGAAAGACCGAAAGAATAGAGTACATAAAACAAAAGAGGATTGAAAAAGAGCATGCCAAAGAAAAATTGAGGATCTCAAAATAAAAGAAGAAAAGGAACTGAAGGAAATAAAAAATGAAGGGAAAATATGGAGGTACTTAAATAAGGGAACTAAAAGGAAAATGAACAAAGAAGGCAAAATAAACAAAGAAAGTTGAAAACTACATTTCAGCAAGCTATTAAGCAAAGCAGAAGAAGGGCAAACAAATGAAGAGGAGCAAAATAATATTAAAGAAAACAAAAAGCTGCGAAAGTACAGAATAGAAAAGAAGGAATTTTATGAAAAATGGAAGATATTGAAAAAGAAAAAAGCCCCAGGGATAGATGGAATAACTAATGAAATGTGGATATATGCAGGAGAAGAGCTAAGAGAAAAGCTGTTGGAGATAATAAAATGGATTTGGGAAGGAGACGAAATGTCTGAAGAGTGGAAAACAGCGATAATGTCATCAATTTATAAGAAACGGGATGCAAATGACCCAAGTAACTATAGAAGGCTATCCCTGCTGTCTACCAGATATAAAATATATGCGAATATATTAAAAGATTAACTGGAAGAAGAAGTGACAAGCAAGAGAATAATACCGGAAGGATAAGCGGGATTAAGAGTAGGCAGATCCACAATCGACAATATTTACATATTAAAGCATGTAACGGAAAAAAAATAAGGGAAAAAAAGAAAATATATGTATTGTTTGTGGATTTAAGGGCACCCTTCGATATAGTTAATAGAAGGAAACTTTGGGATATAATGGAAAAAAATAATATAGATAGAAGCCTAACGGATAAGGTAAACGGAATATATGCGGACACAAAAATAAGAATAAACACAAAAGAAGGATTAACGGACCAGTTTGGAACACAAGAGGAACTAAGACAGGGCTGCAGCCTAAGTCCCCTTCTGCTCAATATATATATAGCAGGATTAAAAGCAGAGCTAGAAAAAATGAATATGGGAGGAACAAAAATTGAAGGGAAAAGAATATGGTCACTAGTATATGTAGATGACATAGCGTACATAGCCGAGAATGAGGAAACTATGGACCAGATGATGAAAACTATGGAAAAGTTCTTGAAGGTTAGAAAACTAGAACTGAATACGGACAAGACAAAAATACTGACGTTTAAAAAAGAGAAAAAGGAGAAAAAACAGATGGAAGTGGAAGAAGAAGGAAATCGAGGAACTAGGAAAGTTTAACTCTTTGGGATACATGTTTAACAAGAATTGAGGTGATAGAGAGTACATAAAGGAAAGGATACACAAGGGTAGAATATCCTTAAAGAAAGCTTGGAGCCTAGCAGAGAGAAGATACTATGGAGAATTTGAAAGAAAGAGAATGTTATTCAATTACCTGGTGAAGGGAGTTGCAGAATATGGAGTGGAAATATGGAGAAAGGAAAGAGTTAAAGAAATAGAGAAGATAAAGATGGACTATTATAGATGGATACTGAACTTAGAAGCATGTACACCCAATCATATAATTTATGGGGAAACAAACGAAAAAGAAATGGAAATAAAGTGGAGATGCAGGAACAAAAGGTATGAAGAAAAACTAGAAGGACAATCGGATGACAGATGGGTTAAAACATGCTTGATAGAGAAAAAAAGAGAAAGAATAAAGGGCGGAAATGACCCCGAAGAGAAATGGCTGAACGAAGTAGGGATAAGCAAAATGCAGATGGAGATGTGGACTAAAGAAGGGAAAAACAAATATGAGATAGTGAAAGAAAGAAAGAAAGATATAAGTAAGCAAGAGAGGACAAATAGAATAGAAAGTGTTACGTATAACAGATGGTATAAAGAAGTAAAGGAGAAGGGAACCCCAAGATATATGAAAACAGAAAAGAATGACAAAAATATAAAGATGATAGCAAAAATAAGGTGTAGAAATATAACAGCAGGCAATAAATACTGGCTAAATAAAAACGAAAGAAAATGCCAGCTATGCAAAGAACAGAAGGGAGACTAGACACACTGGATTTCAGAATGTAAGAGACAGAAAATGAAACGAGAGAGATGAGAAAGCAAAAGAAACGGGAAGAAAGAAGGATCATAACAAGCTTTAAAGAAGGGTTTAAAAACAGAGAATTACTATCTTACATGAAAATAATAGAAAAGAAGATAAGGAGAAAGAGGGAAGAAGAGATAGCAAAAGAGAGGGATGCTGAAGAAAAGAAGAAAGGAAAATAAATGAAACCAAATAGAATTAAATATACATGTAAAAATACATGTAAATAAAGAAATGTAAAAATGTAAAAACGAAAAATGTAACATAATATGTAAATAAGAGCATACGTGCACACTACTTGTATACGGAAGTCCATTTCGAGGCGTATGGCTTGAATTGTTTAATAAATAATAATAATAAAATAATAATTAATATAATAATTAAAAAAAATAATAATAAATCGAATATATTATATCTTCGAAAGCAACTTTGAAAAATTCAGGGAGTTTTTTAATATTTAATGAATTAATAAAGATTTGTCTACACGAGTTGAGAACATGTTCATAATCGCTTTTGACGGTGCTGGCTAATTAACGAACAGCGAGTGGTGTTGAAGCTATTTAGGCAATTCTTTATGATGTAATGAAGAATCTGAGGTATGAAATGACCCTTTGAAATTTAGCAATCAGATGTCAGACCGTAACATGTTTTATCCGATGTTCAGAACTTTGTATTTTCCAGTGAATTCGTCGAGAAGCTTCTTAAATGATAAATATATTTCTACTCTGTTGTTTCATATTTGACATGCATAAATGACATTAATGGGTCTAACTAAATCTACAACTACATACGTAAAGTCTGTGAAACTCAAGTCTTCAACTGATTCTAGGATTAAAACTTAATCTCTTTTAGGGAAGATGCTGGATTTACTTGCAGCTGAGTAGCTTGATTTTGCAAATGAATTCTTATTTTTCTCAACATTGACACTAATTTGGCTTACTATTGTGTTAGAAGCCTTTACTTTGCAATGGTGCTAGAAATTTATAAAATATTTACTCACAATTTGCACAAAAAAATAGTTAAAAGAAACTTATTTCGAGCTCTGGTCGACTCTGAATGAAAGCGACCAAAACAAATACGAGCTGGGCACGCGAAATAATTCCGGAGCATAGAGAAAAACAAGTCTTATTGCCATGAAGGTTCGAATGAAACTTATCGACCTATTATATTTATATAGACTAATTTATTAAAATAAATTTAATAAAAAGCATAAAAAAACTTTGAACAGATTGCACAACATTAGAAATGAAAATTTATTGTACAATTTGTAATCAATAAGACTATATTTATTAGGATATTATAACTAATGATTCTTTTATTTTAACCCGTATAAATGTTATACAACGGAATAATTAAAATGTATTGCTGTAATAAATTAGATATCAATAGCTTTATAATTTTAATTAAGTATATTTTAGTAAAATTTATAAATAGATGGTCAATAATTGAATTAAACGATAAAATGTTGAAAATTTTTGAAAATTTAATTTTATAAATAAAACGTGTATAATTTACATGTATTCAGAAATTATTATATTGTGACGACTGCACCGTCTCCTGACGATTTACATTCTTTTTCATAAATAAGTGAACTACGAATTCTCATAAAATAAAAGTAGAATAAATATGTTGTAGCAAGATTTTTAAATTACGTATTTTTAAGAGATTATAACGATAAGATATTATGATCACCGCCGCTTATTAATCTATATCTCATTAGCGATTTTAAAAAAAACTAAATAAACAAATAAATATTAAAATTCGAAAATATGCACCTTTAAGGAGATAATACAATAATCACTCTGTACACAAATACAATGATAAGACACTGTAACACCGAAAAAACAACTGACTCACATGTAACACAATAATGACCGCCAAACAACCGAAAAACACAAACATCAATTATAAATTATATTGCAACAACTGACCGATGACTATGTATATCTATTATTACATACTATTTCTATTGTATTATTTACTTAAGATTGTATACAAGTACGACTCATCCCTATTCAAAAAAACAAATGAATCACGGAACCAAGAGAACGGATGAATACATCCCTTATCGTCAAAACGATATAAATTCAGAGGACTTTCGGGATACAAGGTTGTACGTCTCGAATTTTATTAAAATTCACTTTAAATTGTAAATCTAGTTTTATTGATTAATTATTATAACACCGCTTAACTTAATACATCATGTCAACCCGTAGGGCTGAGTACGATATCTGCAAAATCAAAAACGTCTAAAAGTAAGTTTATAAATTAATTTTATAAAAATTTCTGACAAATTTTAATTTTTACTCGCTCAATTTAGAAATAAAGTCTATTAGTCTTTATTTCTTGCATGCCAAAAACTTAATTTCATTCAGAAAATTTTACTCTCGCTGGTTTTGCCTATCCCCGCACTAGTGCACTTAAGTGTAGGCGTAAAATCAGGCGTCGTTATGATTGGACGTAACAATATATAATATATAGTAAAATATATTTAAAATAATGTATTATTTTTTTAATAATTTCTGTCATTTATTGTATAATTTTACGTAATAATATTTTCATGCTCCTGTTCATTCGTGTAAGTAATTATTATATATATCAAATAAAATCCAATATAATTTATTCATTTGATTTAATTTCCAATTGTTCTTAAAGTATCAGTACATAAAATCTATAATCCTAATCATTCATTATTCTATAGAATTTTTTTAAAATTTAATAACGTGATCTGGCATAAAAAACGATTTCTTTACTCTAAAAAGAAAAAATTTAAACATGACTGTTCTTGTTAAAACCATCATGTTTTGATTTTTATTAATGCTTTACCTAAACTGATGCAGAAAATGTGGAGAAAGAAAAACTAAGACAGAGTAATATAATAAACTATAAGGAATAAAACATTCCAAAAGAAAATATCAAATTTTTATACATAAGAGAAATACCACGTGGTACCATTGAGTCAGCCTTTTAGTTCTTAATTTTGTATCAAAAAATTCAAAATTTTTTTTTTTATTTTATTTAAATTATCCTTGTCAAATTCAGTTTAAATACATTACTTAAATAAATTAGAATTGATTTTACACATATTTATTTATAAAAATTTTATTTATAAATTAAGCATTGAACTTCTCTCACTCCCCCTTTCTCTCTCTCTCTCTCTCTCTCTCTCTCACTCATTCTTTCAACATCATTTCTGCATTTGAAATTTTTGCTCAAAAAACTATGTAAATTTCATAATATTAAACGTATACTACTTGAATTAATTTTAGTTATATAATGTTTCATGGTTATGTTATTTTATTTTTATAATAAAAATAATAATGACTAACATTATTTTAAATAAAAATCTCATAATATAATGGTTTATAGTATTTAGTAATATTCACAAATATACAATAAAATTTAAATAACTGATTCATAAATGAAAAATATATATCTTAGCTATGTTGAGTAATTATAATAAATCAATATTAGAAAACAGTACAATCAATAGTCCTATAAATTTATATAATATTTATATAAATTTTATATACTGACAATAATATTTCATACAGTTTTATACTAAATATATAAATTATAATATAATTTCTAATTATATTTTATTCGCAAGTATATAAAAAATAAAATGCCATGCAATAACATTATTCCATACAGCATTATTTTGTTTTAATATATTTTAATTTTAACATTTTATTTACAGGTAAGTGTTAACCGTAACATTTTGGTATCTTAATCCAGATACGTAAGTTTATATTAGTTTATTATCGAGTAAGACTGTCTAGTTGGATCATGAAGGTATATTTTACATTTTTTAATAATATATGTGTCTTATAATTAATATAATTAATAATTATATTATATATATATATTATTAATCTATATATAATTATTATTATAATGTATATAATTATAATAATATATATTATATATTATTATTAATGTATAATTAATGAAGACTCAAGTAATGCTTTTCGTAAAAAAAAGAATATTATCAATTGGTTGTAAATAAATAATTTAAAGACAAATTATACAGTTTTTAATAAATTTAAATACACTTTTACAACGATCTATTATTAATTATACTAATTTTAATTTATCAATTTTCTGCAATATTTTAAGAAATGTATGGGAGAAAAATTATCTATATAATATATTGTATTTATCAATTTAATTAAACGTGTATTTTTTATTTAAAATATAAGGATTTGTTTAAAAATTAAAAAATTTTTTTATTGCTTACTATATAAAATTATATAAATTTGAAATGAACTGTACACCGCCTGTATAATGATTTGATTTTTATGTAATCGAGCATGATTTTTAATATAAATTTTATTCTCTATTATTACGGTTATATACTTAGATTTATCTTATTATACTTATATTGTCGATATCTTAGCAGAATTTATATAAAAGAATTCTATAATATCGCTAATTTTTAAGTAGCATAATTTTCATCGATAGTAGTTTCATTTTATATCTTTCATACATTTTCAAATTGCATTTCGAAATTACGAATCGTCATAATTATCTGTTTTACTTCCGTTTTTTACTAAATTTGTATGTATTTATCGTGTCATTTATCTTTAAGTATTTATTTTTTAAGTGAATATTAAGATACAAATAGTATTACTTGCGAGCAAATATGCTGAAAGTAAGAGTACAGAAAATATTTGTTATAATAGAAGTTCTCTTTATAAACTTCAAAACAGTTTTACACAAAAAGTCTGACGTCAAACATATCAGTGCATTTTATGGCTACACACAGCCAGATGAACCATTTTGTTAAAAGAAAGAAACGGGAACCTCAAATAATTTTTTGTTCTTAACATGTACACATATGCATAAGTAAAAAAAAGTATGTACATACATAGATGGAAAAAAGGAGGGTTGTAAAAAAAAAACGGAAACGTATGAGGTAATGGCACGTAACCAACATTCATTAAATGCTTGCATAGTGTTTTGACGCTTCAGGCGTGTACATGTTCCGGGCTTCATTTTGTTTTAACATCGACTCTAAACTCATTTTATTTGAGACAAATAAGCATCGAAACCGCCAAAATAAAATACGTACGTAATGTAGAAATTTTCTTCCGTCCTCTGTATATTATTTTATCAAAAATACCATTTATTATGTTTGAAATCGACTTATAAAAAAGAGAATATGGAAACTCCACCATTTTTTTTAAAAACTGTTGGCCAAAGAACGTAAAGCACAAGAAAAACGATGTTTTTTATCTCCTAGAATCATACATTTGTCCATTTAATGATAAGTAAAAGTACTTTTTAATAACGCATCTTTTAACTTTTAACCGAAACTCTGTTTTTTCAGAATTTTTAATTAATTCATTCTTTTAGTTTTACCATACTTTAACAGTTTATATTATTTCATATCTATAATTTTTGTGACGATATGTAGTATTTTATCAATATAAATTATCAAACATTAACTTTTTTTCTAAATTACTTTTTAGGTTTCAAAATAAACTACACTATATTTTAAATCATATTACTATAAAATTAAAATATTATTAATTCTTAAGTAGAAAAATTTATTGTTTCTTGAAAATTACTTATAACAGCGGTTACACCCGCTGCTCAGATTTGTGGAAGCCATTGATGTTGATGATCATTGTTTAGTCACGAAATGGTCTGTGACTCGCATAAGTTCTTTTTCCTGAGTTTCGGTTGAATTTACTTCACTAATAGGTATAGGCCACCTTTGCTTATTTTGGTGGATTCTTTTTCAGATTCAATCATATTTCGTTCAATCTGTGATTATGAGATTGTTGTGCCTCAACATTGTTTCGAAGCTGCAGGCTATTGATAATGTCAATGGAGTTCCTGTTTTATTCTGTGATCTTTTAAAAAATCTCTAGCTTTTTGTTAAAAAGTCAATATAGGCCAAAATGTTCTTGTTGACGTTAAGATGGCTGTCGTGGAAATAATAAAATACTATTTAGGTCTAGGCAAGTCTCTCTCTTCCAGTATCTTGACAGTATCTCTTTCTAGGGCATTAGTTTTAGTTCCTTTAGCCACTGAAGTCTTGATTTTCTGAGTTGAGTCAGTATTTGCCCATCCTTCAGTGTTGAAGATTTCAAATTATCTACCATGAGGTGTGATGTTCTCTTGATTTTTTTTGACAATTCAAGATACCCGTCTTTATTTTTAATAATCTTGCTAGGTTCAGTTTTGTTTCCACGATTAGCTAGTGAATTAACAAATTAGTCACAGCGCCACTTTACCATGGCAACACTATCTTGAGAGTAAAATAAACCAGATTTGAGAGATTCATTTAATAACGAATAAGCTCGCCTTTATCCGTGCAGTCCTCAATGCAGATGCTCCATCTTTTTTGTCTTAGTGAATTGTCTTTTTCCTCATTCATCCATTTTATACTATAGACATCGGTCGGTTCAAGTGTACCAACCATACGTATATCACGTAAATTCTTATGAGGATATTTTATATCATACTGGAGTTTCATTATTACGGCAATCCATCACGTATTTGAACTTTTTTAGTCCCTTAGCCCAAGGTAATAGAGCTTAAGCTCTCGAATCTAACTCATTGGTCGGAGAAATAGAGTCTAGGATCATACAGCTTATATCAAAACTGTACCTTTTTTAATTGAAATATAAATTATAATTATCGAGAGTTTAAACAGACATTATATTACATATTGAACTCTATCAACTTATATTCATTGTCATAAAAACATATTTTCATTTTAAATAATAAATTATTATTTTCATACATAAGTATGGATAAATACAGATTAATAGAACATAAATCATTTATTTTTAATACTTTTTTATAATTCTCATTCAAAGTCGAAAAATAATTTATAATCATATGTTAAGTTACACTTAGAAGTACATCTAAAACATTTACAAAGCAAAATTTATAAAAATAAAATATTCATAGACTATTAAAAAAGTGATAAACAAAAAATGAAAATTATATAATATATAATATTTGTATTTAATATATTTTAATAGTATATTAAAAAACACATAATTAAACATTAATGTACCGAAATTATCAGGTATAAGTTTTAGAATAGGTGCACAATTCTTTTAATAAAAGTGTCATTTAGATATTTAATGTATAAATTGTATTAGCAATGTAAATACAATAAAATTCTCGAATAGCTTTTTTTGAAATAAAGTCATTTTATAATTTAAAGTCTTGAAAATTATTTCTTTTACTTTTTCTTGTATTCTTCAATATATTTCAAATTCAATAATATATACAATTATATATTTAATTTTTGTGTTTAAGCTTTAATAAATTTAACGTTTAACGCAAAATAATGTTCGTAGATTCATTTTTTATATATATTATCTTAATAAAAGAGATCAAATAATATGTTAAAAAATATTGTTGCGAATGAAATTGATAAACTGCTTTGACGTATAAAAATTTATAAAATATTATAATACTTAATTACTTATTAGTGTAACGTAAATAAGCACGTGACTGTGAATAGTTTATTGCAGAAACTAAATTTACTTTGTTCTTCGAAATATATTTTTAAAATAAATCTTTTAGTGAAAAATTTTTATGGTTTGAAATGTAAATCGATGTATTGTTAAAAGACTATAACACGCTTTACGAAAGTTTCTGCTTCAAATTTATTTTCTTAGAGCATGTAAAGCTCACGCAAGGAAAATCATAAAATAGATTTTAAGTACTTATACGATCGTAGCGCTAAGGGAGTTTATCCTTAAGTAAGAGAGAAAGCGTTAGGTTCTTAATGTACTTTTCTTATATACGTAAGGTATAAGAGAAGCGCAGAAGAGGGTCGCTCACTCGCAAATAATGGTCATGGCGTCGCGAACAGGCGAAGAGCGTATAAGATATAACTGCCTCGTTTTCGCAAAGTTTACATTTAAGGAATCGGTCTATCATATAACCCCTTAACAATGAATATCCGTAGCTTTATATCCATTTGACGACCATCTTTTAAATAAATTTGAAGAAGCCCAAAGTTCATGCATCTCATGCTTTCAGAACTTTACATTATTCGCGTATTGTTATTTAATTGGTGGTTTCCATTCTCCGTGGTCTTGCTGTTATTTGTAAAAAATATAATGAAACATTAAATACATTAAATATTACTTTTGGTAAAATTTCAATTGATAATTTTGAATATTGTTATTACAGTATTATCAAAAGATTACTCTGGTAATTATTGTTTATCGATCACATTGATAAAAAATATAAATTACACTTCAAACTTTAATTCTATATAAAAAAATATGTACTGATAAATTTTAGAATTGTTTAATTATAATAATCTACAAATCTTTTAAAAATTAATAAATAAATACAAATAAAAATTCAAATAAATACCACTATATCTTTTTTATATACTAAAATTCTTTTAATAATTTATATAATAGCAAAAAAAAAATATTAAATATTTTGAAGTACTATATATGAATTTAAAGTTATAAATATACATCAAATATATAATTACTTAAATATTTTAATAAAATATGAAAGCAGATAATACATGAAAATAATTTTTTAATCAATATATTTCCAATGATATTCAAAATTAATAAAAAGAAGTGAGGGATTTTTTATTTACAATAAATGAAACCAAATACATAATAAATTTTTCATATTTATATTACATTTACATTATATTTATTATATTTATATTTAGACGTGATGTTTTGTTTTTGATCAATGAAGTATTAGAAATCTTAATTACATTATATTATTTAATAATAATAAATATATAATGTACAATTATGATAATTAGATAGAATATAATATATGAGTTTATAATTGGTAAAATGTAATATTGTTTTATTTATCAATTTTTTTAACAATGATGTTGTGATATATTATTGGAATTTGGCTTTGAATTATTACTCTAATACTAATTTTTATTAATATTCATATTTTCAAAATTTAATATTCAATTTTTAATTATAACACGAGTACGTTTATTAAGTTTTCATTTACAAGAAATTAATATATAAATGCAGTATAAAATCAGGGAGTTTTATTAGTAGTCGTATTAACAGTTAAAATTAATTTTTGATTATCTCGCCGTAACATTTAAATTTATGAATATAATTTTGATGTTAAATATATTTCAAATATAAATAACAATATTGTAATTTATTTTAATATTTATGTTGAAATACTTGCCCAAAAACATTTACTTATTCAATATATATTCAGATGTAATTTGGAGCTGGTTTAATTTTTGATAAATACTAAATTTTTTAAGGGTGAAAAATTCTATGAAGTAAAATAGTTTTAAATAATGACTAATTTCATAATTAAATAATATTGAATTTAAAATTAAATCTTTTCATTCGACATAAAAGTATGTGTAATTACTATTATTTTATTAGATCAAAACAGAATTTTGCATTTTATTTAATTTATTTAATTTGAAATTTGCATTTCTTTATATTTTATAACTAAATCTCGTATCATGTGTATGCGTCAAATAAATTTAATGTATTTTTAGCATATTGTTATATGACAAGCTAAGCTTTGTACATTTGGTACTCTATGATGTCTGAAATGTCCATAAGTCATTTTTTCATAGTTCATGCTTTGCAGAGGATAGTCGTAAGGGAAAAAATTAAGTACCAAAATATACTTGAATAACAGAAAGGTGGGAAAATCGGTAAAAAACTGAAAAAGAAGGTGAGAATAATGCATCTCAATTTTTTTGAAAAAAAGACAGTAGGATATCTATAGCTATTCACCAACTTAATTTTTTTCAAATATATTTTACAACTGTGGCATCAAACAAATAGTACAAGTACAGTTAATACTGACGTATGGACTCCTATTGACTGTGTATTATTATTTCTCCTAAAATAAATATGACTATAAAAAATTAAAACATGGAATATTAACATTATCCTTTCGAAATCATATTTTATGACTATAATTATCTTCGTAAATGACATAACTCTAAATATGTAAATATTGCAATAAAATATATTCTATAATTTTATTGATGTAAAGTAATTTTTTTTTTAAATTATTGAATTTTATTATATGAAAACTATTATTTTTACAAACACCTGAGTGTAGTTACAAAATTTCATACATTTTTTGTATTTATATATTTCACGGTTGACATATATAAGATAAACATCGAGATGTCTATTATACAGTTATGAAACAAAAGTTTGTTGTTGTACAAATTTATTTTTATGAAACTGTAGCAGGTGTGACAACAGAATTATGGGTCTGCCGAAGGACAATCCCATGTCTGAAGGAATCAGAATCACGCATACAATCACTTGCCGCTATTGTCAGGGTGAAAAACATAATAGCGGAAAATTTCCCTGGCACCTGAAGTGTCACCAGCCGCTCACGATCATCCTGTGATCTTTACCACCTCCGCGTTGTGTGCACCTTTGATAAAGTGTATGTTTCAATAAAGTATTTATTTTATCTCGCCCAATAACTGTTACCAACTATTTCTTGTGTTATCTATAAATAGCATTCCACCATATTTCTCCAAAAAAATATATGTTGTAAATACTTTTTATCATATTTGATTTTAATTATGAAGAATAAAATATTAAAGAAACTTTATTGATTGAAATCATTAAATATTTCCTTAAATATACCGTTATATTTTTTAATGTATTCATGAAAAAATTTTATATGAATGAAAAAATAAAATAAAATATAAATGTATAAAGATAGAAATCTCAAGATATTATTTAATATGAAATACTCAAAAAATAATTCTATCTGTAAGCTGCGCCTTTGGCCCAAGCTTGCCAGCGGAGTCGTAAATCATCCCCGCCGAAAGTTCGAGACTAATTACCCGGACCGACTCGATGATGAACTTGGAGTGACCGAGGACCACCGGGAAAACTTCCGGATCATCGGGTGGCAGTGAGGTCAAATTAGGAGACATTTATGATTTGATCTGTATGGATAGTTTTGGCTTAATAAACGGAAAGGTATGACGGTCGTCAGCCCCAAGTCCAGGGCACCCAAATAAACTTGAAGAAAGTGACCACTCACTGACTGCACTGAAGTAGCGTTGATGCAGCGGAGAAGAGAAATGCGGCTGATACGGGATAACCAGATTTACTTCTTATAGACGAAAGAAGCTGTAATAATTCTTCTCAGCAAGGCTGCTGATATCGAGGTACTCAGCGAAATAGCGTATATAGGGTATTTATACGTCGAGTTAAACGTGCATCCGAAACCTGAGGCCGAGTACCTTATCCCGCGTTGCATCGCTAGTTCCGTGGTTAGGGTACTTCCGATCTTCAATTTATCTGGTACCGAAATATGTATAGAGAAGAAAAAATTATTGGCCCGACCGGAGCTCTAATGAGGCGAGCAAGCTGGAACTAAATATGCTCAGGATAACAGTGGAATATTATATAGTAAGTTGCCAAGAGAAATAATTTATGTGATAGGGTCAGCGAAACAATGAAAAAGCGCGCGTTCGCACTAATCCAAGAATATTGAGTTCTTCGCGACGAACACGCGAAAATTGGGGTAAACCATATTAGCAGAAATCTCCGTACGCGGATAGAGTTTTGCTGGTAATGAACGAGAAGAATGGAGAAACGTGTTTGTGCGTTAATTACCGGTCGCTGAATGCTGTAATAAGTCCATGTCAATATCCGATACCTGTAATTGAAGATCAAAAAAAGAAGCTGCAAGGCACCACCTTATTCACCACGCTGGATTTCATCAACAAATTCTCTTAGCCGTAAAAGACGTTGAAAAAACTGCGTTTGTTACACCTAATGGCATTATGAGTTTTTGGATTTGCCATTTGTGGCAACGACCAGTACGTTATTGGAGTCACACATATTATACCCTGTTCGCAGAAGCCATACTACGATACAGTGGACAGTTGAATCATTGGGAGACGAAGATTACCAGCGATCATTCATTTGACGAGAGCGACGCTGACAATAACTAGGTACTTCGACGTATGCAGTGATACCAGCTAGTGTGTGCTGCCAGGCTGGTGGCAGAACCTGCTCTACAAATAGGCGTGGCCTTAGGGACACTGCACCATCGACTCGGTCTACTCTGGGAGTTGCGGAAGAACGTCTGGGACACGTCGTCGCCGCTTCGGTGCGTGCTAATTATATGAGTTGGTGAGACGCTGGGAACTTCCAAGTTGACCTGGCCATCTGCCTCGACGCGCGATCTTTTGAGGCATCCAGAGGCAACGCTGATAACGCGGTTCCGCTACTCCGACTGTACGAAGTTTCTCATCTGACATGCGGCCTGATTCTCATGCCATGAGGTACGATTTTACTTCATGTATAGGGTGTTTTTCGATTATTGGTAACGGCACGCTGAGACGTTTAGTGGAAAAACGCTCAGCGAAAATATTTCGTTTAAAGATTATAAAAAAAGAAAACACTTAGGTTTCTTAATGAAAGATGCTTTATTGGTTGACTTATAAATAGTGTGAAACCAAAATTTTAAAATCTTCAAAGTACTTTCCTTCTACATCAATGTTTGAAAGCGAGTTTTCCAGATCTCATAGGTAACCTGAAACTTCTCAGCTTTGATATTTATGCAAATTTTATCGCATTTTAAATTTCTTTGCACTATATTTTACACAGTCAATCGCGTTAAATTCAGTTTTTCCGTAATTGCTCTAACTGGTAATCGGTGGTCCGAATTAAAAATTTTTAGTATTCTATAGATATTCTTAATGGTTCGAGAGCTTTTTGGGCGCACAGATCTAGACTGCTCGATGATCTTTTCTCGGCCCTTTATAAAAGTTCTGTGCTATTTTTCACATTGTGATTTAGACATATAATTATGTTTATAAGATTGTTGTAATATTTTAAATGTTTCCGCACTGTTTTTTAAATTGTAAACAAAATTTTATCGCGTAATGCTGTTCCATTAATCGCATCAGCGCGCTGTGTCAACAAATCAAAAAACATCCTTCGCGCGAAGTAAAATCGTGTCGCATCTAATTATCGAAAAAAACAAAAAAAAGGAACAAATGGAAAAAGCTTTCCTCTATATTTTATGATCTCTCTCAAATCACTATGATCAATATTTGCCAAATGAAAAAAAAGCTCGATACTACGGGGACACACTATGTACATGCTATGATCTTAAATTTTTTTCATGCCATTTTCAGTGTATTTTGAAATGATAAATGTTAAGAAATGACGAAAAAAAAGTAAAATACATTTTTAAATATACCAATTAATGCATCACTTTATTTTATAAAGAGTTTATTAAATAATACAAAAAATATTCATATTGCTACTTACGAATCTAACATTAATTTATATTAAATCACAGTTAACTTAAAAAATTAAGACTAATGGGTCTCGCGTATCGTAAATTTATTCGGAGAATGATATTGACGATTGAGGCAATTACTTATAGTTTACTTTATTATTTGCGAAAAAAGGGAATGTATATATGTATGTGTATCTGCTAACTTAATGTAAAATAGTTACTTAATTAACTCGTTGTATATTAAATATTTGTATATTGTAAAAACTTCATTTAAAAGAGGTTTCTAGGATTTTTAAGATAAATGAAAATATATATACTTCATTTGTTAAATTCAATTATAAATTGGATACTTATCTAAATAAATACTCTTTTTTTAAATCTCTAAGACAAAACGTATATAAAAATTTTAATTTCATGACATTATTTTAGAATTAAATATTCTCATACATAAAAAAAAAATTTTTATATTTAAAAAGTAATCGTTCGAGGTTGGAAATCTTGTATTAATCAAAATTACATACGAAATTGTCCGAAACACTTTTACACAAGACTTATAAACCTAAATATATCCATGGAATATCCGAAAAATAATGCGTTTTATTTTTTTTCGGGAGATCCAAAAATTTTTTTTTCTTATTGTATCGTTTTCTTGTCTTTTCATTGTTAGGATTGGCAGAATTTGTCTTTACTCAAAGCGGGTACTCGGCTTCAGTTTTCGGGAACAAATCATGCGATTTTAAACAAAAAAACGTTAATAAACGATTTTGTATTTAAATTTACAAATCACGGCTAGATATTTTCCAATGCGTGTTATCATGAAACAAAGTTCCCTCTCCGCCAGATCGACAATATTCCTAGTGAGGTTAATAAATTTTTAACCTTAAATCTATTATGTGACGATCAAGTTTTTCTCTTCTTTGTCTACCTTTGCATCCATGCCCTCACGCTAAAATCTCCCATAATTACTTTTTTTATGTTTCCATTAAAGGTCCCTTCCTCTATTATTTTCCATTTTCGCTCCAAATCTTCTCTGTTATTGCTGTATATATTTCATGTATCGCTTTTTTCTTTGCCCCTTATTAATTCTATTCTCGCTCTAACTATTCCTTCTCCCATACTTCTGCCTAGTTCTATAACTCATTTTGCCCACCCCTTGTTTATGCCTACTATGAAGCCTCCTTTGGATCTGCCTCTCTTCTTCTCTCTTTTAGCTCCAGTTATTTCCCATCTCATGTGTTTGGGTAACCATAATTCATAATATATAATAATAATAATAAATAAAATGTAACTCCAGAATTCCTCGTACTTTCCCCATATCCCTGCTTCATTCCAAAACATTATCTTCATGTTTCCCTATCTTTTGTGTGTGTTATTGTTTCCTTCTTTTCTTTCTGTCTCTGTTGTTCCTATTTTTGCCTTTTATCTGCTCAATCTTCTTTTCATTTCTTCTGTAATTACTCGTGTTTTTTTTCCTCTATTCTTTTTTTCGAACCCGTCTCTTTCCTATGCTAAATTTCCTTCTCTATTTTCGTTACTTTTTCCTTCCTTGTTGTTATTCTCTTCACTCTCCTTACTTTCTTGTGTTGGTTCTTCATGTCTCACTATATCCTTCTCCTTTTTTTTTATATTTCTTTTACTCCATTTCCTTGATTATTCTGTCTAAAATCCTTTCTGTCTCCATCCATCAGTCCCATCTGACGTGCACATATACCTTCTTCAACCCCACTTTTGCGTAAATTCCATTTCTTTTGACATTTCTAAACCATTCCCTTATCTCATCTTGGATCCTCCTTTCTTCAAAGTGAGGTCGAAATCTAGATTTATGTCCGTCCCAATTAGCTTCTTTCTATTCTCCCAGTCCATGTCTCTTTGCATCTTGCTTTCGAATTTAGCCGCAATCATTTTCCTATTGCATCGAGCACTTCTAATCTCTTCCCTTGCCAGCTTTTGTTCAATAAAATCCGCCGTCCACTTTTGCACGCCTTGCTTATTCACTTTCTACTCTATCCATTCCTTTTATGACCAAGTTCTTTTCCCTATTCTCTCTTCTTTTTTGCTATTCTCTCTTCTTTTTTCCTTATTCTCTATTCTTTTTTCCTCTATTCTCTCTTTTCTTTCTCCCACATCATCTTCCTTAGCCCATCCAATTCTCTGTAGGAAATAGTAAACCACCCCCTGCTTCCTCCACTACTGCTGCTCCATCTCGTACCATTCTCTTACTTATCTTACTTCGTGAACGAGTTTTCCTTCCCTCTTCGCTCGCTGTGCCGTCCTCACTGTATTCCATCTGTGCCCCCTGTCTCTCCCCTTTTTGAGTTTTTAGCCATTTCTCCACGTCCACCTTCCATTCGTTTTCTTTTTATCTATCATTCTGCATCTCTCGTATCTTTTCCTCTAACTTTTTCACCTTCTGGTCTAATTTTCTTGCCCATTATTTGACATTCTTATCATTTTCCCTTGCCTGTCTATCTGTCTTTCATATGTCTCCTCTATCTTCTCGAATTTTCAGCCATTTCTCTCTTCATCATCTTTCTTATCTCACTAACCTCTTATTTCCTTTTTTTCTCCACTATTTTTATTCTCTCCTCAATCTTTTCCATTCTCTATATTATTTCTTATTATTTTAATTTGTTCTTGATATGTTATTATATTTTATTTTATTTTTATATTTTGTTCTATTTTACTTTCTTTTATTTGTTATGTTTCTTCTATTTTCTTTTATTCTATTTTTAGTTTTAATTAGGACTACAAATTTTTTATTTTCTCTGCTTTACCGTTTTCCTGCTTCCCCTCTTTTCCTTTTTTTTCCCCAAACTCGGGCTCTCGGCATGATCCGCACTGTGCCTCGCCATCAGACATTGCTGACATTCATGACGTCCATTTTTCTCGCTGCTTTACTGATCCCGCTTTAACTCTTACCTCGCACTTAACCTCACTTTGTCTTTTGCGTTTTTTTTCTGCCTTTTTCTTTTTTCTTCTTCGCCTACTGTACCTGTTACTTTACTCTGCTCACCGAACTTCATAGTGCTTTTTTCTCTGCTTTTTTCTTCCCTTTGAACTCGATTTCCAGTATGTACGTATTCACTTGCGAGGTGCTACCCAATACCAACGGTAACAAAATCCATTTACGAATAATAATAAATCATTCTTTCCAAAATAAATAATATAAATAGCTACACGTCCTTGTTTTACTTTATCGTAATCTTTTTAATTGTACTTTTAAACTTATTGAAAAATTTTTCCGGCAAAGTATTTAAGAAAGAATCTATAAATCTGTAATGTAGATAAATATAGATACTTAAATAAATTAAGGATCTATATTTTTTATTTTAACAATACTAGATAGTTAAGTATTTATATAATCACAATTTCTTACTTAAACATAAATTGCAATATTTTTTTATTTTAATTTAAGAAAATGAATTTATCTTTGAATGTCAAATTTATTACTTTTTACTTTAAAATTTTTCGTTTCATATATCAATCATAATTTTTTTTTATATTTCCAAAATAGTCATTAAATTCATAAGGAGCATTATAGACGAAAATTACAAGTTCCCTCAATTTGGGTTTTGTTCAAGAAGTCATTTTTCATTATTTGACGTTAGTATTATAATACTTTTGCAATGTTGTAATTAAAATTACTAACCGCATATACATAATTAGCCTTTCAAATATGAACTTTATTTTTATTTATAGTTTGATTATCATAAAAATTACTTTATATTCCTACCTATAATTCGTTTTTGTCTTTCTCCAACATCTTCTTTATAATAATTTAATGTTTAATGAGTTTAAAAAATTTATCAATTCTTTTTTGTATAGGAATATTCAATTGAAAAATATATCTATGATTAAATTTTAATAGAAATTTTTTAAATAAGCTATTACTTTTTATTTATATATTTATATTGTAATGAATGTATAATTCATTATAAATTATTTTGTATTAATAACCTAAAAATAAATAAATGTATATTAATTATTTAATTGTGAAATTATGTATAAATTTTATGAATATTATTGATAATAATGAAATAAAATTTGTTTAAAAACTTACAGGTATTAAGAATAATAATTTTATTGTTATTAGTGTTGATTACATTTTTCACAGTCTGTTGTTGACATTCTGTCAACATGAGGCTCCCCGGCTCCATATCACTTGAACATAAACGGATGTCTTGATGATATAGGAGGCGCTGATACTCATGAAATAGAGAGAGACAACAATAGGCGCGAAAATGTATTGTATATATGTTTATGTAATTAATGCATATATGAGATAGTATGAGTGTTGAAAAATTGCATAAATGTGCCGCCGTGATATTGGCGATAATTACAGATTATATAATTATCGGCGGAGAAATAGTTTTCTTGTTTTTGATTTTAATTTTATAATGTGATTGATTGACCAATCATAATAGGGAATTTTGAAATCAAAGGGAAGAAGAACTATAGCTATTCATTAGCCAATTATGAATTTTCTATTTGGCGTAAAGTTAAAAAGGAGAATTTATAATTGGTGAAAATTAAAGTAGTGATAGGACGAAGTGGGATTTTTCAGTTATAGAAAAATCTCATAATTCATTAGAATATTGTCTTTTGTTACATAAAGATCTAATATTATTACAGTGGATTTTATTATTATTATTATAAATTGTCATATTGTTAATTATTATAAATATTATTAAGTAGTGTTGGAATATATTTGATAATATTATATTATCAGAATATATATATTTATATAAATTTATTGAAGTGTAGTGATGAAAAACTATTTATAATAATTATAAATAATTTGAGAATTAATTTATATAATAATAATATTGCTTGGAATAATTGATTGAAATTTGATAATATTGGAAAAGAAGAAGTAAGTAAAATTTACAAGGATATATATAAAATCTATTTAAAAAAAAAAAATAATACTCAAGAGAAAGAATTATTATATAAATAGAGTAAATTATATATATACATTTATTTAAAATAATCCACAATAAAAGGTAAGAATTTATATTATTTAAAATTTATTGAATTGATATTTTCTTATCCTTTTTAATTTTTTTTAATATATATATTTATTATTTAAAATAAATTGGTAGTGTTGGTTGATATTTTATATTTAAAAGATATTTAAAAATTTAACGGAATCCCCTCTGAATAGATTAATAGGTAGTGAAAATTAGTGCATAATAATTTATAGCGTTTAGAGTTTGAGATAATAATTAAAACAACGTTACAATATTCATTAAGAAATAAAGAATGAAATCTTTTTTATAGATATAATGTTTATTATAAAATAAAGACTGATATTCTAATATCAATTATATCATTATTTAGTTTGACTGTTCGCTGAAGTCACTCCAAATCGTCACAATCGTTGAAAATCGTCTTATTTCTCTTCCATTTTTTACCCATTAGACAAATATTGACTCATAATAGAAAACACCAATAACATAAGACATAGAATAGCACGATGAGTGAATTAATTACACTATAATCAAGTTCCACTCTGATAATTTTGTATTATTATATTTATAAAACGGAAAATTATTTATGAATTCTTTCTAGATTACAAATAGCAAGAATATTTATCATTATTTGAGTGATATATATTCTTATAAAAATTACTATGTATTACAAAGTATTTTACATTATCTATAAACGAAATGTTTCAAAATATTTATAAATAAAAATAGAAAATAAATAAATTACATACTATGTTACAATTGCATACATTTTTTATTATAATTAAGATATTAAAAATTAAATAAGTACAAATAAAAATGAATAATTTCTAATGTTAATTATCAGATATATCTTCAAATTGATTGTTTCAAAATTCATGTACATGGTCTGTCCCCGAAGTATCGAGTTTTCTTTTATATTGCGACTATTGGGAGGAGACTTAAAAAGCGAAGAAAGCCCTTTTCCGTTTGTCCCTTTTTTTTTTGTTTTTTTCGATGATTTGAAGAGGCAGGATTTTACTTTGCGAAGTATGTTTTTCGATTTATTAATTTCGATGAAGCTATTAGTGGAACAGCCGCTACGATCAATAGTCGCAAAATAAAAAAATAAAACTCGATACTTTGGGGACAGATCATGTACATAACATGCTTTTTTAACTAGTTATTTGTATTTCTAAAAAAATATAATGAATATTAAATTTAAATAAGTTTTAAAATTCAATAAAAATAAATAATAATAAAAATAATAATATATTATACATAATAATAATAAGAAGAATAACAACAACAATAGCAATAATAACAATAATAACAATATTAATAATAAAGTAGCATATTCTAAATGGTTTTAAGCATGTGGAACTTTCTAGAGAATATCGAACTGCAGCTTAATGTAGAATATAAAGGTATAAACTGAAAGATTTAAATGTAATATATTTTGTTATAGGTGCTATTTTTGAACAAGGTACCGATGAAGTTCAGGCTGCCTTTGCCTATGCAGTAAATAATCACAATAATAATATTACTGGCCGTAAATTTGAGCTAAAAGGTTATGTCGATATCATAAATACCGCAGATGCATTCAAACTTTCACGGTTGAGTAAGTAAATCATTATTAAATATAAGTATTAATAATATAATTTTTTTATTATTTGTAGAATGCAGCATTACTTAAATTAAATCTTTAAATTATTATATACTTAGTAATATACAATTTGAGTATTTTATTACGTAAATGACAAAAACTTAACCCAGTATTTTACTTATTGTCGTTATACATTTGTGCATAATTATTTGCAAAATTATATTAATATGGGAAAAATTTTAATTTATTGTTCATATGCTGGGAAGTATATTTATTTTACAATTGACTTCCTTGATTTCATCACATTTCTAGAACTCATTTGTCATCGTAGATCTTTGAAGTGCTTTGAAGATGGGTGGACTTTATGTATCTCGATCTTTATTGTCGAGAAATTACATACTAAACCGCCATAATTTCTTCGCGAGTTAACGAAATGGTATTTCTACCATTGGATCATCCTGAAATGACATTGTATGTTCCATCGTTTCAGATCAACCTCTTTTATAAAATAATAAATATTCTTTTTTTTCAATTCAGAAGATACATTAGCGTATCAGGACTTCTAATGTTAAAATCAGTTACTTCTTATTTTCTTATAGAAACGTTTCATATATAATAATAATAGATCAAAGTGAGTCATTGATATAGATACCTCAATTATCAAAATAGATATCAAAATACAAATCTTTCAAATAAATCACATACATTTAATACTGACTTTTATATAATGCGAAAAATATGTAGAATAATAATCTGATGTGTAACCATAACAAACTCCATTCAATTTTACTATAAAATAAGGAGTAACGTAAACTAAAATATGTTAGGACATAATAATCAATGATTTTAAAAGCGTCCAAAAGCCAACGAGAAGATCTCAAAATACGAATATCTGAAATCATATACCATATCTTTAAAAGCAAATATAATTTATATTATGTCCAAATATTCCAAAATTATTATTAACTGTAACATCCCTGTATTTCATATGATATTTCCACATCTAATTCTGATAATATTGTAAACCTAAAACATTAAAAGTAATTGAGTATGAACCGTAATTTAGATTAAAAAAGTAGGAAATAAATATTCTAATTAATCATGAATTGACACAGAAAACTATGAAAGAGCACGATCTTAAATAAAATTGGATTATCAATTCAAAATATACACCTGTGAGTCGATACTATTAATTGGGAAGTAATATAGAAGAGATAAAAATACAAATGATATAAAAAACAGAGAAAATATGAAGGGAGTGTATTTTACTCTTGGAACTAACATATTTTAAACGCGTGTTAAGATTTATAGAATTTGAAAAAACATCCTCCATTGTATTAAGAATTTTAAACAAGATGTCTGACGGGTGTAGATAAAACTTTATATTTGTCGTCGGTGATGTTTCAACAAAATTTCTTTTGTCTTTTCCGAGGCTTTATTAAATTATTTTACAGATTAATATAGTTAAATTACAATTACATAAATATTAAAATACAATAATAAACATTACCTTGGCACTATACATGGAACTTTCATACAGCTTATGTTGCCACGTCGTCAGATTGAATTATACCAAGGTGCGGTTACGTAGAGTTTATATATCAACTGTGTGTCGCATCATCAGTCTCGTCAGATGTTTATATTGATAGTTTAAAATATAGGTACCCTATTGTTTATTTACAGTGTGACGATTTAAATGAATATGTAGCATTTCCGAAATTTGTCTCTTTCTATAATTTTGTTCTCTATCTAAAAATTTGTTTGTTAAAAAATAAAATAAGTCGCATTGCAAATCTTGCAGCTTATTTTATATATACTAGCTGCTTCTCACTTATTATTCCTGTCCTTACCTAATTTTATTATGTTGTTTGACTTATCATGAAGGCAGTATTGATATTATACGCTTTTAATTTTTGATTATACTTGATTTTTTCATAGAATTTATTTATGTTATTGTTAGAGAAATTATGTTGTCAAAAAATTTTGGAAAATTATTGTCCAATGAATCATTATATTTATTTTTTCTCAATCTATGTTTAATATGTTTATTATAGAAATAGTCAGGGTAGTCATTATTCTGTACTATATTATTGATATCATTTCGATCAAACTAAAATTTAACATGAGTAAGGGCATTTCTCGTAACGACACTATAAATGTTATCAAAAATGTTGAGACAGCATGATCAAGTCTTAAAGTCGATGAAAAGATTAAAAAAGACATACGCGAAATGATTGTGAGTAACATTAAATATTCGATCAAAAGCCCAAACAACAAGAACACATAATAACATTGATAGTCTAATAACAAAAATTTAACGCACTAAATATTTCAATAGAAATAAAGACATATTTTGTATACACGCCAACAAAGGCATTGTTACTGTAGTTATGAACACATTGGATTACAAACAAAAATACAGAATTTATTTAAAGACAAATAAATTTATAAAATTACAAATAAAATCCAATCTCAAAACTACAATCCAATGTACAATCAATTGTTAAAAACTTCAATGAACATGAATTTCTTTATAAAAAATACAGCATTTTAGAGATTTGTCAATCACGTACGAGCCTAGCAAATGCGTACTGACACCCAAAAATATACAAACCTAAAAATCCGTTAAAACCTATTATCTCTAGTTTCAATTGTCCGATGTAATTCCTTTCTAAAAAATTGTTATAATCGCTCAAAATGCATCTTACATCCCCAATTTAAAATTACTAATAGCTTTGATTTTAACAAAAATACAAGAATATCTATGTTCTAGAAAATCATATGATGTTCAAATATAAATGCTTAAAACATGGTCTAATCTATTTAAAATATTTTGTAATAAGAATGAAAATATATTACCTGCATTAAATTATTTAACGTTCAATTAATAAAAGTATAAAATAAATTGTTCATTATTAATTTTTAATTTATTAAATTAACATTTTATTCTACTAGATATCAAAATCTATAAAAAAACATACGTAATAAAATTTTTTATGTGCCTAGGAATATTAGCAAATAAAATAAATATAATTATTTTAGAATTTCCTTAACAATGTATTGTATAATAATTACTTATAAATAATTTCATAAATTTTTAATGTAATAACTCTTCAATTCTTAAAATTATTATTTTATGTAATGAATGTCATAATCATTATATTATAATTAATTCTGGTGCTTGTTAAAAAATATTGATATTTATATTAAGATAAATTCGTAATTAATCGATTATTATATATTAAAAACTAGTTTTTATAAAAATTTGAAAATAATAAATCGTATAAGTCGATTATACACAATAATGAAGTAATAACTTATAAAATTTTTGTAACTGAAAATAAATATTCATAATGAATAAAAAACTTGATAACTAAATTAAATTAAAAATTAAAAAGTAATTTACTATAGTTTTATATTTTATTAAGCATAACAAAATTTATTATTACTAACAATTGTTTATTAGTTGATAATTATTTTCAACTATAAAACTATAGTATACAACATATATTTTTTTATAAGTCTTTAATATGTTTGGTTAAAATATATTTATTTAATTTTTGAAAAATATATTTTATCAAAGTACTAATATTAATTTAAGTTATATTCATTACATGTAAATTATACAATCACTATACCTTAATTATGTACAAAAAACTTAAACAATATTGAAAATTGATTAGGAAAAATTTTAATTTACTAATAATTCATAAAATGTTATAATAGTAGATAATACGAAAGATTATTAAATGATATCACAGTGAAGCAAACTTGAACAGTTACGTAGAGTAATAAAATAATTAACTATTGAAAAGGTGGACGCAGTAGTACAATAATAATCTATAAATGAATAAAAGAAATTAAATAATTTTAATGCCTGAAAATTAAGAAAACTTTCATCACTGTAAGGAAATTGTATCCGCTCCACAAAATGATGGGTGACGTTGAGAAAAGAATAGAAAGAAAAGTGAGGAGAGAGCTCTCAAGATAGTAAAACGTGCATCACGAATTACACGAAATGCCGGCAACAGCAGCACCATCCCAAGATCCTCCTCCATCAGCTTCCCCTTCGTCGTCATCACCCTCGCCATCACTATTGGCGTCATCGTCCTAACGTCCCGCTACTCTTTTGATCAATCTTGTTTCGTTCCAGACAAGTCAATCTTCTCTCGATTCTCCTTTCCACGGAACAACGAACGAGGGAATTCCAGTGGTGGTTTTATGTATAGGAAACACTTTGGAGCTCCCGATTTTCTCCACCATCACTAACGTTCTCTCACTCCTGCACGCGAACTCTCTTGCTATCTATCTTTATTTGCACTCTCTCACACTAGAAGAGCGCGATAACTACTTTACGAGTTCGCCTCCGATAACTTTTATACTTTCGATTCTGGCTTTCTATAGTAGGTTGTTTCTATCTTCCTTCCTCGTTTCTCCCCCTACCATTCCTTAACCGAACTTTCTCATCGTTTCTCTGCTATGGAAGTCCATAATTTTACTCTTTTATTGTTTTTTCTCTATTTCTATATATTTTTTGTTTCATTTTTACCACTCTTATCCAATAGTTTGTGTTGAACCGAGAAATGTTTCATTCTCGCTTAATTCTAGTTTTAACGTATTTTATTATAACGCTAGATTTAATGAATCGAACACCAATTTTTAGTTATTTTTAGAATTTTTTCCCTATATATTATTGGCTTCAAGATAAATAACATACTTGTTTAAAAAACCTGTGTAAATAATAAATTTATCGCTACAATTATATATTAATTAAACAATATATGTATATTTCGTCTTATTTTTTATAATTATTAAAAATTTTATAATTTTTTGTTGAATATACTTATATATATATTTATTTTTAATACTGGTATTATTCATATTTAAAAAAAAATTTATTTCTATTCAATACGTTACTTCTGCAAATGTATCATCTATACGGTTATAGTAAAATTTTTGAAAATATATTTCAGGTACTATGTACACAATTTTCGAGCATTGTTGATTGAAAATTTAAAAATTTCGAAACGCTGTAAAAGATTTTACTTTCTTATTCTAATTTTTTTTTTTTTTTTTTTTAACACTATTTTTCTTATTTTTTATTGTACATAGCAACAAAATAATAATACTTCACTTACTGTATTTTGTTATCATTTCTCTCTTTTTTTAATATTTTTTTTTCTTTTACAATTTGTAAATTGAATATTTTTAATATCTTCTTTTCAATTTTTCTTTTAGTTTCTATTTCTGTTAACATAAAATTCTGCTGTTTTTTACTTTATATAAGATAATTTTATATACAGTTTTGTATATAAATTACTTATGTATTATCTGTACCAAATATTTTATTGTGTATTAAAATTCTAATTTCGTGTATAAGTGAAATTTTTTTATCATATATTAATGAAGCTCTAAGAAAAAAATATTTATAATTTGAAAAAGAAAATTTTGAAATTTGTAATTCAATTATTGATAAATATAAATCATAGATGACATATAGAGAAAGCAAAAAAAAATTTGAAATTTCAATTAGAAATTTTGTATAACATAAAATATATAGATGAAAAATAGAATTTTAATTATTTTTTTAAATATAAATTTTATAATTTTTTAATTTTAAATAATTCTTCCAAGGAATAAAAAAATGAAGTTTATTTTCATTTTAATAAGTAATTTTTAGTTAAGTACTTAATAATAATATAATATAAATTTAAAAATAAATTTGATTATACAATTATAAATTTTTTGTAAATATTTTACCAAATAAAAAATAAAATTATTTATGGATTTAAATTATAGTGAATAATTTATTAGATGTGGGAAAATGATAGTTTTGAAATTTTATCAAAGACGTGATATCACAATTTAGGACAAATGGTTGAATATCATATGAAACATAAAAATCCATTGGTATTCTTTAATTGTTAGTTTCTTTTATTCTATACTAATGTTTTTCTGTTAGAGATAATATTTATAAAAAATAAATAAACGAATATATGTGCGTGTATATATATATATATATATATATATTTTAATTTTGAAATTTTTTGTTCGCTACTCTGATTTTACTTAGTGATATCATTTAGAAAATTTCTCGAACTAGAAAAACTCTATTAGTTCTCATTTTTTCCCGGGGCCATAAATTGCACGTGTACTAAATTGGTAACATGATGTTAACTTTTTTTTGATTCAGAAATTTTCACTATTTTAATTATCAATAAAGCTCTGCAATGAGTTTTTTATTTTATGGCAGAATTTATTAATATCGATTATTAACAAGAGTTTCAATCTATAGCTATTGTATCGAGATTTCTATTAGATAAATAAGAATCAAATGAATAAATTGATGTATTTCGAATTTAAAAAAGAAATTTACATAATTATTCAAATCAAAACGTAAGCTAAATATTAAGGTAAGTTGTGTCGATCTGACACGAAACCATTCAACTGAATTTTCTCTAATAGTATTATCAACAATTTTTTTTTCTTTTTTACTAGCTCATTTTTTGTTTATTATTTTTTAAAGTTATTTAGAATATTTTTATTTTAATTTTATATATTATATATATTTCATATCAGAATTTACATCGGATTTACAATTTCTAGCGATTTTTTCCAACACTTCTTGAATGTTGCAGGCCCAACTATGTATTTCTAAATTACCTTTTAAATGTATTTCTATTATTTTCTCTATTATTTTAATCGCCTTTTCTTCCGTTTTCAAACTAGACAAAAAATCATCTATGTAACTATTTCTAATCGCGCTTGTTGCTGCATCCGACCATTTCTTTTTAAATAATTTCGCGTTTTTATTTTTAATAATGATAGCACTCGTTAGGGACGATTTTGCGCCAAAAATAAGACTGCACATTTCCATTATTATTGGTTTTTCATTTTTCAATTTTCCCCGCCATAAAAATCTCTGGGCTTCTTTGTCCTCTTCTCTAATTTTTACGCATAAAAACATATACTTTATAATTGATTTTATTGCTACTCTAAATTGTCTGAATCTCATAAGAACTCCTGGTAAAGACTCAAGTAAATCTGTATCTAACAAATCATTTAAACTCACGCCTAATGATTTCGTCGCAACATCGAAAACTAATTTAAAGTGACCTGATTTATTCTCACTTATTACCCCAAAATGTGTTAAGTACCAGATTTGCGGCGGATTTATATTTTCATCAACTCTTTTGACATAACCGGAATCTATAAATCGTTGCATCTCTCTATAATACAACGAAGCATAATTCTCATCCCGATCGAACTTGTTGTCGAAATTTATAAATCTTTTGTAAGCGACGTTATAACTATCTTTTTTTGAATATTCCCATTTTTCCATAATAAACCTATTTTCCAATACTTATTTATTAATTTACTCTTCGATTCTGTCTAAACATATATCTTTCTGATTTTCATTTGAAACTCAAATATTGTCTAAATCAAAATAATCCTTTATCAAATCATTTAAATTCGGATTCTGTTCGTTTGCTTGAAATTCACAATTTTCATCTAAACGAGTTGTATTAGCATCGTCAGAGTTCTATGTAATGACATATCTTGGTTGTAAGTTGGCCCATGTAAAATCCAACCAAGATTTGAGCGTGGTAGTATCAAATTCGTATTTTTTATTTCTAAAACTTCTCGCGTCACGATTAATCTTAAGTTATCTTGACCCAATAATATTTTAGATTCAGCATCATAATAAGAATGTAATTTTATTTTTTTACGATCAATATGTAAGTTATTTATAAATTCTTTAGGCAACGATTGTGTTGGTAAATTTAGATTTTTAATAATTAATGCGTGACAATTTATTTCCTTATTGAACATGCTGTTTATTTTAAAATTTATCTTTTCCGTTATTATCGAAATTACTTCTTTTCCTATCCCTTTTATTTTTATTTTTAAAGTTTCACCTGCCACATCTAATAAATCGGTTAATTCCTTATCTATTAAAGATACGATTGAACCCTCATTTAAAAGAGCGAAAGTGTTAATCTTATTTTTGGAATCTATAATTTTGATAGATATAATCTTTAACAGTACGATATGGATATTATAGTCAGCTCGAAGATGATTCCGTATTTTCATTTGAAGGGGATGCTGTTCCTTAGTTACCATTTTGTTTCCGTCAAATTCTCTTTAGTTGCAATATTTGATACCGTTCATATACGATGTAATAAGTTATGGTAATTTTTGATATACTTTTCACATTTTTTACCCGCGCATTGAGATACAAGATATCCAGATATAAGACATCTAAAACATAATTTATTTTTTTTCGTCGACTCCTATCTTTCTTCAACAGACTCTCAAAGAAATATTTAATATTTTTCCGCAGAATGACCATTCTTCTTACATATAACGCCTTCATTTTCACAATTCACTTCTCGCTAATTTTGCGAATTTACTGGATGTTTAGCAGTATAAATAAATTTTGATGATTTTTTCTTTTTTAATCCTCTCTTATCCGCATTAGTATTATTTTTATTATAATATAGTTCCGCGGTATTGAATGCAGTAGTATTTTATTCTAACTTAGCTTAAGTTTCCAAAAATCACTTAATTTTTCTAACTCAAATTTGTCTTCCTTACAATTTGCTGAGTATTTGCTATATTCGTATTTCAAAATACTTGGTCAATTTGTAACCAATAACTTTAATTAAGAAAGATGAATGAAGAGAACCGATTAAATTCAATGATTTAAAAATATTTGTGGCATTTTTCAATTTATTAACAAACTTATTTGTCTTGATTCAATCGACGGTAAAGATTTTAACTCTTTTTCGATCTTTTCATTTATTAATCTTTTATTTCGAAAATTTCTTTCTAATTGACACATAATTTCGCTGGCCTTTTGCGAGCCTAACATAGATCCTACAAATTCTTTAGCATTACCTTTTATAGTCCCGAACAATGGCACAGTGTTTTCTCGTTCGCTGTATCCTTCAATCCCTGTAGATATGTCGAATGCTTCTTTAAATATAAACCATTCGGTCGGTTCGCCCGAAAATTCTGGTAAATTTTTTGCGGTTGTCAATCTACTATGAATTTCTATCGATTTGTGAATTTTCACGCATCGCATTTACAGTACGTTCAATCGCGTTACAAAGTCGCACCGTTGGATCAGAAAATTGTTCAGATCTCACCCTTGCTGACATAGAATTTCTTGGAAAATCATCATCCGAGTTTTCCTGAACGGAGAATGGCAAGTTAATCTCCATCCACGAAATCTTCAATCGTTGTAGATGACCGCAGTGGAGGCTCAATATTCGGGATGTCATCTATTTGTTCCTAGCGAACCTTCATAATTAGCACCTCGAGGTGGTGACGTTTGTATCCCTTTACTTGCAGCGATGATGGTAGATGCAGTTATTTACATCCTTACTCTTTTTGCCTTGGGTGATTTGGTATTTTTTTTTCTACCAGTCAAACGACGTTTTTTTTCAGACGTGCATCCATGTTACAAATTAAACTTTCAACAAATCACTGTTCTAGCTCTTGTTCAGAAATTTTCTGGAAATAGTGTCCTGGGTTTCGGCACCAATAATTATAACAAACGTTCCATCAATGAATAAAATTGTACAATATCGAAATTTTAACTTGTAAATTTTATTAAAAATACAAAAAAATTTTAAGGCAGCGCTTGCAGATCTTAGTGATAGAAAAAGAATGCCGTTCAGCCCCCAATTTACTCTATTTAAAACAATAAGAGGATCGATCCCCTCTTTTAATTTTTCTTCAATATTTATGACTCGCGATGGAGGCTGGATCTTATGCCGCCCCACCAGCCTCCTTATTTTCGAGAAACGATTCCGGATCGTAAGTCGGCCACCTGGATTATTTATATTATATTATATTATATTCATCAAGTAAAAATATGAAACTACATTTTCACCTTTCCCGGCCATCTCTATATTTTTTAAAATTATTTATAGTTAGATAAGTTTTCAGTTTTCATTCGGGCGTCTCCGAAACTTGAAATAGCTAGAGTCGCAATCAATAAGAAAACAATTTTCAATATTGAATTTAACAAATGTCAAAAGCCGCCTTTACAAATCTGCTTAAAATGACAAAATACATAAATTTTTAAGAAAGATATCCAATATAATCGATTCGATGAAAATCTCACATTCAAAAAAAAACAAATCTCAGTTATATACCTAAGAAGACTTATAATTTATTATTAAACATATAACCTTATATTTAGTTTCTTATAAAATAACACAAATACAATTTAAATATTATAATTCCGAGTTCTTACGATCAATTTTTGTTGTTAACACCGATATTTTAGAATAAATTATATATTTTTATAATTTTTAAGCTTCTATATAAATGTATTATTTAATTTACATACATAAAATTTATATAAATATAGATTAAGCTGGTATTATAATAAAATTAACATAATATATCGTAAAACTTTATAAAAGCTAACTTATATAGTAAACATTAATAAAGTTAGTATTAACGATGATAATATTAATAGCTTTAGTGATGTATGAATATCATTGTTCAGATGGTTTAATATAAATGTTAAGAATCTTGTGCATAATTAGTTTTTGATACAAAAGTTGAATTTAAATACACTTAGCTAGTTAATATCATTATATGCTTAATAAAAACCCTGATGTGATATGAAATGATATATGTTATCTCTTCTCTTCCTGCTTTTAGTTGTATACTTATGATACCCCAAATACATCGCAAAAATAACTGTTTAATAAAAACTTTTTTAACTAAAGTGCACTTCACAACACCTTAGTCAGGAACTACCATATACGCAGAAAAAATTACGACATATGCGTTCAAGTTACACAACATGAATCTCTCTCTTAATATGTTATATTACTTATCAGAAATTCTTGATTCTTAACTCAAACTTTTAGAGAAACAACTTAATAAAATAATATTTACTTAATTATGTGTTTCAATAAATATTTCATTATAAATTTGATAATATATGCGAATTTTTTATAAAATTATCCATATTAAATAAATGGTAAATAATAAAAATATTGGCAACACTATTGAATAAAATTAATGCTATGAATTATGAAATATGTAATAGTTTAAATAAACATTGGATATTTGAAAAATTTTTACACTAAAACAACTGAGTGTCAAAAAGTTTTTTAATATCGTATGGTTTCTATGAATATTCAAATAATTCATTTAATTATTATAATTTTACCATTATACTGAATAATTCCTTACTGGAATCGCATTTCATCGTCTCATCTGTATCATAATTTTTACCTTGTCAACCTTTTTATATTACTTTTTTTATATTTTTCTCATTCTCTTCACGTCTTTTATACTGAAATACTATGTTGTATTCTACTCAATTTTACAGTCAAGAACTAAGACAGTAGAGAGAATACAAGATCGCATTGAAAAAATTCGTTACTACTAAACTTATTTGCCTTGGTGGCTCTACCTTTGCGATAGTACATTTTAAAAATTCTTCTTTTTTGTTCATTTTATTTCTTAATTTATTCCGCAACCTATTTTCTTATATCTTATAAAATTTTGTAAAGCGCTAAATGAACAATCTTATGAAATGTAAAAAACAAATGATGAATCAAGACGTTATGTTGACTAAAATCTAATTTGAAAGAAGGATTTTCAAAAAAAGAATATTTTTTTAATCAATTCTATTTTTTGTCTATCTACTCGGATAATATTCAGTTTTTCTTTCATTCATGAAACAGATCTTCCACAATCTAAGTAATATATATTGCAATTCGAATGATGGATTTTTTGATTTTTAAACCATGTCTTAACGTATAATTTATATTTTCGATAGGAACATGCATGTTAATAAATGTAGTTTTACAATTGAACCTGAACTTTTACGATAAATGCCGCAATTATTTACCATTTTTATGGATAAAATGACAACTATTTATGTCCTGAGAGAGAGTGTCCCTATATAGAAAATTCTCATTCATGACTTGAAATACTGGACCATCCTTTGACTTTGGCCATTCATCATCCTTGAACACTTTGCAGATTCATTTTACACTGGGTTACTCTTATACTCTTTGTTTATTTCTCTTTTTATTTGAACGTTTGACAATGATATATACTCGTTTCTCTTTTATCATTTTGTTTGTTCAACACTAGTTATACTTCTAATTTATTTTTATGCGTCGAGATGACTTCATTCCTTTTTTATGAGCCAATGATAGAGTTAAGCGCTGTTGAAAAAAAGGCAGAAAAGATCGTCGGAATAGTAGAATTCGGTCGGTGAGGGATTTGAATTATCAATAACTGGTAAAGTCAATAATAACACAATTAAACAATAAATAATATCACTAGGACGGTGACCTTTAATTTGGTGAAGTTTTGATGACATTACAAAATAAGAGATATTATTATTAGCTTATGCTTTTCAAATATAATTCATAGTTCCCAAAACAAAAAAAAACATATTTGATATTACAATATTTATATCAAAACACCTATACCTGATTGACCCTTGGGTGGGTCACAGACAAAAATAATAACAGTTGACGTGAGCATAAAAGCTCGTGGACTATATGAAATTTCGAGTAATTATTTTGACATAATTACTTTACAAAATTTTATACGCGTAGACAAATTTCAGATAGTTATTATTTACTCAAATACTCGCTAAATTAATAATTAAATATAAACAGCAACAAGTTTAATAATCGGAAGGAACGAGAGTCGATCGGAAACATAAGCATGACGGAGGTTTAATGATAACAATATTGAAGAGAAAGGGAGAAGTGGTGGTCTAATGTCGCTGAAAAATATTCAGTGCCGAAGGAGGCTCAGATCGTGCCTAGGTACGAAGAAGGAACGCGAGCGTAAATACGACGCGTGCAATTATGCCCACATGAAATCATTCCTATCGGGATAGATGATGTTGACCAGCAACTTAATATTTCGGGAGTGAATCAACATAGAAATGTGAGTGGTTCGAGGGCTGCTGATACGAAATCGTGAACAGTAAACACGATTGAGAGGGTTACTAACGCGAAATCACGGGCAACAGGAAGAGGCAGAAAGGATGAAGCGGTCGGGTATCAAGACAGAAATGATCTTTCTAAGGCGAGCAGTACCCTTTATAGCCTTATTTCTCAGCGCTCGACTTGAACAAATTTCGATGCATAAGTCGTGATATACGATAATTGGATTAGGAGCAGAAAGGAAAGTAAGGATTGGTTGCGAGTCTTTAGTTGGCGCGGAGCGACCGACTGACTCCCGTGCAAACTGTGGCGGCTATGTCTTATCACGCTACAACCCGATTGGTTGAACCCCCGCGATAAGCCCATCGTGTAGTGCAGCTTATACCTGCACATGGCGGCCCCAATGTGTGGAACTTCCAATCAGCCTCAATAAGCCCTACCATTATTTCTAGTAACGAATATGTCTCGTTCCATCATTATCACATATTCTCTTTTGCATTCCTACTCAAAACTCTACTAAAAATTCCATATTCAAGTGTTTTATAATATTTTATTATTATTGGGATAATGTGATAATTTTAATGTTAATTTGTATGTGCTTGATATTAAATATTTTTTTCAAATTTTATTATTTTTAAATATTTATTTAAATAAATTTTACTTTACTTTTATGTTAATCAATTGATAAAATAATAAATAATACTATATTACTCTCTAAGCTTATGATATGAAATAGAATTAATTTGTTATATTACCTAAATTCATTATGTATTTTAAATATTTCATCAATTATATCCTGATGTTCCATTTGAAAAATATGATTAAAGTTAATATAATTTTCATGTAAATTTGAGTGCAATTGGTGTGTATTTCAATTTTTATTTGAAAATTGAATCAGAGTTATCATAAACTGCTAGAATTATTCTAATCATAAAAAATTTATTAATACAAAAATTTAATACTCACGTAATTACTTTATTTTATTTAATTAATAATAAATAAAAATGTCAACTATGTCTCTGTAACATCTCTATTAAGATAAAGAGTAAAAAAAATGTTGAATAAAATGAAATATCAGTGAGTTTTTATTAAATATATAATGCATTTCACAAATTAATATCTTACTTATGCTATGTGCGGTGTATTATATAGTAAAAAATACGTTCTAGCAAAAAAATAAATAAAATAGTGCGGCATTTGTATAAATTACGAAACCTTATAAGTAAAAATAAAGGCAGCCATTTTGTGTTATTTTATAGTGTTATTTTATCGTTTACTTTAGTATCTTTTGAATTTTAACTTTCCTTCCCAATCCGTTACCTCTATCTCTTATTACTACGCTCAATTCAAAGTTCTTCCTTTATTGATACACACTCTTTCTCTTTTCTCTATTTAGGTACATATATACACCTCTGTCGTCACGAAAAATTTACTCTGGTATCTCCACGCAATTCCATTTCTATCTCTATGCTCACAAAATCGAATTACAGTTGCCACTGAAAACCCAACAACGAAGCAGAAATATCAAACGGCCTGTACTGCAGTTCTACGCGCCCATCCCAATCTCACAGAATGCAGCTTGCACAGGGTGAGAGGGCAGCGAGAGGAACTTAGTCTAACTCCAAGTAATGAGAAAGACAAAAGTACATCGATCCACCGAAATATCAGTTTTGTGTATGTGTGTGTGTGTATCTACAAGGTTCTCGAAACACGCATAGGACTTAGCAAAGCTTCACTAATTGTATTAATACTAGTTGGTTTATCTGCATCAAAGATATCCCTTGCCTTCCTATAATTCACCATTACAATTCCATGCTTACCAAACGATTCATAGACGCGACAAATTTATTATGTTTTGAGTTAATGACGGACATCATCAAGGTAGTTGTGGTTCTCGATTTTGCCCTCCTTCTCAAAGACCTTATTGCCATCATCACTCCATCTTTTCCCTGCGTTTTTTTTACTATTTTATTAAGCATATATCCAAAATTCCTATAATCCTAATTAAGCCATCTCCATTAAACCAACCGTTATTAACCAAATAAGCACCTGCAACTTGTTCCTGTCATAATCGTTACTTTCAATTATACAATAAAATTTATCACTTCTTTTTTAAACTCTATATTTTCATACAGAATATTTTCGGCTTAACATGGTCTGACCTCAAAGTATCGAGTTTTTTTTTATATTGCGACTATTGGTAGTAGCTAACTTGGGAGGGGTCTTAAAAATCAGAGAAAACCTTTTTCCATTTGTCCCTTTTTTTTGTTTCTTCGATAATTTGAAGGGGCAGAATTTTACTTCACGCAAACAAAGTTTTTTCAGTTTTTTGACACGGCGCGATGGGGCGACTAGTGGAACAGCGTGACGTGATAAAATTTTATTTGTAACTTAAAAAAAACAGTGCAGAAACTTTAAAAATGTTAAAAGAAGCTTACCAAGATAATTGTATGTCAAAATCGCAATGTGAAAAATGGCACAGAGCTTTAAAGAGGGCCAGGAAAAAAATCATCGACGAGTCTATATCTGTGCGTCCAAGAAATTCTCGAATCATTACGAACATCCACGGAGTGTTAAAATTTTTTAATTCGAACGACCGATTAACAGTTAGAGTAATCACGGAAAAACGAAATTTAACGCGATTTACTGTGTACAATATATTGCAAAGAAATTTAAAATGCGAAAAATTTGCATAAATATCAAAGCTGAGGAGTTTCAGACTACTTTTGAGACCTGGAAAACTAGTCTTCGTAAATATATTGATGCAGAAGGAAATTATTTTGAAGAGTTTTAAATTTTTATTTCAAACTATTTATAAGTTCACCAATAAATTATATTTCATTAAAAAAGATAAGTATTTTCTTTTTTTATTAAAAAATGTATGCAATTGTAACATAGTATGTAATTTATTTATTAATAATTTATTTATTTTCTATTTTTATTTATAAATATTTTGAAATATTTCGTTTATAGATAATGTAATATACTTTGTAATACATAGTAATTTTTATAAGAATATATATCACTCAAATAATGATAAATATTCTTGCTATTTGCAATCTAGAAAGAATTCATAAATAATTTTCCGTTTTATAAATATAATAATACAAAATATCAGAGTGGAACTTGATTATAGTGTAATTAATTCACTGATCGTGCTATTCTATGTCTTATCTTATTGGTGTTTTCTATTATGAGTCAATATTTGTCTAATGGGTAAAAAATGGAAGAGAAATAAGACGATTTTCAACGATTGTGACGATTTGGAGTGACTTCAGCGAACAGTCAAACTAAATAATGATATAACTGATATTAGAATATCAGTCTTTATTTTATAATAAACATTATATCTATAAAAAAGATTTCATTCTTTATTTCTTAATGAATATAAATATATAAATAAAAAATAATAGCTTATTTAAAAAATTCCTATTAAAATTTAATCATAGATATGTTTTTCAATTGAATATTCCTATACAAAAAAGAATTGATAAATTTTTTAAACTCATTAAACATTAAATTATTATAAAGAAGATTTTGGAGAAAGACAAAAACGAATTATAGGTAGGAATATAAAGTAATTTTTATGATAGTCAAACTGTAAATAAAAATAAAGTTCATATTTGAAAAGCTAATTATGTATATGCGGTTAGTAATTTTAATTACAACATTGCAAAAGTATTATAATAGTAACGTCAAATAATGAAAAAAGGCTTCTTGAACAAAACTCAAATTGAGGGAAGTTGTAATTTACGTGTTGTGCCATCTTTTTCTTCTTCATCCTTCTTCAGACTACAATGTTTCCAATAATTATTTCAAATATTGAAATGGTAATATCCCTTTAGATAATAAGCATATAAAATGGACTTAATGTAATATGTTAAATATGAATTTTTTTTTAATTACAATTAAAGATTTGCTTAAACACTCTATTAAGAATTCGGTTCAAAGAAAACATTATTCATAAATTTAGTATTTATGATTCGATAAATAACATCAAAATTGCTATTCTATAAAATAATTAATAGTTCTTATTCAATATTTAATAAATAAAATATTTTACAAAACACTGGATTTCGCTCAAATTGTATATACAGTTTCCATATTATAAAATACAGAAATATATATTAGTATATGAAGATAATTCGATTCTCAAATTTACTTAACTATATTATATAACTTATACTCAAATAAGTTATGTAAATTATATTCACGGTTTTAAAGATTTAAAAGGCAAATACTCCAATGCGCTGCTATCACAAAACAGAATATATATAAAATACTACATTCTATTCGCTATTTTTTAAACATATATCTATACCATAGAACTAGATACATATTTCAACAAGCTTATTGATCGTCGTAATATATCTTGACTTTATTTATAAAATTTTACAATAATTTATATTTCTTATTATTATGTACTGTACATTATATAGTTATAGTATAGATTATTTAAACATTAGTGTCATATAATCTTAAAAGTAAGTGTCAATATTATTTCATTGAAATTCCATTTTATGACTCATATTATTTTTAATCACATTTATGTCAGCACAAATATTAACGACATTTACTAACCATCATTTTGAACAAACGAATATTGCTCACAAATATATATTTCGAGAATATACTGAAATTCAGTTTATTGAAATTAAAATTTATTAAATTAATTGTTTTGTAAACATAGAAATAATGTCATTTTATATGAATAAAATGAATATAAATCATGCATGAACATACAATAAAAATAAAGATATATTATAATTAAAAACACGTCATATACTTGCAGATTAAAACATTAAAAATATATGAATTTTGTATAATATTTCAAAAATAATAAATATTTTACTTTAATAAAAATTCTTTGATGTATTTGAATATTTGTACATTTTATATAAATTTTTTATAATAATTGAGGTCAAAATAATGTATTACAAAAAAATTAATAATATTTGTGTTAACGTACATTCTTAACCAATAAAAGCGAATTTTAATTTGATATTTATGTGCTAAAAAATTATTGATCTCCAAAACCTTGAAATGTATATGTTTCGAATGTATCAATATCAATATCAATGTATCAATATCTATGAATATAGTTTGAAAAAGTTCTATTGACGGTATACAGCAATCATTCCAACCATAAGGAGATATCGCATTCATGCTCCTTCATCATCCTCGCAATTGATATTTTTCACTATCTTACTCTCTGTTTGATTAGCTCTTCTAGCAACTTAAGTTTATTTTCAAGAAAATTCTTTACTATTTTTTTCATTTTACCCAATTTTATCTGGTGCAAAAGTAACCCTACATTATACACATATATCCTCTCTTTTGTCAATGATTAGTCTTACCCAGAGTATCTACTTAGATAATATCTCACATCCAGAAATATAAAATCTCTTCACCTACAATTCCGAGCACACGCAGAAAAGTTCAGAGATATTGTATAAAGCCCTCATTGTACATGTATGCACATGAAAAAGAAATATGTTTTAAAAGGAACTAGTAGAAATCATGAAGCTTCATCTTACTTTCTTGAAATATATGTGTAAGCTGTGTGACTCTTTATACCTTTATTTTATAACGTGGTATAAAATGGTGAAGGTATTAAATATTAGGTATTAATAAAAATAATTTTATTAATTTGAAAAAAATAATCAGTATTCAAATAAAATAATAATTAATAGAAACAATATGAAATTTAATGTTACAGTTTTTTTTTAAATATTCATTGAAGTTATAGTTCTTTAAAATTATTTTATTTTGTTTATAACAAAATAGTTTAATTAAATCCTGTTTTTAATTTAAATATTTCGATTTTGTGATAATATTAATCGTAACTATCTATTTTTTTTTTTTTTTTTTTTTTTTTTAAATTAAATGTAGATCGTTTTAAGCAATGAGATAACAAATATATTGCTATAAATGTACTATAATAATTTATATTTATTTGTTTCATAGACTTATGAAATAGTAATTTTTTTTGGTTAAATAATATATCAAAAAATTTGGTTGCCAGCGCCAGGTAACTAGTAGCAATGATAAACTAAATGTCCGTGACGGAATAAAAAATTCCCTATCATAATTTCTTCACTTTCAAGTTAAGCCCCTGTATGCATGGTGTGGATATGTAGATGGATAGGTGCACGCGCAAATATCGGTACAAAGGGGAAAAGAGAAAAAAATCGAGACGTCGGCGTTCATTCGCTCTCCCAGGCATATGTACTGTCGAGACATAACAGCGATGTATTACCTCGTGTTGTATATACTCCATAATATCTTTGGCAGAATCCATTGGATTTGGTTTAATTTAGTGGCATGGATCATTCTGCTTTTAGTTCGGAGATGTATACACATACGTAAATTTTCGTGAGCATAAAGGGAAATAACACATCTAAATTCATGTAGCCGCGGGGGTGCTTGATGTGTAGAATGCACACTTACAATGTATACGAGAGTACGCATAGGAGAAGTCCTAACAGCTTTGAGTCATATAAATCTGTTGAGGACTCCCCAGGGTATTCTCTTTTTTCCCATTTCGAGCCCCGGTACCATTTAGTGCGAGCTCCGGCTTCTTGAAGAACGGGCGCTAATCTCATGAACCTTTATCCCCTCCTTCATCTTTCTATCTATCTTCTGCGTTTTTCTTAAAGATATCCAACTAGGATTTAGGTTAAAAGTGAAATGAAACTAAACTCCTAATGAAATGAGCCATCAGAATTGCTTCAATTAATGAAATGCTAATTCAATTGTATAATTAAGAATAAGATATGAATTTAACTTTAATAGAAAATTTATTTTATTTTATTTTCTTTCCATTAAAATGTCCGTATATATATACATTGCTAATAAATATGTGATATTCGTTGAAAAAAACCATATCTTCTAGCAATTTTATTTTAATTGACATGAGTTATTCCATATTTACAGACAACATTTTATCAAATATTTGCTTTAAATAATATAACCTTTGAAAATAATATAATATTAAACAATTTTATGTATTTTAATTGACTAACCTCAATTTATTTACAGAAAAATAAAATTTACAATATTTCTTGTACTGATATTACGCTTATAAAAATTAAATAAAAAGTTATTAAAAAATCATATTTTAATAAAATATAGTTTAAAAAATTAAATATCATCTGATGTTTTAAAAAAAATTGCTATTTCAATAATAAATTTCTTTTGAAAAAATAAAAACGATAGTAAGAAATTAATTAAAAATATTATTTGCATTTTTAAAACTGCATCTAATTAAAAATCGATTAAAATAAATAATAGATGAAGTTTTGTGTACGTAAATATTACTTTAAATTGTAGAATTTGAGAAAACACCCTCCATGTTAATATGAATATTACTTTACTGAAGATAAAAATTTCAAAGTTATTTTTGATATGTTAATAGGATAAAATAATTAGATGATTTCATAAGATTAAATAATTTTTTATGGTTGCTGGGAATATGTTTTAAATATAGGTTTTGAAAAATTCAATATAACTTCATAGTTATGTATTTATTAAAAGAAGTGATATTGGTAATCTATGAATAGAATAATTAAAAATGAATAAAATCATATATTGACTATTAAATTTGATATGACAAATAAACATAAAACATACATATCAAAACATCCAAATTTATTAAAAATGATTCATTTTTGGATATTTTAAAAATAATAACTAATTATTATTGAAGTTATAAATATCTTTTAAATATGAGTATTTTTAATATTTTGTGTGTCTATTTTAGATGAGCCAGGCTCTTATCTTCATCTATAACCTCTCAGCACTCATCTATTCTCCACTTCTTCTTCACTTTTTTATTTTTCTTTTACTTTTACTTTCTCTACATACACGGAAGTTTTCAGTTTCCCATGAGTAAAAAGTGCTCTGAGTATTGGGAAAAATTCTTCGACCACAGAGAATATATAAGTCTATAAGGTAGAAGAAGAGTATATATTGTACAAAACTATGCAAATTCTGGCAGTCGTGCATTTTTTAAGAGGTTGAAAGTAAGAAAAACCAGTTTCAAGGCGATCAATTTTTTTCCTTTTCTTTACTAACTTCTCATGTCAACAGTTTTTTCATTCTTTTATTTATTTTCTATTTTTTCCGAACTTTAAATTTCATTCATTTTATAATAATAATTATATATAAAAACTAAAAGCAGTACTTCCACATAAATAGGAAACAATAAAATTTACCATATATATAGTTATATATAGTTTCACAGAACGCTAATTACGTTTTTAAATTTTCAGTTTTCTACTTAGAAATAATTCTTCACATAAAACTATTTACATTATATAAACAAAATTGTATATTTTTACTTTTATTTTTATTCATACTTGCTACATGTACATCATTATTTTCCAAAAAAATTTCACAAATAAAATATCTCAAAATAAAAAATATAAAAACTACTTATTTTAAATACAATTATTTATCATAAAGTTTTTCATTTTCTGATTATTAACTTTAGTGAATGGAGAACAGAAGTTTGATTTAAATTTATAAAATTTATAACAAATTGTTTAGAAGAGAAGACTTTATTTTGCAATAATGAATCAACTACTAGTATACCGGTAAATAAAAATAACTGCTCACATTTTGTAATTTCATCTTTTTTACTCATAAAACACGTACAAATCTTTCATTTTGATACATATAAGTGAATACGTATATATATTAAATACGGACTATCATAAATTATCATTTTCCTTTTTGCTCTCATGTTCGTTTTCATCCATTCACTACATTACGTCTTTTAACTTTTAACATCCTTTTTCCTCCTCATACTACTTTTTACTTTTTTCATCTTCCTTTCTAGTGCTTGAACCAGCCGAGATGGTTGATAAATCTCGAGGTTCAATTTCCGTCGGTTTATCCCTCTGATGCCCGAAGGTGTAGAACCATATGAGTGTTTTTCTGTGCTTACAGGTGAAGAAAAAACACAAAGAAAAAGAAGGAAGAAGAACAGAAAACAGATGAAAAGGAGCTCATTGCATCTAAGAAGAAAATCTAATTTTTTATTTATATGAAAAATGTAAACAGACAGATGCCATGACGCGTTATGTCAGTTAATTATATTAAAAATACAATTAATGACGATAGCTCCATAAAATAATGCAAAAATACAATAATAATAATAATAATATTCCTATTGTAATTAACTATATACTTACATAAAATTTTTTAGTTTTTAATTTGTTTGAAAAAACTTGAGATAAACACTGGTTCAAAAATGAATTTTATACATTTTTCATCGAAATAGTTTAAAATTTGTACTCTATTATTTTCTGAAATATGTTACATTTTGTATAATAAATCTTATAAATAAAAGTAATGCTGCATAAGAAAACATTTGTTTTTAGATATTTATACTCTTATAATTGTTTATGTAAATAATTTTTATGTATATATATTTTTTTTTTTTTTATTGTGACGTTACAACATTACGTCATAGAATACCGGTGTTAACGTAGACATTAGTCTTAACAAGTACAAGGGATATCTTGTCAAAACGTCAACGTAATAATATATAAATAACGTGTTTTATTCAGCCTGCACCTTATTGGATCACATTCAATTGTAATATTTAATATATTTTGTTTAATTTATAATATTCTATGATAATATTTTATAACATGTTTATTTATTCATGAATTCATTTGGACTTAATATTTAAAATATACATAATTTGATTAAATTATTAAAAATTTTTACAGATGTTTATAAATAAATTTTTCATTTTATATGATTATATATAATATATTACTTTTATATATTATTAAAAAATATTTGTTGAGGTACAGTTTAAACTTCTATAATGTACTATTTCGTCTTACTATGTATAATTTGACTTATATTATCGCTTGTATTTATTAGGTTATGCCCAACTACATAGGAAAAAAAAATAATGTTTGAAAAACTATTTGATATACATTTATTAATCAACCAATAATATATAAACAATTTCTAATCTGATAATTTAAACGTATTTGTAGTTATATAAAGTTATTTTTAAAATTAAAATGATTACTGCGTGTTAAAAAGATTATAAATATAGAGTGAATCTCGGTTTAAAAATATACTAATCCTGTACAAACATTAATGTTGTTTAAGATCATATATTATTTATCAAAAAAACCATCTGTTATAATTTTTTTCAATAAATAATCGATTTTATTGATAAATACATATGCTTATCACATTTATAAAAATTAATATTGATAAAAACAATTTTTAAATATGTATTAAATGAACGAATATATTATTTTAATATGAATATGATAAATAATTAATAATTTGTAGAAGAGTAAAGTTATCCTATGTTAATATTTGGTTATCGTTTAAAATTTCGATCAATCCTTTGAGAATAATGTTTCACAATATACTGTACTTGGAGTTTATAGATAAGAATTATATGAATACATGGTAAAAAAAAATTTGTGTTATTTTTTTTAATGCAGGTAAAAAGAGCTACGATAGAAATTTACTATAAAATAATAATATGGAAAATACTAGAAAGAAGTGAAAGAGAGAGAGAGAGTCAAGGTATGCACGAGACCAAAGAAATGAGAAATGAATATTAGGAGAGATGAAAGAAGAATAAAAAAGTAGAAATAGATATAAGGAAAAGAGCAAAATCGTATACGGTATTTTAGCATATCGTCTATAGGTAAAACGATGAAGCTTCTCAGAGAGAAATGCAATACCCGCGATATTGCTAGCCCATTCCTCCCATCTCTAAGTCGAACTGTTGAGCATCTTTGATTTTCTGACTAAGTTTAGAAATGCCAACATCTAACTGAGAATAGTGTAGTTGGATGTTATCTGGTAGATACGATGGAGACTTATACCCGTGAAAGCCTATGAATTTATTCTGAGTGAGAGGAGGCTTTGAATAGTAGAACTGGGGAATTGAAAATTTTGCCTTATATTGACTCCTTCAATGACCTCGATGGTTCCTTTAGAAATTTGAATTATTGAATATTGACCATCGGCAGAAATTATGGAAATTCCTGTATTTGTATGAAATGCACAATCTATCTATACCCAAACACGTATGGTTAAGTCAAATTTATATGACTAAAATCTAATCTCTTCCATAAAATGATTTTTTGTGAAATTGTCCTTTCTTACATACGTCCATTTATTTGCATATTTTAGAAGTATTGTTTTTAGAATATTTGAAACGGTTTTCGGAATAATTACTCTTAAAGTTTGCGTCTCAATTATATCTATTTTTATTCTAATTCGTATTTTAATATCCATGCAATTAATGCACTTAATCGACATATGTAATTATAAACTCTTTCTAATTATTAAAGATTTTTACTTAATCGTAATTATTAATAAAGAAATGTATAAAATGGTAAATTCTCTTTTAATCAATACTGTAAATAATTTGAAGAACATGGCTAGGTAAACAAATTTAAATAATTATCAATTTTTATAAGTAGTTTATTAAAAAAGAAATACGAACATTTTTAAGTGCACCGAAAATTAAAAAAAAGAAAAAACTTTCCCGTTTTCTTCAATTTCAAACCCTCCAAATACATAAATTAAACTAAAGCTCAGGTATTTATCGAAGAAGAAAGTTTGCATTTTGCTTTGAAACAAACAGGATCGGGAGGCTCAGGTTTCGCTAACATGAAACTGAAATTGAGCTTTACTTACACCGAGTTATAACATATTATTCATTGAGTTGAGTTGAATATGCGGTAAAATTCTAGAATATTAACCTTTTTTCATCACCTTCTTTCATTCCTATTGATTTCATATTTTCCTAACTATTAAAAGCATTGATCTTTGTTTTCTTTTGCCATTCTCAATTCGTGTATATTTACATAAATTACCTTTTATTTTTGCAAACTCTGTTTTCTTTTATAATATTTTTTAAGAAAATTAAGTATAATTTATAAATTCTACTAAGTGGTAAAAATTTTTCCATATTATCCTTCTAGTACAAAAGGTTGGATAAATTTACACAACCATGTTAATGAATGCATTTGAGTCATCTACAACAAGAAACATGTACTGAAATATAAATTTAACTGCACCTTTTAAACTATTATTTACTACAATTAAATTATAATAAAATAGTATGACTAAATTTTGCATGTGTGTATTGGTCAAATTTAGAGATCAGGAGGAAGAATAATAATGGATGAGGATATCAGCGATTTATGTATTGAAATATTACCATTTAATAAAAAAAAAAAGTGCAAATATACTTCAGATGCAGAAGAATAATAAGGAATTAGGACTATATAATTTAATTTGATTTTTTATTAAAGTTCTGTTATTTTACTTTTGGAAGAATATAATTGAAAAAAGCACTGTAAAGTATTTTTTCATATCTATTGGTTGAGTTATCTTGAAGATAACTTAATCTAGTCGATAACAGAAATACGGTTATCATTATTTTTTAATTCTCCTAATTAATTATTATTCTAATGATTCCAATATCATACTTAAAAGAAAAAAGATTTTGTTGCAATTATATCAAACCAATATTAAATCAAATATTTTAAAGTATTATACCTTAAATTAGGAATAATTATTTTTTATGCTATATCGTAAAAAAACTTTAAAAATTAAAATAAAATATAAAACTTATTTTTTTATGAAATTAATATTTTTACGAAACATATTTTGTTTTTATTTCTTTTTACCTATTAGATATAAGTAAAATACTGATAAAAAGAACAAACATTATATTTGACGAATTAATATTTGACTTTCTAAATGAAAGCTTCTCACTTAGTCAAAAGCATTAATTATTATTAATTATTTATATTGAAACTAGAAAGAAAGAAGGACTTAGGGACAACAGAATTAAAATTCAAAAATATATACCTGTACACACTTTTTTGTTTGTTATTTATTTTTGTCTGAATTTAGTCCAATCATCTATAATTGTGTATAAAACAAAATATCTCTTAAATTTTATGTATTGTATATATTAACTATATTTTGTATTCTTGTTTTTTAAAAAAATAATTTTTATTATGATATTAATGTGTAGGCTTTAATTTTTACCTTATTAAATTAAATTATATGAATATGTTTAAATAAGTAAAATTTTATTGCCATAACAACCGGTAATTTCAATACTAATAACAAATTCAATATAAGAAAGTAAATTACACTACATCGATACATAATTTTATTCGTGTGATATTATCTCCCAATATTCTAATCATAAAAGTAAATTTAAAATTTAATATAAAATAATTAAATTTATTAAATATACAATTATTGAAATATGATTGTTTTAGAAATATAATACAAAAATGTTTAAAAAATAATCTGTAATAGATCAAGTGTATTTTGAATTCTGAAATGCAATTTTTGTTTTTCAATATAATAATATATATTAATATATAGTATAATATTTATATTTTCTAAAATTTATTATGTATTGATGAATAATTCTAAGTAGAGGATTCTTATAAACTCCATGCTCAATGTTATTCAATTATTACAATAATTTCCCTAAGTTGAGTTCGAAATTACAATTATAATAGTGATATTAATTGATTGAAATATAAGTATCACGTTGTTAATTCACTTAGAACCCGAACCGGAACCAAAACTGACTCTGTAAATCTTGAAAGCCCACCAACGAAAAGCTTTTCTCCACTTCGTCTTAACTCTTTTTATTATGACAAATCACTAACCTTTTTGGATCCTCCCACCGGGATTCGTTCCCATTTTTAGGGTAGATTAGCATTTTATCTATTTTTAGTCCGCCTTTCTAGACCATTATTTTTCAATAAATTGGCTAATATCAATTATACTATACTCGTTGATGGACTCCTAATGATTAATGTTTATTTAAACTGAATTGTCAGCAATATTTTACGCTACGTCTTGTGCTACTTTTACGATACTTTTATACAATCCTCCTAAATTACAGTAAAGAGTAAATACAAAGTGGTCTAAATAGCTATTTACCTTAAAGTAATTTAGATACAATAAGATATGTCAAGAAATGCCCCTGAAATTGATCAATTTATTTTTTTTTTCTTAAAGTAACATTGATTTGCAGTAATTACAAAGTTAAATTTGTCTTATTTTTCTTGTTAAATGATTAGAATTGATTACAGATAAGTATTTTAATGAGATAGATGAGTTAGTCAATAATCAAATTATATGCATATAAAATTTTTTAAAACACTTCATATTTGAAAATCATTTACTAAATAATTTTAAAAAACTAAATTTTTTAAACTTCTTATTTAAAATTATAATTCATAAAATACGAATAGTTTTAATAATGGCAAAAAATTGAATAATATCACAATTGAAAAGTAATTCAATTTATTAAAGAACATATATATATATGTGTGTGTGTGTGTGTGTGTGTGTGTGTGTGTGTGTGTGTGTGTGGGGTGTGGGTGTGTGTGGGTGTGTATTAATTTAAAAATACAGTTAAATTAATAACAAAAATTACACAATAAAATATATTGAAGATACAAAAATAATACGATAACTATTGGTAATAAATTATAGTTGAATTAGTTGAAATTTCCTTTATAACAATAATAAGTGTCGATTCATTTTAATAAAATTATAAGTATATGATTTATGTATATACGAAATAATTAACAATACGACTATATCAATAATAATCGGAAATAATAATTTTATATTAAAATAAAATTTAAGCAAGTTAAATTTTTATGAAAATTATATAGGCTACTATTTTTTACTTAAAAAATGCCTATTTAAAATTTTTTTGTATGAATAATGATTTAACCTAATTGTAAAATGTCTGTCGTATATTTATAAAAATTATATATAAAAAATAATTAATTTATAATGAATAAATAATTTATAACTAAACAAGGAAAATTAATTAAAAATATGAAATACTTAATCCAATTGTATAATTTGTGTAATTAAAATAAAATATATATAATTTTATTTTCATTTAATATTTTGACTATAAATTTCAATTATGATATACTATATTGCTATTTAATTTCAATGTACTATATTTTATTACACTTTACATTGACATGTAAAAAATTACATAACTACATTATTTTACATAAATAAAGATGTATTAAATACTAAAGTAGAATAATGTTTTGAAGGCAAAGATAGTTATTTTAGAAATACATGAATTTCATTGCACTAGATGTGGGGATGTAACTTCAAGATATTATACAAATTATTAACTTCTAAAAGAATAAGAGAAAAATTTTAATAAGTTAAAAGATGTTGCAATTTGTACAAGTATCTCCATACATTAGCAAACGATTATGGTGAACTACGTTTATTTTGGTAGATATTTTAGTATCGGAAATACAAGAAATTACAACATCTAGAATATTGTGGTTAACCGTTGTCAAAAATTAAGGTTTTAACGACCTACGGAAGGAAGAAAAATGAAGCTACTCTCAAAGAAAAAAATGAACAATACAAAGTTACACATACACGTGAAAAAAAACATAGTTATAAAAGAAAGCTTACACATCAGCTAAAATAATATTGAGTTGGATAAAATATAAGTTTTCATATAAATGTGCGAAAACGTAAAATGCTATGATGCAACTTAAATTGTTAAAAAAGTATTCAATGAAGTTTTGAAGAATAGCTTTTATAATTTAATGAATATCTATAATGTATGGAGTTATCTAATACATAAAATATATACTTTAATATCTTATTAAGGAAAAGGTTATCTATATTTAAGTAAGTAATTTAGATTAAATTCAATTTTTATATATTGTTATCTCTATTCGTTAAATAACACATCTTACTATTTATTTATAAAATATAGATCAAATTACAATAAATACGGTGTTTTTACTTATCTAGATCAACAAGATTTATTTAAAATCCAAATATCCTGAAGATAAAGTAATAAAACATTACATACATTTTATAGCTTTTAATGCAAAATCAAAAAAGCTTTATTGCATTTAGTCCATTCAAATAGAAATGTATTATTTTTTTACTAAATTTGAAATATTTGCTAACATTTGCTATTTTTCATTAGAATGATTTTCATTTCAATAAAATTATTAGTATGATTTTCATTTTAATAAAATTATTTGTATGTTCATACACAGAAAAATAATATTTAAAGCGAGGAAAAATTTATGCACGAGAGAAAATCGAGTCGAATAAATGTTTGAATGAATGAATGAAAAAGTAGAAATATAAGTTGGGTATAAAATAATGTGTCGTTATCAGTGAGTCCCTTGACTGGTATGGGACGCGCGCACAGGAGTAATCGAAGGTTGGCCAAGGTGGAAAGGAAGATCGAACACTGGAGGATCAAGCCAGAAGTGGTCCTCCTGATAGGATCAACTTTAGTTCGATTAATCCTTTTATTGGAAAAGCAAAAATCAAAAGGTGTCGGGAGAAAGAACGAAATGCCCAGGAGGATATCCAGAATCATCTTTTCTTCTTTACGTTTATTTTTGGACTCAGCTCCTGCACACATTCTTTCTTTCCGTATATCAAAAAATGTATGTGTATCACCAATATCCTTTTACTATACGTACATTTAAATAAAGTATGTGTACTCTATTCATAAACAATTAACTATATGCTGTTAAAAAGTGCATGTAAACATTAAACTTCTTTACCAGGTTCTTATAAATTTCGCTATAATAAACCAAGCAATAAAGTATTTCATAAGTCATGAAAAAAGCAGCTAATGATTGATACATATCAAAATTTTTTTAAAATATCAAAAGATTTTTATTTTTTAAAATCCCACTTATGATATTCAGGAGTTTTTTTTATTAACAATTTTAATGAAAAAATGTATTTTTTTTTTACTGTTTTTGTTATAGAATAAATAGTTGTAATTTGAACGGTATAGTCTCAATGGATGAATTGTAGCAAATAAAATTGTGAACAATATTCATTTTTATATAAACATATCAAACAATTAGAAGCCGAGAAATTTTCCACAAACCGTAAAATTTTTAATTAACTAATGTTAATTAAATTTTGCAAAAATTGATGAAGATATTTTCAGCTCACTTTACTAAACGATTTTAGTTTTTTTAACAGTATTAAAAAATATAATTGTGCACAAAAAACTGTGTATCTAACGTTTTGTTTAAATCTTTCGAATTGTCTAAAATATGATAATAAATATGACCAAAAATGGCCTAGCGCGTGAAATTTGATGAGTAGTAGGGAGAATAAAAACAAGGGAATTGTAATATTTTATATTGTATTTTTATTAAATTTTTTAATCGTTGAAAAAACTATAATCGTCAGGTAAGATGAGCTGGAAATGTACTTTGTAAATTTTGGCATAATTTAATTAACATTAGTATTATTCAAATACCAATAATCCGCTTAAGTTAAAATTTTGTAGAAAAAGTGCATATTAATTACTTCAATTTCCCACAACTAGAGTTCTAAATATTAAAAAATACAAATTTTTTAATTAATTTAAAAATTTCCGATATTTCGTAAATTTCTCAACTTCTAATTTTCTAATCGGTTCATTTAAAAATGAATTTTATTAGCTACAAGTCGTCCATTAATACTATTGTGTTAAAATTAAGACTTTTTATTTTATAACAAACAACGCAAAGAAAATGCATTTTTTCATTAAAATTGTTAATAAATAAAAAAAACCCTGAATATAAGTGAAATTTTAAAAAATAAAAATCTTAATTTTTTTTACAATTTTTGATATGTATTATTAACTGCATTTTTTCATGACTTGAAAAGTGTTCTATTGATTGGGTTAATAGAGATTTGTGCTTATATATTGATGCGTTTAATCAAAGAAGTACATATTTCTTGATTAGATACAAAGTACCAAATTTTTTTATAAGCACAAATCTCTATTATTGTCTTGAAAGAATCATTTCATTTCCCTTGGTTAACTTCAATTTAATCAGAATAATTTCATAATTTATATTTTATACATTAATCTCAAAAAAAATATTTCAAATACCGTTTTCTTAAATTTTTAATATCTTATTAGTTAAAAAAAGTTTTTTTTTTCAAAAAACTAATTATTATATGTAAATAAAAATTTATAAAAAATATTTTATTGTGAATTTTAATTATTTTAAAATTCAAAACCGATTAATATATAAAATTTATAGAAATATAAGAAAACTTAAATTAATTAATATGTCTTATAATCACAAATATTGATAACTACAAAATAATACTATAATAATATAAATAATAATAAATAGTATGTAAAATTTTAAATTATTATATAAAATTTTAATAAGGAATATACAAATATATAAAAATAAGTGTATAAAATTATGTACAGAGACATATTTAAAAAACAAACAAAATAACGGTAATTACTTTGTTAATGAATATTCCTAGTAAAAAAAATATTTTTAGCATTAGAAATTTTATCGTACAAATATAGTTTGTTGCACTTGTAATAATGAAAGTAAATTTCTCTATTCAGATCAGATGCAATGATATAACAATATATGTGTATTGTATAGTAAGAAATTTATTAATTTGATTTATTTTTAATAATAAAACGCATAATAAATTGATCATTGAAATTCCTACATTATTGATTATTAATTACACTAATTATTTAATGTCTTTAAATGCACTAAAGTTTAATTTAATTCTATATAGCAGAAACAATATATAAATGACTGATGATTTAAAATATTGTTACGTATTGAATGTGAATGTATCAAAGAAAGTCTGATAACAAAAACTGCACCGATGATGTTCAAGTTTTATTTTTCTGTTTAATGTTCTATATACTCATGTACAAATCTTAATATATATGTATGTAAATGAATAAGAAATATGTCAAATGATGTTCAGGGTTTCATACAAAGCATTGGGATTTGATCTGGACACGTTCAATGATTATTTGCATAAGAATAGGAAAAAACGAGGGTTGTGCATCTTGTCAGTACAGTCGCATAGAATATGAATGAATGACAAACAGGGAAGGTGTGACATAAACAGAGATATGCAGATAATATCTTGCATAGACAAAGGGATAGAGAAATGCATAAAATGGAATCATAGTATCGTTAGGTGACGAGAGAGAAATAAGGAATGATATAGAGCACGGCAGATGCTGTCTCGATCATAATACATAGGTACTACACAGCTCCAAGCATGGTTACATAAAATGTATCTTAAAAAAAAGGCTTCCGCGCTGTGCGGATATCAAAAAGACAAATAAACAGTAATAATGATACTGAATCATGGATTATTCATTCATCTCAAGAATTATTTAAAAAGAAAAAGAAAATTTACCAACATTATTGTAGGTGTGATCATTTTTAATGTAAAAATTATATTAAGTAATAAATCATTTCATCCAAATATAATTTAGGCAAAATATACTCTTATGGTCCTCTATTAATACACCATTGACATTATAAAATCAATTAACAAAGTTAGTAAAAGCTATTAGGAACTTTTCTATATTACTATCAGTCAATCTCTATGGCCACTTATATATAAAAAAAAATTATTTTTGCCCTTTAACGAAATCGCAGAATCATATCTTTAATCTATTGCAAACACTCATCATAAGAATCACGTCTCCCCCTTAAATAATTTTACACCTCAAGTCTATGCACTTATAATTATATTTAATATAATATATTAATAATTTCCAACAAAAAAAAAGTTTAAATATTGATCGATATTCTAATATAAAATATAACTGTACATGATTTTAAAATTTCTTAACAGAAGAAGCATAACTTGTAAACTAAAAAGAATATCATTTCTTAACTATTAAAAGATTCTATTTATTTTCATTTTCAAAATTCAATAAAAAATAAATTGACTCTTTACACATATACATATATAAATATTAATTTGTTATCAGTACAATCATTAAAAAATAAAATTTGAATGATTTCTTAAATTCATAACAAAATTCATATTCGCTTATACATACATGAATTAAATTTTATATCTAGAAAAATAATCATTTTCATTTTATCTTAAAAATTACAAAAAAGGAAATAAAAATAATGATTCATTTAAAAAAATATTTATCACCTGACTGCTTGGTAAAAATCCTTAAAAATTTTAATTATTTTTACTAAATATTAAATTAACTACTACTACTAATTTTAATCCAATTACGTATTTCTATTCAACATAATATTTTAATCAATAATATTTAGTAAAAGTGAAAAGAAAGAAATTGAATGATAAAATAAAAACTCTATAAAAGAAACAAGGAGAATAACACAATTCGTGTACGGTTACTGGTACTAAATCGAATCTAAATTGACGTAGATACAGATGTATAGCTATAAGTGATACCATATATACTAAAAGAACTATGTGTCTCCATTTGTGTAAGTTCACAATCATATACATCTCTTAATATTTTTGCATTTACGCTGGAATAAACCTTTTTAACTCTTGATTCCATTACTCGCGTCCCATAATTTATTTGATTTAATATACATATATATTCATGTATAAATGCATTTTGTTTCATTATAATGTAATAAATTATTACAACATGCACTCAGTTAATATTTCCGCATTATTATTTTAGTTAGCATAGGGTTGTGGTATAATGTCAATGAAAAATTGAGTAAATTCAAAATTATCTTTTAGTGCCCAGTTAACGTACAAAAATACAAATTGAAAAAAAGTTTACAGAAAGAAAAATATGAAAGAAGTTGCCATCCCGACAATTTTCTAAGATCTGGTTGCACAGAAAAATTAACTCCTTTTTAGGGATCAACCCTTCTCTCACAATTTGTTTTCTCTATGATATTTTTAACGAATCAGATGTCGCTACTATTGACAATATATAATACGAACGCTTATTGGTCGCTGTACGGTTTTAAGGGGCGGTTGCTTTCGTTCCCAAATTATAACATTTCTTGGGCAGCGCTATGACAGTATTTATTATCGGCAATACTCATCGTTTATCAATTTAAAATTTTCGCTTTATTATTTGAATATTCTTTTCTATTCACCGGTACTTTCTCGGTAATTCTTGTTTTTGCCTACTATGCACGCCTGCGTACTTAGGCGGCTTTCCTTACTCGCCAAATTCACATTATATGACAGTTCAAACCTTCTTCGCTTCTTTACAACTCCCAGATGCTGGTCTACCCATTTGTTAATACGAAGATGATGAAACAAGAAACCGAGAGAGAGAGAGAGAGAGTGAGAAAGAATCAAAATGAAAGAGAGAGACAAATAGGCAATATTGTCGGGTTGACAAACAGCTTCAAAATTTTACCTTCTTTAATCTATATTCCCTTAATTTTTTTTACTGATTCTTTTGATAATGGTATTGCCGATTAACAAAAATTTTACAAATAATTTTTAACCTTAAAAATGAAAATTTTATTGAAAAAATATGTATTCTCAATTTTATTGTATTAAACAAAAAATTTCTGTTGTAAATTTAAAAAAAAATTTCAAAAGATTAAAAAAGAATTTTTTAATTTTTTCGTAAAATTAGAATACATTTTATATTTCAAACATCTCTTATGTCTCTATAGTGTGTTACGTACGGAACGGAATTCTACATAAATTAGAAACCTACAATTCAAAAGTTGCAAATTATAGCATAAAACTGGTAACGATTGGATTTATGAAATAGTTGATCGGCATAAAGTTGATCCATATTCACAAGAGATGTGGAAATAATTAACAAATACTGAAGACAAGTGGGTTAAACAGGTAATGGAAGAATTCGAAAACTTGCAATATAGAGATTATAAAAACTCAGTCAAGAACACGCAAGAGGTTCCCGATCCGAGTCGAGTACGAGATAACGCGTAATTAACGAAAGACGAGGAGTGTAACAATAATTTAATAAACGGACGCAATTAGGGTACAACTGACGTATCACGAGCCACACACACACACATAACAAACTCTTTCTTCCGATTATATGAAATAAACGTAAAGTCGTGAATATTAATCATCGTATCATTCTTTGAAGTGACCCGATTCTCGCAAAGGCTGAGACGTTTTGACCGACTCAGCTACGGCGGAATAGTAACTCGGCGGTAAAATAAATAATACATAATAATATATATATTGACGATACTTAAATACGTAACAAGTGTATACTTTTTTATAATTTATTATTATTGAAATTTCATTAAATTATGTAAATTAATTTAGTTTGTCAAATAATTCTTAACTCTATGAAACAAAAGATTGTTTAAATATAGGAGTATCTTATAGAAATTAAACAGTCGAATTATATTTTTCAAAGATACAAAATTTTTTTATATGCATGTATACATGGTTCATCCACGAAGAATCGAGTTTTTTTTTCATTTTGCGCCTATTCGTCGTAGAAATTTGGGATGAGTCTTAAAATGTCGACAAATTCTTTCCGCATTTGTTCCTTTTTTTTCGATAATTAGGAGCGGTAGGATTTTACTTCGCGCGAAGGGTGTTTTTCAGTTTTTTGATACCGCGCGATGGAGCGACTACTCGAACAGCTTTACGCGATAAAGTTTTGTTTGCAATTAACAAAAACAGTATGGAAACGTATAAAATATTGCAAGAAGCGTATGGACATAATTGTATGTCAAATTCACAAAGTGGAAAATGGCACAGAGCTTTTAAAGAGGTCTGAGAAAGAATCATCGACAAGCCTCGATTTCGGCGCCCAAAAAACTTTCGAATGGCTAGGAACACCCGGAGCGTGTCAGAAATTTAAAATTTGGACTGTCGATTAACAGATTAAGCAATTCAGAAAAAACTGAATTTAACATGATCTACAATGTACAATATAGTACAAAAACATTTAGAAATGCGAAAAGTTTTTTGAAAAACAACAAAGCTGAAGAATTTGAAGATGCATTTGAAATTTGGAAAACACGCCTTCAAAAATGTGTCGATATAGGAGGAAATTATTTCGAAGAATTTAAAATTTTTATTTTATCCTGTTTATAAGTCTATCAATAAATCATTTTTCAAAAAAGAAAGGTAATAATTTTTTTTTATAATCTTTGAACAAAACATTCTCGTGAAGTGGTTTTCCACTAACCGCTTCAGCGCGCCGTGACAAAAATTTGAAAAATACCCTTCGCGCGAAGTAAAATCCTGCCGCACCTAATTATCGAAAAACAAAAAAAAAAGGACAAATGGGGAAAGAGTTTGTCGACATTTTAAGACCTCTCTCGAATTTCTACGATGAATAAGCGCAAAATGAAAAAATAAGTCGATACTTCGTGGATGAACCATGTATAGTAAAAATTTAATATTTTTCAATACTTCTCGGAAATATAATTATTATTGTATAAATTTAAGAATTTAATTTAAAATAAATCTTATAGATTGAAATTACTAATCAGAATAGATGATAAATGAATAATTAAAAGTTATATAAATTAATTCAAACATAAAATGAATTATTGTAAAATAAAAAATTAAAATTGTAGTATTTCGATGAAATTTGAATTTTACTAAAATAATAATAAAGTGAATAAAAAAAAATTTAGTTTTAGATTTAAAATAAAAGTTCTGAATACAACAATAATTTTTTCATTTAAATTTTTAAAAATATTTTTACTAAAAAGAATAAAAATAAAATATTACTACCAATAAAATTTTTTAATTGCATAATCTTAAATTTTATATTATGCTTCTTTATCTGTATAAATTTTATACTAGACTTAATAAATATTTATAGAATAATATTATTAACGAATTATGTGAATACATATGAGAAAACTATTTAATATAAAAATAAAATAAAAATAAAAAGTTAAAGGTAAAGCTTATTTCAATATTTTGGCATAAACATTTTAGAAATTCTAGATAATTATGAGTTTATATTAACATTTATCTTTGAAAAATAGAGAGCAAAAATAATTGTAGGCTTATGTCTTACGTAAAATCTATCGATATTAGGTATGACTTTGGTAGAATAAATTCATTCGATTATGAATGAGATTTACAAACATATAAAATATATTGGATTGTACGTAAACATATAAAACATACATGAGCATGCCTCATAATTAAAAAAATTTAATTGAGTCATAGAATAAACAATCCTTAATTATAAAAGAAAAATTGTACTAGAAATTGAAAAATCTGTATTAAAAATTTATATTTTTTATGTGTGAATAAATATGTTTCGTGAATTAAGAACCTAGAAAGAACAACAAAATAAAATAATATTCCTGAAAATATTGTATAAAAACTGAAAATATGGCAAATTCGATGACAGATACACAGATCAAAGCAAATATACAGATAGTACTAAGAATAAAATAAAATCATTATTTTCTAAATTTAGTGGAATTTTAAATTTTAACTTAAATTGTACACTCGACTAAAAGTGAATTCTCGTAAAGCTATTTTTTTTTTTTGTGTTTTTAAATAAATATTTTATAATAGTCTTTCTAATAATAGAAAACACATTAAATGAAATAACGAAAATTGCATTCGATAATTCTAGATTATATAACCATATAGAAACTAATTTCAAAATCAACAAATTAAAAAATATTTGAAAATTAAGTAATAATTAGTCAGCCAACTATTAGTACAGGTGTTTATAGAATTAATGATAACTATTTTTAGTGGCAATTATAAAAAGTTTGGTTATTTTTTGGGGTTTTAACTTAAACACTGTTGATGTACTATAATACAAAATCAGTTGTTAAGAATTGATAATAGTACATTGTATCTTAGCTAAACCGTTCGTCCAATATAATTAATTTTTTTTCATAAATTTATATTTCACTTTTCTTTTTTCGCAGATATAACGAAACATCATTCTCTCTCTCTCTCTCTCTCTCTCTCTCTCTCTCTCTCTCTCTGTCTTTGTTCTCTATCTAACTATATTTCTCATGTTTGCTTAAATCTCTCATGTCTTTTGTCCATCTAACCTTTTTTTTCCCCCATTCTATCTCTCATTCTATTTTTTCCAAGGACGTGGTATATGTACTTAACTTCAATCTAACTTAAATCCGAACCTTCAAAAGTTTTTTACACTAATAAATGAAAGTTGGCAATATTCACCTCTTTATTTTAGCAGCTCTTCTCTGTTACTGTCACGAGGCTGATATTATCTACATATTTCCTATCATGACTGGACGTGAGACCCTTCCTTCGGCTTTTCTGTTTATCTAGTTCTCTTCATTTTCTATCTCTTGATTATTTTTTTTTAAAAAATAATCACTTTTATTGTTTCGTCTTTTTAAAAATCTATTTTATATATTTTTAATATTATTTCATAATGTTGATTTTCATAAATTTTATCTTCATAAATATTATTATTTTCATATAAATACATAATTGTGCTTTGTCGATTATGCCGTAGATTTATAGTCATTACAAAATTATATTACCTGTTTTTAATTAATAAACGAATTCGATTATTAGAAGATATTAACTTATATTGATATATAAATTGTTGTATTTTATTATATATATACATATATATAATATTTTTTATCAATATTCTTTATCTATTTACAGTAAACAATAATTACAAAATAGATATCCAACAAATTTTTTTAGCTCTTCATTTCACAATCTTCGTTAATAAGTTCTTATTCGATTTGAGCGTTTAATGACCTTTTCAAGTAAAAAAATCGAGCGATTCTATATCATTCGATCTATTTGCTTTTTAATTGATAAGAAAATACTGTGAATTATAGTAATTTTTAAAGAATTATATTATTATTATTATTATAACAATTGAAAGAATATTGAAGTTTATTGCAGTTTCCAATTTTCACAAGGACTTTTGTAATTTTAACTAAATATTTATACAAATACACAAACATTCATTATGATGTTTTACTTATAATTATAATACGTAATTTTAATCTAAATTTTTAGAAATAATTGTAATTATTTGGTTATTCACAAAAATAAAGATTTAAAAGTGGAAGTCTGTTTTACAGATAAATTTTTCATACTTATTAAATGTATAGCTTCTTACTAATTTAATTGAATATTTTTCAAAGTAATAATATTCTTTTAAAATATACTCATTACGTGTTTTGTATAAAAATAATTTTAATGCTCATATTCTACTTGTTAATATGCCCATATTTTAAGAAGAATACGCATATAACACTAGGTACTTTATTGAGTAGTACTTTAATTCTCTTAGATTGATTAATCGTATCCATCAGATGAATAACTATATACTTTAGAGAGTCATGAATTATCACATATATAAACAGAAATATTCACAATTATCTTATATCCGTTTTTTTAGACATTACAATTCGAAATCTAATCTGTCTTTTTGGATCGTTCTTGAAGAGTAGAATTCTATGGTCGACGATTTTTCTCCTTTAATTTGATGCCTTTAAATTCTCTCTACAAGTCTAAAATATAATGGGTTCAGCTTCTTTAATGATGCGCTTTAATTTTCCTTCGGGAAGGTTCGGATTAAGAGTTCACTTTGGTGATAATATTTAGTTAGAATATAGCGTTCATTAATGCACCACAATGGCACCATATGTAAAGTCGTGAATCTTGGATTGACTCTATGTACCGGTGAAAGATGCATGGTAATATTTATATGATAACCCACTCTGTATCAAATTTAAAAATATTCAAACTTCTGTGCAGTGATTCTCGAAAATATTGACAATATTATTTTATTATCCTGTGAACAAACTCATTTATCCGTTTATATCCATTACATTTGCCTATTTAAACTCTATAGCAAATAAAACTAAAAGTTTTTTGTCTCCTTTATTTACATTTTCTACAACCTGATCATTAAAGTAAGTAACGAATAGTTTATAATACTGTCGTTAATAAATTTAAAATGATGAAAACATTGTTAAATTAATGCAAGAGTGATTTATCATTAGATTTAAATGTAAATCTTTATTAAATAAGAGAAAGAATGTGAGTATTTAATTTTATATATTTTGTCAAATTTTTTAAGATCAAATACTGTATAATAAATAAAGAATATTGAAAATTATACATATTTGTATAATATAGGAATTTTACATAAATTCAGGAAATTCCATAAAGTTATAAATTTAAGTTAAAATTTTATTTCTAAAATTCAAAGCAACTAGAATAAAAAATACATATTTTATAATAGTATACTGCAAAACAGAAACAAAAAATAGTTCTATTATATTGAAAAAACTTAGATAATAAAAGAATAATACAAAAAAATTACTTTTATTAATTTTATACCAAAAAGGCTTTTAATATTTACCTTAAATAATTTAATAACCCAATAAACAAAATATTTATTCATATTTTATAATAATAAAGGTACTTTATAATTTTAAAATAACGCTTAAATAATATTAGTTGGAAATAAAAAAAATATTTCCTTAAGATCCTAGTAGAATTATGCATAAATTTTTCTTACGTATTTGTTCTCGGTAATATTTAAAAACAATATATCAAATAACTTTAGAGTAGAAAAACTATGAAACAATTCCATAAAATTAACGTAATACTGATGGAAACTCCAAACAAATTCATCGATAAAATTGATAAGAAACGTAGACTAAACTATGACATCAGGCTTCTGATTATTCAACAAGTATAACTCGACTAATTTCATTAATCAAAATTTAAACAAACGAACACGGTATGATTCAACATATTTTTTGCAATTAATAAAATTAAATTTTGTTGATGAAATTGGGAAGATTATATTTTTGTCATATATAATTGTAAAATAAATTCTAATAATTTTAAATATTAATAGAATATAATAAATTTTAAAAATTATTTTGTAGAAAAAAATTTAATCATTCTTATTGAAATTTGTATAGATTGAGTTACTGTAATATTATTGCATGATTCTTATTTATTATTTAATCTAAAAAATAATATATATTTATATTCATTAAATCTTACATAAAAACTAAATAAGAGAATCAACGAGTAATTAATAGAGAAAATAGATTTTCCATTAGACACGAAACATTGAAGTATAAATTTTTAAATAAGAATTTTTAATCATATTCGTGTAATTTAATTACTTTATTTCATCAAAATGGCCAGGGCAATATAACAGCCTATGGCTCCATAACGAATTTTAATATGCGCGAATGAATTCTCCTTACTCTCTCTCTCTCTCGGATATTTTTTCACTTTCTCTCTCTATCTATCTCTTTTTCTTTCTCTTACAACATAGGCTGAGTGCATCTAAACTTGGTGATTAGCATGAAACTACTGGATTTTTACCACCTATCCAAATTTTGCAGAAAATCTATGAATGAGTAAACTGTATCCACCAAACTCGTATCAATCTACTATCCCGATTTGTTCAAACAAGAAAAATCAGCAATAGTATTTTGATAAGAAATAAATCAACATGCAGTATTAACAATAAAATACCGTTACTCAATGTTATTGTTGTTTCTTTTAAAATTTTATCTGAAGCTAAATAATTGAATTGTTTCATTTTCACTTAAAGTAAGTTTGAAGTATATTTTAGATGAATTGTTTAATTTGTAACGGAGTATGTTACCTGCGTTTGGATTTTTAATTTAATTTAAATAAAATTTAAAAGAATAAAACTCAATCTATTTGCAGATAGCATGCGGTCGGGGGTCCAGGATCGGGAGATAACAGAACATTAAAGTGTATAAATAAAAACAAAGTGATTTGGAAAAAACCAAAATAAGTCCGTATTTATTCAATTTTGGATCTGTAACATTAAATTAAAGTTTTGACATAAATATATTTTAAAAACAAAAAATAATCGGTATGTTGAATAATAGTAATTTAAATTAATTTGAACAGTTTTTAATTATTTCTGAATTTGGTACGTGGTGACGTGTTTCGGAACCGTTTCTTTTCGCCCGTAAGGAAGATAGAGGGTAAATGGCTCGGTTTGGCTCTCCGTACAATATGTTGGCTTTGCTGAGGTTTTACGCGATATCGGGATGCTTGGACGGATGCGATCGGAGTAAAGTGCCTAACGCTATGTGTGTCGCATTTTATACGAATTTTGGCTCATAAGGCCCGTGTATAAGCGCGAGGGCATATTACGCATGCGTCGACGAACGTCCGCGAATGTTCCCGAATATTCGAGATAGTTCTCGAACGCCCTGGAAAGATTTCAACGTTCTCAAGCGACGTTTTTACATTTGAGATGTCTGAAGGATGTATATGTAAACAATGTCGCTGTGTATATGCACTCGCAAAACCTTATAACCTGTACCACTGTATGAAACTTTAACCTCAATTATAAGGATATCAAAGATATAAATATAAGAAATACCTGAGAAACTTAGAAATTATTCTGTGGGATTGTACATTGTTTTTAATGTAACAAAAAATATTTGCATAATTATTTTGCTTATCATTCATTGGAGATACTTTACTAGATTTAACTGTCAGAAAATTAAACTTTACTAACTAGTAATCATATCACTAGTTATCTTTAATGTATCTCTTTATGTTTTTCAAGTAAATTTAAAAATGTTAATAAGACATTCTGTTATAGTTAGAGAAATAATCATTTTGATGATTCTACGATTCTTGAAGTGAATTAATTATTAATGACAATTAAATTTAAATAAAAAATTTTTTTTCTTTTGAACAACGAATTTTATTGATATATTTAAAAAAATAATTTATACATCTTATTTTTTATTAAAATTTAAAATTAATTTTTGTATAAACTCTGGTTATTTTCTATAAAACGTAATAGATTTAAGTAAATAAAGATTAATTTGCGCGTTTTTTTTTCATAATTTTTTGGTATTAAATATTTGAGAATTAAGGCTGGAAAAATCAATAAGAAAGATATTGGAGGGATCTTCTTATAAAGTATCAGTTTCATTAAAATTTTTCTTATATTCTTGAATGAAAAAATCGGCTTATGATATGAAAACTATAAGTAATGATGAAAGAGTGTCGACTAATCAAAAAAACAGAGACTGAAGGACCATAGCCATATTATTCTTATTTAATATTACTTTATTTCATTTACATTTCCGATTTTACATTTTACGTGTTCCATTTTGCATTTTTCATTTAAGATCACATTTCACCAGTTGGACTAAGCTCCGTCAACTCAGTTGTGCTTGTTATTGCTTTCATCTGGTGCCTCGTCCCATGCATTTTCTTTCAAAGATCAATATCTTTGGTGTACGGTTATTATCGTACACTGTTGCGAAGGCGCATAAAGCCTGCCTGCAACACTGTAGAAACTTGGACGGCATCATTAGCACGGTGTGCCAGTGCGCCACCCAGCCTAAGTATCCCAATATTCGATACAGAGGCTGCGAGGAGAGTAGTATCAATGATACGAGTCTACATTTTCAGTTCAGTGAAAAAGAGGGAGAGAAGAGAGAGGGAGAACGAGGGTGAACGAGGGTGAAAGAGGGTGAACGAGGGAGAACGAGGGAAAACAGACAAGAGCTCCTTCCAAGTAGTATACGCATGGTCTAGGCTGATATAATAAGGGGACGATAACTTGTTTAGTTAATGCCGATATAGAGTCGATAACTTTGTGACCATCTGCCGCGACGTCTTACTTCCCTTACCTCCCGTACTCGGGGCTTTTATAGATAATATACTTAGGTAGAGCGTAAGCAGCGTACTTGGGCTATGCATCCTCTATCCTTTGCAACAGGAAAGCAGTGTTGCACTTGTTTTCAACTTTTTCCTTTGGCCGTGAATTCCTACATACACAACACCACAAATGAAACATTGCTGATTTACCCCAAATATACAAATTCAGTTTTATAAATTAAGTAAATATTCCACTGCTTATTTTTTATACCTGTACACATGTTTGTCTCTAAAATCAGGAATTATAATTACGAAAATTAATTAATTCGACACATCGATTTTATGTATTTCCGAACAAAACGAAGATTCTTCGTAATTGATTTCATTACAAAGTATGAGAAAAACTTCCTAATCATACACAAGCCTTCGCTCAAAATTATATTTGACAATTTAAAATTGAACTCAAAATATATCATTCATATTAAAAATTTACATTATATCTTTTTTCATAATGCACATTGTAAGTTATTGAGTTGTTTTTTAAATTAAACATTTGATTTTTTTTTTCTAACATCGGTATTGATTGAATTAACAAATTCAACAATATGTAACTTTATTATTGTTGATGTTATTATTATTATTATTATTATTATTATTATTATTATTGTTGTTGTTGTTGTTATTATTATTGTTATTGTTATTTTTATTATTATTATCATCATTATCAATGCAAGTGAAGATCTGTTTTCAGTAATTCTCAAAAATTCAAGTATCCAAAACGTTTAAGAAATGAATTTTAAATATACCGTATTTTTCATCTAGAATATAAAAAATGTAAATTTTATTTTATTAAAATTATTGCTTCAAAATCAATATGAATTTAAAATCTTTTTAAATTTTTTAATTGTAAAGCATTATCGTTATTACATATAAAAATGAGTCAGTAATGGATTTTATAATGATTATAGTAATAAATATAGTTTAAATTCTTAAAGTAGTCAATAAGTTTCGATGATAAATTTTAATTATCATCGAGTCATTAATATAATAAATAAAAGTTTTATAAAATTATATAAAAAATAATAAATAATCATTTAATATAATATTTATTACTGCTTCTCATATGGTGTGAAAATCAGCACAGTATTAAATTGGAGTGTTAAATTTAACATTAACTAAAAATATGCATATATTTACAACTGTACAAATTATTTAATCATCATCAAGTTATTATATCATGTTCACAATGTATTTGTAACGATCCTATAAATATTGTGTAGCTTATGATGCATTATTATGTATTATCATTGAATTTATTTGCAGAATTTTTAACATAAAGTATTTTTTATAATTTATTTCTTTAACTAAAATATTTATTGATCACAATATAAAATAATAATAAGTTTTGAGGTTATAATACAATTAATATCTGTTATCATCTAATAATCAATATTATTTTTTCTATTTTTGATATTGCATATAATGTTAATTTATGGACTAGAATGTGTAAATATTTAAATATTAATAATAAGGTTTCTGAAAATTTTTACAAAATACCGAATTGAAATATTAGTTATTTATTGCTGTTTCTATAAAAACTATAAATTAAATTTTTTTTACTTTATAGATGGAGCAAACTTACATCCTAATATATGCTAATAAATTCAGAATCAATTAAAAAATATAAGATTTGAAAAATAATTAAAAAATTAATAACTATACTTTTCATTTTATTAGTTATAATATTATAAATAATCTTATAAATAATATTGCGTTTATAGAAATTTGTTTTGGTAGTATTAAAATGTCGTCTAGTTTACAATAAAAGATTTTAATGTCAGTTTTTAGTATTTTATTATTCTTATTTATGATGATAATGTCTGAAAAATTTATAGAGTTTAACATTCTGTAAAATCTAATACATCATATTCATCAAACATTTTGAATATAATATATTCATTTTCAAGCTTTATACATCAAAAACTTGCTTTTAGAGTGTGATAATGTTTAATTGTATAATATCATATTTTTTTTTGTACTAAACAATTACGTTTTATTAATATACATCAATTTGAATGATTAACTAATAGAAAATTTTCTTAAAATACAAATTTTGTAAAGTATTAAAAAAAAAAATTTAATTAAGTAGATTGCGTATCGAGTGAACCCTGACAATAGGTATTTTTGATAATAATGTGCTCCCGAAACCGAATACAAGTGTCGGGTAGCCCTGGAGAAACTCTTCTGAGTTAATGGAATCCGTCGACTAAGGATCCTCGGGCCTAAGAACGGGGCTCCTTGACGCAAAGGATTCGCGGGTATCTATTTATCCCTCCATCAATGATATTTGCGTATTTTAAAATATGTCGCAGTTGTTGTAAGACAAGCGGCCAATGAGATCCAAACTAAATTCACCTTTTTAATTTTCAATCTTTTCATCCATGTTTGCAAAATATACGTTTCATGTATTACACATCCGCCTCTGGTAGCTCTCTCTATCTCTCTATCTCTCATTCTTCGATTTAAACTAAACTACGTGTCGAGTTTTCTTGAAAATTTTAGGACTTAAAATATCTCCAAAAAGTAATTTAAAAATTAATGACATATTTAGCGTTTATAAATGTTTTCGCTGCCAGCCAGAAAATTTGAATTATTCTGATGCTTATGGATGAATCAACTCTTACGTAGATATATTAAATAGAATCCCTTTAAGATATCAAAAATAAGACATTAATAGGCTGGATAGCTTTTGCACAATATAGCAACGTATGTAGGTAAATATGAGGTGACAAAGATAAAGTGCTCCTCTGGGAAGGCAAGTGCGCTTTGAGCTTCAACCTCGATTGTAATGATTCACAATGGTTTTTTTTCGTCAAGCTTTTATCGAAAGTAGAGAAATAGTTTCATCTATTCTAAAATCCTGATTCTTAGATTTGTTTTTTTTTCTTGTGTAAATATTATTTTAACTGGTATTAAAACTATAATCCACTATACAAAATCGCAATAGTAACTTTTTTAAAAAAAATATGATTTTATTACATATTTAAAAATTCAATATTAATATTGAAACTAATTATTTGATTTCTCATTTTTATTTTTTAAAAATAATAGATTAAAAAATAGAATAATAAATATGATGTAGAAAATGTTGTATGAGTTTCCTCTTTCAAATACGGCACTAAATACGAAAGAGTAAATTTGAAAGGTTATTAGTCAAAGTAATGATATGATATGAAAGCACTGCGTTCATGTGAATTCGGGAGCATAATGAAAACTCTAAAGTATACGAACTCACGAGTTCACTTAACGAGTATGTACAAATTGACGTTTATTCAGCAAAGATTGAGTTTCAAAGAACAAATACAGTCGGGTGTAATGAGCATCGGCGAGTGTGAAAGGCAGAAAGAGATATGCTCGGACTGACAGAGCCATAGCCAACAATGCCACCAGCCCTTGATACATTTTCATTAATACCACTTACTGACATGTGTGGCCTTGCACAATGAACAACCGAGATTATTAATCATGAGAAGTGCGATGGGACGCGCTCGTGTACCTGAACAAGCGAACCTTGACCGGTACCCGATGCTCTACCTCTTTGCATCCAGTCCAGTCGAATCGGACTTATTATGCTTATGAATATAAATGCAACACCTTCACACTGAATTAGTAAAATACTTCAATTTATCACTGTGTTACGACCAAGCAAAATAAATTAGTCATTATTTAACTTTGTTATAAATATCATCTGGTGGCATTTGATGAATTTAAATTATTCAATGTATGAAATATTTTAATATACATGGTGCATCCACGAAGTATCGAGTTTTTTTTTCATTTTGCACCTGTTCGTCGTAGAAATTTGGGAGGGGTCTTAAAATGTCGACAAACTCTTTCCGTATTTGTCCTTTTTTTTTTGCTTTTCGATAATTAGGTGCGGCAGGATTTTACTTCGCGCGAAGGGTATTTTTCAAATTTTTGTTACGGCGCGCTGAAACGGTTAGTGGAAAACCACTTCGCGAGAATGTTTTGTTCAAAGATTATAAAAAAAAATTATTACCTTTCTTTTTTGAAAAATGATTTATTGATAGACTTATAAACAGGATAAAATAAAAATTTTAAATTCTTCGAAATAATTTCCTCCTATATCAACACATTTTTGAAGGCGTGTTTTCCAAATTTCAAATGCATCTTCAAATTCTTCAGCTTTGTTGTTTTTCAAAAAACTTTTCGCATTTCTAAATGTTTTTGTACTATATTGTACATTGTAGATCATGTTAAATTCAGTTTTTTCTGAATTGCTTAATCTGTTAATCGACAGTCCAAATTTTAAATTTCTGACACGCTCCGGGTGTTCCTAGCCATTCGAAAGTTTTTTGGGCGCCGAAATCGAGGCTTGTCGATGATTCTTTCTCAGACCTCTTTAAAAGCTCTGTGCCATTTTCCACTTTGTGAATTTGACATACAATTATGTCCATACGCTTCTTGCAATATTTTATACGTTTCCATACTGTTTTTGTTAATTGCAAACAAAACTTTATCGCGTAAAGCTGTTCGAGTAGTCGCTCCATCGCGCGGTATCAAAAAACTGAAAAACACCCTTCGCGCGAAGTAAAATCCTACCGCTCCTAATTATCGAAAAAAAAGGAACAAATGCGGAAAGAATTTGTCGACATTTTAAGACTCATCCCAAATTTCTACGACGAATAGGCGCAAAATGAAAAAAAAACTCGATACTTCGTGGATGCACAATGTATATACCTCGCACTCTCACATTTGGTAAGATACCTAACTGACTCTATTTTTTAAAGGTGAATTCTCTTTAAATAAAACAGGTATAAAATAAATGCTTTACAGGCAGTTGATGATTGGTGTAAATTCACAATATGGGACGGTTTACAAAAGAAGCGGGAGAAATTTTCCAAGCTCTTTATGCATGCGAACAAAAGAATTTAAAATGCATTTGACCAAAAACTCATGCATGAAGAACCGGAAAAACGAAAACGAGGGCAATTTTCTCGCTTATCATGTTGGCACGTAACTCTCAATTAACGATGAAGCGAAATGAGTTAATGAGTGAGACTCTTATCCTTTCTTCTCGTGTGTTACGCGTCTCCTCACTTCTTTTCTCCTCTCCTCTCCTCTTTCTGTCGACAGCTCAATACACACAGTCTATTCTCTTGTCTACATGTGAATTTTCATGGGTAAGAATAACTGCACACAGAAACAAAATGCATTTATATAAATATGGAAAGATAGATATGGTATGGGCCCGAGGAACGAGAAATAAGTTTCTCTAACGGAAAGGGTCTAATTTCATTACATTTTTATTTTTGCATACATGCTGGTACGAGAAGTAGTATCAAATTTCAAGATCTTCATAAAAATCATGCTAATGTATGAGGCGAACGATTTACCGTATTATTTCAAAACCTAATACATTAATATAATGTATTAAATTCGTATTTTTAGTAATAATCTCATAATAATATTTTTTGTACTCAAATTTTCATTTTTGAATCACCAATTTTTAAAAAAATTCAATAAATTTATATGAATATTTAATGGATGATACTTCCTTTAATGATATAAATTTACACTTTCTCTTTGAAAAATTAGTTCGTCATAAATGATGAAGATAAATTTTTCGATAAACTAGTATTAAAAAAAAATATTAAAATGTTAAAAAGCATCTTAAAAAATTTACTATTTAATAATGATTTTAACCTTTAAGAATTTATATCAGAATTTATATTATATATTTCAATGAAGAATACTCAGTATAATAAATTTTACAAAAAATATCAATACTAATTAAATTTTTTTAAATAGACTTGAAAAAAAAAAGTTAACGAGGTTTTTCTTTTTTCAATATAACTTATAATTTTTCGAATCTTCATTGATTCAGAAGTGTACTAAATTATCAAAAGGGTACCTAAAAAATAAAATTATTTATAAGATGACAAATCGACAATGATCAATGCTATCATCAATATCAGATTTTTAAGTGAAACCCAATTCAACTGACTTTCTTTTGTCTTAAATTACTATAGTTCTATAAACATTTATTCAAAAATTAAAAGCTTATATTAAAACTAAATTACATTAATGAAAAAGTTAATTTAATAATGCCGTTCATCCATAATTAGTGAAAAGTAGAGTTAAAAAATATTAAATTTAATTTTATAGTCAAACTTATTAATGTTTTAAAATTTAAATCAATAATTATCTGACAATATACAAGTATTTGGACTGAAAAGAATATAATATAAAAACTAGAATTTTAATAATTTTAAATTTTGTACATAATAATTACTCATTTGCTAATAAAAATTTTGTGAAATTTTTAGAAAGCTTAAAGTTATTATTACTATTACTTTAATATTTAATGGTGATAAGTGTTCGTTCGTTACATAAAACTTTTCAATATCGTTCCAAAATATGTCAACAATTTTGTGCAATTATGAAAACAGTATTTATTTATAATGTTTCATTAAATTTACATCATATTACTGAAAATATGAGCATAATAATCTCTTTTGTCATTTTTATTCAAGTTTTTCATGAAATATATTGAGAAAGTGATTTACATTGTTAATTTTTCACGTAACTTATGTAAAGTTGACAATTACATTTGCATTGTACTACAAGTTTCAGCGGAAAAAATAAATGGACAGTCAAAAGACTAAAATATGTCATTGTCGGGTATTTTTCTTTTAGGTAACAGAATTAATTCAAGCATTAATTATATATTACGATATAAATCACAAACCATGACATATCGGTGTTACGTATTAGACGACGAGAACTAATAAAATTGAACAAGCAAAAAAATAACAAACTAAATATTCTATTATGCAAGTGTGCATAATACAAATTACGAACAAATACTACATTACTTTATTTAAAATATGAGTAAACTATGTATATACATGTATATTCTTGTTATTTTAAGAATGAATATAAGCTTGTATGTATATGCAAATAAAAGTATGCTTTAAAGTAGGAAAGCTAAAAATATCGAGAAAAATAATGACAGACATCAATATTTCAAAGATAATTATGTTAGTTTTAAACTTTGATATGATGATTCTTCCATTATTGTAATTCGATATTAAAAGGGAGATCCACGACAGGTGCAGGCATGAATAAATCCAAGTTATTCGAATATTGTATCGTCGACGTTTCGACAAATAATCATTTGTTCTTCTTTAGACTATTTATTAAATACTTGTTCTTCTTTAGACTATTTATTAAATACTTGTTTTTCTTTAGACTATTTATTAAATAAATAAATCTAATCAAGAACAAGTGATTATTTGTCGAAATGTCGATGATACAATATTCGAATAACTTGGATTTATTCATCCCTGCACCTATTGTGAATCTCCCTTTTAATATCTAATTATAATTACGTTAGGATTGTACAAAGATGTCAGCGGTGTCACTGGTGTCACGAACGTCGCTGATGTTAGTGCGGCGAATTGCTCTGGTCGACGCAAAGGATGAAGAGGTGTTTCTTCCTTCTCCTCACGACGTCTACGGAATTCTTACCTACTACCTATTCTTTTCTGGAATATTGTATAAGAACGAAAATTTCGAATAAGTTATATCTTTGTGAATATTCGACCTTCGTTAAATTTTATTCTTAATTTTTATTTTAAATTGCCGAAAATTCGATACTTGGTGCATTGTTAAAATTTTTCATTACAAAATATAAGTTTTTTCGATGATTATGTTTGTTGATTTACATAAATACGGTACTTTTTATAACTGAATATTTTAAGAAATCCATCGTAGTAGTACAAATATTATGCATTTTTTAATTATTTGACTTTAATTTAAAAAATTAAAAATAAAATCATCGCTCCTGATTATAAAATGTCATTTGGAGCGCTATGAAAACTGCAAGTATCAACTTCATATTATTCGAATTTAACAGTTATTTGAAATTAAATCAACACTTTATAATCATCATATTCATATTAATAGTATGTACAAATAAATTCACGAGACTTATGATTTGTGCAGTGTTTGTTATTAAAGTAATGTGATAGACAATGGGCATTGATTATAATATAGAAAATATGCACTGTGGTTATGAAAGGGAGATTTGGTTAAATTTTTCTAAACTGATATCCGATTATGGTTTGAAACCAGATCTTGAGTAATGAGAGTATAGGAGTGCTTTGTGTCGTTGGTCACCTACGTTTATTAATTCGGATTCTGATACGGGGAAGTCGAGCAAAAAGCATTCGACTCGATCACACATTCTCTCCGTCTTTTCATTCGTATCTGATGCACGACGTTTATTGCGTTAGTTTGTCAGAGTTTACAAAAAATAGTGAAAAATAGTGAAACGTGAGAAATGCCTGTGTTCGGTTTCCGAGGACACGGGCAGATGAGCTTTCGCAACCGCTCTTCAGTTCTGTCTTTGTATCTTTATTTTTCACCCCTTTCCTTTTCAACTCCCTCCACCTTATACTATATCGCTTTCTATGTACAGACCTTTATCCAACCCCCCACTCGTACTTTTTTCATTCTTTCCACCATCTTCTTATCTTAATTTGATTTTATTAAGGAGTTTCAGGAGCTTAATTGAATCACACCTAATTCAGTTTTTTATGCACTGCGAAAAGGCAGTTAAAACTCGTCCACCATTATTAACCAGAAGAATAGATAAACCGAAGATAGTTGAATTAAAAAAGAAAATTAATAAAGTGCTAAAGACAACATTCTATAACTCCTATAGCTATTAAACTCCTTTTCAAACCCGGGATTTAATATTTTCATAAAGTATTTGTCAAATATAAACAATTTTGATATTATATTATTACACTAATATTATTTATGAATACTTGCAATTTTTTATATTATTTATTACTATATTGAAAATTGACAAAAAAATATATTTTAAGATTATTCCTATTCTCGTGCTAAAATTTATGTTACTTCGTCGATATCTTTGTACATATATAATAAAATTTCAAATTTTCATGAATATTTAAAAATTTTATCACTCTTTTCATGATGGATTTACTTTTTAAATTTTTAAAATATGCTATTCAGAAATAAAATCTTAATATTTTATTTTATTATAACACATTTTATACAGAAAAATATCCGAATAAAACGAAAAGCTGAGAAAAAACTATTAATTGATACAATATTATTATTATATAAAAAAGCATGTCATCATCCTCATCATTACTATTATTAAAATGGATAATAGGAATTACGTATATATTTTTAAGTTATTGTATAATATACTTATACATTAAAATTTAATTTATAATATTACATAAGAAAATTTATTTTAAAATGATAGATTTATTTTGTAAAATTCAGAATTATTTTATATTATAATTGTTCATTTTTGTATGTTACAAGCGAGTTCGATAAAGTTCCAACAAATAAATAAATAAATAAATTCGGAGATAAAATTATAAATTAATAAATTATAGTCGTCGCTTTAATACCATCGACGAACAATCAGGGAAATATATCTCCATACGCTTAACTTGACGACGAAGTCTTTCCTTGCGCTGGATCACACGATACAGTGACTTTCAATCCGCCAATAAGTTGCAATCGTTGCAGCCAAAAAAAGCCGGAATTTCTTGCACCGTGAGCTCGCTGAGGATATATATTGTATATATGTATATATGCATATATTTAATATATACATATATATATATATATATATTTTCCAAAAATTTTGTCGTATAAACTAAGATTACCGATTGGTGCGACGACTAAGTCCGCTCTGCCTTGCTTAGCGCCGGGAATTCGATTCCATACCCCCCTGGCACACATCATTACCCACAAATACAAGGTTGTACACAACCTCTTACAAGTGAACGTTACAATATAATATACAGATTGAATTTTTTGTCCTTTGTTTCGAAAAATTGATTTAGAATTGTATTTCTATTTGTCTGTTAGTATTGATAGACAATATTTTATTTTTATTTACATTATTAATGATGTAATTAATTCTGTTCATTGTTGAATGTAGTAGTAATTGCAATTATTGCTTTTCATGTCCAATTAAAAATTCATAATTAAATAATAAATTGTTTTTAAGTTTCATTCATAATCAAATATATTATTAGTTAATTAATTAATTAGTTAATTATTCGCATATAATAAACTTTTTTCAAATTTTTAATATTAACTAATTTAGTTTTATAAATATCTATAGGTACTTATTTAAAAAATAAAGGTCTGAACTATAAATTTTTTTTTCAGTTGTTATAATCAATATTGGGTATTTATATTATATTTAATCCATATTTGTATTATTTTGTAAGAAAAATTGTTTACAGAGATGAGTAAAACTGAAACAAAACAAAATTGTAAACAAAAAAAGAGTATTTGAAAAGAATGATTAAAATTTTTAGAGATGGCAAAATTTGATAGTTGTGATGGATCTCGAATATTATTGAATTCTTAGATCTCCATATGTGCAAACTTGAGGAGTAACACTTTACAAGAGTAAAGTAACATAAAATATATCCGTTTGTTTACGTGGCACGGGCATTTTGTTCGAAACTAGATGAAAGAAGGAAATGAGTAGTCGATGCAAAACCAACGATAAATACGTGAGTTAAGCAGAAGAGCCAATGGTTACAGAAGAACTGGTAAGCCCACGAACTAGCGATTTATTTACGTTTATCTCTCATTAAATCTCTACAAGGCAACAATGAAAACAAACAGCGCTTTTGATGAAATATGTAGCAAAAATCCACTTGAAGTTACATTTACTTGGGTGGAGAATTCAAAAGTCATTTGTATTATGCTAATTTGAATAATACGTTATCACAATATTTTATACATTTTCTATTTTATATGGATGTATCATTTATTCTTCTCAACATGAATTTATTCAATTTTCTTTTAGTATACATATATATTTTAGTCTTTTTTGTCTCTGAAACATTAATTGCTTAAGACGACACTTATTTGATTTTCATGTTTTTTGTTTTAGTTTGTAATCGTTTTGCCAGTGGAGTTCTTTCGATGATCGGAGCCGTAAATCCTGATTCTTTCGACATTCTTCATTCCTACAGTAACACTTTCCAGATGCCCTTTGTAACTCCTTGGTTTCCGGAAAAGGTAACAATTTATTTTTTCTACTTGCAATTAAAATTTATTTGCAGTTAAATAAATAATTAGAAAATCCTTTCGAAGAAAAGTAAAGAAAACTTTATAATTGATTATTTAATTTTACTTAATTAAAATTAATTTAAAGAAATATATTTAATTTTCTTAAGCTTTCTATTTTATTTTTTTAATTATCAATTAGAACAATCAAATGTTCAGTTTTATCTATATAAAAATGGTTATTAATAAAAAAATAAATCTTCTATTTAATGATTTTAATATTCTCAAAAATTAAATTTATTATAAATATATTCTAGTAAAATTTTAATTTTAATTCTTCTTCTATAAATTTGAACAAACCGCTAACAACGATATACCATAATTTAATATAAAATTATAATTATATATTGTACATTTAAATTTATAATAAAAAACAATGGTACTGACAATAAAATGAAGAAAAATTCAATTTTCATTAGAAATGTGTATATTAAATTTTTTATACATTATGAATTTATATGAAAATTAATTACTTAGTGATAATAAAATCCACTACATATCATATATTTGAAAGTAAAATTTATAAATTTTGATAAATTTCAAGAATATAATATTGCATCCTAATTATTTAACTATATAAACATTAAACTTTGTTAAATATTATGATATATTTGTATTTTGTAAATATAAATAATATTATTCTTAATATTTTCATGCAATTTTAGAGTTATTATTATTTATTTTTGGTATATAAGGTATAAAGATATGTAAATAAATTCTATATTCAAAACATCTTATATTAAAATTTGATATAATTTCAATTTTAACTGTTTGATTCATTATGAATACGAAGTACGAGAATGCACAAGAAATATTTTTTATTTTATTAGAACATAAAGTGCAAGTCATAAATTTATCAAATTATACTGTGCAAACTTTCAACATATTTATTAAATTATTAACTCTTTTAGTATGTAAATATATTTACTTATATTAATTTTATAACCTTCGATATTAAAAAACATAGCTCTGAATATCTGAATATATTAATCTAAATAAATAATCTGAAATAATTACAAAATTAAATATACACCGAAGAAAGTCAGTTATTATTATCGTATAATTGATGGCTACATACCTACGAGAATGACTTATACTCAAATACAGATAAACAAATAATGATTAAATATTACAATTTATGTACGAACAGTTTGATTATTTTTTTCATTATATTGTTAGATATGATAATAATTGCTTAATGAGGGCAATGATTTGTTTCTAAAAAAAGTTCACGAATACACTATTCTATTATAAAATAGAATCTACATAAAATTAAAAAATTTTTAAAAATATTTATGAATGTCCGCAACAAATATTCAATTTTAAATATATTTAATCTATCAAATTTTATAGTAAATAATATAATATAGAAACAAAATTCAACGAAAATATTTTCAAAATTACAAAAATGAATTGATATGGAAAGGACTATATTTTCAAATTATTCCAATTTTTATTTTAATTAATTTTAAATCTTTGAAGTTGAATATTAAAAAATTGAATTTAAAATTTTAGAAAAACAGAAAAATTGCATAATGTTAAATCATTTATTTGGGGTTCTGTAAAATTTATACCAGTACTTTTACAAAATAATAATTCTTTAATAAGTGACGTAGTACATGTTTTGCTCAATGTAAAGATTTATATTTCTTTTAAAATTTATAAAATTCAGTAATATTTATTGATTTGCTATTGATATAAACATAAAAAGCTATATAGGAATATTGTAATAATATAAATTTTCTTTTATTACACTGTTAGGGATGGAATTGGGCATTGGTCCCAATAGACGTACGTCCTGGATGCGGGGACGCCCGCAAATTGATGAAACATTAAAAAAGGCCTATAAAATGCGCAGTTTTGTTTTGTGCGCTGGCCGTGTGTATGTGTGGAGAAAAGTGGCTCATAGGACGTACGTATAGCTCCGCCGTTTGTGTGAAATGGGAAGGGTTGCGTTTTAGTATGTGTACAGATGCGTAGGAATGTGAGTGTGTGTTCGGAAAGACGTACTCGTGGACGTCTCAATCTTCTCTCTCTCTCTTCCTCGCGAACATGACTCGGCCGAGCCCTACAATCTCACTATCTCTCTCTCTCCCTCTCTCTCTCTCTCTCTCTCTCTCTCTCCCTCTCTCTCTCTCTCTCTTTCTCACTTTCTAGTACTCTCATTTCTATATATATCTCTCTCTCATTCGCGTTGCATGACCCTTTACCTTTTCTCGCTCTTTCTATAATTTCTGGAGACGAAGACGTACCGTCATTTTTACATTGCAATATTGTATTAATTCATGAGAATGTGCGTTTAGATTGTTTCGACTTTTTCTCCCGTCAGCAAGCCGGGAGTTTTTTATACCTAGGGAAATGTTCGAAGTGTGAATGTATGCGGACGCGGGGTCGGAAAATATGTTTGATCGGAAATTCGAGACGTCGTAACGGTTGAAACAATAAGATCAACCGCCCTTTTATTCGGGGAAATAATAGATGAAAATCGAGTCGCGAGGGGCGGGACCAAGTTCGGCAGCCTAATTACGCGCGTGAAATTATTGTAAGGTCAGTTGCGCTGACACCTCGGGATTATGCAATTGTGTAATATTGTGATCAGCTTGGTGAATAAAGTGACTGTTTCCAAATAAGTTCATTTTCTTCGATTATCCATCCAAATCAATCAATCCTCCATTCCAAAATTAACATACACTTTTATTACTTTTTATAGTATTACTGGTATCCATGTTGATTTAAAAATTATAAATCTTAAAAATTTTAAGCCAAAATACTTATTCTTAAATTTTATATCTAAATATTAATTTATTAACTGTCCATATACTTCTCTTTTCTATATTTATTATTGTTTATTAAATTTATTTCAATATTTATATTATTATTACTGTTATCATTAATTAAAAAAGTTCACAGTGTATGATATACTGAACTTAAATTACAAAATAAATGAAACTTAGAAAAATTTTATAATAAAAATAATATTATGTTTTATTATATAAATTTAGGATGAATGTATTATAAATCATGAAGTGAGTTGAAAAAAAGAAAAAGGTATTTTTACTATTTAGAATTTATGACTAATTTGCAATAATTGATGTTAAAATAGACAAAAGTCAGTATTTTTGGCATTAACAATTAAAATGATTAATACTTATCGCAAAAATAGATTCATAGAATATTAGTCTACATAATTAGTAAATTTTACGGCCACTATAACTGCAGAAACCATTAAAGAATTCATATTTATTTTTTTTTTTTTGTAGTCAAGATTTTCAAAGAAAATATTATTAATTGATGATAGAAAATATGATTAATGATATATGATTATAAAATATATATATATATAAACTTGAATGAATACTTATTTACATTTGAAGTACGAACATTATAGTTTTCTTTGAATAAAATAATGTAATAACTTTTTAAATGAAAAGGAAAAAAAGAAAAACCATTTGATCTATAAGATATGAAAATTGTCATTCAAATCTTTTAAATAATTCGCTTGTCCAAAACTTCAAAATCTTTGCGTGCGTATTCTCCGTCAACGCCACCCAAAGATTTATCTCACGGGGGTTTGCTGTCCCATTTTACCTAGATTCCATCTAAAACTTACGGTGGCAAAGTTCTATAACCTATCTCACTCCCCCAGTAGTAAACACACGTGAGTGTGTAGCATTTATATGCACAAATGTGTGCGACTCTTTGTGGATTAAGGCAAACTAGGCGTAGCGACGGGGAAAAACTGGATGAAGATTATTGACAAGAAGGGTGTAATGTGTTCACAGGTGCTGACACCATCATCCGGTGTTGTGGACTTCGCCATAAGCATGCGGCCGGATTATCACTACGCCATCATCGACACGGTCCGTCATTACGGATGGAAAAAAATTATTTACTTGTACGACTCCCACGACGGTAAGTTTAACAAACAGCATTTTTCGTACTTTGTAATGATACTGCAAGAGTATATTATCACTTTTTCCACGAATTATGCGTACTCTAAAATCTTCATTTACTTTTTTATTTTTTGGGAAATCTGTATTTTTCAGATTTTTATTTATTACTGTATTTATAAATACATTATATTATATAGAGCATATATGCACATAAAAATATCATAAATTATATCATATATTATTTTATTATGCAAAACTACTTTATAAATTCACTATATTCTAATAAAGTACTTATTATGATACATAGAAACATTACTCAATTACAATTCCATTATAGTATGTAAAGCAAATTACTTATGGTAAAAATTGCAATTTTAATAATGGTACCGTAAAAAAAATTAATATTGAATAAGTATTAATAATTTAAATTAATTACTATTATTGTTCATTATACTACGTGAGTATTTTTTAAGCTCGTCGATTTTATTTAAATGATTAGTTTTTTTTTATTCACAATAAAAAACAGTATTTTTATGACCGCTTTGAATAATTAATTAATTACTTCATATTCTAATACTTTTAAATATGCAACCTAAATAGTTTAATTGGACATACATATCAATGCACCTAGATGCCTTAAAGTTTTTTCTTTTTTTTAAATTAAATAATGATCAATCAAATAAAATAAGTAACTTAAATGTATAAGAAATCATTTCAAATATATTGATGAGCTATAATTAGAAATTTTCAACAACATATTCCACATTATTATATTGAAATATATGATGCATACTAATTCTAATATACATTTTACAATTTATACTGTATTTCAACAAAAAGCTAGTTTCATAATTTCATTTGAAAAGTGATGTAGAATTTATCAATAAATCACTGCCATTATTATTTTTAATATCGAATTTATTTGAAAAACAATTTTTTTTATTATAATTTATATAAAATTTCTCTCTTTTACAGTTTTTTTTCTTAAGATTTAAAATTTTTACGAATCTTATCTTCTTCTTATTGTATCATTTCTACAATTGTGAATCTTCCAATTGTTTTATATTCATAATAATTCTACATTTATATTGTAGATTTAATGTTTAAATTCCATGATAAAATAAAATTTAAAAAAAAAAAAACAAATATAAAAAATAGTAATGCTCCTTGTTTAATATACATACGATATTTACAAAATAAATTTATAGATACACAGCTTTCTCATCAAATAATCAGGTATATTTTCGAAAAAAAAAACAGAAACTGAAATTGAAGAAGAAAATAAAAAAAAAGTTAACAACATGCCATTTTTATTCAAATTATTGGATATATTTTTTTGATGCATTTATTTTTTAGATGAATATGAAAATTCAAGGATTGAAAGTTAGGAATTTACATATATATTATTAAAATCGATTTTGAGAACCTCTAGTGAACGTGTTTTTCAGTTTTATTTTTTGAATTAGTAGAATAAAGTAATATGTTGTTATATTTACATAAGATTCAACATTTTAATAATTCTGTTTGAATATTTCAATTAAAATTAATGCCTCTTAATAAATTTTCTTAAACTGAAATATATATATTTACGCATATAAATTATTTATAAATAAATATGTGCACAATATTTTAATGTACATCTATTATTGATCCAAATTTTAGTAAAAAATTGTGAAAATAAATTTATTCGTTATATTTCTTTTTAAACTACAAAATTTGAATTAATATTCAAATTTTTTTAAAAATATTATTCTGATAAAATAAAATATTGATAGAATAAGATGAATAAAATATAGGAATTTTATTCATATATATATATTAAAAGTACGTACATCATTTATTCAATACCTTAAAAAATGTTATTAAGTTACAAATACATAGATTTTTTACTTTAAATTTCATAATATGAATTAAGAAAAGATAACTTATATTTAGGTTAAAATGTATTTTGAACAACTTACTTTTAATATTTTCTATTATTCATGTATAATAAATATTTATACAAATTATATAACTTTCTTCTTTATCAAATGCTGAAATAGTATCTAAATGATTATTATTTATTAATTGGTATCCTAAGCTTCGAAATCAAAATGACTCAATTTCTATAAAAAATATCTTAATTAATGTAATTATTGATTATTTCAAAAACTTAAATAAATAAAAAAACAAGCATTTTTTAAATAACATATATTGGTTTGTGTATTTGCAAGTAGTGAGTATACGTATAAAGAATAAAAAAGGATTTATAAAAACCTAATTTAAAAATAATAATAAAGCTTTATGATAGTTCTTTCTTCACAAGAATAGTTATTAAAAATACACATAGTAGAAGTATTTAAGAACTCCCTGTTTTATCTATAAAAAAATTAGAATAAATTTATAACATTCCATACTCTCCTCTTATTCTTAAAGAGATACATGAACTTGATAACGAAACAGTCTAGAACTCCGGTTAATCCTCTGAACAAATAATAATCAACGGTTCCGGAGTCTCAAATGAGAAAATAACGTTATCCATTAATATAAATCAGAGCGAGGACAAGCACATTAGAGAACAACTGGTTTCTTTCACTCATTTTTCTCTGTTTTACTCACCACTATTATTATTTTCCCCCATATTTCCCTTTTTTTCTCTTTAAATTATACTACAGAATAAACTAAAACTTAAGTAATATTAAATACATATGATACATTTTATGAAAAAGAAAAAACTAATGCATTTTTAAATTTTTATCATTAATTTTAGGTGCATACATTAATGTAACATAAAGTATTTAATTAATACGTTATAATTGTATAATTGTACCTAAAGTGTGAAAATTCTTCTATAATGGTATTTAAAATCGTTTGATATTCCGATAATTTATACAAATTTTAATCGTTAAATTAGTATTAACTTAAGTTTGAAATGCATATAAAATGCTAATCATTGGTCAAAAAATTACTAAATCTTTGTAGCTCTTTTTATTTGCCTTTTGAGTCATACTTTTAATCTATTCATAACGCCAATATATATATTTTATAAATAATAATTTTAATAAATAAATTATAAATAAAGAAGTTAATGTTAAGTGCTTTTAATTTTTTTAGTTACTAAGTCAATTAAATTAGTATTAAAAATGATTAGTCTTCAAAACACTTTAAAATTTAAAATCATTAAAATATTTATATATATCTTTATTTTTTAATACTTATTAGGTTAATGCTTTCATTAAAACTTTCCATTTATATATATATATATATATATATATCTATATATATCTATTTGTATTTATATATCTATTAAAAAAACATCTAATTTGTATATGCAATATTTTTTATTGAATATAATCTAGACCAAGCAATAGAGCACTTCTTAAGTCATGACAAAAAAGCAGTTAGTGATAAATATCAAAATTCGTAAAAAAAATCCACTAATTTTTATTTTCTATAATGTCACTCATGATATTCGAGTTTTTTTTAATAATAATTTTAGTGAAAAAATGCATTTTTTTTTTACTATTTTTGATATTAAATAAAAACTCGAATATCATGAGTGACATTATAGAAAATAAAAATTAGTAGATAATGAAATTGTCAAGAAAATTCATTTTTATTTATACCAATCGGAAAATTCAAAAAGGAGAAATTTTCCAAAACCCGGAAAATTTTTAAATTAATTAAAAAATTTTTAACCTTCTTATTTTTTAATATTTAAAACCCTAGTTTTGGAAAATTAAAATAATTAATAAACCTTTTATTTGTACAAAATTATAGATCGACCAGTTTAATAGTTTCCGAGTAATACTAGTGTGTCAGGTGTTTCTCTTTTATTAGCAATTATAACGAAAAAATGCATTATTTTTTTAATTTTTATTTCCTAACAAAAAAAGGTCGAGCGCACGTAATTTGATGAGGAGTGAGGTGGAGAATAGACGAGGGATTAGTTAGCGGGGATTTCACTTCTATTACTACATATTACAATTCCGTGGTTATTACTCTCCTCACTCCTGGTATACGCGGCCGTTTTTTGTCATATTTATTCTCATATTTTATGCAATCCGAAATATTTAAATGAAATGTGAGATACAGGATTTTTTGTATAACATTTATATTTTTTAAAACCATTAAAAAGATTAAAATTTTCTGATAGAGTGAACTGGAAATATCTTCGTCAATTTTTTCATAATTTAACTAATACTAGTATTACTCGAAAACTATTAAACTAGTCGATCTATAATTTTGTACAAATAAATTGTATATTAATTATTTTAAGTTTCCAAAACTAGAGTTTTAAATATTAAAAAATAAGAAGATTAAAAATTTTTTAATTAATTTAAAAATTTTCCAGGTTTTGGAAAATTTCTCCTTTTTGAATTTTCCGATTGGTTTAAATAAAAATGAATTTTCTTGACAATTTTATTATCTACAAATATTTCATTGACACTATTGTTTTAAAATGATGACTTTTTATTTAATATCAAAAATAGTAAAAAAAAAAATGCATTTTTTCACTAAAATTGTTATTAAAAAGAAACTTGAGTGACATTAAAGAAAATAAAAATCAGTAGATTTTTTTTACGAATTTTGATATTTATCACTAACTGCTTTTTTTGTCATGACTTAAGAAGTGCTCTATTACTTGGTCTAATTAGGTATTCCACATTAATCATGTATTTTATAATACAATGTCTTAGAATTATTTTCCTTATGCATTGTTATTCTAATAATTTTATGTTTTTATGTAATTTATAAATTATTAATTACTTCAATTACTACATTTTTTATATTTTTTGTAAAAATATTATGATTTATAACAAGGAAAAATTTTTTTTATTTAAACTTACTTAAATTCTACAACAAACGAATCCAGGCATAAATACAAAATAAAATAATTTCTATATTAATCATACATTAGTAAAAAAACTAATTTTTTTAACTGAAAAAGAGATTAATATATTAAATATTAAAAAAAAAAATTCATTTAAGTTATTATTTTATCTGTTGTGAAATTTAAAACATACATAAAAACTTTAGCAGTTTTATTACCATGAAATATATGCTTTTTAAATTTTTATTTATTATTTAATATACAAGCAATTTATAAATATTCATAATAAATTGAATTTGAAATATAAATAATATATTAATGTGTACATTATAAACATTTTACGATAAAATTATAATAATGTAATAATGTATTTATGATTTGTCATATAAATCTAAGAATAAGAATAATAAGAAGCAGATAATTTCGTTATATAAAATATCATTAATAGTTTCTTATATGATCACTAATTGAATAAATTTCATGTATCAAAATAAATTACAGTATAAATTACTTGTCTATCGGTGTATTATGACTGTGCAATTATAAATATATATATATATAGAATATGTATGTATATAGACATACTTGTATATATGAATATGCAAATATTTTTATCATTTAGTATTATTTACTGATTTATGTATATTATAGATTATATGATTAATGTTGATATATTTGATATTGTATTAAAGGTTTATGGTAATTAAAATGACTATTTACTATTTTCAACGCTAAGTGTAGTTGCGTAAATTGAAAATGCATGCATTACATTAATATATTTGTGAGGTAAACTGAGAATTCATGAATATTTTAATAATCAAAATTGTAGTTTTTTTTTAAATTTTAAATTCAGGCAAAAAATAATAATAAAGTAATGACAAATCATGGAGGATAATTCAATATTTTATATTGCCAGTGACGATATTACAAAGAACTGGAGGATATTTTAAGCAAATATTTTTAACAAATTAATGTATATTTAAACAAAAATATTAATTTATGTTAAACATAAGTGAAATTAAAACTAAAAGTAATAAAATAAACTTTTATTTATAATGATATTTTGTATAAATTGTTAGCTTAATTTATCATAAAATATGATTAAGAAATTGAATTATTCGTGAGCAGGCTGGAATTGAAGTCACCGGTACTAGAGTGCGAGAAAACAAAAGTGAATTAGAATGAGAAACGGAGTTATCTAAAAAATAAAATGTTTGTATATTTATTAATTGAGTTGCGAGAACTTTTGTTAAAGTTTAATCAAAATTTATAATCGAAAGTGACAGTTGCTTGGTTGTTAAAGCAGATAAGAGAATATAGTAAGTGGCAAGAAGAGGCAGAGAGCAGGAGCAAAAGCAAAAAGGAGGGAAGTTCGTAGTTAAAGAAAGAGGTGAACAGAGAGTGCGTGTGTGTGCGTGTCTGTGAGTGAGAGAGAGAGAGAGAGAGAGAGAGAGAGAAGAGATCGTTCCATCTCGCGAGTGCTACTCGGAGTTGGATCAGGGCTTACCAGTAGTAGCGCCGCGTTTTCAACTCGTTAATATTGTTCGGTCGTTCGTCGGGCATTTCGTTTCGTTTCGTTTCGTCTCATCCCGTCCTGTTCCGAGCCTGCAATTGCCTTAACGACGGAAACTGACCGCGAATACCATCTCGAGCATCCCATGGATCGCAAAAGTTCGGTGGAGTTCAGTTGCTCCGTCTCTGGATCATAGTCATAGACGTTTAATTACCGTTAAATACCAAAGGTTACACGTTCAGGAGTGATTAATCGCAAAGGCATCCGCATCGCCGCGGGTGCGCTAACCATCTAATCTTCACCTTTGATTCTACTCCGAGCCTGAACACCCCCTTCATTGTGATCAGCGAGCTTCTCTAACCCGAACTCGTCAGACGCATTATTCTTGGTAAGAAACTCTGGGTTCCCCCCTTTCCCCATCCATTTTCCGCTTTCCTTAATCATCGGTCGTCTTCCAGCATTACCATTTTTCCTCGCTCTGATATTCATCTCTGCGGTCAACTTTTTCCTTTGCATAATGTATATTCAATAGAAGAAATCTTCTGTACAGTTTATACATTAAATAAATTTAAATAAATTTATTGATTTTAAAGTTTATTCAACTTGACAATGATCGAGTTTGTTTTAACATTTTCATCCTTATATCATTAACTTTTAATGATAACAATTCAATAACATTGTCATTTTTCTATTCTTCTCTTTGTTCTATAATTTATTTCTATACAATTTAATTAATTTAACTAAGATTTTAGCTTTTTGCAGTAGAAAAAAATATTGAATTTTAAGAGTATTATTTGGCGATATCTCGAGTAGTCCTGTTTATCTTTCATTTTTAAATCATATTATTATTGTTAAAAAAATTCATTCGTCTCTCATAGTTTTTTCAATCAAATACTATAATTGCGCAACTTAATTATAAACTTGTTATGAATTTTATTTCTAACTAAAAATCACCCAAATGATTCAAAAAATTTCGATGCTAGTTTGTATATTATGATTATTATTCATTATTATTTTAAGTTTTTCAATATTATCATATATCTAATTTTTGTAGTATAACAGAAAAATTTCATTTTATTAAATATACAGTTAATATGTAAATATATACATGTATTAATATAACATTTATTTGGTAAAATCATCTGTGTAGGTTACAGTGACATTCAATATTGTAAATAATAAAATAATTTTTAATGGTTTTTAATAAATCAGTAAATAAAAAAATATTTTTTTTCCTTGCTGCAATTTAAATTTACTATAATGGTAAATGTTTTAAACAACATATTTCATTCATTATTATTGTTTTGAATTTATATATACGATATATGTTTTCTAACTAATAATAACCAAATTCACGTGCAAATTAAATTTGTGTTGAAAATAATTTTTTGCATGTATATGAAATGTTCATAACCGGTTAAACTGCACTGTACAAATAAAAATTTAATCAAGTATAAATAATTTATTAACTTGTAACATTAATGGTAATGTTTACGTATAAAATAATAATGAAATTGGATATAAAAATAATTGTGCTTGAAATTGTAAAAGGAGCTCGTTATAAAATATAAGGATTTCTAAACCAAATATAAAAAATAATAATAAATAATATTATTTATAAAAAATAATACTAAAGCACAATAGATAATACGGGAACAAGAGTGTCCCTACTCTATAAATGATAAACTAATTGGATACGTCAATGAAAAAGCGTGTTTACATCATTAAATGGGTATGGAGGTAATGAAGCAAATGCGCTGGACGTATTATGGCCGAAAAATTTAAGGATGTAAATTTAAAAGTGGAGGCGTTGCGCGCGCGTAATTAACGGGCAGGCGCCAACATGAAACAAACTGTGACAGGACGACTTGATTAATCGAGGTGCTTTGTAAGAATAAACCTAGGCTTTGATACAATCACCGGACCCGGGTCTAGCTTTTGAAAAATCAGAGATAAATCGACCGGAGGACATCAATGAGGATAAGAGGGAAGGTGAAAATGAAGTAATCATGGATCAATATTCGCCCATATGGCTAAAAGATTTTTGAAGCTCCATTAATTTTTTACACGTGTTTTATAGGAAATAGTTCCTTTTATAAACTTGTTCAATATTAAAGCTTAAAATTCGAGTTTTGTGCATTTATGCAAATAATTTATCCGAATTTTAATAACACTGAAGCCGTTAAAATTTTTAATATTACCAAATTAAATAAAATTTATTATTTTACTCTCTTATAAATAATAAAGACATTCTTAAAGGTAAGAATATAATAATAAATGATTATAATCTCTTAAAAAAATTTCTATTATCAATATTGTTAATCTCTAATTAATGAGGATTATATATAATGATACAATTATAAAAGTATTAACGGCTTTATTAATAATAATATTAGCAAGATATTATTATTAATATAGTCTATGAATCCAATTAAACAACGCTAGAAAAATTAGTAAATAATTTTTCAAATAAAATTTTCCAACATAAACATTCAAGTAAAAACGTATTTATGTAAAAATTTAATTAATTATCCTTATGTCACAATTAAATAACCTTGATTTGAAGGATACACAGGAAAGGAAATGATTTATATTTGAAATATTTAAATCCGTGATGTAAAAAAAAATTTTATTTAGTATTTTGACACGAAATATACTGTGTACATCAATTACGAAAAATAATAATTTACTTTTTAGTTTAAATTTTATAATGACTTCCCTAAAGTAATTGATTAATTTTATTAATATTAAATAATCATTAAATTAACATAAATAATAATTATATGATTTGTAAACAAATCAAATTTTATTAGTGTATATAAAAATTTGCATCGTATAAAACTGTTCATCTGTACAATAAATTAAAGTATTCGACACATTATTCGTGTTTAATTCGTAAAAAATTTAAATATTAAATTTTAAACATTAATATTTATCATGCTATATACAGTTTATTATTATTTACAGTACCTATCGATAAAATCGATCTATTATAATAAATTAATTTTAAAAAATCATTCTAAAATATTGTTTATAATTCTAGACTTAAGATTTCCTATTTATAAATCGATTCAAGGAAAAAATCAATTAGTTGTGATAAATATTAGGAATGAAAATGCCTTTAAATTTTTTATAAACATCAATAATAGAGATAAACATGGTTGTTGCGAATATTAAAATATAATTCAATAATGAAAATCATTCAGTATCAATCCGTTTGTATATATCTTATAAAAGTATGAATTATTTTGCATTGAAGGCATGGAAAATATTTCGTTTCATGGAATAGTCAGAAAATGAATAATAATTCGGTTTTCAATTATATACCCAGAGAGATAAAGGATTTTGAAAGGGAAAAGGCACTTTTGCAAAATTCTTTCTCAGCCGAGTAGCTCTGATATAACAAACTCTTTGGATAGTGTAACTCCGTATCTATATGCGTGTGCCTGTTTTAGGAAACTCAATAAGTGCTCAACTAGCAATACAGCCTTGACAAACTGCTAAAGATATTAGACGGGAATTGGGAAGGAGTTAATTACCGAATGCAAATGTAAATATACTTTAGGGACATCGCAGCTACGCTATCTGAGCTTCATTTCTAGATTCACCTATTATTCCCAGGAGCATTTTCAGTAAAGATGAAATGCCGTTTTGCCGATGAGAAAATCATTTCTCAAAAAAGAAAAATTAAAATGCATGGATTCGAAAGAAAAATAGATAAAAAAAATACCTGTATAAGCACGACTGGGCCAAGGTGATGATATTTAAATCTTCTCACACTATGTTCACAAATTAAGATTTGACTGTGAAGCTCATTCACCTCAATTCCCTGTTGACACACACTTATATTGCTTTCAAACTCCTGTCGCAAGAGAGAATTTTTTTAATTATTTTGACAAATTTACGATTTCATCTATCCCATTTTTAATCATAATTTTAAAAGCTCATGATTCATCAATATACATTATTTTCAATAATTTATAATCTCTACCGATAAAAGATCTGTGTATGATTTTTATGTTTTAGCAGTAATTATGAATGAAAAGCGTACAACTTTTTCTTGAATATTTTTCATATCTAATAATATAATCACTAATTCGTCTCTGTATTGAATTAAATGTCAATTTTTTATATTAGTGAATATTGTTTAATTATATTGATATTAATTAGTATTATTTTACCCAACATTGATTTTATTTTATATAATTTTCAAAATTTATACCAAAAATTGTATTGCTATTATATTTAACAATTTAGTAAATTTTAAATTACGTGAATTCATATTTCATGAATATAAATTTACATTAAATTTAACACGATAAAAGTGATTAAAAACATTCGTATTGAATGACAATATCTTTCTTAGTTATAAAATAAAATATTTAATAACTTCATCAAGAAGTGATCAATTGCAGTATTTCATTTCATTGATTGAAAGAATGTACATATTGTACAATTTGTGACCTAATAAAGCAAAAGGAACATCGTGCGTTACCTAAAAATTTACATTAAAAATCAATAAATAAGAAAGTTATTTATTAATAGATAAAAAAAAAAGCTATGAACATAAAGTTGAAGGGAATTAGTTGTCTTTTGACCTGTATTATCTTGGATAAAAATTCCGAATAAACTTTAATTTCGATGGAATTAAGCGAGAACAAATTTTTTCAGTAAATTAAATAAAACTAAAATTAGGTAAAGTCTAACAAATTTTGAGTTTTCTTTTCACTCATCCAATTTTTTCAGAGAAATTTTGCGTTTAAATTCATATATACAATCGTAAAAACACCAAGATTAAAAAGATGATTTTATCAAAATACATGTGAGTAATGATGAAAAAATTCCATGGTCATATATTTTAGAAGCATTTTTTTTATTTGGATTTTTTTATCAGTTAGATCATTTTAAAGATATTTTATTAAAAATATAGTATATAGCATCAAACTGAACTATTTGTATCATATTATACCATGATATAAATACAATGTAAATTTATTATTATTTCGTACTTAATATTTGATTTTATTTTTAGTGAAATTTTATATAAATTAATTGTAAAAGTATAAGTATAAAATGATAATAATTATTAAATAATGAGTTTTATTTGAGAATTGACTGTTATATTTTAATTTTAAATACACTGTTACAAATTGATAAGAGTAAGAGGAATAATAATATGAATAATCGGTGTTAATTAAAAATTAAGTTACACCATATCATTATAAAGATGAAAGAATTCCATGATATTATTGTTTTTATTTAAAGATATTTCGAAAAATTAAATATTAATATTTTATTGAAAGAATTTTTGGTAAAAGAATTTATAATTTCGTTTTCTTCTTAAAATATTGAATTTTTAAAATATAATTTATACATGCAATATTATGATAAATATAAATTTAAAAAAAAAAGAAAAAACATCAATTTTGGATTTGTTATAAAGTACTTAAAAGTAATCGCTTGTACAAATTTATAGTTATTATAATTTTAATAAAATTTAAAATATTTAAAAGAGTAAATAAATTATAGATATAGTAACATATATCTTTAATAATGATTATTTTAAATTGTAATATAATTTAATTGGTATACTTTAAGCATATTATACATACATATATATGTATAATAAAATATTTTCTATGTGTAAAAGATTATAAAAAAATTTTCTGTACCTCAATTTATTTACTTGTGTACACGCCTCTACACTAAGTTTAAAAGAGTAATATAAAATTGATTTTACATCTGCATAAGTAAATGATTAAAATTGAAGCAACTAATTTGTGTTGATACTTTTAATTATTTCACAAAAATCAAATATTTGATTCATAGCAATAATTTTTTTTTTGTAGATTATATATTTTTAATGATTTGAGTATTACAGTTTATATATATAATTTGTTTTCATATATTTTTATTTATAGATATTTCATGCAAATTTGATAATCATGAATCGTTTACAATTATTACTCAACCAAACTAAACTGTAACAATTTTGTTTCATTTAGATAACTACTGTGTTGAAATTAAGAGAGCAAAGAATTCATACGAATAATTTAATGTGAAAAATAGATTAATTTTTATAAGCCTATTACCTTTTTTTAATATTAATGTTGAATTATGTCATTATAATCAAAGTGACATTATCAATATTTCCAGATGTATTTCACTTTGGCCATTCTTAAAATTCTCGGAATCTTAACCTTTTCTACAATAATAAATATAATTTGATCTATCTAGCTTGTAATAGCATTTAAGACACTATTGATTGTAAAATGTCGTACAGTATCTAGCATAGATCCTATTGTATTGCCAGTTTCCAGACTGTTGCTTTCTATTCCATTCCCCCCCCCTCACTTTGATACAAAGACAAGAGATCCAAGCAAAATGTTTATATACGCACGAGAAAAAGTTAATCATTTCAATAATAATGGGAGTCCCCGGTAGGACTTCTTACATGGTCACAAAAATGACAGAGTGGGGACAGACCAGGATAGAGGCCTTATTCATATAATCGACGAGCATCAACCGGCCACGCGCGTATTTTCGCTTTGACTTCGTTCTGTTATAATCCTACAAATAACTCAACATCGTGAGTTTACGGATTAATTGTTTCCGGGCGCAACTTGCGAACTTAGTGCCATGAGTGCCGACGCTATTGGTTTTTGTGACTAATATTGCAATTGCACTTTCCTACTTCATATGTGCAGTTTCTCTCTAAATCCTTTAGTAACTTTTATATAATTTCAGTGATAAAGTTAATTAGGTACAACTACTCAAATGTAATAGTGGATACATCGTTTAATTTTAATTTTTGTTGAGGCGCTTTATTTTGGTAAGTCATCAGTACTAAATCAGATATTGTTCTTCACTAATCAGGCATGTTTATACAATGTATAAGCAAAAAAAAGATGAAATAAAATTAATCTTAGAAACAGAATTTCTTAAGATAAATTAACATATTATTTCAATTTCTGAAATAATTAATTATATTTTATTGAAATACATAATATTTTAAAATTTCTAATTGTACATTAAATGATTTCGTTGATTTTTTTAAATACCCATAAAATTTTTTGTATTTTTCATTTCAAATTTCTGAAACAATTCAATACGATTACTATTACGATTCTGGGTAATAATTTATCAATATTATAAGTTTTGCATATATTTTATTTTATCATTGATATCTTTACATTATCATTTAAATATCAATTTTATTTCATTTATTTTAGTGAATATATAAAGTATCGATCAATCAATTATTTAATTCATTAATTATAAACTTTAATAGTGTCATATATTAATTACAAATTACGTTTAAGTGAATTATTCATATTTGATACTTATTATTGGCCAAGTAATGTTTTATAATTTAAAAAAAAAATTTAGCATCATTGAATTATTGTTGGATAAGTCGTAATATGAAAAAAGAATTGTGAATCATAAAATGAAAGTTGATTTTATATAAATATATATAAATATTTATTTTTCAAAAACAATAAATTTATTTCATTAAAATACTTTTTAAGTACGCAATAAAAGTTACTTAATTTGCCTTGCAGATATCTACTCGTATAATGAATTCTCACACCTGCAAGAATTTATATTTATCATACATTTAATACTCGAAGTCATGTTTTTTTACAGATTTATTAATTAACTGGATTTATAAAACAAATTCTTGTGTTATAAATCCAGCAAAGAAAAAGAAAATACAGTTGTATTCCATTATTGTAATATCGAGGAATTTTTTCACTTTTTTTGTATAGCCGAAGCAATTTTCCAATTTCTCTATTTCATCCTCAGTTGTTGAAATTACAACACAATTAGTTTGGTTAATTAGTCAAGGTTTATAACTATATAAACTTCCGTGATTGATAATAGTAGCTAATACCAATGTAATTTATATGCTTTACACATAGTTTTAATAAGGCTTAAATTAATTAATCGATTGTAACCTTATGATTAAAAAGGAGTAGTAAAATACAAATACAAACGAAATTGACATTGAATGATTTTAGGCAAGAAGTTTTTATATATTTATTTATTTAAAAAAAATTACTTAAGGATTATATTTTTAGCTATATTTACTTTTATTGTATTAATGCTATGGAAATATTAATTTAAAAGGTTCTAATTTATAATTATTTTCTACTTATAAATATTATTACTATGGCAAATAAATATTAATTCACGCAGATATAAGATTATTGATAATTGCACATTTATTTTCTTTTAAAGTCTGGAATTTAGAATTTCAATCTCACTTACATTACAGATTACATGATACTGAAACCTTGAATATTAATATACTTTTTAAGAAAAGTAAAAAAATCATAAACAATTATTAAATTATCTATAATAATTAATGTTTAATGGTTCTTTTAATAGATTGCAAATATTAGTAAATAATACACTTTTAATTTGAATAATTAAAATTCTTAAATTTATTTTGCATATTCTGTATTTAATAATAATTTTATTTCATTTTTATTATTAATATCAGTGTTATATAATTAAATTTGTAGAATACTTATGGTAACTATAACTACATATATAAAATTTATTTAACTTTCAATGATTAATGTAATTTAACTGTAGATCAGTTTTAGATATATAATTAAAGCTAAGAATAATATTTTAATATAAAAATCTTAAATAATCTTAAATAAATTAAAAATATATTAAATATATTTGGATGATATAGTTTTATTATAGCATTATATACAGATATCAAAAATATCATTTTAATATTTTATTCTTATTATTATTTAAGAACTTATATATATTTAATAATTATTCGTATAATAATTAATAAGCTATCTATTTATATATATTTTTCAAAGAATAAAATATTATGATTACTGTTTAAATCTAATTTAAATTCTTAATTTAAATCAGTGTAAATTTTATTATCGTATTCAGTAATACCATCTAATATACAATTTTATGTTATTTACAAATATTTATTGTATTAAGAAATATTGTAAATAAATGTACAATTAAATCATTGCTCATAAATAATTATTGTACAATATTTTTTTTTTAATTTTACATATGTAAGCTTCTTTAAAATTATTTTTATTTATGCTGAATTATAAAATTATAAAATTTTTTGAATTTATATTATATAAAAATATATAAGTTGATAATTTGTAACAATTGCCTAATTGAATTAATATTAAAATTAATTTGAATAAAATTATAATTGAATTTACATATTTAGTTTAAAATTATCAATAATATTACTTTTAAAAAAAGTAATTTTTTGATTTCTATTCTTTTTATAGATACTTATATTACTTTTATATTACTTATATAAAAAATATTTCTCTAGATTATGTAAATCAAAATTTTTATTTAGCTATTATTGTTGGTCAAGTTCAAATTTGTCAAAAACTATGGATTATAGAACAAAATTCCATTTATAGTTATTCTTCACGTTAATATAGTTTATTGAAAAAATAATATTTTTTAAATATGTCTTTTTTACCAATATTATTAATATTTTTAAATTTCGAGAGAAAACAATCGTTGTTTTACATTTCCTGAATTTTCCTCGTATGAATAAGATTGAATCAATAAAAAACAAAATTTTGATAAAAATATACAAATAAAATTGATATATAAAGGTTTAAGTTATACAAAGAGAAAAATAAATGACATTCTTCTTACTATAAGAATAGTTTTAGTAATTTTATTTAAAATATAATAATCATAAATAATGTTAATTAAGCGCATGCCCGTACAGTTAATAACTTACATGTACTTACCGTGAACTTTGAGTTATTGTAAACATAAATATCGTAATACAATAACCCAGTTATCCAAATATTTAGTAAGTTATTCTAATTAATCTAATAAAGTTATTTTGATAGGTTAGAAATTAATATTAAGTAAAATTTTGTAATTAATCTTGAATTATTATAAATTCGATATTACTACTGTATATATATAATTATATTTAATGGTTTTTAAATTTTTCATGAAAATGGCAAATATTTTGTTCAGAAAACAAACTATTTGCTTTTAATAGTATTGCTGTTTAATAGTACAAAATAAATATAAAAGAAATTTGTATGATATAAAAATGTCTGAAGTTATATATAAAATACAGCTGTTAAAAATATAACTAAAAATGTTTATAGTTTTAAGTAAAGACATGAAAAAAATGCAAAAACCTGTTTGAAATTTATAATCTATGGTAAGGCTTAAATCAATACGGAGAGACATGATCGATAAAGTATATTATTCTTAATATTTTGAACTATTTTAGTAGTTATATTCAAATACATTTGAATAGTTTATCATTTAGGCTAATATACAATATATTGAAGTATTCTTGTTGCACGCAGTTATCTGCAGGGAAAAGTTTTTATACTCCTATTTTTTATTTTTTAAAAGATCAATGTCTCCAAAAAAGTTATAAAAAAAATCGTAATCTTAATAGTACCGCCCTCAGTGTTTTATTTAAAAAAAAAAGAAGAAGAAGAGGAAGATGAAGATGAAAAAACAAAACGTATAACGCGAAAAATGAATTTATCAAAGAAGTAAAAGTTATTTTCGAAAAAGCAGGTCAAGCAGCAACGAACAAACCGAAGTTCCAACAGGTAGACATGGTTTCTGACTCGCAAGCAAATCGGCTCCCACGCAACGGGTGGACAAAGAATGAATTGCAAGCTGTTGTCGTTGTCGCCAAACTGTCCAATCACGAATCACGCGTGACTCCCACCCGCGTATTTTATGGTCATCCATACGCTTGGCCTTATTTGTTTCGTCACTGGCGCAGTTGTCAATGGTTGAATGGTCAAGACTGAAACAAGTGAGCGGGCTGATCGAGTTCAGTGAGGGAAAAACCAATCTACTGCACAAAGAACCTGGACAGTGCTTCACACTCAAAAACAATGGGGTCGAGGATCCAGAGCCAAGGGTCATGAATCTGGGCTCGATCGATCATCGAAGCCCGCGTACAATAATACAAACATCCTACGCGGCCAGCGACGGAAAAAAGAAAACCTGGTCTGCGGATTATTTCGCCGCTGTTTTCACCAATGCCTCGTCAATTTTACTTCTTTATCCCAGGAGCATATCGATTTCTTGTCAACTTAAGCTGAGCATCATATATCATGAATTGGAAAACCACCCTGGTTTTTCCTCCGTACCAACCCGGTGGTATAATACAATTGCAGTTAAGTGCGTTGTCCAACGATCTTTTAAAATTTGCTTTAATAACACGAACAATAGATTTATCTGCAATTTCACTATATTCGCTTTTCTTAGAATATCCACATTCTATCATCAAAAGTACACATGACTTATATTTTAATTGCTTGGATTCATTGGATAACAGCGGAAATATACAATTCACATGTCTTGGATTAACTATAAGTTTTGTTTTACTCGCAGAAGATTATATTGATTTTTCTTTTAACACTACTTTAATTTTATTGTATATAATAATTATACTTACAAATACAGCTTATTGGTTTATACAGATATTCTAATTTGATCTTAAATTATCGTGGTACGTAAGCTCCTTAAAGTTTCATCGCTGATAATATCTATCATATTGTAGCTTTTGAAATTTGGAAGTTAAAGCAAATTAATGAATGAATATTAGAAGGTATGGATTCCAAAATACCACTTCAAATTTAAAAATTTTCCTTATCTGTAAGATTTATAGGAGATTAATTTATTAGTTATTAACTATAGATACATTTTAAGCAAATACTACAATACATAAATAAAAGTTGCGTGAAATATTTCATTGAAATTTAATACCTAATAAATATGTATTAATAATGAAGAAAAAAGCTTTATATAAAACTAAAAATAACCATATATTTACACTCCTTTAAATGGTAAAAAAAATTATAACCATTAACTTTTATTAGAATTATATATTTTTATTTTTTGTAAAAATTTAATAAATATTTTAGTAATTATGAAATAAATTAAAATGTAGCAAATATTATTACAAAGATGATCTTTCATTAATTTACATCAATATATTTGTTCTTGTATAATATAAATTATTGACTGAGTAAAAAATATTTTAATGTGATTAATAATTTATTACATTCATTAACTAAAATGAAAGCAATGAAAAATGCAATAAAATATGTTCTATGTATGTACAAGATATGTAACAAATAAAATATTTAAAAATATTTTAAATTTAAATAAAAAATTTCTTTTTTTATATGAATATAACATATGTGTACTCAAAAAATATCAAAATAACGATGCTTTTAAAAATAAAACTCACTAAAGATTTTTTCAATAAAAATACTTAAAAATATAGGAAATTCATAGAAACATATTTTTTTGAATATTTAATGTAATTAAAATTTCGCAATATATAGCATTTATACATTTTACAAAATTTAATATTTATAATATATAAATGGTAATTGAGTTGAATATAATATTTTCATTAATTGATTAAATTTACTAATATATTATAGGAGTAGTATTATTGAGAATGTATATATATATATATATATATATATATATATATATATGTATGTACATATATTTAAAATATTAAGAAATAATAACAAAATTATTCATAAAATAACATCATGTAGTAATATGTTATTCAAATTTGAAAAAAAAATCATAAATAAATTATTACTATAATGGAAAATGATTATTGTCCCAAATAGATATTTACTCCCTGCTGTACAACATTGTATTATGATATATTTTCTTAACTGATCAGTTAATAAGCAGATTGCGAGATTTAATAATTTTCCCCTGATGATATTGATAACATTTTCATGAAAATATTGGTACACATTTCAGTAATTTAAGACGGTCAGTGAATCTGGTAATTACAGCATGATGTGTAATGAATGGTAGAACAGCAGCAGTCAGAAACAGGAGAAAATGGGTAACTTGAATTCATCACGGTCTTGAGGTAGTGGGATATATGTATTCCTAAGTGAATATTTCAAATCAAATATATTTTATACAAGCTAAGTAGACAATTTTGATGTACACGAAGTTATTGAGTAAGTTTACCTTCCAGAAGGATATCGAGGCTTGGCAATTCTGGATCGAAGAGAAATGCCATCATTGAAGCTTCACCTGATGTTCCTATCTTCCTGAGATACAAACTCGTACAATATACTGATAATCTATTAGATTTATTCAGAACTTCTCAGAGACATCCGACTTAGCCTTGCACGGATTGGTATTAAAATTATTATAAAAGAAAAGAGTTTCTTTTGTATTTGTAAAATATATTATTTATGAGTATGAAACATAAGGGATACTGTCTCTATATTAGTATCAAATAGTGGAAAGTATAAAATATTATACTTTCAAATTCATTCTTTTTATACGTATGCATCATCCATATAAAAATTGTATAGATTTTCTGAATAATGAAAAGCTTTTATAAAAATTCATTTTCATTACTTCAAAAGCTTTTTTGAATTAACAAAAGTTATTCAAAATTTTAAATATCTTTAACTCGGTTTAAATTTTTTACTGAATATATTATTTTAGAATGTAAAACATACCATTAGAATAAAAAATCAAATTATAATGATTACTTTAAATAGTATTAAAATATAATTTTAAGTATACTTACGTGGAAAAAATGTACGTAAGAAACAAAAAATTAAATAAAGAATGAACTCATAAACGTCATTCGGATAATAATATTTCTTGTACAACATAGAATATTGTATGAAATTAATACACATTTAATCATCAATCAATTAAAAAATCTCGTTCAAAATTTGTATAATATATATGTGCATATGCATATACACACATCCATCAATCTTTAGAGACATATTTTATCAAACTTTTATTCTTTTTTGCCATTACTGCCCATATCTAATATATATTAAACTATAACATTTGTTAAGTAGAATAAAGTAATAAACATTTTAATACATATATTCCATTCAAGTTGAGTAATATTTTGTTTTTTAAAACTCAAGGAACGCATGATGTATTAAGTATTATAATAAGTATATATTGTATTTTTTTTTTTTATATGTCAATGAATATTGAAGAATTTTGAAATAATCACAATCAAAATAGTTTTCTACAAATTTTTAAATTAGTAAAACAAAATTTTTATACTCTATATATTAGTGTAGAATTTATATAATTTTTCAACTACAAATTATATAACATTATATTAACAGGCAAGAATTATTCATTGTATATATTTCGAAATTTATACTCTTAGTTAATATATGTTCCGAAAAGTTTTTCATGGATATAATATTCTAATATATATAAATAATAATATATAATAACTTTTTTAGTTTCATTTATAATTTTATGCTTTCAATACCATTTTCATATATATATATATATATATATATATATTACATATTTAAGAAATTACCTTCCAAAGGTATACTATACATACATATACTTTGTAGTTATATATTTAACACGAATAAATTTATAATTCGGTTATTATTGGTTTTGTTTATTAAATAAAATCTAATTCTCTATGATTTATTAAATTTTTCCAACTTTAATTAATACTTTAGTTCTCTATTTACTATTATATTGAACACTAAAATACACTTGAAAGATACAATTTATTTATTCAAAAGTGCGGAATTTTAATTATGTGAAATAGTGTATAATAATCTTTAAATAATAAATGAAGCGTAGTAAGTTGAATCAAGTAATTTCTAAATTTAAAAAATAAATTGATCACACAAGTGACCATATCTGTTTGTTACTAAAGTACTTAAAATGTCTATATAACGGTATACATAGATAAGTATATATATGTGTTTATTTTCAAAAGTATGTAAGTGGATTAGCATGTATCAGACTACTCATGAGCTAAATAAATCAGTTTTTGAAAGTTTAACTCTACCGAAAATTTCGTCCGCAAGTTGAAGTACTCGTTTAACGCCAAACTATGCTTACCCCGATTTTATGAAGTATATTTATGTATAATAAATGTCAGCGATATTTTCAATTTTAATCGAAACACAAGAGATCGTATCCAAGTTTCACTACGATTACTTCGAGTGTTTTTCTATTCAAATTTAACATGCACAGTAAAATCATGCCCAATAGCTTGAGCATTGACTACGTGTATTTTTTTTCGGCATGCGCTTGTAGCTAAAATATTTGTTGATAAGTAAACAAATAAATTGTTTCTCTTATTTGTAACAAAACCCTTTGTTCTTTATTATTAAAAAATAACATTATAAATTCATTATGACATAAGATTAAATAGAAAATTTTAAATAATTAATTTTACATGAAACTATCGATATATGAAACAATGATGTTTACTGAAATATTTATACGATATTATATATATTTACAATATACGATAGATGACTTCATTTCACAACTAAAAAATCAATTTTATTAGTTTTTTATTAAATCTTTACCGTAGTTGCCATGTATATTATGTAAATAATTAAAATATTATTTATTTATATACAAATATAACAAAATTTGTATTCATTTTTTATTTAATAAAATAATATTTTAATATTTTAATTAATAAGCTTGTTAAAAATTTATTTAAACATTATTAAAAATTCTATAATATTTCGTACATTTTAAATATTTTTCAAAAATGTTTCGTTATAAAAATATTATTCATATTATACTTTTTTTGTTAACGGCTTTTTTAAGACTTTTCATTTTATGTTTATAGTTATAGATAATTCAGATAAATAAACAGCTAAAATTGCTATAACAAATGAATATTAATGAATTTTTCTAAAAAAACGTACGTTTTATTTAAATCATTGTAAGAATATTTTTCTAAAATATTACTTTACACATCGAAATTTTTCGGAAAAACAAATTTTTTTACAGGAATAAATAGTAAAAAAAATTATAAAAATAATTTTTTATAAAATACTTTTGACAAATATAATTTAAAAGACAAATAATTTTTATAATTAATCATTTTCAAAAATCTGATGCTGAACTTTAATTCAAAAGTACTGAAGATTTATTTACTATTGAATTATAAGTAATCAGCATTCCATACACAAGTATAAGTAGTCATTCATATTTTTTATTATAATCGTAAATTTTGCTCGTACGTCTTTAATTTTATTATTTTTAGTAATTTAGAGTTGACTATTTATTTGCATAGAATTCAACATCATTGCATCAGAAGTTACTTTTCGTAAAGCGAGGAAAAGTATTATAGCTGAAAAAATGGATTACTCTCTTTTACGTCAAATACTGATTGGTGTTGTGTGTAAGTATGTATGATATGCTTTGCTTACGCAAACGAAACAATAGAAATTTTTTTTGCTTTTGGGATTATGAGTCGAATCCAGGGTGAAATAAGAAATCAAATGTAAAACAAAAAGTGAAAGTAAATTTTACTTGCACATAAATGCAATAAGCATTAATATTGATTGTATTTTCAGCAATATTACATGACAAAAATTGAAAAATTTGAATACTCTATTGGATGAAAAAAAATATTCTTGGCGTATATAAATAAAATTAAATTAATAAATTTATATTCATAAGGAATTAACGTTGAATATAATAATTATGTCTGATTAATAAAAATATTATAAATAAAGTTTCTTCTTATTTTATGTATATCTAAATAAAATTTGTTTCATTAATATCCAAAAAATTATTATTTTTTTTTTTATAACCTTATGAAAGAATACCAAAAAAAAAAAAATTTTACGAATTAATTTGTTTGGAAGTTCTTCTACCTAGGTGTATGAAAGTTATAACTTATAAGGATAAATTAATATTTCATAATTAGAAAGTCTTTAATTTTATTAAATTGTAGAAAACGTAAACAAAATACTCATATTATACATATAATACACAGATATAAACTTGAATAATCAGATTTATTTAAATTTGAATATTCTGGTTCATTTGCAAAACAATAAATTTTATATTATATAATTGTGTTAATATTGAATTTAATTTTATAATTATAATATTTTTATACATTAAATAAGAAGAAAAAATATATTATTAAATGATTTTTGTTTCTAATAATTATTTTATATTAGTAATTTATAAACATAATTAATAGTGCTTAAAATGAATTTATCGATAAAAATTTAAGCTTTTAAGAACTAATTGAACTAATTAGGCATTTTAACATTTTATCGATTTAATATATCTCTTGATAATTTTATTATTTATAATATAATTTTAATCATTTATATGTATAAAATTTATCTAATAAAACTACATTTTCTGTAAGACTAAATAATATTATAATATTTATAATATATTAAAATTTATATATATGCATATAATTTTCAGTACTAATGAAAATTTTAACCTCTAATAGTGCATGTTATCGATACTAGCTTCTTAAGAATAATATTAAGCTAAATATTTCAGAATAAAATAATTATCATAAAACATAGTAACCAAATAAAGTAGTGATCTTAAAAATTTGCTTATAATCTCAAACACTTGCTTATTCCAATACATCGTGATGCTTCTAATCCATTTCTAGAGTATTTTATTTTGATTTTTTATTCATCTACATATGTTTCTCTCTATTTTTCGAATATCTTGAAATGGGCGTTTTAGGTAATCTACTAATCATTGATAGTGGCTTTCATGAAGGCTGGAGTACACCGATGATCCCAAAATTAGAACAGGAAGATAAAACGGTTACAATTACCTCCGAACAAGGAGCATGGATTATCAACTTGATGTACGTAGGCGTAGGTTTGGGTTCAGTGATCCCATTATTATTGATGGACCGAATAGGACGAAAGTGGACTTTGTTTATAGCTGCAATACCAAAAATCAGTAGTTGGATTATATTTGCCTATGCTCAGAATTACATTGCTTTTTACATAGGCCGTCTACTGGCTGGTATTGGAACGGGAGTCACGTACTGCGTCACCCCTATGTATCTCGGGGAAATCAGTACAAAAAGGACGAGGGGTCCATTAAGTGCATCTCTTGCAGTGTGGATCAACATTGGTATGTTGATGATCTATGCCATAGGATTATGGACGTCTCGGCTGGTTATGTCATTATTTTCTGTGACAATACCACTATTGTTCCTCCTGAGCTTCATGTGGTTACCGAAAAGTGCAATATTTCTAGCTAAAAAAAATAGGCTGGGCAAAGCTGAACGAGTACTCAAGTGGTCACTCGGGAGAGATAACGTCGAAGAGGAACTAGAGGAAATTAAAAGGATAGTTTCCTGCGAGGAGTCGGGAAAAATTTCTTTTTGGAATTCGGTAACCGAGGCGGTGGTCCGCGTCGAGAGCAGAAAGGCATTTGGCATAGTCGGCATTCTAATGGGAGCGATGATCTTCTCCGGAGCCGCGCCCATTCTCGCCTATCAATCCTATACTTTTGAGGAGGCTGGATTTGGCGTTTCGACAGACCTGAGCGTACTCGGCTCGGGATTGGCTATCGTCATTGCCGGTTTCGCTTGCGTTGTCCTGGTGAAACGGACAGGAAAAAGAAAACTGCTGTTGATCGCAGCACCGACTACGGCATTGAGTCTAGCAGTTGTTGCGAGCTTTTTCACCTTGAAGACCTTCGGAGTAGACGTCTCGAGTATAAAGTGGATGCCCACATTATTCATCATGATATACGCTTTGGCTTATGGCGTAGCTCTCAATCCACTACCACTAAGCTACATCAGCGAAGTCTTCCCAATGGATGTTAAAGTACCCGCAGCACTTTACTGCTCCCTCTTCTATTCCGTGGGAAGTCTCTTGGTTGTTGAAATTTACCAGGTATTGTACACTGCGGTACTCCATAAACTTAATGCACTTTTCAAAATTATTGTAAGGGAAAATATATTTAAAATTTTAATCATTCAAAGACAACTGCCTTTTCAAGTAAGTAAACTCGATATGCACCAGTTGCACAAAGGGAACTGAATTTTTACTGAAAGTGTTTACACACACACTTAAAAGTATAAGCGCGCGCACACACACACACACACATGCTAACGATATAATATTATATGTTGCCCAGGAATGGTTCAAGTACCAATAATTATCTATTAATCAAAAGAAATAATTTCATAAAGAACCTTAAGGTAATAAGGACAGTATTGTATTTATTTAGTATTTGAATTTAAAGCTCTCAGTACAACTGTATTTGTCATTATAAATTTTTAATGTTATTGTATCAAGAATATCTAATAAGATTTATAATTTTAAATTCGCATTTGGTCAAATGAAAGGCTGAGAAATTGAGTGGAATAACGATAGTTTAGTTCGTAAGGCGACTGCTATAAAATTCGTTACAGCTTCACTACACTTGTCTAGTACATTACTCACTCATTCACTCATTCCTCGCTCTCTCTCTCTAGATATATATATATATATATATATATATACCTATCTATCTATCTATCTATCTATCTATCTGTTACTCAATCTCTTCTCTATCTGTCTCCGTCTCCATTTGCATCTTTATCTGTTTCTCTCCTGCCTCGTTCTATCTCTCTTGGCTATTTTTGGTCGTTTTTATCTTTCACATTGATGCGTTGCATTTAGGTACTGCAGGAGTCTTATGGCACATACGTGCCATTCTGGTGCTTTGCCGCAATAACATCGTTCTTGTGGCTTTTAATCTACTTGTTTGTCCCGGAGACCGAGGGAAAGAGCTTGGAAGAGATTCAAATGGAGCTGCGTGGAAAGAATTCACCAGTGGAAAACTCGCAGAAGACGATAAGTGAATCGAAGCATTGTTATTAACTCTGTGACCCATGAACCATACAAAGGATGTTCACGCTAATTTAATGCACGATGTTCGACACAGCCAATGTCTATTATATATTAATCGTCTTTCCTATATTTTTACATTGAGAGTTTGCTAAAAATTTTGCTCTTTCACTTTTTGACTGAAAACATTGTCGCATTTTTACTCAAAAAAATGAAACTGAGTATTCGATAAAATAAAAGCAAAAAATTTTTATTCAAAACTAAATTATAATTCAAATTGAAATAAGTTTCATTTTGTAAATAATAAATATTAAATATGTAGTTTAAGGTACACAGCACTATTAAAATATATTTTGATCACTAGAATATAAATATAGTATATATAATTAAGTAATGTTCTCAGGGTATGTAATAGTATACTTAAAAAATAAAAATCATTTTATATGCATTTAAATACGAAATGTGTAGAATGTCTTATATATATTTTTATTTTAATAAAAAGCTGTATTTTCATTAACCGAAATATTATATGGAAAAACCATTATCATAAAATTTTTTTAATTTTTTTAATGAAATTAATAATTGCTATAAATAAATTTGATAAACTTAGTACTTGACAACACATGAATAATGAAAATTATTCGACTTTGTTTCTTCACTAAATATACTGATAATACAAGTAATTATTTATATATCAATTACATACGATTGATAATTAACAAATTTATTTCACTTTGAATTATAATAAAGTAAAAATAAAGTATATATTATTATATACATATATTCAAGGATTTATTTGAAAAATTAAAACTTCATTGTTTGTATAAAATATTTAATGGTTTAAACTTATGAAAAAATAACTATTGACATTTAAATTTATTATATTCTAAATATATTTGTAGAAAATACATATTATTTTATCGATTTAAAAAACATTTATAATATAAAAATTTGATGTCTTTCATGTATAGTATTCCCATTCTATTAATGATTTGTGGTGCTTTCATCTCACAATAACTAAATATAATTATACATATATGTAGAAGAAATAAATGAGTGTTTGAACTATAAATCATATGTAAAATAATACACATTATCTAGTTAAAATGATTTAAGTAATTTTAATAATTAAATTTTATCTTTATTAGATACATATTTGGCAGTGTTGTATTACTTGATACAGAATAAAGAATTTAGGTAATCTGTAGAAGTAAATATTGTGAAAGTATATATAATACACATATATAAAGTATCTATATACATTGATTCCTTGAAAATTATATATAAAATATAAAATTTATCCACTTTAAAACGCATTTTTAATATGTTTTACAATTTTTTGTTTCTTAATAAGATTATATATTTAATAAAAAATATTATTTTTCAAAATGTTAAATGGTTGATACTTGTAAAGAAAAAATTTATAACAATTCTTGAATAGAAATATGTAGGATAGATTTTAATCAAATGTATTATATGTATAAATCGTACATATATATATATTTATTAGCATTTTCTCCTAATATTATCAATGTTCTCTTCAGAAATAAACATTTTATATTTTATTTACATAAATACATTAAATTATGTTTAGAATAAATAAAAAATTAAATATTTAGCAAGAAATGTCATTAGCATGCAATATAATATTATGAAGCCATTAAATAATTATTAAATATAAAATGACAAGATGATTTATTAATAAATAAAATAAAATTCTAAATTTTCTCATTGCTGTACTAAGAACATTAATGAATATTATATTATTAATTAAAGAATTTTATTTTGAATATAGTATTATTATTGTGGTGATAATTTGTAGAGATATATGGAAAAACATAAGTTTTAACGTGATATTTCCTGGAATTTGTATAATCACTTTTCTTAAGAAAATATTTATGATTGATATTTTTGCTTGTAAAAATGAGATTAAAAAGTTGTATATCGCACTCATGAAGTAATAAACGAAGAATATAAAATTGTATTATTGAATTTTTAATGAAATTTTATATGTATGTAAAACTTCAAATTCATTGATTATAAACGTTCTAGTATTAATTTTACATATAATTTTATACCGCTTAATATATCCACGCGTATTAATAAATAAAATATTGTATAAGAATTGGTGTGTCCTTCAAAATTACATCAATATGGGCTTATATAATAATAATCGTTTATTAAAACAAAAATTGTTAAAATCATAGTACATGGCGTATAAATTTATAAAATACTCGTTGGTAAAAATTGTTAGTAAATATTGCACAAATGCATTGTATTTTATTCATTTTCGTATTGATTTATTACCTCAAAGTAAATCTTTAAAACAGAAACATATACATGTATATTGTTTTAAGGCCGCTGCAAGTAAGAGTATTAAATTTATTCAAAGGTGTTTTGTATTCCATCGTGCGATCATTTCAACAATGTTGTGCGTGTGTAGAAGATAACAATCAATGTACCGTGTTCGGTTTAATTCGGATTTTAGGATTTCTTGTTTTCATTTCTTAGAGTTTTATAAATGAGCAATTGTTTATAGGAATAGGTGGGGGGGAGCTCTTGATTCTGCGAAAGCCTAGGCATCGAGTCGACGAATGGATTCTAATATAATGGATGTAGCAGAAAATAATAAGTAGAAAAATCCAAATTTTGCGGCTAATGATTGAAGAGCATAAATACCGATGGGCTTTGAGAATGACGAGAGCGTGCTTTATGAGGAGATAAAACTGCCGTTAGGAGAGGCGAAATTGCTAGTCTCGGGGGCTGATAAGCCCAACAACCATCGCGTAATGGTCACTCGGGCAAGTTTCTATTTTTCCGAGCAGGCGAAAATTCTCTCGGCTCCCCGGTTATCTTTGTTCGTCGTCTCCTCTTGTTCACTCTCACTCGTTTCTCCTCACTCGCTTCATTTCTCCGTGGGTCCGATCGCGCGGCGCTCGGAAACGAGGACGATAGCAGTTTCCTTTGAATTACAGTACTTGTGGGCCTGATGAAACTACGTGTTCTCCTCTGCTTCTCCTTTTTTTTTCTGTCCACCTCGATCGTCATTATCGTTGTGCACCGAGTCAAATCATTGTGCGAGTGCGCACGCGCGTGCAGTGCGAGCAAGTGCGAGTCGATATTTTTACGAGGTCGTAAAGCTCAACGTCTCGTGAATTCTTATATGACGAGTACGGCTGCTGGTGTGCTGCTCGAGGAATCGAAGAAACACGCACAAATCACGTGATACGATGACTTTTCAAAATTTTATATGTTGTCACGAGGGTGTACGTGTCAACGCATAAAAAAGGTGGTTAGAATATAACGATAGGAAAGACGACCTCTCATTTTTTTTTTTTCAAATCCCTTTTAGTTTTACACTCCTCGCTCTGAAATATCGAAAATGACGTTCGGAAAAAATAAATATCTTCCGTACAAAGGAATAACCCATTGTAAAACTTATTCAAACCTATCAATTTATACATGTATTCTATTTTCATATTAATAAAAATTTTCGCTCATATGACAATGCAAATGCAAAATTAAAAGGACTTTGTTTAAATTTTGAGAATTCCAAGTGTAACTATAAAATGTTTGCCGTTTCTCTTTATAAAATAAATATATAAATTAATTTACATAAATATCGACTTTGTTAATTCAATTTCTTTTGCTTTTCTCTAAAAAATATTTTTATATCTATGTAATACATTGATAAATTAAACATTGTTATACTCTTGATAGTACAATAATCTAATAAATGAATTAATAACATTTATCTGTATATAATAATTATAATTATAATAATAATTGTTATTATATTCTCATCAATTTTTATTATTTTCAATAAAATAGCACTCAATATAAAAAAAGCAAAAGCTTACATTATTATTTGCCATTACATCAATACTTTTTTTATTTTTTTCTCGAGAAATTAAATCATTGTATAAAAAATCAGTATTTCTCTTATTTTTATTGATTTTCTATTTATAGTTGAGCGTATATTTGTTGACAGTTATCTAATTAATAAAAATAATTATTATAATGATAATGTTACATGTGAGAATTATAAGTTATGAATTTTCTTAAAAAGTTTTACATGTTTTAAGAGTTATTATTCTATAAGTTAAAATTACTCGATTATTGTACATTGATACTAGTAGCATATTAATTGTTTATTTTTATTCAATACATAATATTTTTAAATAAACTATTCTCTCCAGTTATTATGCATTTTATTGTATAATTTATTTAAATCCACCAAGTCAATATGTAAATAAATCTATAAAAGTTTTTTATGTGTTCCTAATGATATTAAAGACTTGGTTTCATTTTAAAAATTCTTTTTTACTTGTCTATTTGACTCCTTATATTGATAATTATATTGATAATTCTTATATTGATAATACAAATGTTTTTTGTGGGAGTTTTATAGTGATACTATCACACTTTTTAAATATAGACATGAATGTTTTTTTTGGAGCACCTAGTGTGTTTCAAATAAATTAGGAATACGAGAAAATTAATTTTAAAAAAATTGCTAATCTATCAAAAGTAATTATGCTTTTTTAAGGAATTAAAACATTTATACAGATTTCTTTTCTTGAATTCTTATGAATCCATGTTTTCTAAATTTTTATTAAAGTTTATGAATTTTCCTATTCTCATGAAAAATATTTTAATAATAATTATAATATATATTTTATTTATTTATTTATTATAATACATCCCAGCCATTAGGCCTAGGGACGGGTTTCCGTTTTTACAGTTTTTACATTTTTACATTTCCCTATACATTATATATCGTTATTTACATTATATTTATACTTTTCTTATAAACATATTTACATTGTTCTTAATTATAATATATAATAAATACAGAAAAGCTTGATAATATATACATTATATTTAAAAATAGCACATCGTAGAAGATAAATTAATAAATACAGTAGTAAAATAATAGTATGTGTGGGGCACTTAATAGGAAATACAATGAATATCAAATATGATAAGATAGTAAAACTTTACATACTCCTGTCCATATGTACAGGTAATTCTCAAATTAATAAATCGTGAAGTATAATTTATAATTAATAATATATAAAGTTTTTACTAACTCAAATTTCATTATTTATTTTTTTTAAAAGTAGGAATAAATATTTTATTTGATGAATATATTGACTGTAAATAAAAATATAATATTAAATTATCATATAAGAAAAACCGCATAGTAAGAAAAAAAATGAAAACTATTGTACTACTATCAGAAATTAAGAATAGATGAAGGACAATAGAAGAAATGGAAAAAAGTAAAATATGATTAATGATTGAAATAATGAATCAGGAAATAAGTAATAAATAAACGCTATTATTAAATGACAAAAGCGTAAAACAAAAATGGAGACACAATAAAATTTAGTCAATGACAATTTGAACAAAATATTTAATATACGGAAATAAAAAACTAAAAAAGATTTAAAAGAATATAAACAAAAAATAAATGATAGAAAGACAAAGAAGATAAGTTAAAAAATATTTTGCAATAATGCATACAAATTTTTAAAATTAATTATACTTTCTAAAATGTTCATTTGCTTGTTAAAAAATAAATAAAAATATTAATAAATAATGAAGTTATGAATATTATGTAATTATAGATACTTCTTCGCATGTTCAAAGATGTAAATCAAGAAGATATATAAAAAAAAACAAGTAAATGAATAGAAAATATATGTCGTATAACAATAGAATAATTGAATAAAAATTAAGAAAAAAATATGAAGCAACAGGTAGAGAAATCAGAGTCACATAAATTTCATCGAGGTATTTTATAACCAAACATATCCATCAGGAAAAAAAATAAACAATATAATGAATGAACGTATTAGATGTGTAACAAATGAATAATTTTAAAAAACACCAAGCCACATTATTTTTCAAGCACAAATATTTCATTATTACAATAGGTTACTTTTCTAATGCTCGGACAATATATTTTGTATACAATGATCTTATAGGATAGTTTTAGACAAGAATTGGTTAAATAGGAGATGGTTATCTGGTTAACGAAATCAGAATAAAAAAGGTACTTTTTCATATTTTCCGCTTTATATATAGCCTTTTTGGGTCTTCTTCCACTTCTGATCCAATGCCCGACGAAGACTAGACCTCACGCGTCGCTCTGCCACCTCTTCTTGACGATTCCGGATCGTACGTCAGCCACCTCGGAATCCTAACCTCCATAAAGTAATCAAGGTTTGTCCTGACCAAATTATTATGGTCATATTCGGACAAACAACTGCATAAAATTGTCAGGTGTACCCGACTACCTAAGTCTCGCCTTACTCGGTGCAGAGGTTTATTGCATTTCCGAGATAGTCCTCTAATAGATTTCCCTTGCGAATGAACCATCACCATTACAAATTTTTAAATTTTTATTCTCTTCCAGCTCGCTCAACTATGATTTTCTGCTTAATTTATTTATTTTTCGGTTCAGTACGTGCAATTCGCTAAACAAAATTTTCGGGCAGTAAATTTGAGGACATCTGTTTCGAATATTAACAAGAAGACATTCAAAAAGATTATGGAAAAATAAAACAAAATATCGAGATAAAATTGATAAAAATTAAAAAAATTAATAAAATAGAAACTTGTCCAGTTACAAATTAAAAAAAAAAACTCAAAAATTGAATGTGAAAAATCGAAGATAAATGATAAAAAGATATAAATATATTTAAAGAATAAGAAATGGATAAGTTCAAAAACAACAAGTGTTATAAAAAAAATTATAAAAAAAATAAATATGGAAACAATATAAAAAATAATGTATGCACGGAAAAAAATTATGTTGAAAAACATAAAAACATTTGCAGAATAATATAAAACTAACAAAAAAAAAAAGATAAGAGATTCAATAGAAAATAAGAGAAGAAGGAATAAAAAATAAAATAAAATATGAAAGAAGAAGAATTATGAAGAATTAATGATTTTTAAAAAATAAAATTAATGATAAAATATTATTTAGAAAAAAAAATTATGCAAAATTAAAATTAAAACTGAAGAAGAAAATTAAAAATAATATATGTACTATAAGAAGAAGTGATAAGGCAGACGTACAAATAAAATATGAAAGCAAAATGTTACAACGCTAAAATCATAGATAATACGAAGTACAGTAATAAAAAATGAATAGAAAGATTTATAGGTACGCTATCATCATGGTTTTGAATATTTTTTTTCAATAATCGATATTCAATAATATTACTTTAATTAAAGTAATAAAAATACATAGGTTGTATTGTAGAGTAAAGTATATAGTAATCTAGTGAATAGTCTTGAACATAGTCTTGGTAAATTGTGTATACTACATATATTATATAAAAGAAAAATAATTTCATATAAAAAATTACTTTAAAAAATCCAAATTCTGTAGAAGGATAGTAGAGAAATAGAGAATTTAGTTAAGTATAAATAAGATTAGGAGAAAATAAAATGTAATTAAATCTAAAATTTAATTCAATACAAAATATAAACAAATAATTAGTTATTCATAGATATATTTCAAATGTATCATTTTATTAATGTATGCTGCTAGTATACGAAATGAATGGGGCGGAGTGCTATTTATAGGTAACACAAGAAATAGTTGGCAACAGTTATTGGGCAAGATAAAATAACTACTTTATTAAAACATAAACTTTGTCAAAGGTGCACACGACGCGCAGGCGCTAAAGATCACCTGATGACCGTTACCCAGTTGTTGGTGACAGCTCAGGTGCCAGGGAAATTTGCCGCTATTATGTTTTTCGCCCTGACAATAGCGGCAAGTGATTGTATATGTGGTTCAGATTCTTCCAGACATGGGATTTTCCTAGCCATTCGGCAGACCAATAATTCCATTGCCACACCCACTACAGTAGCATATGATCTTCTAGATAGAAATAATGTATATATATATGTTTGAATGTTTTCATGCATTTATGTAAAATTTTGCACTATAATGATAAAGATTATAATTAACGATATTTATGTTATATTATTCATATGTATTCTCATAATTTATTAATGAGTTTTCTTTTTAAATGGTATTTTTTACTGCTATTTATAAAAAAATATAATATAAATGTATATATAATGATTAAAAAAAATTAATAAAAATTTTAGTACATGAAATTTAATTGAATATTTTAATAAAATATGCAAAGATATTTATTATAACTATGCTATGAAATATTGAAAATTATACATGAAGATAATGTATTACAGATACTGAGTATTCATAAATTTTGTATTACCTATTGTATTTATTATATTATGTAACTATCATTTGATATTTTCCACAATATAATCATATAATAGTTTTTTATAATATTGATACTTTGAATTATTTTTATAATTTAATCATATAATAACTAAAGACCACGGATTAAATATACGAACAAGGATTTTCTGTAAATTGATAGAAGTTGTTGAAAATTATAAAGTTGTACCACCTGTCTCATATATTATTAATATAATAAGTGAGAATACTTATATATCGAGTGAAAGTAAAATATTTGATATATTTAACAGTATTATTATATGTTTATCTGCAAGAGTGGAAAAATCTATACTTCTGTACTTGTACTATATTTATTCTTAAAATTAATTATTATTTGATATATTTTTATATTTCTTTAAAATAATTTATTCTCACTTACAGTTCTTAATTTATGAATTATAAAATTTATAAATCCTATATTACTTCATATTAATTATCATTATAATTAAGAAAAATCATCATTTTGTTCAGTGCTTTTCCTAGAACAATAAAAAAGTTTTTTTTTATGCAGTAAAACTGATTTTATAATAAAAAAAAGGATAATTTGTAATAATTTCTGCTGTAATCAATTATTTTAGACTTATTGTTAAAATATAAGATTATAAATATGAAAATTCATAAGAACGTAGGTAAAACAAATTGGCTATAAAACGTTAATAATATATAATTATACCGGTAACGTTTCACCTATTCTGATACAAAGCATATTTTAATTTAAAAGATAATTTAAGAATAAATCAATAAAATAATATAAGTTTGTCCCTATTTTTTTCATGATTTTGTAAAGAAAAAATTTAGCATATTTCATATTTAAAACAAAAATTAAAAGAATTGATAGCATACTTCCTTAATATTTCCATAACAGTTTGTATTAATTACAGTGACGGTATTTTTCTTATACATAATATATTCAATTAAATAATAGCATTGGAATAGTTGCATTATTTTCATCTATAATAAACAAAACTTTTATACTATGATTTTTAGGTCCCATATGAAGATATAACTGCTTTTAAATTATTACTACTTTTTTATTCATTAAATAATTTGACATAATGTAATAGATATTTCAAGTAAAATTAACAATAATATTTTGAAATAGCTAATTTTTAGATCGACAAGTATAAAAACGCACACTAAATATATTTCATTGCCAAAGAAAAATTAAATATATTATTATTGATGAATATTTATACTGATGGTTCATATGCAAAAAAATCAAAAAATATGTAGTAATACTCATTCTGGTTTCTTTTATCTCTTTATATTTCTGTTTTTCATAATAGTTTATATCATTTGAAATATTACCAAAATACAAAAATTTAACAAAAACTCTGCTGATCTTATAATTAGAAAAATGTTTCTTGAATAGAGTATAAAATATATTTAAAAAACAATTTGTTATTTATAAAACATTTTTAATTTATCTAAGATAATATTATTTAAAATATTATAAAATTATTAGATATTATTTACACTGTAAAAATTTGAATAAACATCAATTAATGCAGAAAAGTTCAATCCTTAAAAAACAGATGTCTATTTATTTCAAGCACGTATTTATTTAGAAATATTTAAGAAATAATACAAATATTATTATCATTTATACTGCTATCATGATAATATGTAACAATTTCGTATTACTAAAAATTGTTGGCTTAAGTTACACAGGTTTTTTAGTTATTTACTATAAAAATATAAAAAGAAAAATTAAAGCAATATTGGTCATATTTAAAATTAATGTGACGATATAACTTCAAAAATGAAGTTTCCAAAATACTTTCAGACATAAGGCGAAAATAATAGAAAGTACTATACTTTATAATAAGATACTTGTACATTTATGATTTTTAAATGTTTTCAAATTTTAGCACGTCTGGTTTCAGTGGTATTTTTCTACAAACGGCATAATTTTCATATCATAATAATTTTTTAATACCTTCTGCAATAAAAGTGAGTGCAACAAAATTTTTAATCTGCTTTGGCAGAGTGCAGCAATGCGTATATCAACTTTTCAGCTACGCATATACGAGTACATCTGCGAGATATGATGGCCAAAACAGCGAGCACAAAGCTGCAGTACAATCCAAGTGCAATGCGTGCAGGACTGAGCATACATATGCAGAGCAATTTTGCGGTGCATGGGACCTCAGCCTACGACTGTATCTTTCACCTCTGATAGTTTCAGTAATGAATTCGCAGCCAAAACACTCCCAGCCATTCGTATCTTAACCATGATATTCAGCCTCCTTTTCTCCTTCACCAAAATCACCTTTCTTTTTTGCAAAATTCTTTACAAACTATAAATGATTTACCGTAAAACGTGTGGAAAACGACCAATCTCACTGCACACGCAGAACAAACAAAAAAATATTTAAAGTCATATTACAAAAGAAAAGAATAAATTAAATTAAAAATTTTATCTTATACATTATGCTTTTCAACATTATTATTATTGTTAATTTTTAAGTTTTAAAAAAATATTTTAAAATATTTTATTCGTTGAATTTGCACTATAATTCGAACTTTTTTAAAGTCACGCATTTTCTTTAATGAATTTACAGTACAAACATATTCAATTGTCATGACTTGGTATAATTACAGTCTTCCGATTCACTACAGTTTCAATGTACACAAATGTTTCCCCTTTCACAGTAAAAAGAGATGTTTGATTACGCAGTTTATCGTTAACGGTAAAATTTTCATGCAAATAATTAATTTATTGTTTATTACAAAGATTTATGGTAATGTATATATTTATGCAAACATCTATATTCCAACAAATTTGAATGCTTTATCATATGAATGTGGTCATTAAAAAGACTATGCTGTCATTCGTTGGCATGTGAGGCGGAGGCGTCCATGCTCCTATTTCCCCACAAAGTTATTCTTTAATTTTCGAAAGTATTACAATTACCATATAAATCTAAAAATACGCCGATGATACTCGAGGCATCAAATAAGCAAAATATATAAATTAGAAAAAAAATACATTCAACATTTGTAAGTGTTCGAATTACTTTGACCGGTAGACATTTCTATACCCATTCGCGGCTGATAGGAAATATAGAAGAAGTTGCGAATGGATACATACGTGTATACAGAGAATGCATAGAGGAGAGATCAAGGCTGATAGACGTAGAAAGCAGTAGAATTTAGTTGGGTCAGGTAACATAATACTGGCAAATGTATACAACATCTATTTAGCCGTGCATTAGCCCAATGAGAATATCTTGCTTTACCCTTTACAGATCAAGGGTAGCGGGTCTTTATCTCTCTCTCTTTTGCTTGTCGAGATCTTCTAGCATTAATACATACTGCAATGGGAGTAATGGAGTAATGGCCTTGGTCGGTCGTCTTAGAAAGGAGATGAAGGATGGACAGCTTACTCGGCTGTCTACTGTATGCCTCTGGATGGATAACTCGTCTTTCTCGTTATTATATTCAAGGTGGATGACTGTCGTGGCTCTCGACAATTACTCACCAATGCTCGTATTATTTATGATGCGTGTCCTTTGTGTGTACAGCACAAGCCATACCGGTGTTTGGGTCTACGAATCCTGTCGCACCCACGAACACAGCATCGAATTTTCTGAGGAGAAGCATATCTCGGGTTCGTCTATAACCAATTTCGACTCCAGTGCTGCAGAGAATACTGTTTTTTCAGTCTCAAGTATGGACAGGCAACTAACCAAGCGGACATTTTCAATTACACCATATGAAAATCAAACTCACACATTGCTCATTTATCCAATCGATGGATCTGTAGTCCCAATTGCCCCTTTCTTTCCTCCATCTGCTTCATCATTTTCTTTTATTACTCGAGGCCTCCGAAACTGCCACATTAAAATTTATATAATTTCGAACATAAGAGATCTTTAAGCAATTCCTTTTTTAATCTATCACTTTAATCTAAATTCATACACTTGATAATTAAATATATAACTTATATTGATTATAAAATATTTCTAAGTTTTAAACATCAGTTACACATAGTTTAATTTTTTATATTTTAAATTTTTTGTATTTATAATTTTTTGATATAATTGATTAACGATAAATTAAGAAATATTTTTAAATTCATGAAGATATAAATAGGATGTAAAGATTTTTAAAGTCCTAAAACTAGTGATTTCTAACGCTTTTTATATAAATAAATATTAGACTTTATGAATCGAAAATTTGTATCAACTTTATTTAAGTCATCAAATCAGTTTAAAAGAAAATTTCAGTTCATCAATTTATAAATTTAATGCATGGTATTACACGTAAACAGTTTATTTATATCAGGTATTACGTCTTTATAATCCGAATATTGATTTTATTTTTCTTACTTTTTAAATTTACTCATTCTATTTTTTCATCATACAATGAAACATAATTTGATATTAGTCATGTGTTGTACATAATATACGTTGGTAGACTAAGTCTAGAATGGGTTCCGGCACACTCGATAGATGATGAACGTCCAGCTAAGTACAGCAAATACTTCCCGTAACACTTTCAGTACTTAAATTTTATTAGTCAATTTACCACTGATAACTAATACATAAGAGTCTATGATAATACGTGGCTAATGCATTATCACGTGTATCCGCGATATCAACCACAAAAGTAAAGGGTTCTATTTTAAAGGGTTATATTTAACAGATGAATATGTAATATAAAGAAAATAAATAATTGAAATTTAAGAAACAATAATACCGTGAATAATATTATTTAATTTTCAAACCGTGTAAAATTATAGATGATTTATTTTGCGAATAATCATGTATTATTTTACCTACAACTAAACAATAATATTATAAGAGTATGCATGTTTCATTATCAAGTATTTAATTATTTGGGTAAATTTAATTATGAATTTTGTTTAGAATAACATCATTTTTGAAACAGCATAAATAAATACAGTCCGATACTTGTGATAAAATCAAAAGAAATTATTATGAAATTTTAGATCTAATACGATTTTTTTAATACTATGAAATAGGATATAAATATAAAGATAAAAAATTATTTTTTTCAGTGACAATCACAACACCACCCAGATGAATAAGTCATACATTAACTTTATCGAGTATAATTTCTTTGTAATTTGATAGACAGTAAGGTTCTAGATATAGAAAAACAGAAGTAAAAAGTTAATACAGAAATCATCAATAACATTTCTCTGTCTTGATTTTATAAGATTTGATATGCTCTTGAAAAAATAGGTTTTATCAATTTCATTTTATTTATACTTTAAACGTTGAAATTTTTATTTTATAAATAATTTAATAGTCACTATTTAATTATATTTTTTAAAAAAATTGAATGATTTCATTTGACTGTCATTATCTACAATATATTTTACTATTTTGTACTTAAAAATGTGAATTAACTTAAAATCTTCGAGGTGCCTAAATGTTTAAAATAAATTTTATGTAACGTGTACTTCAATCTCGCTATCATTTATTAAATAAATTAAATTGAAACTGATTTTCAAGATACATATTATTAGTTTAGGATTGCGTTAAAAATTGCAATATTTAATTTTTTATTATTTTGATAATCAATTACCTGTATGAAAGAGAGTAATTTTTTGTCTATGGCTATATAATTAACTTATTTTCGGTCTTTCTCATGTATGCAACGATGGCTGGGCCAGTCAGTTAAAAAGTTCGTTACTCGCGAAAAATTCGTGGCTTTGAAGCAAGATAAATGAAGTTTCTAATAAAAAATAAAGGGGTTGAGAAGGATGACTGATAAAAGAAATAGGGGGAGAAAGGTGAGTGGTAGTGAGGTAAAATAGGAGGAGACGGGAGGAGACCTGTGAATCCATTCAAGCATAAGTCTGTCGTTGACATCTTCCTCCTCTTTTCATTTTCCATTTTCATAAACGAACGTGAACATGCGAGGGATGACCAAGAGCCTGTATTTTGGATAAATCACTAACCTTCGTTTTTCTAATTTTGCACTGGAATCATCAGATAAATGAGATTTTCATAGGTATTAAACTAAATATTTTTGCATAATAATAATTGAAGAGAAATTTTTTTTCAATTTTATACTTATAGCAACATGCAAAATATTTTTATTTATGAACACTTTCATACATTTATACTAATACATTACACATAAATACAGCTTAAAACGATAAATAATTAAAAAAATAAAAGTAGATATTATAAAATTTTAAATTCTGAATTTATATTAATAGTTTTGCTTAATAAAGTGAAACTTCTGGAATATCAAAAGAAAAAGAAAATGAGATAACACACAGAGGTAAAAAATTAATTAGTAAAAATTCATTGAAATAAGAAGTATCTATATGTATGTATGTTAGATTTTTTGATATATTCGAGATAAATCTAAAAGTAATAAATAAAAAATGACTATAAATATGAAAAATATCATTTATTTGTAAGTTAATAAGCAGTAATGTATCATGCTATACATATTACTTATTGGCTGAATTATAGATATACTCATAGCACATAAACATTGCATTAATATTAATTTGTTTTTTTTACTATTTTCAATAAAAAAATTTTAAAGCTTATTTAAATATTTAACGATTATTTAGACTTTTTGTGTGTAAGTTTTTCAATCAACCAATGTAAACTATAACTTACTGAGTTCTGATTAAATATCTTTACTTGATATTGTCGAAAATTTTATGGTAAATTTAACAAATCTAGTATAATCAAGTTTATTATTCCGATAAATTTATTTGAATAATTTAAATTTAAAATAATTTTGGAAAAGTAAATAGTCAAAAATTATATTTTAATATCTGAATGAATTTCAGATTGTTATTATATTTAACTATATTAAAATTCAAAAATATATTTACTTAAAAAATAATCTAAATATAATTTGTAATTGACTAAACTGAAATAATATTAATTACTGTTAGTAATATTTTCAATGTGAAAATTTAATTGTACCTTGAAAAAAAGAATATCATCAGATTTATATATTAATGATGAAAGACAAGTTTAAAATCCATTATTTGTAATTGTGGTTCAAAATTTTCTTTGACAATAATAATTATCGAATGAAACATTATAAAAAGGAATATATATATGGTTTTATATAATCAATAAAATATTTTGTGGAATACAACGCTTGGAAATTTATACACTAGTTAATTGATTTTATAATAATTAATTATTAATGAATAATGGATATTCTAAAGTATCGCATTCTAGAATTATGTACTATTAATCAAATATTAAAATAAATTAATTAAAATATAATTTTAATTAATTTGAACAACTATTTAAATTTTTAATTACTTCAATCTTATCTTTCCTGATAATTAGCAATGCTGTAGAAAATAAATTTTTTTCATTAATATATAATTGAATAGAATTTGAAGATATTTTTCGGAAGGATAAGTGTACATTTAGTAAGATCAAGAGGTTACTTAAAAAAGTTATACATATTTATAGATAATTTTATATGAAAAATTTTAGTTTTTTGACATTTTATTTATTGATACAATTTCATATATTAAATTTTATACATAATAAGATTTTCTTCAGAGATATTTTTCAATCTCACCAATTATTAAAGAATCTTGATTCAATTATAAAATAAATATCTAATATTCCAAATTAAATCAACATCTAAAAAGAAAACTATGTTAATGAAAATAATTAGTTTTAGTTTCTAATAATCAATTTTACCTTATTTATTTTAAGAATTTTTAATACATATCGAGTGCTTTTCATAATAATAGACTATTTTCAATCTAAATGCATTGCAATAATATGGTAATTGGTACATTTAAAGTACTTCAAGACAATAAAATTTTAATGTAGTTAATTTTAAAATGGACTTCCGCTATCAATAGTAATAGTTTAGTTCGAAATATATTTTATATTGTTCGTTGTAAGAGATCTACGCCAAAACAATAATATTTCCTAACAACTGTCGTATGTTAAAATCAGAATCTACTGTGAAACTGCACTCTGTGTCACTTCAAAAGCGACAGATGGAAAACTTAGAAGCTTATGATTACTTATTTAATGCTGCATACTGATACGCCATTATCGCATCTATTGTGAAATAAACGAATGAATTTATTGATGAATAAACAAAATCAATTAGTGACAATAGATTATAATACTGATTATACTTTCTAATAAAAGAGATACTTCACTGATAGTTGTAACCACGTTCGAAATTACCCTCAATAATTGAAATTAATATTGATAAAAATAATAATCATGCAAGCGACATTTACTCAATACCAAACCCATACTCCTTTCTCGTAAAATAATTTTATTTTGAGGCACAAAATTTATTTATAATATGCATGATTCGATTTATTATCGTAATATACTATAGCTGTCAAAATTTTATTATATATATATATTTGGCTGAAATAATATGCTTTTTATATTAAAATCTGCATGAAAACACAAAAAACTTAAGAATTCCTAGAAATGAAAATGTATATTGTGGGATTAGGTAATTAATTTAATAATTGAATAATTTAACAAACAGATAAAAACTAAATAATTTAAATTGAAATACGGTATATTTAATTCCGCGATGAGATGAATATAATGAAATTGAAATGAAAAATGAATAGCCGTACAAATGATGTGAAATAAATATAACATAGAAGAGTAAATTTGCGCTTAAAAGAAGAAAGAAAGAGGGAGAGGGGCAGGGTAAGGAGTGGGAGTATGTAAAGTAATGGTGAGGAGTATCGCATATAGGACTGCGGAATGACACACTAGGAATGAAGCCGATTTACTCTTGACCAGGGGTGTACTCGTGAAATACTAACCTGAGGTTTCCATGGGTTCTCGTGTCTCTACGATCTACAATACAAACACCCTCGTTTTATGATGCTTGATTTATTCATGGTTATACTGTTCCTACCACTTGACTCGGATTGTCCGATATTACCCATATTCTTAGAATAATAAACGTCATGAAAGGCTTCGCGTCGAGATTACTTCATTTCATCGCGAAATGACCAATCGTCCTTCCACGGGATAACGACCTTAGAGAAAAAGACAAAGAGGAAATAGAAATCTTTCTTTCATTTGGCATAAGCAAAAACAGGCTAAACTCACTCTTTATCGGATTTTATATCCGAAATTGAACAATCTCTTCAGCTCAGACATTGTCAAATTTCCTATTTATACGAACAAGTGACTTATCAACTGTTTATGTTCCCAGTTTGAATAACCATACAATTTTGTAATTAGATCTTTGTTATCGCTATTTCATAATGAGCCTTATAAAAATACAAAGTCCATAAAAAAAAAAAAATAAAAAATAAATCAATATACAAATTACTAGTTATAAGTGTGATTTCTAATTTAATTTCTATTCATTTTTAAATGAAAAATGTAGTGCATGCATTCAATTTATATATACATGAATACACATTCCATAGTAAATGCATACCATTTTTTACATACAAATTGTTAAGATTTGAGTAATAATAAGCTTTCCTATAAAAGAATTTATAAAAACGATATACATAATATATGTTATGTAATGTAATTCAGATATATTGATAAACATTATTTATAAAGCACAGAATAACTTTATAATCTAAATAAAATACAAAAATGCACATAAATTTATAAATAATATTATTATTCATGTAAATAATGCATTACAATAACAAAATTGATAACTAATATTTATTAATAATATTATATTTATTTTTAATAATATTTAAAATAAAAAAAATTTTGTAATAAATATCTTTTGAATAATAAAGAATATAATAATTTTTATGAATTATAATTATTCAACATAAATAATTATATTGAAGTAAACTAATTGTTTATTTTGAATAAATAACTAAAAGTATATCATTTGTGGCTATTTTACTCCTGAATTCGTTTTAAAATTTAACACAATACTAACATGAATTTAAAATAAAATTATGTATTTAAAAGTATTTAAAAAAATAAATTTATTAATTTAAATGTATTGATATACTTAATATAAATGATCAAAGCATTTAAAATATAGTATGATAACGCTTCATATATTTTTACGATAGTAGTCAACTCTAGAATTTTCATATCGGAAGCTATACAATATTGTATGACTATTTTTGCAGCTTAAGAAGGAAAATCTTGCCTTTGTATATTAAAAATATAAATTTGAAATATATTTATATACTAAGAATAACATCTTAAATAAATAAAAAAGCATATTTCGTACATATATATGATTAGGTTATATTATATTATGTATTACATTATTTTAATTATAAATATAATTAAAATAAGACAATATAAACAATGTACTATATTTGTAAATAATAAACGATATTTTTATTAATAAATTTTTTACTCTAAAATATACAACATATTTTTCTATTCATTTTCATAAAAAATATTTGTATTTTTACATATATATATTTATATATTTATATTATACATATGGAATATTTCATCAATACTAAAACAATAAATTATATTTTTTTTAAAAAATATAGCTCAATTAAAAATATAAATCTAGAAAAATTGTAATTAAAAAAATATTTATTTTTATCAATTTATTTTGTAATCGAGAGCACCTTCTCATAATCTGATAATAATAATTGATAGGGTGACCATAACCCATTTTTCATCTTCCAATACGTTTATAAAAGCTAATTTACTGTTTATAGTGGATGACCATCATACTAATTTATATTTTATCGATCAAAACAGAATTGTATTCGTTTACATTGATTATCGATGACAAGGCTCAAGGAAATTCGAGTTCGTTGCTATATTATATATACTATTGAAAAAAAAATAAATTTTATTAAAATATTATCATATGAATTATTTAAAAAAGCAATTATTTTATGAATTATGGGATATAAATGAAGTACAAATAGTTTCACTATTTTTTTTATTTTAATTTCACGTTGAAATGCTATAATTTTTTATAGATATAAAGAATTAATATTACTTATAAAATATATTTCACAGAGACTTGAATGAAAATTCAGCTATAATTCTATAATTATTTTTAAATAATTATTTTTACATACAATGACCCGAATCTCTTTAGAATTGATTGCGATTTCGATAAGAAATGTTTATTATTTTTCCGTTTTTCTATTCACTTTGTTATTTATAGAATTTACGTATTTTGATATTGAATTTTAAAATCTATTTATTTAAAAAAAATAATTGTTTTATCTTAATGAATGATGAACGGTAATGATATTTAAACTATTTATTATTTGTACATTTATTCAGTATTGTTTTTATTTAAATTTGTAATTTTAATGTTATAAAAATGTTGATATTTAAGACAGGATGAATATGGGTATATTTACCATCAACCTAGTGTCAATTTAAAAAATTTAAATGTTTTAAATTTTGTTTTTTTTATTGTAACGCCACATAAAAAATACTCATTCAAAGATTTTTTTTAATACAGATTACTTTTAATTTGATGGATAATCTAATATAATGTTTAACCAAATAATATTATTTATTACTTCTTAATGGATAATTATATTAATAATTAAAAGCAAATGAAGTTATTTAGATTGGCTTAAAGTTGATTTTGAAAGTTTCATATTATTTTAAATTTTAGAAGAATTTAATTTTGCGAGTTCTCAATTTCTCCACCTTTTTTTAAATGAAAATCGTTTTTAAAAAGAGGGAAAAGCTTTCAAAGAAGTGTTGAGCAAATGAGGGAATCAAAGGCACAACCGAGATAAAGGCTAAATGATGAGCACGCGTTATCTCACGCATTAAGCAGATTTCTTCCCTTTCCGAGTACCTCAAGCGCGAAGGACTAAGTACGTCGGAGTAAGGTCCGATCGTTGGTGATAGCGTATACATTGGTGATGGTGTTGGTTGAGTAAGCGTTGTAAGGTTGCAACACGCAGTTAAATCGATTAGCTTTAGCTCACGCGCTCAAGCGAGTGGACGGATAATTACGTATCAGGAGTCCGACGACGACGACGACAACGACAACGACTAGACGATGACGACGACGAAGAGGACGAGGACGAATTCGAGGACGAAGACGAGTACGAGGACGAGGACGGAGTCGGAAACGGAGACGGAGATAAAAACGGAATCGAGTGGATAGGATACGAGAGTCCAGACGTTGCCATTGCCACCGAGGTATTAGTTAATGAAGCGATTAAATGCATCGAGCTCTACTACACTTCCCCCCACTCCCTCATCATCAATTCTCCTTCCGACATTTTGTACTGCAACTCTCGCTTTAAACAGCGAAAAAATGTTTATTTTTATGCGCTTATATCGACTATGCCTCGAGGGCTTATTCGTTATTTCAACAATAATTCCATCTCGAAAGATCAGACTACTTTCAAGAATTTTTGTTTTTTGTTCAATATGACAATTTCAAGTACTGTTCGATAAATTTGTAATATATCAATCTATCCAACATTTCCTCATTCTCTATAAATCAAAGGTTTTTATTATTTCAGAGTTTACATTTTAAAACTGAATATTCATATACGTTTTAACCGAACAGATATTTCACGTATAGCTCTTTTAAATTCGCATTAATCTCTTCTGATAAAATGATGAGTAAAAAATTATTAATGTACACATGTATATATTTGAGTTTTTCATTAAAATCATTACCTTTATAACGATCTTTATAATTCTTTTATGAATTAAAAAATAATCTTCCCTTAATAAAAAGTATATTAGTTGTCTATTTATGAGCTTATATAATGCAAAATTATATTATCAGAAAAATAAATATTTTATAATTAGCTCATACGGCCATAAATCTTATGAATAAAAAAACATGTAATTTATACATAATTTAACATTTATTAATATATTATAAACTTATTATCATACTTTATTACAATTACAAATAGATGAATATTTCATTAATGAAAATATTTTAATGGTTCATTTTTGATATCTTTTAAAAAATCATAAAAAACTTTAATACAGATTTAAATTTTATCGTTTTTTAGTAATTTTTTACAACAACATACTTTTTTGTTACGCTTTAAATATTTGTTCTTATTTTGTAATGAAAATTTAAAAATTAAAAATTAATAATAAATATTCTAGATAGCATTAAAATAATTCTTTTAACTGGAATTAATTAAATAGAATTGTTGAATTTTTAAAATTTTTAAGTTTTTCAAAATAATATTGTCTATTATCATTTCTTTAAAAATGTAGATTTTTATTTTTTTTAAATCATTAGTTTTTTGTTACTCAATTGATTTCTCTATATCAAGTTTTATAAATCAGGTAATTGTGTTGATTTTTCCAATAATAACAAAACCTTGCTAATATATATGCTATTATATATTTATTATATACGCGTAAATAACAGCAATAAAATAAAATTTTCTAAAAAATATTCACATATACATATCCTATTAGAAAGGTATTACAAATATTTTTAAAACTAAGTGCCTTTATTCAAATAATTATAGTCTCTTATAGGCAATGAATTATATGTATCTTTAAAAGTATGTAAATATCTACTAAAGTAAAGCATCATTATTTCTCGCACCTCCGATGCCATGCAAACAATGTGATTACACAAATTCCTTTATGTCGTTCCTCGCATACGATTCATACTATATTAATTCTTATGCTCTTGAAAATAAGTGTAAGTCGGAGAATTTAATCTTTTAAGAAAATTTCGTACAATAAGTATAGTAGGAAAACTTAAGGAAATTCGATGAAACTAACAATAATTAACAATGCGACTTTATAACGAATGGCCCATCATATTGAATTATTCTAAATTCAATATTTTTACAAAATATTTAAATATAATTTATAAGTCAGAATTATTGAATAATATTACCGTATAATGGTTTTTTAATACTTAAATTATAAGTACATCGTTTTTTATTTAATAATTCTATTTTATTTAAATATTCATTATTTCAATATTTGAGTAAATCCATTAAATTCTAGAAGTATAGAATTATGAGATAATTATTTCCTTCGAAACATCAATTAAAATAGGTTTATGGTATTTTTATTTTTACGATTTATAGGAATGAAAAAAGGATATTTTATTTTTTAATAAAAAGTTATGAATCATACTTACAAATAAAAAATTTTGCCATTGGTTCAAAATATTATTTAGAGTATTTAAATTAAAAAAAAGAAGTAATCCAGAAAGTCGAATTGATATAAAAAATAAAATATTACGGTACACTATTATTATTAAATCTATTATTATTAATGTATATTTATTGCAAGTGACAATTCGGGTCCATAGCTTTTTAGATTTTTCTATACGTCACAGTAAGGGCGTACACTATTTATTGATATGATTCGGGAAAGTCTTATTTGCACTCGCGTAATTCGTTAAGTTTACATTCATATTTCTCCCCTTCATTTATCAATGTTTGTTAGGGGTTGGAGAGAACAAAAACGTAGGTTAGAAGTAGAAAGTGAGAAGGGGGTTGGGGATAAAACGTGTCATGTCATAAATTTTTATCATTCATGTGTAAACCTTTAAGAAAACGGGCACGCATTTTGCGAGTAGATGCCCAGGAATATGGGAACACGGAATGTCCTTAGGAAGGAAGATATGCGCTACTAACATTAGAAGTCGGCTTAAATGCGCAAACTATAACTTATCCCGAACAATCTTATTAGACAAGTTATCCAATAATGTGAATACTGCTGCAGAAACGGCTTATCAAACAGTAAGTAATCTGAATTCATAAGTTAAAACCCGTTCATTAACAATTTCGCGTAAACTAAAGATCTGCTAATACATTTTAGCTGTTATGTACATCACTCTTGTACACGTTATGCAACAATTTAATTAATGTTGAGTATGAGCATATATAGGAAACCCTCTTTCCAAGTGTTTTCCCTTTTGACAATGTTTCCTATTCCATTAGTAAAAAATTAGATCTACACTTTGAAATAACAGATTAAATATTAAATTCATTGTTTTAATCCTCAACAAAAAATTAACTTAAAATAATAGTAAAAATTAACTTCACAATGTACATTCAAATATTCAAAATCTAAATTTAAAACATATCTGGACATTAATTAATTACTTTTTTAAATTAAGAAAATTTAAATGGTGAATTCAGACAATTAAATTAAAGAATTTGTTATAAATTTGCATTCTATTGAGTATAACATTATTGTATTTTAATTTTTTTATGTATTCTAAAATTTAGTAATGTATGTTTAAAAAACTCTAGAGATAGTGGGCATATAATTAGTAAACGTACAATTTTAGTGAAAATTTCATAATTAGGACCGCTTTCACGCTTATGAATGTTATCATAATCATATTTCATACATATATTTTAAATACATCATAGTAAGATATTTTCAAATCTTATGAAGTGAAATAACAAAAAATAAAAAAACAGCGCTATAGTTGATAAACATAATTTGTATATAAAATTACGCAATATAAACTATTTTTAAATTAATGAAAATAAACGTTAAATAATATTTTTAATGATATAAATTTTACAATTTTTTATAGTATAAAATTAATTTATTGCAGAAATACAACTTGGAAAATTCATCAAAAAATAATTTATTACATTTATAAAAGCTTTAAAGTATAATTGCAATAAGTAATAAAAAAAATTGTATTATTTTATTAAAAATTTTTAAGTTTATATTTCTTGTAAACATTTATCGCTTCATTTCATCGCATAATTTCTATATTCATTTATTCATATGTCATCAAGATATCATTTTAATTATTATTTCTTGTTTTATTATTAGTTATTTCATTAATTGATATTAAAATTAATTATCATATTAAATGTAGTTTACAATTATCTAAAACGCAAAAATTTAAGTTGAATTTAAAAAGTTTTATATAAATTTATTTAAAACAAAATAATTAAAAATGTTTTCTTTCAACTTTATTTATCTCATATGTATGAAATATCTTCAATAAAGAATGTAGCTTTATGCATTAAAATTTTAGCTACGTATTTTACTATAAATGTTTTTCTGATATATATATTTATATTACTATTTTCATCTGAAATTATAATCAAATTTAGATTAAAGTATAATTTTACAATCATAATATAAAATATTACTGTAAAATGTTTTTAAATAAATTGATTAAATTATTCATTTTTATTCAATTATTGTAGCGAAAATCTCGTAGTCATCTTTCAATTATATTTCACAAATGTCTATTCAAACATTTTTAATCATAATAAATTTATATTATTCTTTTAATTTATATTAATACTTTTAATTTAATTAAAAGTTTTACTATAATATATTTAAGGCATAACTTTCACTTTACTTTTAGCCCATTTTTACATATAATATTATAAAATATTTTTTAACAATAGTTGTATGTTAAATATTTAAACTATAATTTATGTAATTATTTTAATGCTGACATATAAACAGTTAATTTGTATTTTTAAAGATATTATATTCAATAACATTGAGTATGTGGTATTTGTGTTTAAATGAAGGTTATTATTTTAACACATGTCTTATAGGACGATTTTACATACCCGTCACTTCCTAGATAGAAGTGTCAACCCTTTATGCTGAAAAATGTAGTATATAGATGTATTGTAGATAGGCTGATGATAGATTATATTATAATATAATCTTACATTTTTACATGGAATTTGATAAAATATAATTTTGTTCACCGACTGTACTAAAACTTATACAAAAGGCATAGTTTTGAGTATAAAAAATTATCTACTTATTCTCACATGAAAAAGCACGTTATATTTTAAATAATGTTACCTATCTAATTACTCGTCGAATTAATAATTTATGCAGACATTCTGTCCCGTTATTTTTTTTTATTTTCAACATTGTTCAAATTATTTACCTTTCTATGCAATTGCACAACAAAATAACATTTTCACTCAGATGTTGAAAGTATGTTGATTCAGTGGATCTATCTGCTTTACACATTAATTCAACTAACCAGAATTTCTCGTAAATTCTTTTTCTTTGGATACAATATTAAGGCCAATTAAAATTATCACGAAGTAAATGGTTACAGTACATCAGAAAACAAATAAAAGATATCTCAAATTACAATGTTCCTATGTTTATTAAAAGAAGGTACTCAATATAAATGTATACGGATGGGATGAGAGAAAGAAACGTATTATTATTTATCCATATTATTTGATTTAGCCTTTTTAAATTGATTTAAATATTTTGAGAAATTGAGAATATAATTCATTTAATATTATAATTTTAAAAGATTATTTAAAATATTAATATCATTACATATGAAAGACTTCAAAAAGACAATAGATTGCCGTAAAAAATTGGTTGTATATATACATATATATTATTTTATATAATTTTTATTTATTTATAAAATGTTAATACTTATAAAGTTTTATGTATCGCTAAAATTTAAATAAAAATATTGTAAATTGACAGACCATATCATAGGATTGGCAATTTTGTAAATTTTAATATTTAAATTATTAATATAAAAATTTACACCAATTGAATTAAACACTATATTTTTATATTTCAAAGATAAATTCAATGATTTATATATATCATAAATTTCAAATTTGTGTTTTTTTCATTTTAATACATTGTATTTACGGTGATAGAAGAAAAAATTATTAAATCAAGTTTCCTTCTGGAAATTTAAATAGATTATATCATTTATATGTCTATTTATGAAATTAAGGACTCATAAATATAATTTAAAATACATATGAAAAAGTAGAAATATCAAGCAAATATCCGCTTAAGTCAATGAATCAAAATCCTGTGCGGCTTTTGTTTTATAACACATGAAACTGCGTCCTCCATGGCGTCGTTTATTTCCCGAACTCTCGACCATATGCACGCATGAATACAAATAGCGTTCACTGTCAGCAGATACACAGCGGATTGTACGAGTGTCTATCTTTTGAAGAATAGGTGTATCTGATTATATTGTACAAAAAATATACAGTAGCGAAAGAGAGGGAGAAAGAGCGGGTAGGGAGAGAGAGAGAGAGAGTAGAATAAACATGGGCATTTTTTCATTTTTTCATAATTTTAATAGAAGCATCAGATAGATTCAAAATTGTATGTATTGTACATGTATGATGTATATGGAATTTTTACTTAGATTTTTTGTCAGTGCGTCCATATAATTTTAAAATACTCATATTCGTACATATACATATAGAAATATATCATATTTATATAAGTTAGACTCTATTTTCAATGAAAAAATACTTTATTTTTTTTTTTAATAGAAAAATCGAACAACATTTTTCGTTATGTAAAGCAATAGAGGATACATACAGGACACTAGAAACAGCAAACAGTATAAAAGAATCTTCCATTATATTATGAAGTAATGCCGTATCATTATATGGACATTTTTAAATAATGGTTAATTTAAGCTTTCTTTTAACAACTTTCTTTCAACTTATGTATTGAATATGAATCAAGTTATTATTAATTATATACATTTAGAATTTATAAATGTAATGTATCATCGGCACTCTTTTTTTTTAATTCTATAAAGATTAAATTTAACAAATTATTATATTATAGTTTATTATAAAATAACTAATATAATATTCCGTCTGTATGTGAATAAATGTATACCGTATTTCTCTTCAAGTTAATTCTTCATTTAATATTTAAACATTTGCAGCTTTATTATTAAATTGATATTCCTGATAAATTGTTTTATTAATTTATACGTACTTGAAAATATACTTCAGGTATAAGTATTTGATTACATCAACAAATTCAAATAATTTTTTAAACAATCCCACCATTTGTACAATTTGTAATGTACAAAATTTCATTAAATATAACAAATAGAATGCAATTGTATTTTGGCATGAATTATTTATGAAGTTATTTACATAGATAATAAACTAAATTTCATTTAAGAATATAAATAAAATTTATTAAATATTTAAAAAAGTTTAGTAAAAAAAATAAGCAATATTGTTTTCACGATAAATTCTCTTACAGCTGAATTATTGATGTTTTTGAATTTCTAACCCTTAAAAATCTTTACTAGAGTTTTAATATTATCGTATCTGATAACTAAATTATTTAAAAAATCTTATAAATAATTTTAATTACTTCGTAATTAAATATAATAATTAATAATTAGTTAATAGTAAAATAGATGAATTTAAATTGATAGCCAAACAAAATTCAAAAGATTAAATAAAACTTTCAACCCAGAAAATATTAATTTAGAGAAATTATATAAACGGTATTATAAATTATGTTTAAAAAAATTTATATAATTTTTTTATTTGTGTATAATATTGTGCTTGTCTTAGATATATTTTTATGATTGAATTTACTTTTGAACATATTTTTATAGCTCATTATTTAATAATATATTTTCAAGTAAAAATCGATAATTTTCAATAATATAATTGTACATGTATATAATAATATAAAAATAATATTATATAATAATTTTAGTTATTTCTATGCATTACAATTATGCAAAAGAAAAAATTATTGAGATAATATTAGTGTGTTAATAAAATCTTGTAAAATAATAAAATTTATCATAGTCTTTTTTTAATATAATAAAATATTGCGTGTATTGGTACTTTTAATCCTGATATGTATATATGTGTCTATAAAAATGAAAATATTGAAAAAAATTTTAGTTGCTTCAGCTTTAATTACATTTGAAATGTAATTCTTAAAATTTCATTTTTACAATACAATTATATTAATTGTTAAGAGTATGCTTTTTTTATGTATGATTAATACCTAATGAATAACGTTATATAATGAAATAAAAAAGAAATTTCCACTAAAAAATCAAATAGAAAATGTATATTATATTTATATTTACCTCGTTTATTAAATTTAAGGACATAATTAAATATTTATAAAGATAATATAGTAATTCATGCGCTATAAAGTGCTTCATTCATTTATGATAATTAAAATTATTTGATATGTCACTATATTATAATTTTTTTAATGAATTTTAAAACTATCAAGTTTCCTTGATTTTTAAATGTTCATACTATTATCAAGTATATGTATTAATTGAATAATTATTTCCGTTTTTGATAATTATTTATATATAATCTCATGATCTTTGTAGAACATAAAAAATTCTGTGGAAATTATGGATAAACTAGTTTTTTTATATAAGCATCGCTTTTATTCTTTTATGCAATGGATCTCGTCTATTGTTAGATATGGCTTTAAATTTTTATTACTAATTACTAATTAATTATTATTTATGAGATCTTCAGAAAAACAGAAAATTTTTTCAAATCGTCACATACTCAGATAATCTATAAATTATTATTTTTATCTCAACAGTTACTGTCAATTATTTCTCAATGCTAGACATTTTCTATGATTAAGAAAAGAAATTTAAAAATATTTATTAAAAATAAAATATAAATTATGAAGAGGTGATATTTTTTAATTATTCTGTTTAGCTTCTTTTTTATTACATTAATAAAACAATAAAATGAATAAGAAGCCATATAAATTTTCATTTCATAGATGGAGTAAAATAATCGATCTTGTGTTGATGTACAGATAATTGTGAGAAACTATCTCTAAACTTTCTTTCTCCTCCCTCACTCAAATGCAAATAGAAAAATCGTCATGAAAAAAAAAATGAAAAATCGTGATGCTGCAGAAGTTAAACCGTACTAAGATACAATAATAAATATAAAGACCCCAATGAAAAACTACATTCACTCGGGTTGTCGGTCTCCGGTGTATCATTTTGATTCTTTCATTCCCCATTGAAGCTGTTGCGATCGCGCCGTCCTTCCGACTGTCCGCCACCATCCGGCGTCGCAGATTTTCAACTTTTACTTTCTCTACAAAAAATTTTTAGTGGAGCATTCGCTATAAATATAATGTTTTAAAAATTAATGCTCATATTTTTATTCATTTATTCGTTTGAGTAGTTTAATAATACATTGGTCCTCTAAGTTTTATTTTTCATATTTTTTTCATTGTTGTATTTACTTTTTGAATTAATATGAGTAAATTTATGCCGATTTAAGTTAGTCTAGATAATAATGAAGTTAATATTTTACTTTACTGCTTGTAATTAATACAGCAAAATATCGATGATATGTACCATCCATTTTTTAATAACCCTTAGAATAACGAGAAATATATAAAAATATTTTTTATGAAATTTTTGACTTTCATTATTCACACTAATTCTCTTTTAAACAGTTTTTCTGATTTCAATGATATTGTGGTAGAGAATAATGCCTCCAACGAAAGACACTAACATTACGAAATTATAGTTAAAAGTAAATGATAAATGTAATTTAAGTTTATTAAATAAATAAAATAAAGAATTTATTAGAGAGATTTAACATCAATACATATAGTAATAGTATTGAAATTTGTTATGACTATCTGAGTATAATTTTAATGAAATAAATTGTGAACATATTTTCTTAAATTATATCATGAATATCTTATCTAGCCGTAACTCATTCATCTGATTTAATGGATTTTAGTTTTATCTAGATATATTATAGATGTTTTAATTTTTTGTTTTGAATATAATAAAACCAGTTTTTAATGCAATAATAATAATAATTTATTATTATGTTTAAATAAAGGGGCAATAAAAACTTTTACAAGTATTAATTGCAGAATTAACTTGAGAATCTTATAGAATGCAGTTATACTAGTGCGTTACAAGAACGATTGTATCGAGTAGTTGTTTGAAACATTGTTAATTACCAGATTTATCAGAGACGATATTTGTAAGGTTCAGAGATGAAGCTGTACTGTTCTAGATCAATCGGCGTATTTGAAAATGAAGGAGGGGTGAAATGGATGATCGAACACCTGCCAAGAGGTATGCAGATGAAGATGAAGAGCGATCCGAGAAAAAATAAAAGCAAGAATATTGAGGATTATGTATCGGAAGCTTTGAACGAGCTATAATTACAAAAATTACAAAAAGTATTAGGGGAGGGGGGAAAGGAGAGGAACTGGCTCTTTATCTACGCCTGGAATAATCGAACACTTAATAACAGGCGCTTATATGGAATGAATCGCACTTCCTCTGCTTGCCCTACCTCATGATTTATCCCGAATTATACGAGACTCCATGTGCATGTACGTAAATTCGTATTACACCGCTTACACTGTTGTTTGTGTGGGTATGAGGGATGGAGGAATACAAGCCGTAATGTCCGTATATTTCTGCCTGTATTAGTATTAGTAGCGACATTGCTTTCACGCATGCTCTTAAGCATGCCAGTTTGGCGTTGCAAGTTCGAACACGCATGCGAACGGTTTTATGCCGCAAACTCGTGAACATATATTCTCACCTACTGATGCACATATGCTCGCGCATTTAGAATTGAGAATTTCATTAACTGGACAAATAACTTATAATTATTAATTTATAAATATCTACATTTGCATAAATGAGGTTCACGACGTTCTTGTAATTAGGAAGTAATATACACCGGTTTTCGAAGATGTGTTTACTAACAATAGTACAATCCTATTATTTATTAAGCATAGAAAATAGCTTATTCCATGGAGTTTATCTTCTATTTAAAAACCAATTTCCAAAAGTGGATAAAATTAAAGAATTGTTTGATAAATAATTTATAGTTTTTAACACTTAAACATTTGAACTTTCATACAATTGTCGATAGAGTAACAAAAATGAATTAGTAAATAATGGTGGAGAAGAATAATTTATGACAAATTCGTGTAAAATATTTCTAATTTATAAAATGTAATAAAAGTTTGTTCTCAAATACACACTAAGGATTTTGGTATATGTTGGTTTTGGTGATTCAAAATAATTATTGTTCAAATCAAAATATTTATTAAAAGAAATTTTGTAAGTTTTATTTATTCGAATGGCACTCAGAAAAATCAGTGCTTGTAATTCTTGAAAATGAAACAAATGCTGTTCAAGTCCTAAATTTAATTTAAAAAAAAAAAATGGGTGGATAAAATGATGAAAATAAAGTCGATTAAATGAAAAACAAGAGGGAAATAAAGCATCCAAAAAGCAAATAAAACACGAGAGATAAAAGGCTCATGAATTAACTGCAAAATCAGATAATAGGGAGAGTTGGCGGTAGGTGTCGGGGCATTAAACAGGCAATTCGAGCGGCTGGATCCGCGTTTCTTTTTAATTGGCAAAAAGGGTCACGTGCAAAGGCGTGAGTGCGAGCACCTTTGCCGTTGGCATTGGCGTGGGTATGGGTCCGGGCGTCAGCTGCTGGACCGAGGGTGGGAGGCTAGAAAGGGGTTTTTATGTTCGTTTGAATTTCAATTAATAGCGCACATCACGGCTGACGCATCATTATTGTGTGATGCCTTGAAAATGTAAAACTGCGTGGCTGGAAAAGAACGAAGGTAGTCTGGATCATTCAACCCTTTTCGGCGGTTTGTGTTTGTTCCACTGAGAGTTCCGGAGGGTGTTCTTGTAAATGACTGGATCACCAACAGACCGATCTCGAAACACGAGAGTGAGAGACCAAACGACGGAAAGACTGCTTTTTTAAGGTTGAGTACACGAAATTGGTACTTCAATGACAAAGATGGATCCCATCGCCAATTACATAATTACGCTCTTTCATTAATTGATAAATATTAAATTTTAAGCATATCAAGTATTACAGTTCATAAAAAACTTATTAGTACTATAATTAATTATACACGGAATTTGACCGTAAACCTTGATATATTTACTTTTTTTAATATTATAATGAATATGTGCAAATGAAAATATTTTTTTTTTTTATAAAATAAACCATAATGATCATGATTATAAGCGTGTAATAAAAGTATGATATATTCATCTTATGCCTTTATCTAGATCAAAATAAAAAAAAAACAATTAAAAGTTTATTCCATATATATAAAAAATAAAAAGAAAAAAATTGATTCCAATTAAATTTAAAAAGCTCTAAATCCATACTAAAGTATATTTGGACAATCATAGCTACATAAGAGTTAAGTGATTAGTTAAAGAAATAATAAAATGTAAATAACAAAATTTTTTTCTAAATAAAATCTCTAAACAAAATTTTTTATTTATCTTGATAAAATTTTGATATTATTCTTGATTAGTACTTAAGAATACAAATTCTTATTAGAACAATTTATAATATACAATATACTTCTATATGTAATCTCATATATATTTTTTTGATAAAAAAGTAAAATCTTAATTAAAATCTCTAAATAATCCCACCGATCTATTTTTACCTCTAATTTAGTCTTTAGAACAAATTATAATAATTTAATTTTAATGCATATTAATTTATTTAAAATATATTAATTTTAAAAATTTTTTAATATTGATTAGATCTTTAATGTTAATTTTTAAATTTTACATGAATGAACTTATTAGATGTATTGATGTATATATATATTTTTTATCATAAATAATTTTTATGAATATTTTTTTTTGTCATGGATTCATTTGAATATATTAATAAAAAAACATTCGAAAATTTTTTATGTAAACGAATGTTTAACTTGGTTATTATTTAAATATTTTTATTCATATATCTATTTTATTCTCCTTCATACAAACTGTGTAATGTTTTGAATTTTATATAATTTTATCGTATTTGCTTTTATATGTATGCAGATTTATTAGTAAACATGAAAAATGATGAATTGTAATAAATTAAGTTTAAACTTATCATTAATAAATTTGAAATATTTTTACCCAATACATAATACATATATATAATACTGTTGTTTTAATATTTGTTGTTCAAATATTAAGATGACCCTATTATATATAACTAGTTGTATTTGATGATAATATTTTAATTTTAATTTAATTAATTTATTTCGAGATATTATTATTATGAAATTATGCATTATATAAAAATATTTTCAGATATTGCACTTTATTTTCATATCACTTAATATGTTAAAAATCATATTTCAATTGTGTTTCTATACTTATTATAAATAAAAATTATTTTTTTATCATTATTATCTTTATAATTTTACATATTTTATAAAATTAATTCATTGAAGTATCATATATTTTTTTTAGATATTTCTATTTAAAATTATAAAATTGTATATCCACTTATTAACATGTTACATTTAAATGTAAAATTTATATTTATACTAACTATGCACGCATACATACACATATATATGTATATTTTTTGGGTATAGGTGTGTGTACGCTTATTCATAATAAAATTTACGAGAATATATTATATTTATTAAAAAAATAATGGTTTTTAATCTCAAAATGCACTGGTTGAATATACTTTTTCGTTCATACAATAGATGTTTATAATTAGATATAAAGTTAAAAAAAATTTTATTAAAAAAAAAAAAATAAATGAAAAATAACGAATTTAACGAGAGTATCTAGTGAAATGAATATAAAGTTCTATCTTTATAATAGGGCATTTTTAATTTAGTATTTTTAAGACGTCAAATACGTCTTTGCAATTTTTGATTTGATTCACAGAAATACTTTAAATACATAAATCTCTTTATTCTACAAAATTTCTTCGTAGATCTTCTTTTATTTCCTTTTACCGCTTTACCGGTTAACAATATCTACTCTTACGGTAAACGTACATAGAAGTTATTTGTTTTAAATAAATATTTAAATAATTTAACAAAATTGTCTATATATTTATTTTCTAAAAATCAAGGAATAAAAAAATTTCTTTATAATGAATATTCTCATAAATATTGGAAAACTTATACAAACATTTATATAAATTAATTATTTAATACAAATATTTTTCTATCAATAAAATTAATAGTTTCATATTTTTTTTTATTAAAATAGTGAACAGTTCGAAGTTTTCAAAACGTTTAGCGATGAAATATTTAAAAATTAGATCAGGTCCTTATGGCTACTTGTAATTTACACTTAACACTTTCATTTTATAAATTACGTACTTTTATTATTAATGTTTAATAAGAATTTACTGTAAAAATTTATCAATATATCTTTCACAGAGAAGCATTATTTTTTGTTTGTTTTCTTTGTAAAATATTTTAATTTATTTTTATTTATGTAATAATTATCAAAATATTCATACAATCTAAAATTGGATCTGCATAAAGCCACGTTTTTTTTCATGTAGTTGAGTATGAATATTTTCTTATGATATAAATGTGTACTGTCATTTCATATCATTTTTTTATCGTCAAATATTTATTCAATGTTAAATTTTTCGATAATAATATGCTGCTTAATAAATCCGAAATCTGAGGTATCAAATATTCTTCTGCATTAAAAATATTCCATATATTTATTATATTTCACCATTGCAAAGCTTCGTTATGAATTCTATTTTTTAAAATGTTACCAATAACAAACGATTAAACAGCACATTGAAAATTTTTTTAGTATTTATTATAAAAAAGAAGCATTAATTATATTTCAATACTATGTTAAATATTTTAAAAAAAATTTTTTTAAGAGTGTTGTTTTATTCTTGATATTTTAATAGAATATATAACTAAATATTTAATTTTATTTCAATCTTTTAGTCTGTTGAACGGTTATTATTTAATATTATTTCAATTTAAAAAATTGAAAAATTACACTAGTATAAATTAAATACTAAAATAATTTGTAGTTATTCCAAATAGTATCAAAATACGAGTTATATTGTAGTAAAGTATGAAATACCAGTTAGGGTGATAAACGCATAGCGCGATTAAAAAAATTTAAAATAAAGTGTGTGAAAATTCTATAAAATTCTTTGAATTCGCATATCCGTCGAGCGAAAATAGCTTAGCCCCCGCAACGCTTAAGTTTAAAGACATGAGCCGGTTTTTTAATTGTACAAAAGTCAACGCTAATGATTTTGTCGTGGCACTTTCCCCCTAAATGGAGCAAAGAAGTGAATGTAATTGAATGTATACAAAGTGATGTGTAGTGGCATGTAGGGTATAGGATGTAGGGTGTAGGCGACGAGTGAAATGCGATATTCCAGTCGTCGCTTCAACACACGCGAGAACTTCCCGGTCCGCATGTATCACTCTAAGGAACTGTAACCATGTGTGACAAAAAGGAACATCGAATCAATGCCACGATACAAATTTCTTCCAACCCCTAATTTTTAAAATTTTCAGCTTTCAATGCCTCGCAATTACAACCTTCGCTACACTCCCAATGAAAAAGTTTAAGAAGGTCAGCTTTTACTTTTAATTACGAATTTATACGAGTTGATTGTTTCCTAAATACGAAATCATTACGCTGGGAATAAAAGGAAATAATTTAAACCAACAAATGTTGATGAACATTCGCTAAATAACTTAAATGTTACCAAATAAATTTTAAAGTGTTAAGCAAAATTTGGAGATATGTCTAAGCCGCATACTTAATGTTAATTTTGCCTATTTTGTTCGTGGAAGATTTTTCATTTTGGTGAAATTTGCGTCCAAACAAAGAGCTTGGTAGTTTTAAAATTCAAATACAAAACATACTTAGTTTAAATATTTGGATACATAATAATAGCTTTGTGCATGCGGGAGTGAAAGTGAGGGAACTCGCGTAAGCAGTTAAACATTTGAGAGATTGCGGTTCTCCATAGGAGAGGAAAGAAAAAAGCGAATCAGCTCGAGCTTATTTCTTGGCCTCTTAAAAGCAGATTTGGTAGGAGATTTAGTTCTGGCTCTAAAAGAGACGAATTGCTTCCGAAGAATCAACTGAGAACTCGAGTGCTTTTGACTGGTGAGAATACAATATTGTTGCAAACAAAGTTCGCCTAACTATTCTTCATTAATTGTCAATGGCAGGGTGAAAAAGTCGAGAAAGAAAAAATTATGAGACTAGTTGATTGTGTAATGTAAACCTATGACATTTAATAATATCAATAACATTGATTTTTAAATTCATTTCACCACTATTAATTACCTCTTTTTATCAACTTTTCTTTAAAGTGAATATGAGAGAATGTCTTGAAATGAAAATATTAACCGCACTTGCGCATTTTTAATTATTTAATGAAAGTTATATATTTTAATATCCATTCATATTCAATAAAATATTTATTAATAAATGGACATCTTAAGTGGTTAAAAATTATTAATATTATATCGATTTTTTTTCATATTTTTAGCGAATTCTATCCGTTCTTATAGTTGTATCGAATTTTTAATTCAAAAATTTTCGGAAACTTGCAGCTTAGGCGACTAGTTACTATCTGAAATTGGTAAATCACGCTCTTACTAGTGTCGTGGACGATACGTATATAAATCGATATTTATCTATGAGCATCGACGATGTTATCGATATTCAGTTTGAATATCGAGTGAGCCGGACCGCAAGTTTCACATATTGAAAACTTGTGAAAATCGCGGAAAAGTTAAAAAGATGCTCCCTAAATTTTTTAGCTTGTATACGTTTTTGTGATTGTGTTTTATAAGCTGAACTGCTTCACTATGTGATATTGCGAAGACGAAATTCAATCCTCAACTAAAAGTGAGCATCAGCGTTATTTAAAATATCTCAGAGTTGGAGAAGAACTAGGATGTCGACAAGAACTTGCAGCGCAACACCACCACCGATATTTTTCTTCTTCAAATATCTAAAAAAATTAATAAAGTTATTAAAATTTTTGAAAGATGGAGAAAAATATTTTAGCTTATTGTCAGAAATATATCAAAATTATAAATTAAAACGAGCTTATTAATATTGTAAATAATTTAACATTTATTTTTTTAAATGATTTGTTAGAAATAGAGTGTGATGATGATGTACGTACAGATAAGGGATAACTCTTACATAGTATTCATTTACTACTTTAAGCCATATTTACATCCTTTTTCCTTCTCTATTTGTGTCAACATTTGGGGTAATTCATAAATTCTAAAATGAATTTTAAAACAATTTTATAACAATATTATAATATATTATATATTTAAAAATCTTTTTATATTTTAGTAAAATTATCTTATATGAAATGCATACTAATATTACAGAATTATTTATTTTCTAACATAATAATTAGATTAGTATAGTAATTTTTCAAAGATAAATTTGCTACATAATATATATATATAGTAAATTTCTTAAATATGACTTAATCAGGATTGATCTTAAATAATTAATTATTTTTTTCAGTTTATTTATTAAGTAATCATTGATGTTTTTATTATTGAAAAAACAATTTTATGGAACTAATCAGATATTATTTTTAATAATTTAGAAATAGCTATTTTTTACGCAATTGTATACATATGCGCGCGTGTTTGTGCATATGCATTTGTGTGTTATGTAAGAATTTGACTCAAATTAATTTTTCAAATTTGATTGAAATATATGGTTTATTATAATTAATATTTTGATTCACAAAATTATAATCTAAAGTAGAAATATTATTATTCTATAATGAATTAAAATTAATTAATAAAAATTAATTATTGAGTCATTAACTTATAATTTTAATCAATATCGGTTCAATATTTTCAGACATTAGTTCAAATTTTTTTAATGGGTATTTAAAAAATTTATAAACTACATCTGATTTTCTAATTACATTACTTTTCTGTTTATAAATTAGTTTAAAATCAAACAAGGGAATGCATAAAAATACTTTCATTACCCCGTATACAATAAGCTTTCTAACACATTTTTTCTAAATATCAATGATTTAAAAAATGTTTATAGTTGAATTCATTTGGAATAAATAATTTGAATATTTTGAAATGTTTTATGTCAATTTAGATCTCAATTTACAAACTAAAACCGTTAAGATGAACTTAAAATAGATTAGTATCTCTAGTTTAATACTATTTTATATAATATATAAGATTATGAATATTGGCATATTTTGATTTTTACGTATTATTAATTCTATTATAAGAGATATTTTCTATTAATTTCTTCACATTTCATATTATAAATATTTTAAAACAATATTATAATTACTGTTTAATAAACTTTTAACTTAAAATATACTAGCAATAACTTTCGTTTAATATTTACTATCACAATGTTGAATTATGGTACAAAATCTGAAAAAACTAGTTAACCATATAAACTAAGCAATAGAGCAGTTTTAGGTTTTGAAAAAAAGCAGTTAATTAATTTTACTTTTTTTATTTTTTACTATTTTTATATTATTATTTTTTGTAAATATATATTCAAGTTTCCATTTATATTATTTATATTATTTAATTTTATAATTTCCAATAATTTGTTTATTAATCTTGTTTTTTTTTTAAATCTAAGTTGTATTAAATAAAAAAGTACTAGACGAATATAAATTATATGTAATATAAAAACAAAATAATTTAACAACACCCTTAATTTTAAAATTGGTACACAAAAAATTTTTATTACCTTTTTCATATAACGTACAGAGACTAACGCTTGCTTCTATTTTTTTAATGTACAGATCATAAAAGTCTTTTTATTAAATCTAAAGATGTATTTAAAGATATTCATATTTAAAATAATTTGAAGTGAAATGATAACCATAAATATAATCATGAATTTTTCAAGACATATTATTTTATAATTGATCTTTTACATAAGTGATATATTTTATTTACTCTAAATGGTATTAGTTTATTTAATGATTCAATAAATAATAATTTTATTTTTAGTTTTTTTAATTAAAAATTAAAGGGGATCCAAGTAGGTGCAAGATGAATAAAAACGAGTTTATTCTGATGTTTTTCATCGACGTTTCGGCAAGAATCACTTGCCCTTGTCAAGACTGTTTATTAAATAAAAATTTTTTAATTTAAATATACAATTTGGTTTTACATATATAAAACGACAATTTTACTTATTGATAATTACCAAAATTGGTAGCACAGGAATACGCTGATGTCCAACGACGTTTCTATCGTAACGTCATTAGTCAATTGTAAACAAATAACATTTAGTTTTTTTAATTTTTTAATAAAAACAGTATGAATATAAATAAAATATTTCCATAAAATATGATATAATAATATTGGTAAATTGCAGAGTTATATTTCAATACTATATAAACATTTATAGCATATTTATTATTTCAATAATTCCATATTTTGATCTAATTTATTACAGATTATTAGAAATCTATTGATCATTTTTTAATATTTTATCTAAAATAAATGACCTTTAAAATTGAACTAAATTTTTCTTATTTTTTATATTTATTCCATCATTTCCTTTTTTTCATCATATAAATATAAAATGTAAATACTTGCTGGCTGTAACAAAAAACTTGTGTAAAAAGTGTTTACACACTAGATGAAATGCAACTAACAGATCAAATGGACTATAAAATATGAGATTGCTATTCAAAATGCTTCAAAAGTTGTATGAGAAGAGAAAAGGTAAAAGGAAAAAACATAATAAGTTATAATAATAATAAATTATAATAAAAAGCTAAAAGACATAATGAAACTTAAAAAACAGAAAAAAAACAAATGAGAAAGTATGAAAGAGCTTAAAGTAGAAAGATGAAAAGTTATAGCATAACAAGGATGTACAGGTTACGACAAGATGAAGGAATTGGTAAAATAAATAGTATAAGACATATTTAAAGATAAATAAGTCAAAAAAGTAAGAGCTAAATGAGATTTAAAATAAAAAATTTGAAGAAGAAATACAAATGATAATAGTCTAACTTAATTATAAATATCATAAAAATGGATTTGTATATTGTCAATAATATAATATTGTCAATAATCTTTTAATAATTAATAATATATATAATAAAAATATAAATAATAATAAAAATATTTGTATTAAAAATAATTTTAAGGAGAAAAGTAATCTAGAGTGTATGAGAGAATACAAGTAAATTAAAGATTTTAATATTAACAACAAAAAATTGTAATTATCAAATTAATTTTAATATTAATTGAAACTATTAAATGGAATTTTATAACTATTTATAGTGAATATATTATAAATTTTATTACATACATGGTTCATTCACGAAATATCGAGTTTTTTTTTCATTTTTCGCCTATTCATCGTAGAAATTCAGGAGAGGTCTTAAAATGTCGACAAACTCTTTCCGCATTTGTCCTTTTTTTTTTGCTTTTCGATAATTAGGCGCGGCAGGATTTTACTTCGCGCGAAGGGTATTTTTCAAATTTTTGTCACGGCGCGCTGAAGCGATTAGCGGAAAACCAATACGCGAGAATGTTTTGTTCAAAGATTATAAAAAAAAAATTCTTACCTTTCTTTTTTGAAAAATGATTTATTGGTGAACTTATAAACAGGATAAAATAAAAATTTTAAATTCTTGAAAATAATTTCCTCCTGTATCAACACATTTTAGAAGGCGTGTTTTTAAATTTTAAATGCATTTCAAACTCTTCAGCTTTGATGTTTTTCAAAAATTTTCACATTTATAAATTTTTTTGCACTATATTGTACACTGAAGATCGCGTTAAATTCAGTTTTTCCTAAATTGCTTAATCTGTTAATCGACAGTCCAAATTTTAAATTTCTAACACGCGCCGGGTATTCCTAAACATTCGAAAGTTTTTTGGGAGCCACGATCGAGGTTCGTCGATAATTCTTTCTCGGCCCTCTTTGAAAGCTCTGTGACATTTTCCACTTTGCGATTTTGATATGAAATTATGTTCATACGCTTCTTGCAACATTTTATACGTTTCCACACTGTTTTTTTTAATTGCAAACAAAACTTTATCGTGTAACGCTGCTCAAGTAGTCGCTCCACATACATTATCGAAAAAAAAAAAAAAAGAAACAAACGCGGAAAGAGTTTATCGACATTTTAAGACCCCTCCCAAATTTCTACGACGAATAGGCGCAAAATGAAAATAAAAGTCAATACTTCGTGGATGAACCGTGTATATTTATAAAATGTCATATCTATATACATAAATATGATAAATGAAGTCTATTCGGTGTAGTTTTTATTATCAAATATTATAAGAAATTTTATTTATATGGAAATTTTTGTTAATTAATTACTAAATAGAATGATAAATTTAATGTCTTCTAATCATTTTTAAACAATTATTAAAAAAAAAACTAATTACTGATATTATCTTTTATATTTCCCTATATTATCTATTTTATTATGGTATTTTTAGTATTTTTCATTTTAATTCTTCAAGTATAATTTCTTAGAAAACTTCTCGTAGTTATAGATGACACTTCACTTCTTTACTATTTTATAACAATAACATCTCTTCATATTCTCTTTATATTCAGTAATTTTTCTTCTCTCAGTAGTTATGAATCAAGCAACCAAACATTTTTGATAATGCTTCAATCGATTGGAAGAATAGAATGGTCGTGGTTTGCGGCAATAGTAGTGTGACTAGTAGTCATCTTACTCAAGCTTTTGAGCAATAAACTATATATAATTAGAACTGAGCACTATTAATTAAAAAAATCACAATATATTTCCAGTTTGTAAATCTGAAAATTGTACAAATATAGATATGTACTATTACTGAGGTTCAGTTTGTCGAACTCGAAAATGTCTATTAATATTTAAAAGAAAAGTAGTAAATCAGGATCTGTAGAATACAAATATGGTATGAAAAAAATATAATTAAGATCTGATTTTATCACCCTTTTATTATAAAATTTACAAGTTATAATCAACTTGTCGAAAAAATGCTGAATTATATAATAAAGTTATATAGAGTTTATTAAAAAATCAATAACTTGATAGGTATAGATTTAAGTTGAAATAACTTTTTAAGTTGAAATAAAGAAATTTAATAGACCTTAATGCACAATTAGTTTTATATTTTCTTTTCAGGCTATGCCCTTTTCTTATTTCTTTTTTAAATTTTATTTCTATTATACATCTCTTTCATAAATCGCAATCGTTGAATTTTTAACTGTTATATTGCACATATATTAAAATACAAAATAAGATAATCTTTCAAATTATAATTATTTATATTTTTAATAATAGAAGAATCGATCAATAGGCTTAACTTTAAATTATTATATTATGAATTTTATATATTGTTTCGAATATAGATTTCTCCTTTTATTTTATTATAATTTCTTAATCATGTGGTACACTATATCTTATCTAATCTTCTGGATTTAACAGACTATGACTTCTCAAATTCCATCTCATACTCTTTGCAACAACTAACGACTCACTGGTATTCCTTTTCCAAAAGGAAAATTTTCTTTTATTAATTTATTGTGAAGATATAAATGAATAAAATTTTATATAAGTTTATATTCAAATTGAGTGTCAACTGAATCCTGTATGATGAGTAGTGTCATACGATTTTTTTAAAAAAACTTAAATTGAATCGAAATCAATGTACATGTATGTATTTTATTTTTTTTTATTCAAATATTTATAATATCAGAATAAACTATCCAATGTAAATTTCCTATTATAAAAATCAATCTCTAAATTAACAAATATTATTTAATATAGTGTAATATTAGGTTCATAAATGTATATTAAGAAAAAATAACAAATCTTTAATTAAATAATATGAAAATATTGTAACACATATTTAGTTATTTCATATCCATAAATCCAAAACATCTTTATTTTAATGTGCGAGTTAAGCATATTTATCTTTTGATCGAATGTCCTTCCATAAATTTGTAATGCTATGTGGGAATACAAATGCGAATATCAAATATGTAGAAAATAAAGTATATAAAAGAAGAGAATATCTAAAACGTTCGATACTTTTTTTTCCCTTTGAAAAATACTGAAATATATAACTTTATCTATTTTTTTCTTATGCATAAAAAATTGTATTTATAAATCAGTAAGTAACTGTGTGAAAATATATTTTATTATGAATGACAATTCACACTTTATTACTTACAATTATTGTCAACATTTTTATCATTTTATCATTAACTTTTATTTTATAAAAGTTTTTTTTAAACAATTTTTACATTTTTTTTATTATGGCATTAAAATTACAATATTTATTACTAGTAATTTTTTTGTTAAAATAAATTATTTCTTAACACTATTTTTCCTAATTTAATGATTTTATTTTAATTTTAATTTTTATTTGAATGGAATATAATTTCATAGCATATTTCAAAAAATTACATTTGATTTAAATTTTAAAAATTTTTAAAAATATAAATTCAAACTTTGCATATATGTAAATTATAAAAATTATTAATATAAAATTTTAACACATTATGTTTATTATTTAATTATTAATTTAATCGATAATTTAAAAATATATACAATATAAGTAACGAACTGATGATTAAGTTGTTTAATAACAATAATAATAGTTTCTAATGAGAAATCAATATTAATTTTATTCTGAACATTTTTTGAAAATAAAACTTTTGTTCAATAAATAATAATAAATAAATTATTATATAATCTTGTTTTTTCTTTTCTAACACAATTCTTTCATAAAAATTTATAATTAAATTATGTTTAAAATATTTATTCACGATACTATATAATAATAATAATCTGAAATTTAATTAAAAATTTAATCAATTAAATATGAACTACAAATTCTAATTAATTATTAAAATAGATTTTTAATCAATATTATTGTTATGTCTCAGAATAGTTAATAAATAAATGAATATTTATTATATTTGTTCATTTCATACAATATTGTGTTTAGTTTACAAATTTTATATACTATTGATAATATTTTCAGTAAGAACAGTATTATAAAATAGAATTGTTACAAAATGATTACAATAGTTAGTCGATAATTTCTTAATATTACTTGCATGTTAATTATTCGCAGCGATTGTAGCTTAGAAATAGTTTGTCCAAAAAAACGATTCGGGCAGTTTCGTAGAGGTAGCAGTCTGTCACCACTCCAAATTTTCAGGATCGGAAAGTCCTTAATACTTAAATTTAAAATGTACTAATTTCAGAAGTAAAAAGCACTTTCTTTCTTTTTTCTCTTTCTTTTATATCATTAGTAATTTTATCTCCTGTAATTCCAATTACAATTCGAGGTCATGAGCTCAACTAATTTTATAACGCAAAAGTCTTGATATTAGAGAAGGAACTATAGTTTAAAATTATTCAGACGTTACATGATAAAATTTGTAATATATATTTTTTTAAACATAATTACTTTAACAATTTAATACTAATAAAATAAATATATATTTATTGAATTGAGAATGAATCTGAAACTAATATTACTTAATTTTTTTGAATAATAAAATTCAATGTAATATATATTGTAAAAATAATCTCATGTGACATTATTGTTACATATTTTTAAAAAAATTTTATTATTATCTCCGCGAGAATGAAATAAATTTTTTATTGCAATTAAGTATTTATTTGTTAGACAACCATTTATTTTTTAGTTCAACGTCTACAAAAGCCACATTTAATCCTTATAAAATTCTTTTTCTCTTTTTTATACTTCACATAATCTCTGTTATTCTTATAGCATTTTCAAGAAAAAACTAAATATAGATATAAATGAAAATTGCAGTTGGAATTTATACATCAGCCATAAATGAATATATTGTATTAAGTTTTAATGATTATTGATGACTCAGTCTTCCTTTCCTTTCTTCCTGTATATTTTTATTTTATAAATTATTTTTTAAATGCAAATGAAATATTATTATTATTCATAAATAGAGTTAATTTCTTTTACTACAATGTTATAATTATTTTACATAATTTACGTGAATAATAATGAATATGAGCAAATGATTTACGACATATTCTAGTTTATCCATAGATTTTTAAATGTAAATAATCGTACTAATAATTTAATTGCATAATACAAAAGATCTTTTAAGATTTTTTTATACATTTTATATTTTAGTATGTTTTTAATAATTATACTCATTATTGTTTATTAACTGTAATAAATAATTTATGATCAAAATTTAAATAGTAAATTTGTCTTTAATTTATCCTTGAAAATTATTTTTAGATATAAGAATTTAGAGAATTAAAATATTTATATATATATATGAAAATTATATCTTCCAATTTTTTTTTCATAGGAATATTGTTTTATGCAAATTTATATATTGTTACAATTTATTTTATATTATATATGAATACTCATATAATTTGTAAGAAATAAAAAACCTTTCAATTTTATTAAATATAATTTAATAGTATCAATTATTCCACAACTATTCTTACAAAATTATACAGTAATACATAAAAGCATTCCCTCAAATCTTTCAAACATATTTAAAAAATAATAATTTGTCATAAATTAAAATATTTTTTATTCAAGTATTTTATATTATATCATCAAATAAAATCGATATTTTTATTGTTTTAAATTAAGTATTAACGCAAAATTGTTATATTTTACAAATATAATTTAATAAAAAAGATATTTGTTTACAATGAGTTGGGTAAATACATTGAATGAGGTAAATTATCCATGTACAAATTTAGTATAAATATCGGTGTAATTTTTAAACCAAGGATCGGGAAAATAACAATAATTTAATTTGCAAGCAGTATGACTGTATTTACGCAGGTGAATCCAACGACTGACTTCAGCAAATTTTTACAAAATTGTCGCGCAATTGGGCCTTCGCCCCTCTCTTACATTTTATTTTCTCTTGTTTTTCGCACAACAAGAGTGGTCGAGATTTCCGCCAACAAAAGTTTTAATTAATTTTGACACGGCGCGAAGGAACGACTTGTGGAACAGCGTTACGCGATAAAATTTGTTTCCAATGAAAAAAAAACAATGTAGAAACGTGTAAAATGTTGCAAGAAGCGTATGGACATAATGGCATGTCAAAATCGCAATGTGGAAAATCTTACAGAGTTTTTATAGAGGGTCGAGAAAGAATCATCGACGAGCCTCGATTTGGGTGCCCAAAAAGTTTTCGAATGGCTAGGAACACTTGGGGCGTGTTAGAAATTTAAAATTTGGACTGTCGATTAACAGATTAAGCAATTCAGGAAAAACTGAATTTAACGCGATCTTCAGTGTACAATATAGTGCCAAAAAATTTATAAATGTGAAAATTTTTGACAAACATCAAAGCTGAAGAGTTTGAAGATGCATTTGAAATTTGGAAAACACGCCTTCAAAAATGTGTCGATATAGGAGGAAATTATTTCGAAGAATTTAAAATTTTTATTTTATCCTGTTTATAAGTCCATCAATAAATCATTTTTCAAAAAAGAAAGGTAAGAATTTTTTTTTTATAATCTTTGAACAAAACATTCTCGCGTAGTGGTTTTCCGCTAATCGCTTCAGCGTGCCGTGACAAAAATTTGAAAAATACCCTTCGCGCGAAGTAAAATCCTGCCGCGCCTAATTATCGAAAAGCAAAAAAAAAAGGACAAATGCGGAAAGAGTTTGTCGACATTTTAAGACCTCTCCTGAATTTCTACGATGAATAAGCGAAAAATGAAAAAAAAAACTCGATACTTCGTGGATGCACCATGTATATATCGAAAACGTTCGAGTTCAACGATGTAGAGTGAAATTTCATCTGCTTACTCATAAAAATCATCGTTGCACATAATCGATTATTCATACGTCTGTTTTTTTTAAATGAGTTTTCATATTGCAAATTTAAGAAATAATATGTTCGATTTTTTTGGCTTCAATACAATATGAACAAAAACTCATACTCATATACATATTTACACACTTGGAGTATACCTACATATATACTATGCATTATAAATAATAATATTCTTATTAAATTTAATTCAGTACAATAGTATTGAAAAAGAAATTAAAAAATTATTAACAAAATTCCAAATATTTTTTAAGTTTTCTCTAATCTGAATACTTTCATGAATGTGTCGCCTAGACAATCAGATTCAACTAATAAATTACTACATGAAGAAAGGCTAGACTAGCTTAGTGTAAGCCAGTTAGTCATTTCTCTGGCACTGTTTAAAAAATATGTATATTACACAAAGCTTAACCTATAAGTTTATTTTGATGTCAACATTGTGTGTATGTTCTTTTTATATTATGTTTATTTAATAATACGTCCCAGCTGTTGGCCTAGGAACAGGTTCCATTACAAAGTTATTTACATTATTTACAACTTTAATTTACATTTTTTACATTTTTTAAATTTTTTACATAAGAAGTTTTCTTTTTATATATAGCCTCGATTCTTGTACACGCTGCTCCACGCTTGTACCATTCTTCTTTGCTCAATTTACGGGTTTTCTCCATTTTCCCCGTCTCTTGTTATCTTACATCGACTGTTCCTCTTAACTCTATCCTTTTTACAATTTCCCTTATCTCTCTCAGGATTTCCTGGATCTATATCTCTCCTTTGAAAGTTTTCATTATCCCGCTATTTTTTTATATTATGTTACCCTTCTTCCTCGTTTCCTCAAATATTTCTTTCGTTTCAGCACATTCTATTATTCAGAGGTACCAATCTCCTTCTTTCCTTCTACATAATTGGCACTTCGTTTTGCATGCTTCCAAACAGTATCTATTGTCTGTGGTTATGTTCCCGCATTTTACTCTTGCCACTGTTCTTATTATCTTTGCATTGTTTTCTTTCCTTCGATAGCCCATTTTCTTCGATTTCTCAGTATATTTTGTTGTACCTTGGTCCTTCCATCCTACTTCTGCTGCTATGCATTGGGACGCCTCTATCTTTTCTTCTAATTTCTATATATTCTTCATTATCTTTTGTTTCCCAATATTTTATTTATTTTCTACTTAGACCTAACTTGTTTATCTAGTCTCCTGTGTAGTCTAACTAGTTTTATTCGTTGTATTCCCCATTAATTCTTTCCTTATATGTCTTTATACTGTCTTTATTCCAATACTGTTACTTCCCTCCTTTCGACCCTTTCTCGTTTCTCTCTTTCTTTCTTTCTCTTTCATATTTGTATCATTACAACTAGTAGGAAATTGTCTGATTCTACTCTTCTTTCTACCCTGAAATTTGTTAGTCTATTCGTTGGTTCCCTGTCTGTTATCGCTAAATTTATCACTGTTAGCGAAAGATCGGCAGATTTTTGGCGCTGGCATACGGCCCACCCATAAAGCGAAAGGTGGTAACTACCGCGAAATCTGAGTTTGCAAATGCGACACTGTAACAACTCAACTTGGAGCTGTCACAACCCGATCACCTTGCTGACCCCCGCCCAACTTATGTATATTCTCCTTCTTCCTATCTGGTTGTTCCATTTAGCACATTATCTCTTTATCCATTTATTTATCTTAGCTTTTTCTCTTTCTCATACTTCCATCCTCCTTATCCTGCATATATTTACTCATATTTGCTGCCCTCATGTTAAAGTCTCCTATAATCAGTTTCTCTATCTATCCTCCGTAGCTCTCTTCTTCTATTATTTTCCATTTACCTTCCATATTATCATTATTATTATTCTATACTCCCTATAAATTTAGTTTTTTCCTTCCCAATTTTTCTTGACTAGTCTCTTAAATTCTCTATTCTTTATTTAAACTAACAATGAAACCACCATTTGTTCTTTCTTTCTTTTTGTTCTCTTCTTACCCCCACTATCTCCCATCTCATGTATTTTGGGAGTATTGCCTTACAGTTCCAAATACTTTTGTCTTCCATCCATTTCTCTACCATACAGACGAATCCATCTTCACTGTGTAGTTACAGAATTCCTCGTCTTTTTCCCATATCCCTGCCAGAAACGGTACAGAAAGGTAATAATTTAACTTTTTTTAAATTTTTTAAAAATATAACTAAAATATATGTCATAATTATAGTATTATTAATTCAATATTTGTAAATATATTTATATAAAAATATTGATTACTTAAAATATTTGCTGCAATATGAATTATGAGTTTTAAATTTTGTCTATAATAATACTTTGCTTGATACAAATTATTAAAGAAGAATTTTTATATCTCTTTAAATTTAATAATTTAAAAATATATATATTTTATAATAACTTATGTATATAATAGCTTGTGTATATAATTTTAGTAACATCATTTATAAATATAGAGTATATTTTACATAATACAAAATTTATTTCCTTGTATATTATTTTATGTTATAATAATAAAATGTTTTTTATTACTTTGCTAAAAATTAGAAAATTAGAAAATATAAAATATTCATATATAATTAGGCATCTATTATCAAGTAGAATTGTTAAAACCATTGCAACGTATAATTTTTTAGAGATTCAATTTAATATTTAAACTTCACGAATATTTTCATTATGTTTGTAAATGTACTGCTCTTGTGTATGCTTGCATAACAGTTCTTTCAAATTTTCAGTGTCCTTCTTCTTTTCCATTTTTATTACCTCTGCGTTCTTTTGTCTCCTTATTATCGACTTCCATTTATTCCTATTATTTTTATTTTTATCATCTCTCTTTTTTGCTATTTCTTATTTTCTGTATCCTCTTCATTTAGTATGTTTCTTTTTTTTTTGTTATTTTCCCTCCTATCTTTCGATATCCTTCATAAATTCGTCCCTTGCTTATATTTAATTTTCTTTCTTTTTACTTTTATTGTCATTTTCTTTTCTACTTTATTTTTCTTTCATATTCTTACCTGTCAGTACTATTTCGTCTCGTTTTACCTTTTTATTCTCCTTGTTACTACCCGTCTCTTTTTCTACTTCACATTTATTTATGATTCTCTGTGTTATCCTATCCAAGTTCTCTGTCTCTGACCATCTTTCGCATATTCCATCCATGAAAACCTTCTTAACCCCACTTTTGAGAATATTCTGTTGCTTTTCGATTTCCTCACCCATTCTCTGATGTCTTCCTTGATCCTTCTTTCTTCAAAAGTGAGGTCGATATCCATATATATCTCCGTTCTTATCAACTTCTTTCTATTTTCCCATACCTATGATAACTACATTCTCTTCCGTGTTTTTTTTCCTTTCCTTCATCATTTTCCTTGTACTACTCATCTCCATGTCCGACATTATCGCCTTTGCTTCTCTCGATGCGCCAACGCTGTTTCATCAGTTTGAGTTGCCGCTCATATGGCTGCTGGAATGTGAGTCTCTTCTGTCTACCCTTTCCACATCCTCTTCACTTTCTCTTTTTTCTTGTCCTGTTCCTCATCTTCCATCTCTTTTCATCTCTCACAGACGACCGCGCTTTTTTTACTCAATTAACGTCCATGATATCCGTGATATCCATGCTCCTAGCCTTCTCTGTTGCTCCCGTCTTTGCACCTAATCTCACTTTTTTTCTTGACTTACTACTTCTTACTTATTTTTCTCTATACCTTGTTGCTCCCTACTTATTAACGCTTTTTATGCGCCGACTCCACTGCATAGTTTCCTATGTTCTATACTTCACTCTGCTGCTCACTTTATCTTTTTGCTGCAAACTGAACACACAAGCAGTCGCAAGACGATGCATTATGTGTCCATTAACGGAATCCATTTCTTCTTTTTATATTTAATCTTAGTTTTTATATTGAAATGTACTTTAAGAACATATTTTAAATTCATGATATTCTATATAATAATTAGTACTAAGTTTTAATTGTCGTACATGTAAAATTTTGAGTTCAATACTAAGTGCTATTGCACATACATAATTATCTCAATGGTTTAATCTAAATATTTGTGAAAAATGTTTCTTTATTCATAAATTTCAACGGTATTTAGTCTTATGAACAAGTGTTCTACATTCGATGCATACCATATTAATTTTAAATGATTGAAATTAAGTACAAAATACTTTTTTTATCTCGCTCATATTACATAACATGAAATTTGTTAGCGAGACTGCATATATAAATATTATTACACCTACACATGCATTCCACAAATAAATAATGCACACTTTTACATATTAATATGTTAAATATTAATATATTAAACTATTTCGCACTTTATATATTTGATTTTATAACTCTAAATTAAAAAAAAACACTCGCATTTCTCAATCTTCTACTAATTTTTTATATCTAAATACTCAAACTATCTAGCTGCACATTATATAGTGCAAGTTCGCTTGTAATGGGTATAAAAAAACATACATGACACACTGTCTCGCTCAGTAACATCTTGCTTATATTTCATGTACATATTGCACATGAAACATTTAAATATATTAAATATATTATAATCTAAACATACTCGCAAGCATGTAACAGTGTAATAAGAGCAAAAAAAAATTATTCATCACATGGTAATAATTAAAACACACAATGTTTTTATCGCATCTAATATTTCATGTATTTATTTCTTTATTATTATTTTTTTATAGTGTTTAATAGAACATCATATAAACAAATTCATAATTTCTCTAAAATAAAATACATGCATCTAATACTTGCACATACAGTATTTTATTATAGATCTAAACTACTTTTCCATATTTGTAAATTAAAAAGTACTTACTTCTTTAAAGAATCTAATGGTTCTGTAAATTTAAAGACACACTCCACTGCTTTTTTATTATAACTTTTAAAGCGCAACACTTCAGTTTAAAAAATACTTCATAGATCAGTGTTTCCCTCTGAGGTCCAGCAGCCTGTCTTGGGCCAATAATTTTTTGGAAAAAGTTGAAAAAAGAACCGAAGAGTATATCCAGAGCACAATTAAAAAAAAATTTCAAACATGAGAATAGATGGTAAGAGTAACTTTCATGTGTACATTAATCGAATAACCGAGGTAAGCATCGTTCTCACTAACGTTATGGCTGCCGGTAATATCAGTAGTAATTTACTATTACGTAAGTAATTAACGGATACAAAACTGGAAATCAAATTAAATGACCAGTCACTGCAAGTATACGATAAGGCGTCTTTAAAAATAATCCTAGAAGTGTATGATGAGAGTCTCAACTGAATTATTAGACTCCAAATCAAAGAAAACAAACCTCAGAACGAAGAAAGTATACTATCGGAAACATATATCTGCAATTCCAGATTAATTACACAGGAAGAGAATAGGTCACCAGATCATCAAAATAAAGATTAAATGTCATCCGGTTTGGAGAGAGAGATAGTCTTAAAGAATCGGACGCATTTGATCATCGAAGAGTCTAGAGATAAAACCGAAGAATTGAGTAAAGGTATGCTATAGCATAACCGATTGGAATATACCTCAACTATCTAAGAAAATTATGTCGAGAATTACGGTCTCTCAAAGGTATCCGCTTTGAAGAGAATATAAGAGACTGTAAAGTCTGCATGATCTTGGAAATGGATAAATTGCCATTCAAACAGATTAGCACAAGAGCAAGCAGATCATTTCACACAATCCACACTGATATAATAGAACCGATCCAACTAAAATCGCAACCCGGAGGTAAAACGTACATAATTACTTTCATAGACAACTTCAAGATGGGGCAAAATATATGCGATCGGCAAAAAAGTTGTAGCAGCGGAAAAACTTAAAAGTTTTCTAAAAATAAATTAAAAATAATATATAAATTTTAATAATAATTAATATTTTAATGATAATGAAACATGAGAACCTTTAGGATGAAGTTGAAAAAACTCACGGCTTCCTCTGCGGTGGTTACAGGTGGTCGTACTAGTCACCTGTACTTGGAGTTTTTCATCACCTCTTGATCTCTGTGACAGCTGATTCGCAATCTGAGTCATGCTTCAACTTTCGTATGAAAACCGCAACGTAGCGAAGCGTTTCAGCTTTTTTGATATAAAAAAAACTCGTGTAAAACTATGGAAAACTCGTGAATCGTGTTTTCCACTTTGCGCGCTTTTTTTAAGATAGCTAACTAGCCGGGCCGTGTCACCCGATATTTAGTTTAAATATCAGTGACACGGCCGATCCGCAGATCGATCAATAACAACCAATGCGCATCATTCATGCCACTAGGGAAAGCCTTATTGGACGTTTCGGATAGCATACAATCGTCTAAGCTGCAAGCTTCCGACAATTACATAAAGTTTTCTTTTAATTGAAACTATTACTTAAGAAAAGAAAAATTCTTACAATAAACTAGTTTTTTTAAATAATTATGAAATTATTCACGAAAATTTTAGTAAAATATAAAGTTTTATTATATATATAAATTTTCAAGAATAAATATTAATTTTTTTTATAATACATGTACAATATTTGCTAATAAATATTAATTTTGCACCTAAAAATATATTTGCCTCCGAAGAAAGCCTTATAGTATGCATATTTATTTTTTGATTCCGAAACGTGTACCATTGATTTATAAAAACGCAATTATCTTCATTATATTACTCTTTCTTTTTCGATTATTCGATTTATTAGGTTTACATTTAATATTTACACTTATTTGCGATATTTAAGACTTCGAATTCAAAATATTATCCGAATCTGTAGCATACGAATCACGAAATGGTTTTGCATCCCCAAACTTTATTAATAAAAATTTATTAATTAAAAAAATTAAAATTTTATGAATAACTGATCAAGACATCCTAATGCTGTTTTCAATTTAATATTTCGAATGAATATTCATTTATTTCATGCTATGTGAGATTAATTAAATTAAAAAAAAACAGAACATGATAAACAATCCGGCTTGTCATTTGTACTTCGATTATTATTACAATGTTGCAGATCTTTTATTTTATTTGTACTTGAGCTTTATTTACACAATTCTTTTAAAGTCTTAAACTATTAGTTTCATATTACATTTACGTGAATTTTATTCCCAATTGCAATTTATCTTTTTTCTAATTATAATTTATAAATCAATTATACATATTAGTAGAAAATATAAAAATCAAAACATGTGTTTATTTTTTCCTTAACATAATTATTACTAATTAAGATTGATAATTTAGAATAGCTTTATGGATTGCACTTTAAATACATTCAGTTAGAATTTGGAGAAAGAAAATCGTTGGAAAATAAAAAGAGAAACTTCATATTCGGCAGTTACTTGTCGGCTGACATCTGTCCAGGAGATTTTTCTTGTATGTTTCTTAGGATTTACCTGGGGACAGTCGGGACTCTAAAGTGCCGCCTGATAACGAATTTTGGTTTCAGTGCACTTGACTTTGTTCTAGAATAAGTACGAGAAGTAAATTGTACAATAATATAAATGGTTCGAGAACGAGCTTCAGTACGTTGAATTCATAAAATCTTCTTCAATTATTTATTAAAAATTATACACACACACATTTATATATATATATATAATATCTAATTCCTTCATGTTCAAAATTAAAGTAAAATTAATTTCTGAATAAATTATGATATTTTATACAAATATTTAATTTCTATATTAATATAAAGTTTTGCGATATTTTATATTACTTCATTCAGTATAATATAATAGAAAGTAACAATAATATTTGATATTTAGACATAATTTATGAATAATAATTTTAACTAAAGAATAATATAAATTTTTACAAATTAAAACGCAAACCAATTTTATATTTTAAATATAAATAATTAAAAAAAAACTGTATTATTTACATATCCTAAATAGGTATTAACCTTTTAATGCATAATTTAATGGTTTAGTAAGCTTTTTCAATACTAATTAACGTGTAGAAATGGCCATATCTCTGTCTGGCTCCCGCCTTTCGCATTTAGGGACTCATTTCTGGCGCGTGGCTAAATTATAAAATGATAGTATCAACTAGTTGATTGTTATATTCTTGGAATATTTCTATTTTATATAATTAAAAAATGAAAAATAATAAAATTTTATTTAAGTATTTAAATAAACATGCATACATACGATTTTATGCGAACAATATATTTATAACCCAATATATTATATGTAATTTTGCATTCTATTTTACATTTGAGTTTATCTATATATAACTCAAATTGAATAAATTTTATCATAAAACTTTTTAATCAAGCAAATTATATTATAGTAGTCTATTTAAAAATATCATTATCATATATATAATACATTTGACAAATTTTTTATTAAATGAAATTCTATTATATTATTTTATTATTTTGATTTATGATTTTATAATCTTATTTATCATTATTATTTATTTTATACAATAAAGATTCTAAATTAATTGTTACTTAACATTTTGCTAATATTTTATAAATTTATTCTTCTTAGAAAAATATTTACAAATTAAGCAATGTAAATGAAAATTAAATTATAAACAAAATAAATTTTTTTAATTATATAAAATTATAATTAAAGCTGCAAAGATGAGAATGGAAATGAAAACTGAATTAAAATATAAGATTAAATAAAAGAATAAATATTATATAAAAACTTGTATAAAGTAGAATAAATTTCTTGCTTAAACTTTTCTTTTTAATTTTCGTCGATGAAATATTTTATAAAGAGACATTTAAAGCCATATTTTTTTAATACAAAGTAAATACACATAAAATGAACTGTAGAACGTACATGTGTCATATTAAAAATATGTATACATGGAGATTTTATTTTCTTCGTTTAAATTAATTCTTTAGATCGTAATATACTATATACATGCAAATTCAAAAATTAAGTAAATATAAAAGGTTAATTATTTTCTTGTGATATAAAAGTAAAAATTTAATGTTTTTGTAGGAAAAATTACTCAGTAAACTATAAATTAGTTTTTTTACTATGGTTTATTTTGAAAAAAATACTGAGTTTATTATTTTTTCCCAATGTTTAATTGATATCTCATTTATTTTTTATTATTTTTAATTATTTTGGTAATCTCCTCCATTAATTAGATTGTGCAGTATTCTAATTCATATTTCTTGTAATATTTTTTAAAAACATATTTTGTATATACGAAAATACATATACACATATAATTATGTTTAAAGTTGTACAAAGTTAACATCTTTTTGCACCCAATGAAGGTAGCACATACTAATAGACTTTTTCAAAGAAAATATGCATACATGAACGCCTATACGATAAAGATTTGTATATAAGTTTATCAAAAATATATATTATTCATATTCGCAAATGTCCACTGAAAAAAAAAATTTATATTAAAAATACATTTGTTACTTTTTAAAATTGTAATTTATTCATTCAACTCTGAACTATATCACTATTTATGAAATGTTAGTTTAATAAGTTAAATTTTTTAGATATCTTATAAATTTTCTATTTAAAAAAAAATAAAAATGAATGTATATAAGGTGATAGAGTTTAAATATAATAAAAAAAAATATTTAATAATATATATAAGTATACAACAATGTAAAAAGATTAAATTTTAGAAGATAAACAATATTTTAAACAAAAAACTGAAAAGATATAATATTATGAAAATGAATATGTAACGAAGTGCCCCTTTTCACGCCGATCCTAGTTCGACGGAGGGGCTCGGGGGGGGGGGGTTGAGACGAGTTGACCTTTTACGCGCGAAGTGTAAAAGGGGCTCGTCACCCTTGTATCCCCCAGCTAGGATACCTGGTCGTCGAATACCAGGATTCATTGGTGGGGGGGGGGGAGAACGGGAGTGTGTAATCAGGGGTTCTGTGAAGGCATGAAAATATACGGGATTTTCAAAAAAACGGGTTTCTGCGGGATTCATATGGCAAGTATACGAATATGAGTTTTCAAGAATATTTATGTCGGGTAATTTTAATTACTGTCGGTAATGATTATTAATTATCTTTTGTTTGCAATTATTTTCCACGAATTATTAATCTATTTGTATTAATTATGTAGTAATTTCTTTTCCCGATTGATTACGGGAATTTTCCTTCTTCGGGAAAAACGGAGGAGGGGCGGCAGTAGTTTACCCCTGTGACGACAGATGTCACTACTCCAGGAATGGTGGAATTTTATGGACGAGAGGAACGGCGGTTAGCGCGTCGATAGATGGCGTGATGGTAACGGTTCCAGTCTAGGTTGGATCTTGTAGCTTCGCAAGATGGCAGCGATGGTGTCGGCAGGCTCGCGTCGAACCTCCCTGCGAAAGGTGCGGCTCGAGCGAAAGCGGGAGGCCGAACTCCCCAAATGGTCGCGCGTTCGGATTTTTATACCCGCAGGAGCAATGGCGGCTCTCGAGGCGGCAGTGATGTGCGCGAGTTTTGCTGCGCGTTCATTTACTCCCGTATTAAGCGCGGGAGTTCATTGTGGCGGCCGCGAGGAGCGCTGGCGTCGCGCGCTGTTCAATCGCTTTCCGGCCGTAAGCGCGCGCGGTCACGACTTCCCGGAAATTTAACGACGGCGTGTAGCCACGCCGTTGCAAATATAAAAAAGTATCTTTTAGTTATATAATTAAAATTATGTATAATGCATTTATGCCATTAACAACCATAATATAAAAAAAAAATATTTTTAAATAGTTTGGATACCTTGTATTAAAAAATATATGGAATGTTCTTACATTTAATCACAGCCTTAGAAAACGGAAAATAAATAACACATTGTACGTAAGATACAGAATTTAATAATTGTTTTATTTCTATGAATATAATTAAAACATTATTTTTACTTATAAATTAATATTATAATTCTTTTTGTACAGTAATTTTGGTATTTTGAAACGTTAATCGAAATTTTTTTTGTGTGAAATTTTTCTATGGAAACAACTTATGTACTAAGAAAAAGCTCAGTAGCTTTCCAATATCATTTCTAATTATTTCCTAATATATGAATCTCAACATTATAATTTAAAATTCAAAAATAAGGAGAATTTAATTATAAATATTAAAGATAACACACTTATTATTAATATTACGGATATAACTTTGTTTCTACTACTCTATTTATATTTGAATGTCACATTAGAATAGAAGATAAATGATTAAGTTCTTCATCAAAATATTGAAAAAGGTATATTCAATTCGGATATGGCTCTTTTTTTTATTTTTTGATCTTATTAATCTTATAGAATTAGATACTTGACAGTTTTTACGATTTTTTCGATAAAGTCTTTTATTAAACATATAATTTCTATTACAGAATTTGAATTGCTTAAGCTTATTTGCCTTTTTGTATACTTCTATCACTAGAATATTTAACTTATCTACTTGAAATAAAATGACATACATTACCTGTGTAAAATATTTAGAATATAACTAAAAAGATAAGCGGTACACAGAAAATATGAGAAAAAAATAGTAAAATTAAAAAATATTCATGTCTAATTTTAATATGATGTTATGGTAAACAGTCAATTTCATTCGATAATTGAATCTATTATTTTTTTTAATATCAATTTTACGCTACTTTAAGATTATTAAAAAGTTAAACAAAATTTTTTAGAATACAGTTAATCTGAATAGAAAAATTATGTTTCGTACATAACATCATATATTTTTTAAATATTATTATTTTTTTATACATTAGAAGAATAAATAATATATTATTTAAATTTGTGAAATAAATATAATTTTGTCATTATGTAACATTATTTATATAAATGTAGATACATTCGTTCTGCAATATATGATGTGTTTCATAGCAATCAAAATATAAATTACAATTTTTTAAATATTTGCTTAAACTACTGATTATCAACAATTAAGATTACCAACAAAATTGAAATACAAGTATTTTTAATTATTGGATTAAAAGATAGGCATAAGAAGAATCAAAAGATAGAATAGGAAGCATAAACTTGGAGCTAATCAATGAAACAAACTAATTAACTAAATAATAATACAAATACAATCTAGGTGTCAAGAAGAATAGAGTACAAAAAACCAAATCAACGGTACAAATTTCTGTTTATAAAGTTGGTAATAAATTGAGGAATCGACACTGTAATCTTTGTAATATTTATTGATATCATTCTATTTCTGCTATTGATTCATGTCTTAGATTCTCTACAACACGAACCCTGTATAATCCTAAATATTTACATTATCACAATATAAAATTAATAACAAGAATATGGGTATTTTGAAAAATAAAATTTGACACAATACATTACAAGCTAAATTTAAAAAATAAAATTTTATAAGTCCCTCTTTTGAGAAATTTAAAATAAGATTATATATATATCAACAAATGAAAAATCTATAAATTTGAACAATATTATATTAAAGGTTAACACAATACTTATGATAATCACAATACTTATTGTAACCTTTAATAAAATAATTAATCATTTATATATAATTTTCCGGACAATATTATAATCTATTATATAATTACAATTAAAATATTATTCATAATTATTAATAATAATTATAATTATTAATTTATATTCACAACTAATGTATATTTTTGGTTTTATTTACGAAAACAAATTTTTCAACATTATTAAATTACTTATATAAAAAAACATAGAAATTCGTCTATTTATATACATTCGTCTATTTATATACATACATTATTATTGACTCTACTAAATATTTTTATTTTATTTATTTATTTTACATTACATCCCGGCTTCTGCCTAGGGACGGGTTCCGTTATATACATTTACTTACAATATATATTTACATTTTCTCATAATTAATTATTCTATTATACACTTATATCGCATTCTATATTTTTCAGTCTTTGCATATTTGTAATTTCACATTGTTTATCACTTTTTTTTCTTTTGTTCCTTTTTAAATCTTTTTTCTATTTCTGTCATAACCCTTATAAATTCCCTGTTCTTCTTTGGATTCTTTTTAAATTTCATTATCATTTCCCCATTTGTTCATGCCCTCTTATATGTTCTCCTAGTTTCCTCAGAAATGGCTTCAGTTTTTGTGCATCTCCATATCCGGTGCTCCCAGTCTCCTTCTCCTAGATTGCAGAGTTGGCACCTTCTCTTCTCAGTCTCTAACCAATATTTATTCTATGTGGTTATGTTTCCACATCTTATCTTCGTAATCAATTTCATTTCCTTTGCTTTGGCTGTCGATCTGAGGTGTTCCGGTAAGCCAACCTCCTGTATATACCTGTATGTCTGGTTGTATCTCGCCTCTTTCATCTTGGTCCTTCTGTTTTGTCTCTATATGTCTTCGTCCCTTTGTCTGATCTCTCTATATATGTTTCTTCCTTGTCTCTGCCATTTCTCTACTGGCTTTTTGCCTAGTCCAAGTTTGTTCAACCATCTGTCATCTACATCCGTTCCATTTTCTGTCCTGTCCTTTTCCTTCTCTAAGTAGCATTTCTTTGTTAGTCTATCGTCATTCATTCTCTTAATTTTCTCCTTGTATCTCAGTGTGCGGATTTTCCATTCAATTTCCATGCTTCGTTCTTCCACTTCCTCGTATACTATGTATCTTGGTGTACAGAATTCTAAACCTAGGGTCCATCTATAATAATCTAGCTTGATTTTCTCCATTTCTTCAGAAATGTGGTCTCCCCAGATCTCGACACCATATTCCATGACACCTTTCACGAGGTAGTTGAATATCATTTTTCTCATTTTGAAATGCCCACTGCATACTCTCTTTGCAAGTCCCCATGTTCTTCTCGCTGCAATTCGGCCCTTCTGGATTCTTTCTTTAATGTGTTCCTGATGTTTTCCGTCATTTCTAAAAGTAAATCCCAGGTAGCAAAATTTATTGACTATCTCTATAATTTCTCCATTCCAATCCCATGTTTCTTTTGTATTCTTTCTGCCTTTCTCAATAAGCATCATTTTCGTTTTGCTTGTATTCAGCGTCTATTTCTAAATTCTAGTATCAGCTATCTTAGTTCCCCCTATGTTATTCTTATTCATTTCCTTCTCTATTCCGGTAGTATATATATTAAATAACAGGGGGCTAAGCGAGCAGCCCTGTCTGAGTCCTCTGTCGGTTCAAAATTCGTCTGTTAATCCGTCCTTAGTCCTTACTCTACACCTCGTTTCCTTGTATATATTTCTTATGCAGTTTATTAATCCTATGTCATATCCCATCTCTTCCATTACTTTCCATAAGTTCTCCCTGTTGACCATATCGAAGGCGGACTTTAAGTCCACAAACAACATATACATACTTCTCTCACCTTTCACTGCTCTATTCATTCAATGGTTCAGTACGTATATGTTGTCAATCGTCGATCTCCCCTTTCTAAATGCCCCTCAGGTAACATATTTCTCTTTTCCGTTTCTATTTCTAGCCTATTACCCAATATACTGGAGTAGACTTTATATGCGGACGTCAGCATGGATAATCTTCTGTAGCTTTCCGGGCAGTTTCTATCTCCCTTTTTATAGATTGGCACTATGATTGCTGTTTCCCAATCCTTCGTGATTTTCCCGTACTTGCTTATTTTCTTCATTATCTCTGATAATATTTTCTTTGCCTCTCGTCCTCCGTATATTCATACCTCGTTCGGTATGTCGTCTACTCCAGTAGCTTTCTTCTTCTTGATGCTTTTCATTGCTTTCTCTATCTCTTTATCTTCTATTTCAATTGTTTCCTGTTCTTTTTCTTTTACTTCTTGTTTCTGTTTGTCCTCTGCTATCTTTCCTGCGCTTTCTGTTCCTTTTAGTAAATTTTTAAAATATGTTTCCCATTCTTTCTTACCTATATCTACCTCTTCTTTATCTTTTTTCTCCTTACTTTTATTTATATACCCCCACACTTGTGCTTCGTTTTTCAGCATTCTAAGCTCTTTCTTTTCCCTTTCTCTCCATTCTTGTCTCTTTTTTTCACATATTCTCAACCATTCTCTTTTTTGTATGTCGTATTTTTCTTTCTCCACTTTCCCTTTTTTCCAATCTTCTAATGCCTTTTTGGTTTTTCTTTTCTCTCTTTTGCATATGCGATCGCACCATCTATGTTCTCCAAGTTTCCACTTTTTAATCTTGACCTCTTTCGTATTTATGTTCTTTTCCACTATCTCTTTTAGTTCTTCCCATAGTCTATCTATGTTTCTCTCTCCTTCCTGTTCTTTGTACTGACCATCCGTTCTCTCCATGTATTCTTTGATGTCTTCTTCTTTCCATAGTGTGATTGTTCTCTTATCTTCTTTTTCTTCCTTTTCTTTCCTCTCAGTCCTTTCTTTAACCCATAATGTAACTACGAAGGGCAGGTAGTCGGATTCAGTTCTTGTCTCGACCGAAAATTTTTCTATTTTATTTCTTACCTCTTCGTCTGCTATAGCCAAATCTATCACAGAGTTCCCTCTCTCACCTATGTAAGTATACTCTCCATCTTCGTCACCTTTGCTCGTTCCATTCAGTACACTGTATCCATTATTTTGTATCCTTGCAATTAATTTTCTTCCTTCTTTGTCTACTTTTTTATCTTTGCTTTTTCTGTCTATTGTCGTGCCGTCTACTCTGTCCTGTACGTAGTTTCCTTGTTCCCCTGTTCTTACATTAACATCTCCCATTATCAGCTTTCCAGTGCATTCATCATAGCTTGCTTCCTCTATGGCTTTTCATTTCTTTTCCATGTCCCTGCCATTGTCATATATCCCCCATATATCCAGCTTCGTTTTTCCTTTCTCCCATTCTAGTCTTGTTCTCGTCATGCCTTCTCCCATGTTGCAACACTTTTCTCTGATCTGTTTTTCCCACTTTCTGTTTACACCTATTATTATACCCCCTTTCGCCCTTCCTTTCTTGAATTCTCTTTGCGCCCCTATTATTGTCCACTTCATTTGTTTTGGGAGTTTTTTTTCCACATCTTTCGGCGTCTTTTTCTTCTACCCATGTCTCCGCCATACATACGTAGTCCATACTTCCTATGTATTCCCAGAATTCGTCATCTTTCCCCCATATCCCTGCTACATTCCAAAAGAGTATCATCATTTTTCCCGTTTCTGTTCCATCTTTTTTGTTATTTTTCCACTCCTTCATTTGTTGCTCTTTCCTGTTGTTCTTTCCATACTTCATTCTTTTTTCCCGTCCCTTAGCTATACAAAATTTTCTTTTTCTTTTTCTTTGGCCTCTTCCTTTCTCTCCTTATCTTTTACTTTTTCTACCTCTTCCTTTTCACCCCTCTCTGCTTTTTTATTTCTCTCCTGGTTTCCTATTATTTCATTCTCGTTGTTATCTATCTCTGTCTCTTTTTCCGTGTTCTTTTCTATCAGTTCCATTATCTCTGCTAATTTCGTGTCCATTCTTTCTGCATTATTCCATCTTTCCCATTTACCTCTTATGAACACCTTCCTCAGACCTACCTTGGCAAAAATCCCATTTCTTTTAACCTTCCTCACCCATTGTCTGATCTCCTCCTGTGTTCTTCTTTCCTCATAGGTCAAGTCGAGGTAAGTAGATGTTCCCATGAGTTTCTTTCTTCCTTCCCAAACCATGTCACTAGTTGCTTTGTTCTCCATCTTCACTATCACCATTCTTCCACTCCACCAGGTGCTTTTTATTTTTTCTTTTAGCTCCAATTTTTCCTGGATGAAGTTTTCTGCCCATCTGTGTACTCCCATGCCTTTCACCTCTTCTATAGTCATCCCTTTAACTACGATGTTCTCCTCTCTGTCCTTTCTCTCTCTCTCCCACATCATTATCCTTAGTTCATCCCTATCCCTGTTGCTTATCAAGTAGCTACTCCTATGACTTTCGCTGCTCCATCTTGTAGATCTCGAGTCTCTGCTCGTCCTGCTGCTAGATTTTGAGGATCTTCCTTTTTCACTCCCTGTGTCCTTCAGTAAACTATGGTTCTTTCCCTCTTCATTTTCTTCTAGTTCTTTAATTCTACTTTCCAGTTTTTCCATCCTTGCTTCCATTTTTCTAGCCCATTCCCTTCCTTCTCTTTCTTTATCCATCACTCTGTCCTTCTCTTTTTTCATTGTTTTTTCCATCTTCTCTGTTCTGCACTTTACATCCTTGCTCTCTCTCTCCAGTAATTCCTCCAATTTGTCCAACCTCTTAATTATCTCGTTTATCAGTATCTCTCTTTCGTCTTTCTCTACGTCCCTGTTTTTTATCAATTCCTCTATATTCTTGCCCTTTCCCTCCTCTGTCACTTCCTCTTCAAAGGTTACATTTTTTTTGCAGACTTCTAGGATGAGCTGCATTGTATCCTTTTTGGTTGGTCTTCCTCTGAGAGCTTTTATTTTGTCTTGTTTTGAGCTCATTTTATTTAATTTATTTTTTTATTTATTAATATCTGTTTTGTATTTTATATATATCTATTCATTTCTGTTTTTATGCTTATTATTTATTATGTATATATATGTATATATGTGTTTTATATTGTCTATATTTGTGTCTCGTTAACTATTGTATTTATATGTTTGTTTGGTTATTTATTTATTTCCGTATTTTTTTGTGTTTTTTATAAATTATATTTGCCTTTTTATTGAATGGCCCGTTCTTTTTCTCTGCTCTCTGCTTTATTCAGCTTAGGTGATTTCCCTCCTGTGCTTCTCAAGCTACGTGGGTTATTCGCCGTCGAGTTATTGGCGCTGCTCGCGCTCGCTTTGTTTCCGCGATCCTATCTGTGTCGCCTGTCACCTTTCGGCCCCCGGCTTCGATTCCCGCTATCGACTCTAACCTCACTTTCAGCTATCCCCTTTTTCTGCTTTTCTCTTTTTCCTCGGGCACCTTCTTACTCTGCTTTTTATTTCAGTCTTTTCACCTCACTTCACTGATACTTTCTATTATCTTTTTTACCTTGCCTCTGTGTCACTTTAATGCAGTAAATGCTTTGCAAACGTGCACTGTACACTTCACGATATGTTGCTCACAGTGTCCATTAACGGAATCCGACTCTACTAAATATTAATTATGTTGAAAAATTTTTTCGTAAATGAAATTAAAAATATACATTTGTTCTGTACATACATAACAAATTATACACACAATTGTATACAGTGTCAAAATATTAAATTTTGAAACATTTATACTTTTTTAACTATAAAGAATTGAAATATATGAAGAAAATTTATATGAAAAAAATTTTTTTGTATATACATAGTCTATCCACGAAGTATCGAGTTTTTTTTCAATTGACGAATATGGGTCGCAGCGATTTGGAAGAGGTCTTAAAATTTAGAGGAAAGTTTTTTCCATTTATCTTTTTTTTTTTTGCTTTTTCAATAATTAGATCCGGTACGATTTTACTTCATGAAAAGGGTTTTTTTCAGTTTTTGGACACAGCGCGCTCTCAATAAAAATTATTAATAAATTGCTTTTATTACGGATTTAATGTGATTGTGAATAATATATTTCAATGTACAACTATTATTTAACATTTTATTCTCGACAATTAAAATTTTATACTGTAAATAGTATTTTATTAAAATATATAATATCTATAAGGCTGTGCTTTCTTCTTTTTACAAAATTATTATATATAAAAATTATGCAATCATAAAAATGAAAACAAAAAAAATTTTAAATTTATAAAATTCATTGAAGATAATTTATAATATGATAGTCGAATAATTTATATTTAAAAAACTTTAATTTTTATTATAAAAAGTATAAAACCCAAAATATTAAAAAAAAATATATTTGAAAAATAAAAGGCCTGATCACTTTACAATTAATTATTTGTAATATACATGCTACAACAACAAACTCAACACAAAACAAAGAACTTATTCTATATTCACAAAATTTAGTAGTACATTTCATCATTTAAAATTAAAATAATGTTAATAATTGTAATATTAATAATGTTTACAAAAGAATTGAATTATTTTTCGCATAATTTCTTTTTTAAATATCACAATTTCTTTAATTACATCAAATTTTCTATAAACAATTATCAATTATTTGGTATCACAAGGTATGTCTGTTGCCCTAGATTTTTCTGATTTTTTCAGATAATTCAGAGAATTCAAAAAATCCACGACTTTCAAACATTTTCTTGCTTTATTGCAGGACTTATCGATTATTTTCACATCCGCTGCTCCCTGCACCGTATCATCATCGTATTTATACTCGTATCGTGCAAAATATTTGTTCCTTTGACCACAACTTGAATGAAAGGAAAGTAACGTTTTACGGAGAGAATCTTGGAATTTTTATTACACCTGCTATCATATAACTCTTTTTTTTAATGCTATTTCTTTTTACTAAATTTTTTTGACAATTAAACGAGGACTCAATTTGGCAGTCAGAATTCTTAACCGTCTTATTAGACTTTTTCTCTCCTTTTCAACCTCGTGATATTTTTTCGTTTGAATCGATATTAATTGCAATATTAGTATATAATGGAATATTAGTTACAAATAATGAAATTAAAAAACCAAAGATAATGTAATAATGTGAAAACGTAATTATAGTATAATTTTTTAATTTGTAACGAAACAAACTTCGTTTACCCTTCACGGGTGAAGGGTAAGTCGAGCTCTCGTCGAAAAAATGAAAGAGAGAGAATTTTGCCGGGGTAAAACGGTAGCCGGTCTGCCAGGGATTCGGATCGGTGGCAGGCGAGAATAGACAAAAAATTTTACAATCAATTGAATTTTTTTTTTTTTTAGATTTATAGGTCACCACGGCGGAGGATCCAATCCTTTATTTAATGTCTCTAAACAACAAAAAAAAGAAAATTTACAAAAATGGTTACAATTTTACAATAATTATTAAATTCCGTCTAATTTACCGGGGATTATTACAAATTTTAAAGATTATTAAATCACTCGATGTTTACTCGGTATTCAACCACTACTTATCCTGTCAATAAATAATAACAAGATCGAATTGTAAACACGCGCGTGATTTTTCCTCAACTTATCAATAACATTATCAATAATTTACAAATTTAAGGAGATTTACAAATTTTTTGCTAAATTTTGAGCGATACTTATCTCACTAATATTTTTATAATACCCAAATTTAGAAAAGAAATTTACGCTGCGACGCACGGAAATTTTTAGTCCCGTAAAATTTATATTTACATACACGCGGATATGTAGTGAATTAAAATGTCGGAGCCGAATAAAAAAAAAACGCCGCGATATTCGGGAAAAGGCCGGTGAAGCTAAGGTTCGGCCGGGAGGTTTTCTCCTGCAATTGCCGCGGACGAAATTACAAAAGGTCGCAGACGCTCTGACACAAATTTAGGAGAAAAGAATACAAATACTTTAGAATCGCAAGCGATTCGAAAATTTCTTTCTTTATTAGGATTGAAGCTGCACGTAATCGTGACAACTTCGGTGTGTTTGTTGCCACGGAATCGTGCACAACGGATGTGGATAAAATCGAGTATATTGCCACGGAATCGTGTACAATAGGAGAAGCGGAGGGAAAGGTATGATTCCAGAAAAGAGGCCAGAGTAAGTCTGTCTCGATGAGCACTCCCGGGGTGCTAAATAGTCTCGGTTCTTCGAAGCGAGATCGGTGCCGGCATGATTTTCGATTGCGTGATTGGTCCTTCGAGATTTCGGTGGGTCCGGCGCGGGCCGAGGCACGCGACAACGCGAGCGAGCGGTACACAAGAGCGACGGGCGGTAAGGGGAGTAGGCCCGAACCGGTTAGCAACGAGCGAGTCTCGTTGCAACCTGGAGGAATGAATTATTTTAAATAGTTAAATAAACAAATTTTTCAAAATGAGTATATATTTTTTTACAAAAGCTTATATTAAAAACTAATGCAAAACAATTACCATGAAATGTTATTTTTTTAATTTTATTAACTTTTTACGTGTAGCAAAATTTTTTAATTGGATAGATTAAAAAAAAAGATAGATACAAAATATATGTACATATAAAAATAGATAAATATCTGAATGAATTGTTAAAAAAATTTTAAGTTTTTTTTAATAATACAAATGAGACTATAAGTAGAATCTTAGATTTACACAAAATATATTGTGTTTATAAATATATTTATACTCATATAAATAATCGTTTACTTTAAAAGTAGTTTGTAGATAAAAATTATTCAATTTAAAGTTTAATACATTAAGAAATTGTCATTCTTATCATGAATTAATTTATTATCGAACATTGCCCAGTTTCCATAAATTTCAACGATCATTTGAGCAATTAGTTATTATTTTATTATGTATCACGACATGAACAAAAAATTATATTTATTAATAGTCATGCATATTTGAATATGTCAATATTATATTGTATATATACGGAATTTTTCCAAACTTCTTGTTCATTGTTTGAGAGCTTATTGGATCCTTTGATGTTCGAAGATATATCAGACAATTGCTCAATGTTTGTTTTACAATGAAATGTAAGAAGCTCTTTATAAGAAAGGTAAACAAAATTCTGGAGATATTTTACTTCAAAAGAAAAGTATTTTTAAATTATTAGTGCATTTATTATTAAAAATTTATAAATTAGCTTCTTTACAAAAAATGAATTCATAAAATTACATTCTACAATACCTAGTTTTATATTAATGCATATGATTTTATCCGAAATTTAAGAAATGTTTTTTGCAGAAATATTTTATCATTTAATATTTATAATAAATAATGCATTGTGCTCAAATAATCATTTTAAATTTTAATGTTTAACAAATGTATTATTTTTTGCGTACGTATAACTTTTTAGATCCATATAAGTTATTTTTAAACAAATTTTAAAGTCAATATTATATCTTTAAAAGTGAATTATTTATAAATAAACTTCTAAAATGTTATAAAAAAATTTTCAATCAGTTGAACATTGAAAAATGTTTGATTAATAATATAATACTATAAATAATCTAAGTTAATGAAATATTCTAAACATTTTTTTTAACTGAAATACTTCATACAATTTTATTGTATAATTTAATTTTAAAAAATTTTAAATATTTAAAATAGATTACTTTTTTAAAAGCGAAACTATAATCATATTTATTTAATAAAATAAATTATGATCATTTATGAGGATTAATTATTTGATGCCTATAAATTTATTTACAGCTAATTATTTTGTAGTATATAAGTCATGAATCCTCATCAACCCTATCTTTTACTTATTAGTAATAGAGAATTTTTAACAAATTTATAACATTTTATATCGACTTTACCATTAAAAACAATTTATTTGCAAACAATCTATAAAATAAAAAATAATTTATAAGAATGTAAAATAATATAGGTACGTATTTTTGTTATAGGTCTATTACGTCTGCAACAAATTTATCAAGGTTTAAAGCCAGGAAATGATACTTTTCAAGTTGAAACTGTAAGAAGGATACAGAATGTTTCTGATGCTCTTGACTTTTTACGAAAACTTGAGGAAATTAGTCGGTAAGCGAATATTATTTAAAATAATCATATTTTTTTAATTTATACCTTTTCTCAAACAAACTATTAGAAAATTTTTGAAATATAAAGTACCTGTAAATTTATAATTTTGCATTATTTATTATTATATATACATATTTCATCAGATAAATTTTAAATTAAGAAAATGAGAACACAAATAGTTAAAAACATTTTTACTGAATAATATTTTGCACAATTTCCATGAAAAATTTAACTAAAAAAATTCCTAATAACATGTTTGGTACGTATTCCGTTAAATATTTTACTAAACGAATGAACGTAGTAAATGGAACCCGTGAACATAAATTATGGTTGTAATAATTGTGAATTCCATGCTACTAATTAGTAATGAGTTGAAACATTTGGGAATACCTTGATTGTGTTGTGTAGGCTGCGACTGTAATTGAAACTTGCCAGTATTGTCGATCTATCAATAATATCTCTTAATCATTACTGTTGTCATTACGATTACTGTTTACATGGACCTCTGCAATATATAAAATTTATTCGATCCTTGAAACATCAATTAATCGGAAAATTGCTATTTCTCAAAAAAAATTTGGCATAACATAATTAACATCATATTTTGCATGAAATTTTATTATAGATTGGTCTCTTTTTTTATAAGAAATAATATCTTTTTAAAAACACAAGTTTTACAAAACTCTTGTATTTGTCCACTTACGTATTAGAATCACTTTGATTATCATTGCATGGCATCTAAAATATATTTACAATATATAAATATAATAATGTATATAGCTTTAATATTTAATTTTACATTAATTTTTGAAATCAAATCAGAGTTTGTAGATATTTGAACAGCTTTAATAATCCATTTTGAATAAGCAATACAAATAGTTTAACCTGCTCTTTCTATTAACTGCCGATGATGAGTTCGAGATTTTAAATTTAATTTTCATTCTATAAAATAATATTTTATTGGCTTAATAAGATTGGAATGGATATTCCATATAAATTTTATATTAATATTGTATTATACATGAAAATTATTTGTTTTGTTGTTTAATTAAATTAAATTTCATTTATCTTTCAGAGTATTGTAAGTTATTCGTGCAAAACTTATTCTTTTTATTAAAAGTATCTTTTGAAAAATAGACAATCATTTTATTCTGATAACAAAAATTTTTAAATGGGGTACTTATATGTGAAATTAATATCATGGTTCATTAAATATTAATTGAATATTTGTTTTTGCAGAAAATACACGAAATTTTATAATTTTACGACCTAATTCACGCAATTTTTATTCTGATATATATATATTAAAAGTATCTAGAAAATATTTGCTGTGTTCGATGTTTAGCTTATTGTGAAGAACTATAAAGGTTACACGTTATTTGGTAAGGATGATGAATTTTAATTTCCAGAAAGAATAATTTTTTAGAAAATAGAAAGAAGAAAATAGAATAAAATGATGGAATTATTTAAAAATTTTAGTATTGGTAAATATTAGCCAACATTGCGTAAATCAATGATTTGTTTTCAAAATATTCGTGAAAAAATTACAGACGATCACCCTTGACCCTATTTAATTCTAATTTAATAAAGTCGTTTATAATAATTTAGAAGAATCGTTTTTATTAATTATTTGTTTTAAATAAATATTTAAATGCGTTATGTAGATGGAGTAATAAATACGTTGTACTTGACTGTTCTACTGATATGGCGAAAGAAGTTGTCGTCAATCATGTGCGAGATGTTACTTTAGGACGAAGAAATTATCATTATCTTCTCAGTGGTCTTGTAAGTAACATTTAATTTCATGAGTTAATGATTAATACAGATTTTTTAATGGAAATAATTTGATGTAATTTGAGGTAATTTAAATTATATAAATATTTTTAGAATATAAATATAAAAATATTAACCCCATGAATGAATTGATTTTCTTTTTTTCAATTTTGATCGCTTCTTTTTTCAAATCTTTTTCTATTATTGAAACTAATTATTTTTCTTTTTTTTAATATTTATATATGGGTTTTAAAATTATATATAGGTTGTATATAAGCAAAAATAAACGAATTATGTAATAAAATCGATTTGACAATTCTTCTAAAATTAATCATACGAAAAGAAAATACAAAATTAAAACAAAGATAATAAAAACTATTACATACAAAATTAACTACATTTACAATAATTAATACAAGAGAATATAAAGAATAATAAAAAAAACTCATGAATAGAATTGACTTGTTTATATGTATGTGTAAACATGAAATCATCGAAATAAGAAACTAAGGGCGAAAGAATAATGATAAATTAGGTATAATTTTAAAATTAATAAATTTGTTTTCATTTTATGTAACTTTTAAAATTGTGATATTTCTCTCTAAAGCTTTTTACCCAATCAAATACAATTTTCATATATTACTGTTTGATTAATCGTGAAATTTTAATTTTGATTAATTTTTCTTCATTGATTATTAATTTTTCCAAAAGAAAAAATTTACCAATTTACGATGTTTAAAAATCAGAATTTACGTATTTATATTAACTTTGAGTATATATTATATTTCAAGTAATTGTAATTACATAATTATATTTATGTTTAATTTACGAATATCTCATAATATGAAGAATATAAGTGTTTCCTTTTCTTTTCGTTCATTCTTTTTCTGTTAAATCAATTTTTAACACCACTATAATGAATAGTGCTTAATAAATAATTGCACAATGCATTAAAATTTATTTATCTTAATTAAACTCATCAACGGATATAATTTATTAAAAAAAATTATTTTTCTATACGTATAGTTATTTTTTTTCTCAGATGAAAATATACATTATATTTAAGTAAAATAATCTAAAATATTGATCTTCATGGTATTGGTTGTGCGCGTGCGCAAAAAAACAGATGAGCGAATTTTGTAAATGATTAATTATACATAAACAAAATATATCTTAACTTTAAATTATACTTTTCATTGTTTGAAATATATTGTTCTCATCAACTCATCACATAATTTCGAAATTTTCTATTTCTTAATTTTTTTGTAAAAATATGTACGTTATGGATTAAATTAATACAACTTAAAAATAGAAAAATTTAAATGTAGATTCGGGAATCTATAACTTTAAATAATTTAATTCATAAACATGTCGATTTTAAAATCTTTTATCGGTACTGAAACATACATGTTTTGCGTTATTTTGTACTCATTAGAACAAATAAGTGAAACTGAAATGCAATTGTTGTATATTGAAGTCGGTATAAAAGTATGATGATTAAAATATTTAGATATAAATTGATATATATGTATATATAACATAAGCTTAGCTTTTATAATGTGATTAAATAGAATAAAAAATACATGTGCTGAAGGCAATAATAGAAAGATTAAGTTTTCAATAATTGTAGGAAAAATAAGATATAGTAAATGAGTGAGTATATGGTGTATGCTTATGGAGACAAGAAAATTTTGGTAATAGAAATAATGTAAAGGGTAGGCTCGCTGTAGTGAATGGGAAAACGTGGGAAAAAAGAAATGAGTGAGGAAATGATAATATAAAAATGATAAAAAGAGCATTCGGATTTGAGGATGAGATGTTGAGTGTGGTAATAAAGTTTGCTGGGTATTTGGTTGTGGGTGGGACTTAATCAGATAATGGACGACCGTTGGGACAATGAAGTGATCGAGTATGGTGCCATCAACATCACTGGTTTCCGTATCGTGGACGGGAGCCGACGTTACGTCAAGGAGTTCCTAGAGCGCTGGCGCCAGTCTCCTGCTGCTCGTGATTCCATTTCCGTAAGTATGGGAACACGAATACAAACACGAATACGAACCCAAATTCCAGTGCATCCTGACTCGGGCAAAAAACATGTCACCGCCATGTCAAATATATACTGCCGGAAAATTAGGAAAAACGCTCGGTCCAGGGGTTAGTTCTCGCTTCCATATTGTCGAATCTCATATCCGGCTTCATAACATAACATATCCATTGTTGCGTGCATTCTTCCTTCTACTTTTGATCCAACATCTTTCATTTCTCCAGACTTCTCTTCACTTATCTACAAATTTTATATCAAAACTTTTTTTAAAGACAGCTTCGATATTTGTTTAGATAAAAAAAATTGAACGACTTTTCATATTCTATTAATTGATACGAAGAATGGAATTGGAGCAATTGCACTATTATTATACCTTTCCTAGTTTCACTTTCCCGATGCAAATTTAAATTTATGACAAAGAAGATTAATTAATGAAATGATATTCTTTTAAATTACTTTTCTTGAATACTTGTGAATCATATATTAATTATTATCAATAGTTTTTACCATAAAATCGACTAATAATTCTAGACATATCTGTTATTTTAATAAAATAAAAAATGTCACATTTATTTTTGATTTTTATATTTAAAAATACGTAGACTATATTATTCTACATAACTTCTGAAATTAATCGGCAATCAAATATTGATTATTCATTGAAAACGCCCATTTTGAATATGTAGTCATTTTTCATTAATTGCCCAGGTATTGATTTAGTAGTAAAGATAAATAACTATTACGTTAATTTTCCTATATCAGATAATTTTTAATATTAATAATATCACAAAAATTTTACTCGTGGCGGTGATAAAATTATACATGATATACATAATAAATAACGACTAATTCATAATTTATAATTAAATTTTTGTTTATTCAATTTATGGATAAGAATAAAATTATATATTTCTAAATAAAATTTAGCATGATTTAAATTATGGTTTTTCATATAAAATACACCGGATACATATTTCTAATTTTATATAAACTTTTAAAGTATAATAAATTGATAATAAATATTTTTTAACAAATATAAGAAAAAAAATGATTAAAAATAAATTCATTAGATTTAAAATAAATTGTATGCATTATTGAAACAGATTAATCGCATTAAAATTGGCTAATTACTATAATTTATAAATGTATACATTTATCAAATTTATCGAATCAAAATAAATAAATCGAAGAAAAATAAATATTTACGCTGTAATTGTAATTGTAAAAATAGTTGTAATTAAAATAAATTCTTTAATTTTTAATAATAAAATTTTATAATAAAAACGTGAGAATTATATAACTATATAAATTGTCTATTTAATTTCCAATAATTATTCACGTATATAATTAATTTTTTTATAAATATAAATGGATCCTTAAAATGCATCTGTAATTTCATTTGTTCGTGCACTTTTTCCAATATTTATTTATACGTTGATTATTGATAATGCTAGTACATCAGTTTTCTACAAATAGTCTATTAGGATATCTTATATAAAACTGCATGAAATGCCTTCCAGTTTCATTGCTCTGTTTTCCTATAACCATTCGAAAGTATTTCCTGTAGGTGATCGAAACTAATGGCAGTGGAAAGATCAAAGTTTCGTCTCTTGATTCATAAAGCGGATAATACAGTATATGCCAGACAAATTACAATCGTATTCGCAGTGACTCTCAATGCAGCGAATGGACTATGAAAATTTACCGAAACCCATTATTGTAATGGGTTTATAAAAAAAAATAAAAAAATAAAAAACTCGAAACCAATGAACATTGGAGCAAAGGCATTCAGTCCCGTGAGCTTACATTATCATTCAATGAACTTTTTTTACTGGTCCAAAGCCAAAGCCAGTACGTTTGTTATCTATTGATTGAGAGTTTAAAAGTATCTATGGTATTGCTCGCAAAATTTCTCTTTGTTCTTTGTTTTAAAAACATTCTATAATATTAATGGGTTATTGCAACTCATAGAGTTAATTGCAAATTATAAATTCTCGATCGAACTTTTATAAATGTACCCTTTAATTTTTTTTTCTTCATTTTCATCGTGCTTTAAATTCTTCCTGTAAAACACTTCCAATACCATTTTATGAACTTGTGAATAATTTATTGTATAACAGTCAATATGATTTAATTTTTTCAGTATTTTCATGTTTTTTTCTTTGAATAATTTAAAATAATTTAATTATTTTTTCAGTTCATTGGAATAATAGCACGTTTTTCGAAAGCTAATATATCTTACTGCAACAGTTACTATTTCGATTAATTTGAAAAGCTAAAAATATTGATTAAATTTAAGCTTTTAATGCATAACATTTTTTATTTGAAAACTCTAGTTACCCGATTGGTCGTGTGCATGTGGAGGTGGAAGTAGGGAGCGTTTGGGTCTATGCTTATAAGCGAATATTCAAGTCAAACATTTTATAGTGGGATTGATAGAATGAATTTCTGCTCAACACAATTGTTCACTCTAGTCACGATCACGATTTTCCCTACAAATTAAACTTACACAGCGGAGAAAAAATGGTTTAGCAATAGTTACACATGTGATTTCATATTGCCAACATCCCTCCTATACATTATAAGAATTCACAATGTATATTTTATTACTTCCAAAATAAAAATCCGCTATAAAATATTCCACATTTATGTCCGAATTACGCAGACTGTTATTTATTCGGTTGGCTCTGTTGAATACAGGCACAAGCAGCACTTATATACGACGCGGTTTTTGTGTTGGTGGAGGTACTGAACAAAAAGAAAAAAACAGAAAAGAATAATCCAAGGCGCACCGGTGGAAGCCAGCAGCCAAACACTACGCTTGATTGCAATTCCAACCACGGATGGACCTCGCACGGATGGGAACAAGGAAACAAGATCGCCAGATCACTGCGCAAGGTATGATTTTACGCGCAATCCCCTCGCGACCCCTCGCAACCCACAACATAACCCTGCAGCCTCTAACGCACTCCTGGCAAAGCCCATCTCAATGAATTATCCGCAAAGCGTTTTCTACATGTCTTAAAATATTCCGCAAATTAAATTGCATAATGGTTTTAAACAGCAAACAAACAAACAAACAAACAAACAAACAAACAACAGGTACAAAGAAACACCTCAAATAACTACTAATGGTGCAATTCAGTAGCGCTAAAAAGAAACCATTTAATTATATTCCCCAACATAATTGCCTTCCCCATTTTATAATTTTTATCTTTTCCATTGCCAACCCATCGGTATATTCGCGTCGATATTTATGTAGCCTAGTTGAACACGAATCTAGTAATACCATAATGCAATTCAATAATGAGTGGTGATAATTTTTTTTTTTTCGATTAAACATTCCTGCATAATCGAGAAAACATGATTCAAATCAAAATATTTATTTTCTGCTAAATTTATATGAAGCATAATGTTATAATTGGCATGGAAGTATTTAAAAATTTTGATTATTATTAAATTAATTTAAAATTTACGCCAACTATAAAAATTGGTGTTGAGTTCACGGCAGCATTCAATTATTTAATATTATGTTAATGCATTTGTGTAACATTAAGTAATTTAATTAAAAAAATAAGTTCCTTAACGGAAAGGTTTAATATATGTTCAATCCAAAATCCAATAAAATAAAAATATATAAAAATAACTGAATTGCTGAAAGGGTATGGATTTATATAAGAAGATTGAAGTATTGCCCGAGTTTTTTGTAAAATTTGATTTTCAACCCTTTGTAAAACTCATCATACTAAAACTTTGCAATAGTATTCAAATACGCTTCCAACCGTTTCTTTCTTGACTAAAAGAAGAAGGGGAATGGAAAAATTTTAGTTTTCAGAAAAAACTTTTCAATCGAAACCTAACACAATCAGAACGAAAACGATCTACCGTAAAGGGATTATATATCCTGAGGCTTTTTCTTCTTCAAATTGAGAATTTTTCATGAAAACAATGCACGCTGAATATTGGCGAATGATGGCTTTCTTTAGTAAAAGTATCCGAAAGTGGAAATTGATTCGATAAAAATAAGCGAATGTTATTTTTTAGATATAATTTTTTTAATTCCGCTAATTGAAAAACTTTACTAACTTATATTTCATGCATTCTATAAAAACAATTACCAATTTTAAATTCAAATAAATTTAAATCATAAAATCCTCAACAAAAAATATGTAAAAAGAAAATTTATTGTAAAAGTTTTTATTAATAAATAGTAGCGATCATGTTTTTATTAATAAATCAATATTAACTTTTATAATTTCCATTTTCCCTTTTCCTTTATTCATAATAATATGATATGCATATATAAATAATTCAGTTATTAATTAACTCAAAAGAATAATTACATATTTATAAGGTTATTTAATTTACGATTACAATAGTTCGATATTAGGTACCTCAGTTTTGTAAAATATCATGCTCTTAAATATGTACTCCACATATGAAAGACAAATAATAAATATGAAGTTAATGAAAATGAAATGAAAATGAAGATGAAGTTCAAGATAATCTCTCAATTTAAAATAGCATGTTTTTAATTATTACAAAATATTTATACTTCTCTACAATGCAGGAAATAAATGAAAATAATTAATGATAATAGTACAGGTAATACATCACTTCTAATCCACATCTTGTAAAAATAATTGAAAAAAGTATATAGAGGAATAAAGAAGCGAAAAAATGAAATCGTAAAAAGCGATTGAAAAAGACATTTGCTGCCTTTACTCCTTGGTAGCTTTAACAAACTGCTTAACAAACGTTTCGAGGATAGAAAGGGTAGGGAGAGTCACAATACTGACGAAGAAAATAATTGTTATCCAAGGAAAATGCGTTGGAATGCGTAAATCGCCGATTGCGACATTCTTTTTATACTTTTCTCCGACAAATACGAGTACACCGAGTACACGCACTGACCCTCACGTTAATCCGGAGGTATAACGCGCACACCACCTGCTGCTGACGCTAATTGACATTTCTTCTGGGTGACTGCGGTGGAGCTCCATTTTTTCCCTCGCTTTCCACTTAGTCGCGTGAAAACGAGAAATTTCGCTTATGACTAAAAATCGAAGAGAGGATTTTTCAAAAACTTTTCAAAGCTCAATGCGTGTCAATGGTAGAAGTTTAAAGCTCGGGATAACAAACGGGGCGGGATGAAGGGTGGACAACGGCTCTTTCAAATTCTCAACAAAGAACTAATGAAGTATTTTAAATATATTAACCTACACCTGTTTCTTCCGACTTGTCTATTTACCCTGCTTTATCCGTCTTTCAATAATCAAGCCATTAAAATAATTTAAAATATTAATTAATTAATTTAAAAAATACTTATAACTTGTAAAGCAATATTAAGTTGTAAAGCATCCGACATGTAGACGATAATCATTTTTTAAAATTTGTTTTTCATAGTAATCAATAATGTAGTAGTAATGAAAGTTAACGATTCATGCTTTATGTTAAAGGATATACTTTTAATATATTTATTTATAAAAAAAAACCAATTTTAATACGGCAATGTTGAGTCTTTGTATAAATATATATAAATTATTTGAAATGTTTGCAATTTATCAAAAATTTATTGATATAATTTTTCATGAACTTTCTATATTTTACAGTAAACCATGTCTTCTGAAGAAAGGAAATACTTTTTTAAATTGCTTCAAGAAACTTACATAAAAGTTAAAGTGTCACATTAAATCTCGAAACTTTTATTTTCTAGTGTAATTCATTGATAATTTGACCTAATAAAATGTCACTCGTATCCGAAATGACGTGGCTGTAGAAATATTAAATAAAAAAAAAATACAAAAAAAAGTATCCTTTAAAATGAAAGTAACGAAACCTTTTTATAGCAGAAAAGTGTCAATACTATATGAGTGTAGCTCGTAATAAGAAGAAAAATTGCGCAAAGCATTATCTCCTGCTATTGAAGTCGTTTTAAGGCAATCATTCGTTCGTTTTTAGGTTGAAATAGAGGGACTTACAGGCCAAATTAAATTCAATGACGAGGGCAGACGACGAAATTACACACTTGACGTGGTGGAAATGACCGTCAATAGTGCACCTGTAAAGGTATTTTTCACTGTTATGCAATCTTTATCAAATATTTATGTAGCTAATTGTAAAATAACACATTGAATATAGTTTCTACATAGTAAAATAATTGTTGTATTTACCAAATGACATACATGGTGCATCCACGAAGTATCGAGTTTTTTTTTCATTTTGTGCCTATTCGTCATAAAAATTCAGGAGAGGTCTTAAAATGTCGACAAACTCTTTCCGTATTTGTCCTTTTTTTTGTTTTGTTTTTCGATAATTCAAAAAACTGAAAAACACCCTTCGCGCGAAGATAAATCCTGCCGCTCCTAATTATCAAAAAACAAAACAAAAAAAAAGGACAAATGCGAAAAGAGTTTGTCGACATATAAGACCTCTCCTGAATTTCTATGACGAATAGGCGAAAAATGAAAAAAAAAAAACTCGATTCTTCGTGGATGCACCACGTATGTAAATATATGTACATTTTATTTTTAATAGTTTTGCTGTTGAAAAAAAATCCGATGATTTAAAAACTAATTTTCTAATTTATTTCATTTTATTTTAAAACAACGAATTTCTTGAAGTAAAAATAATGTTCATATTTTTTATACTAACAATAATACTCATTAATGGCTATAAAAATATAATGACTAAAAGCAATTGAATGAGTATTTGATAAAAAAAAATAAATACATTGAAATATTTAATGGAATATGAAATTATAATATTAATATAAATTATAAATGAATACATAATACATTTATTAAATATAGGTGTAAATTAATTACCTATTAAATTAATTCATATCATTTATAGTCAATGATATTACTAATTAATATTACTGATATTATCATATAATATAATTTTTGAAATTTTCTTTTTAATATTTAATAGAAAATTATTAATATTTTTAAATATTTATAATTTAAATATTTTTTAACATACAATTATTATTGCATTGACAAAAAAAGTTTATACAATTTTTCATAAGTTAAATTTATAACTTATATATTTAATAATAATAAGTATTACAATTTATTAATTATAAAGATCAATAATAATAATTATGATTCAACATTAAAATACAGCTTTATTTTTTTATGATATATGTATATTTATTTATTCATTAATAATTATAAAATATACTTATTCAAAAGTAATTTTGGTACCGCAATATTTTTAAAATATTAAAGATCAAAAATACATTTATTGAATTTAGTTATTTTTAAATATAGATATTTAAAAGGAAACATATTAAACATTTCTTACATAGGTTGCTGAATGGACTGATATTTATGGATACCAAGTTGTACCATCAAAACGCGATCGACACCCTAAATCAGAAATTTTGAAAAACAAAACTTACATTGTAACAACAATTGTGGCAAGCATTATTCTTTCTAATTTAAAATATTTTTAAAAATTGCGTCTTTATATATGAATTTTATACTTAAATTATTACAGGAAGAACCGTATATCATGGAAAGAAAATACGAAAATGGTAAACCTCCTGAAAAAATGAAAGATCGATACGAAGGATATTGTAAAGATCTGGCTGATCTCATCACCAAGAAATTAAACATCAGTTGTAAGTTTTTGTATATCTTAAGATTACGGCTTATAATAAATAAATTAATTTCTAATAGATATTTAGAAAGTCATATGTACTAAATATAGAATGTATATTGCAAAAAATAAAATATTAAAATCGATTAGTTTTATTTATTCTAAGGAGCTGTAAATGTATAAATTGTAAAAATAATTTTTGATAATTATTCTAATTACTTTTTGATACATTTATACCTCTGTTCTTTATCATTGTAAACATTATATGTATTCAATTACTATTAAAGTACACATGAATAACTTTTTTTTGTTATTGCATTTATAATATTAAATATTCCATAAATTTTATAATTTGTAATGTTTTCTTTTGTAATATAATACTGTCACATTAATTTTTAAATACAACATCAAATTGTATGTGATAGAAAATTTATTTGTAATTTAAAATTATGAAATAATTAACATTATACTTAAATATTGTATTGTTTTTTTTAAATCATTTATAATACACGATTTATGGAATATTCGAAATTAATTATGTACGTTTTGGTTATAGGGGATATTCAAATCGTGAAGGATGAAAAATATGGATCGGAAAATGTTTCAGTACCCGGAGGCTGGGATGGGATGGTAGGAGAACTCATCAGAAAGGTAATTTACTCGGAAAATAATGATATATAAAGTCTGTTATGTTAAATACCCTGTATCTTTCGTTAGTATCTTCATAAATTAGCGATGAATTTTTACTGAGACTAAAGAAAAATATAAAATATATATTTTACGAAAGTACTGATATATCTATTTTCATATTTGAAGGAAAAGTAAATTAATAATAATGTTGAATAAATTTATTTTAAATTTTCCTGATCCTCACAAATAATAAATATTTTATACACTGAAAAAAATATATATATCATTAATCGTACACAAAATGATTCATTTTCAAATTATAGAATTAGAATTATAGAATTAGAATTTATAGAGAAATAATTTTTAGTTCTAATATTCCTTCTCAGCAATATTCTTATTTAATGTAAATATAATGACTTGTTTATTAACATTTATATTCTACATATTAATCCAGCGATAAAGAATTAAGAATGATAATGAATGTAAATTCTAAATAATTTCTTAATTTTTAAATATTATAACATTGAAAATTATAAAACATTTGAAAGAAAAATATTTTGATATTTTGAATAATACAATTATTTAAAATATATAGATTTCATATAATTAATTTTAGTACATAGATTTATTTTTATATTTTTATTTTAGAAAATTTTTTTACAACTTTTATACAAAAAGATTGGTCAAAATTACAGTGACTCTTTAATTTTAATTTTCAATTTATTCGAATAAAACTTTATGTCTTTTACGATTTTATGCTACCGTATATTATAATTATGATAATTAGAATTCATAAGTATTTTAACAATGTGGTAATGTACTAACTTAAAATAACTATTAATGGTCAGTGAACACGGTGGCTAGCTACCTGATATAAATTCATAATTTATTTTTCGCTCAAATTTAATCATTCGATATATAATTTATTTAAACCAACATAAAGTATTTATTTTAATTTCTTTTTACTTATGAATTATTATATTTTATTAAAATAAATAAATACATGATTAATAGACTATTAAAATTTTTCCAATAATATTTATTTTATCCACGTAAATACTCATATTAATTAAATATATTACATAGTTTTAAAACTTCTAAGTTCTAATAAATTGAAGAATTATTGAGCAAAAATAATAATAAATAAATAATTGCAATATATTATAATAAAGCTATATCGTATGAAGGCCATGGTTATAATAAGCGTAAAGGTAATTTATACCGAAAATTGGAGTTTTATCTTTCAAATTTAACCTTCAATTTATATATTTACTATAGCTTATCCGATGTTTATTTTAAACTACAAAAATTTTCAAAACAAACACTAAAATTAGATCTAATATGTAGTAAATGCATCAAGTAAGGAGTTTTTTCATAAGGAAAGGTGTAGTTTGTATCATAACCTATTTTATTAAATACAAAATGGCTTAAACACTACAAATTTCGTAAGTTGATTTTATTGATCGAGTTGAATTTCAATTAACTTAGATGAAAAAAAAATAATAAATTCCTGTTTTATCTAAAGATATATTATTGGTTTGCATTTTTTTCTCGGCAGATGTCTCAAGCTTGCAAGCTTAGTATGAATTTTATACTTGCTCCATCTATGAATAAGTTTTCGAAACTCAGTAATATTTGCACGTATCTTATATGGAAATTAGAGTTATCGTTTTTACGTGCAGTTGGAAGAAATTTTTTATGAATTGACAAAGTAATTATGTTATAATTACATATTTCTATTTCTTAAAAATAATTATTAGAGATTCAAATTTATGTACAAGTAGTATTCATTATTTGTTGCGTCAATTTAAAGAATATTTTTAAATTATGAATGAATGTAATGAATATATAAAATTTATAATTTTCTGGAAAAAATGATACCTGTTGGATCTTGAGAGCTTGGTATATAAGATGAATTAAAAAAAACTCCCAATTCAACAGTACTGTAGATTAAAGAGATGTCATAAATTCAAAAAATTTGCTTGTTTCATAATCAATGACAATAATCATATATGTAGATTTATGAAATTTATTATTTTTTTTGCAATATTCTATTTTTTATTATTTTATTTTAAAAAAAAATTTATAATAAGTGAAATCAAAGGAATGAATAATGTTTGATAAAAATAAACGTTTAATTAGACATTTTGTAAAACCTTGTCAATTTATAAATTGTACACGTATTTGTATATAATTAGTTGTATTTATTACTGGTTTTACAAATAATAGTTTAGTTATTATATCTTTTTTAGTAGTACAAAATAATAAAAATTTGTTTTACAACTTAGGAGGCAGATATAGCTATCGCACCGATGACTATCACATCAGAACGAGAAAGAGTAATTGACTTCAGTAAACCTTTTATGTCTTTGGGAATTAGCATCATGATTAAAAAGCCTGTCAAGCAAAATCCTGGTGTCTTCAGTTTTCTGAACCCTCTGAGCAAGGAAATATGGGTGTGTGTGATTTTTTCATACATCGGCGTCTCAATAGTTCTCTTCATTGTTTCAAGGTAAAATTATCTTTATGTATTACATATTAGTAGAAATTGTTAAATATCACAAAAATACAATGTTAATAAATCGCTAATATATATATTTCTTTCATAAATTTATATATAATAAAAACTGGTGCATTGCATATAAAATGGATACCTTTTATAAGCGGGAGGAAAATATAATTATGAATTATTAAATTATAAGGAATTTGTAATTAAATTTTTTTTTTATAAATTTAGAATAAACAACCAAAGATTTTGTATACAACATTTAGTTGCTTTTTTTTTTAAATAGTGAGTTTAATTGAGGTTAGACGTTTGATTCACTTAGATTTTCACCCTACGAATGGCGCGTCTTGACAATGGGCTCGAGTCGGGACCCCAGCCTCGTCTCCCGAGATGGAACCCTACAACATTCCCATGGACCCCAGGGATCGCCCCACGCCCAACACACTAGTATGGCTAACGACTTCAGCATCTTAAACAGCTTATGGTTCGCGTTGGGGGCAATTATGCAGCAGGGCGGGGACATCTCGCCTAGGTAACTCCTCCTCCATTTTTATATTGCATTTACATTCCTGACCATCGCCATTCTTCCGCTCTGTTTTTCACTTTTATTACCCTAAACTTTACACTAAATAAATTAAAAAAACTACTTTTCAATTTCTGGTTTATTCATCGTTTTATTCATGCAGCGACTTGTTCAGACATGCATAAAACGGCAAACTGCAATAATCTCATTTCATTTTTCGAATTTCAAATCAGTATTTAATGTAGAGAGAATTCTAGTATAGTATATTAAGTCCATTCACTATTATTTGGGATTATTTTTAAGTGAGTTTAAAAAGTAAATTAAAGTAAATTAGATTTATTTGGATATATAAAAATTGACCAAAGCAAGTGTTGGTTGGGATGTTTGATGCATTTTTCTATTTGTTTATTATTTTAAGAATATAAGTGTTATTAACAATGTAAGTTAGCAAAAGCGCCTAAAATTGTTCGATATTGTCAACGGAATTTAATAGCTTTAAAAAAATTTGAACGCATTCTTTCATTTTTCCAACAATATCCCAACCATTAGTTATTCCATTTAAATAAATGTATAATAAAACTTATAATGCGGTTGTATTAAAATTTTAATAGCATTCATTTCTAAATTAGAAGTATTTATCTTATTTTATGAATATGTAAAAGAATGATTGGATTGGATTAAATCCATGCATTTCTCAAGGAATGATTTGAAGACTGGAAGAGGGACGGGGAGGCGGTATTGAACATCGGTTGGCACAAAAGACATTAAAGGTACTTCTTGGCGTGGTCTTTGTTTGCGGAGTTTAATGCCGGGGGAAGGAAAGGAAAGGAAAGGATAGTCGAATGGCGAAAGTTAGTAGAAATCGGTGCGGGTTAGGTTATCCACGGGACATCACACGACCGGAGAGACATAACCCGGTTAACGTCTCACTGGGCAGCGCTTCATTATGTGCATTTGCATAAGATATCCCTCGCCCAGGTGTTACCCGTGAAGAAGGAATACAATCGAGAAGAGAAAGAGTCGAGTGATGAGAAGCCCAAGGAAGCCAAGAGGTCGAACATTTACAATTCATATCGTTGCCGTGAGAATATTTGAACCATTAATCAAGAGGATGGCTCTGAGTTCGGTCGGGCTGCTCGGCGCTCGAAAAAAAGTACCCAACTGCAAATGTAAATTGATCGCGGAGTCGCGAAACGAATACAAAAGTGCAATGCACCGGCGGCCGCACACTAGATCCTTCATGAATTTTTCGTTGGCTCTATCATTTGCATATTCCTTACCTCTATATTGGATTCTTCAGAAGATTGCCTACGATAAAAGCACAAAAAGTATGCAACGGGCAAAAATTCCAATTATAAGAAATTACAAATTTCAGTACTAGCTAAACCTCAAAATACTACTTATAACTTTCTAGATTAAGAATTTTGAATTTATATTTACTCTTCATTTCAATATTCTTCTTTTTTAACATACTAATGATGTTTTTTACAACTAATTTATTTATCATTGCTCTTTTGGAAATTCTGACTTTATTATCAATTTATATTGCGGAAGTAGCGGTGGCTGTGTAAATAACATTAATAACTCTTAAATAAAAATTAAAAACTCGTGTGGGAGGTATATTTCATAATAATCTAAATACCTACTCAAAATACCTAAAAAAAACTCATTGCTATAAATAGTTATTTTGCAGCTAGCATATCCTGTGAAAATTGCAGTAATTTATAAATTGAAAAATGCTCTGGACTCATCAAATTGAAATTCCACCCATTAAATTAAATTACTATTGATTGAAAATGCTTTAAAATTCAAAATTCTTTTTATTTATTTATTTATTTATTTATTGTCAGTAAAATTCTTGAAAGTTCACAATTTTAAACCGGTTATCAATTGATAGTACTGGAAAATTCTTTTGTGTGATTCGCATAGGTCCATCTCCGGTCGGATAGTGGGAAGTGTATGGTGGTTTTTCACGCTTATCTTGATATCGTCATATACTGCGAATTTAGCCGCATTTCTGACCGTCGAGCGAATGGTCACACCCATAAACTCGCCCGAAGACTTGGCAGCTCAAACTGAAGTCCAATATGGGACTTTACAGCACGGATCCACTTGGGACTTTTTCAGGGTGAATTTAATTTAAATTTTATCGCAATTCAATAATAAACAATTATTAAAAAATTAAACTCGTAGTTCAAATAAATTATATATTTTTGAAATATAGTTTTATATATTTTATAAAATTCATTTAATTAAGAATAACTTGGTAATAATACTGATGCACAAATGCAAACACTGCGCTGCGTCATTAAAGGAATTTTATGCATCAAGAATAATAATCTACGAAATTTTATGTTCGAGTTTTAAATTAATAATTAAAATTTTTATCCTTCTTGCTGTAGGATATTTGATGAATACCATTTTATATTTCAATCAGCTCAGAATAAGCGAAATCATATAATTTGGAACGTAATTGAAATTTAATTGAAATAAAGATCAAAAATTAAAAATAAATTTTTATTCCGAATTCAATAAAGTAATAAGCACTCGATTTAAATTTTATTTTTAATCAATTTTACTACCCAATCTTTTAAATAGCTCTGTATATTAATTATAAAGAGAAAAACCCTTTTAGAGATCACAAATGGATTTGTATAAGCAAATGTGGAGATTCATGAATGAGAATAAACAAGTATTCGTCCACTCATACGATGAAGGGATTCAGCGGGTTCGAATGAGCAAAGGAAAATACGCGTTGCTCATTGAAAGCCCAAAAAACGATTACATAAATGAGCGAGAACCTTGTGATACCATGAAGGTCGGCCGGAATCTAGATGCCAAAGGTTTCGGAATTGCTACACCACTTGGCTCTCCACTGAGGTAAATTTACGTCACTGTTTTATTTAATATTATAATAAACATTCATGTAGCCATAATTACAATTTCATATTATTTGGAATTTTCAAATAACATTTCAACCAAAATATTATTTCTTTGAAATAAATTATTACATGTTTCATTCCTTTATAAGATCATAAGCTACATGCAGCATATACGTACATAAATAATACATATTTGTTTATAGATTAATATTACTCTATTACATAAATAATTTCAATATTAATTAAACTGTAAATAAACATTTAAATAAATAATTAATCAATTAATTAATTAAATAAATTATTCGAGAATAAAATAAAGACAAAATTTTATTTTTACAAAACTACTTTTACAAAAGGATTTATATTTAAAAAATATACTTTACATTAATTTAATCTATTGAAATTTATATCAATTACATTCGTATAATTCAATATAATCTCATAAAATTTTAATTCAATAATTTTAGTTATATTTTTTTCATTATATGCAATCAATAATAAGAAAATAAATATATTATAATTATTATTATTATTAATATTTATGTTATATTTTAAAAGCTGAAATTTTAAATATTTGAATTAAATTTTAATCACGATATTTAAAAATAACATATTCTTAATACTTTAGCTGAAATAAAGAAAACCCTTTAATTATTAATATTCTTCTACAATTATATAATAGAGCAAATCTGAATTTCAATTATTTCTCCTAAAAATTAAATAAAATGAATTTTGGTATGCCTTAATCATCACGTGTATAATTAAAATGTAAAATTCTTATTTGCATCTTTAAGGATTGTTACTTTTTCACTACTTTCAAATTTTAACAAGTCGTTTCTTATAATTAGCATTTTTATGTCTAGGTCATTTAAAAGAAATGTTTACATAATTTGCTCACATAATAGTTTACCATACCGATAGTCATTCTAAATACATAATTGTTAGACTAGTCTCTTTAATTGTTACATATAACAAAAGTAAATTCATTAAGTACAAGTTCAAATTGAAGATATATCAACAATGCTAGATTTATATAGAACATTCGATAAACTACATATACAAATAATAATTTAATTATTAGATTTTAATTTATGTTTGGATATTACATGCAAATAAATAGCTTACATAAATTCAATTAAAGATAAACATCTGATTGAATTAAAGTTAATTATAAACTTTTTTATTTAATAATTCATCGAATTGTTTCATAATTTTGCACTTTTTATATTTTTATTTTAAAAAGATACAGATATTTAAAAAAAATCTTAAATATATTCAATTAATTGGATTATAATTAATTAAAATATTCCAATGATATAGCTTTACATATGCAAGTAATTATTTTTTTAATAAGAAAATTTCAATACAAAAACTTTAATACAAAATTCATTTAAAATACTTAGGAAAATGTTAAAGTTTAATGATTAATATTTCGTTAACAGTATTTTGTAAATTTGCATTAAAATAATTGTGAATATATGTAATTTCTAAAAACTTTTGCATGTTCCTAAATTAAATTCCTATATATAAAGTCTCAAATGTCTATGAATAATTCTATAATGCTAAATTTAACTCAAGTTGAATTATCAATCACAGAGATAGCATAAATCTGGCCGTATTATCATTGAAGGAGAGTGGCGAATTAGCCAAATTAATGAACAAATGGTGGTACGAGCGTACGGAATGTAGACACGGCGATAAGCAGGATACATCCAGAAACGAATTGTTACTCAGTAATGTCGCTGGAATTTTCTACATTTTAATCGGCGGACTCCTTCTCGCTCTTGCCGTTGCTCTCGTTGAATTTTGTTACAAATCGCACACGGAAGCGACAAGAGCAAAGGTAACTATTTAACATTAAAATAAAGTAATTAATATATTGATAAGAAATTTTTAACTTTACAAACATTTTTTGCTTAACGTTCGATTTTTAATTTGATAATTTAAATTAATTATTATTAAATAATTTCACATGTCGTGTATATTTCTTTTTTTTCAATTAAGAATTAATTAAATTTTTGTATGGGAATCAAAATTTGTTGAAAAATCCTCTTTCATTAACGTTACATTTTATATCTAAATATTAATTTCAAAATGTACTAAAAACTTATAAATATTCATTAAAATATCAGTTTAAAATTAAAGTTAATAAAGTTAAATTTCTCATCGGTATAAAATATTATTTTGTAGATTGGAAATATTAAGTCAGTTCTAATAATCAAATAGAAAATCCTTATTTCTGTGATCAATTATTTATTTTGCATTCTCATGGAATTTAATATGGACTGAGACATATGAAATACTTTTATTTATTACTTTTTATTATTACGAACATAATTACTTAATAAGAATAACATATTTCCTCCTGCAAGTACAAAATTTTATTTATAATAAGCCTTTGTAAGTGACAAGCTAACTGTGAAATAAGAAACTAATGTTTTAGATCCCTCTGTCGGATGCAATGAAGGCAAAAGCGCGCCTGACAATCGGAGGTGGTCGAGATTTCGATAATGGCCGGGTAAGTCCAACAATTTCTTTTCAATATCTATCGTCATTTTTATAATCACGCATAATCACGCTTTTGCTATTTATATATACTTCTATCTATATATCTACATTTAATATATATTTAACATTTTTTCCATCATATGGTTAATAATAAAAGTATTATTTCTATATTTAATCTCAATTAAAGAGAAAAATAATTTTGTTGTAATATACCAGTATATTGCAATCTTAAGGGTCAACAGAAGTGAGTAAATAATGATATTCTTACTTTAAAAGCTTTAAAAAATATTCATATTTATCACTTTTTCTGGCACTTAAGGGATGATCGAATATAATTAACTCTTAACTACGTTAATAGATTTAAATGCTTGGCTTGCATGTAGTTAAGTAAACATGTTTGCACAAATCAATAATACATTTTTTAAATTTGAAAAAAGGATTCTATAAATTTATTAACGCTTTATTCACAATACTTAAATTTTTTTCAATATTACTATATCTACTTCATTAATAACATTAATTATAATAGAGTAACAATCATTAATTACTAATAAAAGCGTTGAGTAGAATTGAACATTTTCTTTAAAATATACATTTCTAATTATTTATAAACAAATATGTTGTTTACAGTAACATTTTTTCTTAAGAATTTTATTTTTATTGTTCTGCATAATATACTTATTTTTAATACTTAAATTGATTCAAGTAAAATTATCATTAAATATTCATAGTTTAAAATTATATGTTACTACGACATCTAAATATATAAATTGACAATAATAAATACATTTTATTTTATAATTTTAATAACAATGAGAAATATTTGAATGAAATAATAACGAAATAAACAAGAAGGTAAATAAAATAACATAAATTTTAAATCGATTTAATACACGATAATTGTACAATTTAAATATCAAAATAAATAGTATATTAAATCAATTTTATTCGTTATATATATTGAATAATAGAAAGAATGTGAATGACAATCACTTAACTGGATTTAGCATCTTTCCCTATAAATATTTGTATGTTTATACATATACTCATATAAATTATTATTTTATTATTTAAATTATTGTATAATTCATATCTTCATATCGTATTATTCAATCTTTTTATATATAATAATCTGTTTTATACTTTTTCTTCACATTTTTTGTACGCTAATGCCTACAATTATTTATCGCTTACACACACAAAATTATACACAGAAATCTTTATACACGTATATACATTAAAGATATGTATATGTGTAATTATAAATGTGTGTATTAAAAATATGTGGTAATGTGCGAGACATGAAAGCTATTTGTACAGAGTTGTGGTATTGTTTTCTTTTTACTTTTTGTTTCTTGTCTCTAGTGGTACGGACTGCAGAGTTAGACGGAGGATGCATGCGCCTTGCCCGGGACCATAAGTGAGTACTCGCCCTTGATTCACTGCCATTCGTTTTTATTTTTATTCTTTTAATTATTTTATTATTTTTAATGACAATTATCCCTAGAACCTTGACAGATATAATATATAATTTCTTGTAATTTTTATAATAGTTGAGATTGTGTATGTAATGTTTAACATTTTTAACATATTTTAGATTAGCTATTAAATATTTTTATTTAGTTGTTAAATATTTAAAAAGTTATTCAATATTTCATCGTTTTATACCACTAGTTCCATAAAAATCATAATTCATTTTAGCCAAAATAATTTTCGTATTATTTGTAATGTATTTTAAACATACTTTGAAGCAAAAGTTCATTTTTATTGAAATATTATTTTATTATCAAGTATCTGTAAGAAATATTTCGTATAATAATAATTTATTGTAATTGAACCACTACATCAAAATTATGCCTTAAAACATTTTTTATTCTTATTTATTAATTTTTTAATTATTTTTATTGGCTAGTCATTAGGTTAATATTAAATCTATTAGAATTACGAAATTTCTTACGCTATTTTATATTAAGACATATTGTATTATTCTTACATCTATAAATTATTTTTAATATTATTAATATTTCAATCTTAAAATTTTTCTACTGAATATTATTGTATTCTAATTGATTACACTAATAATATATTAATTAATAAAATATATTCTTTTAAAAAATATTTTCGGAAAATCAATGAATTAATTGAAAGATCAATTCAAGTATCCAATTTACTACAAACATACTGCTATTACTTGTAAATTGATTTAGTTTTAATTTAAAAAAAATAAACTTATAAGTTGTAAATAGATAAATATAGATTTATAAGTAAATAAATTTAATTGATTAATTGATACATTCACACACACACACACACATATATATACATGGTTTATCCACGTTTATTTGCTTTTAAGATATTTTATATTCTACGAATTTGACCTTAGTTCTACATTATCATATTTATACTTTTACAATTAAAATCATTTACTACGACTGATATACATGGTGCATCCACGAAGTATCGAGTTTTTTTTTTTTCATTTTGTGCCTATTCGTCATAGAAATTCAGGAGAGGTCTTAAAATGTCGACAAACTCTTTTCGCATTTGTCCTTTTTTTTTTTTTTGCTTTTCGATAATTAGGCGCGGCAGGATTTAACTTCACGCGAAGGGTGTTTTTAAAATTTTTGGCACGGCGCGTTGAAGCGATTAGCGGAAAACCACTACGCGAGAATGTTTTGTTCAAAGATTATAAAAAAAAAAATTCTTACCTTTCTTTTTTGAAAAATGATTTATTGATGGACTTATAAACAGGGTAAAATAAAAATTTTAAATTCTTTAAAATAATTTCCTCCTGTATCAACACATTTTTGAAGGCATGTTTTCCAAATTTCAAATGCATCTTCAAACTCTCCAGCTTTGATGTTTTTCAAACATTTTTCATATTTCTAAATGTTTTTGCACTATATTTTGCACCATAGATAGTGTTAAATTCAGTTTTTCCTGAATTGCTTTATCAGTTAATCGAAAGTTTAAATTTTAAATTTCTAACACGTGTCGGGTGTACCTAGCCATTCGAAAGCTTTTTGGGCGCTTAGATCGAAGCTCATCGATGATTCTTTAAAAGCTCTGTGTCATTTTCCTTTTTGCGATTTTGACATGTAATTATATGCATACGCTTCTTGCAACATTTTATACGTTTTCACACGGTTTTTTTAAGTTACAAACAAAACTTTATCGCTTAGTGGTTTTCCACTAATCGCTTCAGCGCGCCTTGTCAAAAAACTGAAAAACACCCTTCGCGCGAAGTAGAATCCTGCCGCTTCAAATTACCGAAAAAACAAAAAAAAAATGGGGGGACAAATGAGAAAAGAGTTTATCAACATTTTAAGATCCCTCCCTAATGTCTACGACTAATAGTCGCAAAATCAAAAAAAAACTCGATACTTCGTGGATGAACCATGTATATATATATAAATACATGGTTCATCCACATATATAAATATTTGCAAAACATTAAATGAGCTGTAATAATAAACTAAATAATTTCCTCTCATATTGATGCAAAGCATATATATTTTTTTAATTCTATTAAAAACAGCCAACGATCAATTTTTCATTTCTAAGGTTCTTATTTTAGCTTTTTATTATTTTTTTATTGCCGAAAAATAAGTCATACCATACACAAACGCTGCATGTCTTCGTGTTAAATTAGCTTTTGACAGCAAATATACATGGTATGTCCCCGAAGTATCGAGTTTTTTTTTTTATTTTGTAACTATTAGTCATAACAACTTGGGAGGGATCTTAAAATACAGAGAAAACGTTTTTTCATTTATCCCTTTTCTTTCTGTTTTTTTCGATAATTTGAAAAGGCAGGATTTTACTTCGCGCGAAGAGTGTTTTTCAATTTTTTAACTCGGTGTGCTGAAGCGATTAGTGGAAAATTGCTAAAATGTTTTGTTTAAAGATTCTAGAGAAAAAAAAAACAACTCTTACCTTTTTTTATGAAATATGATTGGTGGACAGATAAGCAGTTTGATACACAAATTTAAAACTCTTCAAAATAATTTCCTTCTGCATCAACGCATTTAAGAAGACGAGTTTTCTAGGTTTCAAAAGCTGTCTGAAATTTCTCAGTTTTGATATTTTCGAACAAACTGTTCGCATTTCTGAATGTTTTTGCACTACATTGTGCACCATAGATAGCGTTAAATTCAGTTTTTCCGAGACTACTCTAACTGTTAATTGGCGGTTCGAATTTAAAATTTTTAGCACACGACGGGTGTTCGTAGAGATTCGAGAGCTTTTTGGGCGCTCAGATTGAGACTCGTCGATGATCTTTTCCTGGCCCTTTTTAAAAGTCCTGTGCTATTTTTCACATTGTGATTTAGGCATACAATTATCTTTATTAGCCTCTTTTACATTTTAAATGTTTCCTCACTATCTTTTTTAAGCTTCAAACAAAATTTTATCGCGTAAAGTAGTTCCACTAATCACTTCAACGTGCAGTGTCAAAAATCGAAAAACACCCTTTCTGTGAAGTAAAATCGTGCCGAATCTAATTATCGAAAAAAAAAACAAAAAAAGGGACAAATAGAAAAAGGTTTTTGTACATTTTAAGACCTCTTCCAAATCACTACGATCAATATTCGCTAGAGGAAAAAAAAAACTCGGTACTTTAGGGATAAACCATATATATATATGTTGTGCACATGCTGTGTTTATGTGTATTGTCCATTACTAGCGTATTTCCTTATAATTAGATAAGCTTCATTATAAAAATCTAAAAATTCCCAAATATACATTCAGACTATATAAACATAATAAACCTATTAAAAAATTAAAATTAATCAAATAATTATTTTATAAAAAAAATTTGAATTTTTTTTGTCTATTTAATTTATTTAGCGAATAAACTAAATCTTGGATGATGAGAAATCTTGTATAAAAAGTTATTTTTATAATTATATAATATACATTTTCAGTGTTAAATAAAATTTATTGTTTTTAATAAAATATGCATTTAAATTAAATTTTTTATGAAAAACTCATTATTATTTTTAGAACTTATTATTAATTATTAAATACAATATTTTATATATAAAATATAATATTATATTATGGTTAAATATTATCATTTTTCAATTTTATATTATAAACACATATTTTTGCATTTATCTTTTTTATTATATTATAAAGCAGAGTAGTAAGTGAATATATTGTATGAATAGTGTGTACAACGCATTAATACATATTTTCTATATGTATATATATAGTAATTTTTAGTAAGCAAATGAAATCATTTCAATAATTAAAGATATTCAGGGAAAAGTTACTGCTTGAACGATCTTTGAAAATTCCTATTTTTGCATCATTTGTATTCAAATTTAAGCATTTTTACTTAAAAATATCTTCAATTTCGAATATTTAATGACCCTCATGGTTTCTTTCATTTATTAATTTAAGCATAAATAAAATTTATTTATTAAATTTTATAAATAATTGAGGGATTAAATTTTTTATTAGCACTAAATGATCACTTTAAAATGTTAAATACTAAGTACTTAAAGTCCAAAGAGGACGAATTCTATTTTTCATTTGAAAACTAGAAAATTGTTGGCTAGAATTAAACTGTTTGCAAAAGAGGAATAATTTCGCTTTTCATAATGAAATTCTTAAATATTGTAAACAAATATTTACGTACTTTTTGGAAATTTTTCAGTATTACGCACCTGCGAACGCGATTGGCAATGCCGAGGCAGATCAGGTACACAGCAATTCTCACACCCAAGTTTAGTAAGCAGTGATAGTAGTTTGGGTGTCATCACCGAGAGCAACTGCTCATCCTCAAGGTCCCTGGGGCCGTTACCCTCGTCATCACCTGCACCCTTAACCCGACCAACGCGACCGACGCGGCGCATCGTTACGTTCGCCGAATCTCCGCCCCAATTGCCCAAAGTCACCCGGGAGTGCAGCAACCCTGACATCGCGGCACTCAACGTCACCGTGGTCTGGGCTCCGGCCTGATCCAATTACTGGACCGCAGCCCAGCAGCAACACATCGACCAGGAAAAGCCCGAGTATAATATAGTAATAATATTCGGAGCTCTTCTGTTCAGGAGATAGCACCGAACTAATTAGCTGTCTATACCGTAGACTGATGTGGTATTTTCAGCTCTTGTTCACGAATTTTCTGAGTCTTACACCTTCAATCCTCTAACCATAATTACTTTCTGTTTCTTTAACGTGTAATACCTACATACGAGCTTTGTTTTAGATTTATTTATTTGGGATCACTAAAATAATTAGAAATATAACCGAAAACAATATGTTGAAATTAAAATTGCTTGAATAATTAATATAGAAATTATTAAAAAATAAAATAATTTTCATCAATGTAATTAATTTTTATAATTACAATAATATACTTGTACATAAATAATTTATTATACATTTAATTTAGTATGAAATGAAAAAAAAAATCAATAAAACTTATTTAACTCTTTACAAACACTTTATTCTTTCCTTATATTTAATATAATAATAGCAATAGATATGTACAAATTGTTACATATTGTAAAAATACAATTTATAATAGTACTAATAATATTACGTAATCAAAACACTAATCAATTTATACCAAAACAGTGGGAAATATTTTTAAAATAATTATTTTATTGAATTTTTTTTTTAATCATTATATGACATAATATTTAATAAATTACACTAAAGATGTATCTAAAATTTTTTTAAATATTAAAATTTAAATAGTTTACATCGTATAAACATTAATTATAATCACAGTTAATAGGAATGTTGATGTAAATTTTTTACCATTGAATTTTCAATAAATTATTTTAAAATACTGTTCCTGTTCCTAAAAAAATTGTTGAAATAATGTATAGGGATATAGGAATAAATATTTTATGCAAATTAATAAAAAAACGCCAAATTTAATGGATTACTGTACCAAATATGTTACTAAGAACAAAAATATATTTTTAAATTTGGTCTACTAAATACATTAACATGTAATTAAAATAATATCAATAGCATTTTTTAAATTTTACTGTTATCAAATGAATTTTTTGATAATTAATATTATAATTAACATAATTTCTGTATGAAATTAAATAAGCTTTTGATATGAAATGGAAAAAATTACTCAGAGCATAAATATATGTATGCTGTAGTAATGGAATTTTTAAAAAAAACTTAAGTTAAATAAATCACCTATATATCATCTAATTAATAGTATATTCCTTACTATAAGTCTTTACTTAAGTGCACGTGAAATAGAATATAAGAAAGAAAAGTTCACAAATTGATAAATAAACAACTAATTTCGACGTAAATATATGTAAGTTTTAATATTTAAAACAAGGCTCAGAAATTTCAAGTGCATATCAAACGAAAGTTAAAATTATACTTATTATTTATATAATATGAATAAAAAATAACTTTTTACAAAAATTATTTGATATCTCTAAGCTTTACTATTCAATGCAATCATTGTCTACATTTTCTTATAACATCATGAATAATTTTTTTTATATAAAATATCTCATTTAAAAATAATTATAAAAATTAAATAAAATTATAATTTAATAATATTATAAATAATATTCTTTTTAAAAATTGCCTTCTCATAATTTTGTAGTTAAAATTTAAAAATTATTAACATATATCGAATAGCTATTTTGTTTTAATTATTAACGATAAATTATACATTTATTATTTGAAATATTAATATTATTGATAAAAAATATTTCATAATCAAACATTAAATAACTTATTACTCTGTTATTATTTTTTGAAACAAATTTCGGCTCATAAATATGTTTTGCATTTATATCAATTTCATCGCTCAAGAAGATCAGCATTGATACATTATTCTTGAAGATATAATGTAAAGAAAAATGAGCGTTAGAATATGTGAACTCATTTGTATATTGTAAATAAATTATATGTAAGAAATTATTTAAAATTTAATACAAAAATTAAAAACTAAATAAAGAAATATTTCAATATTAAATGCAAAGAAATAAAATGCGAAAATAATGGTCCCGCGGTATGTGCATGCATATAATCTAACAGCATTGCCATCCGTTTACAAAAAAAATTTGTTTAAACTGTTATAACTATGTAAGCGTGATGATTTATAAAAATATATACTTTATTATTTATATATTTATTGTATGTAATATTACGTTTTCAGAATTACGATCTCGTTTTCAGAAAATATGTAAACATAGATTTATAAGTATTCAATAAGATAATCGTATATAAATTAATAGATTTTAAAGAAAAGGTAAATTATACTAAATATATAAAATTAGTGTTTCACGAAAATGCTAATTTGTCTTTCTAGTATTAAATTAAACTACTTAATATAATTATTTAAATAAAATAATGAATAAGTTTAAGTAATAATTAATTAAGAAGATTTTCTTGATCTATTACGAAATCATAAGAAATAAATTTAATCAAAATAATGTTTAAATAAATATTACTTACTATAAAATATTATAACTATAAAATTAATTTTTACATTTTTTTGTTTTTTATCCTAGTGTTAATAGGGATAAAAGTTATATTGTTACTATTTTAAACACAAAATTATAATGATAACTGTTTACAACTAGAATAAAAATAAGGATAAAAAAAAATAAAAAGTCTCGTTGTTTTTTCTACGAGCCAATTTGAGAAATCGTAGGACTCTACTGCGAATAGTTATATTTATAATAATAGTATAATATTTGTATCGATGATAATAATAATAATTATTAAAAAAATATCTTCATTGTACATCAAAATGTAATAAAAGATTACTCTTATAATTAAGACATTTAACAGGGACAATGAAAAAATTTAATCAATGTATAACTAGTTTTTGTTTTTATATCTGAGTAAACAAGGCAAATACAATGTAAAATCTCATGATCAATTGAATAATAATTTTCTTAACAGTTAATGCAAATAAATATTGCTTATTTATTAAACAAATATTTATATATAACTCGATAACTCGATTATCCATCTGAAATGACTAATTTTATATTCTTTAAATATATATGATATAATACAACTATTATACGTTTTTTGTACTTTTTTATATTACTGGAAATTATTATACATTAATTATTATAAAAATAATTATGTGTTAAATAACTCATGTATTCTGTTCAAATTATTAAATAAATTCATATTGCACATGAACATTTTCGCATAAGAAATAACTGTAGTTTAAAAGTAAATTTTGAATGTAAAATTGCGTTGCATATGCATTGTTAATATTTGTGAGTATTAAAATTAATGTAAGGAAGAAAAATCAAATAGTCAGTTATTTATAACTGTGATGATGTAGGATTTTTGAATATTTATGTTTTGAATTTAACTAGAAATAAAATACGATAATTTAATTGTTAGACCTTCTGAACTCAAAAATCATTTTCCTGTAATTTACGCATGAATAATATTCGACATCTGTTAAATTTTTCATTTAAATAATTTTTCATTATAAATTATTACTAAATCAAACATAATTTAATTATAATTAAAAAAACTGCAATACCATATTTTTAATTTGAATAGTCTTTAAAAAATAATATCTGCACAAAGTTGTTCTAAAATATTTTATTAATTTATATATGAACTTAGCGAAGTTCATTTTTTAAACTGATTTAAAAAATATTGACGTTTGCGCAAAAAAAATACACATTTCTTAAACTTATATCAAAAAATGAACATCAAATCTGAAAGTAAAACAGTTTTTAAGTAAAATAAAAGCAGTATAAAAATATTAAATTGAATAAAAATTTTTTTCCAAATTCGAGCATATATATATATACATAAAATTCGGCTTATTACAAATTAAAAATGAGAAGATAGAAAAATAAGTTTATAATTTTAATATTTATTCTTACAATACTTATATATATATCAACAAAATTCTATAACTATAATTACGTTCTAATCAAAATATAAATAAATTTATTATATATTTATAAAATGTAATATTACAATAGTTCATTATATATGAAGAGAAAATTCATTGTGCCAAATTACAATATTATATATGTTTCAGCTACATTTTCTCAATGTAAGAACACACATAAAACGACTTTTAATGAAATTTAAACATACATATTATCGATATTTATAAAATTACTATTAAAAATTTGAAAACTTCTTTTATACTTTAAAAATGAAAATTTTATTCTATTTAAATTGTTATTAAATATAGATGTTAATGATTCTAGTATATTTTATTGGAATAATTGAATTAATTATTAAAACATTTCTTATGTTAGCTTAAAAACAATCATTTTAATATCTCATTTATATTTAAACTATAAATAAATTGTCAACAAACACAGTAATTTATTAATTATCGATAATTTGTTTTCGTATAATAAATAATTTTTTTTTTGAATTAATATATTCAAACATAATATAAGAAGTTAATGTAATACAAAAAAAAAATTTATAAATTATATCGAAATCATAAGGAAATAATGATTTTCTAAAAATGAAATAACTAGTTCTTAACTCTTTTGTAAAATATTATTATTCTTTTTTAATTTATGATAAAGATACCTATTTTTAAAATTAAAACTGGATAGATATTAGAACAATTGAGTATACGTATCATACAAATAGTAATGTTAGCAGTATAAATTATTCCAGATATTTTAATATAGTAAAAAGAAATTAAATACTTATACATAATATATTATTTCTAAATTTATCTACCATTTTTATTATTTTGGTATCAATTTCATAAATAAAAAAAAGTAAAAAAAGAAAAATATAAAAATAAATACTACTTAATGTGTAAATCCTTAAATTACGATATTAATATATTATATCGCCATAATTTCTTATTAGAATTATTAATATAAATAAAATAATTGATATAGAAAAAAAGAACAGAAATATCAAATGAAGTAGAGAAAAAAAAATAACAAAAAGCTATAAAATTTCTATGGAAAGTAAGAAATGAAATCACCAAATAAAATTTGATTTACTAAAGAAAACTTAATTGAAACTTATTTATTCTTATCAAGAGTAAGGGAAAATATAGAAAATTATACATATATAAATTACTTGATAAAAAAAATGTTATACCGCACAAACGTCAATAATAAACATTCATATAATTAGAATTATTCAATTTAAATTTTGAATAATTTATATAATGAAAATTTATTAAATATTTTAAGAAATAAAATATTTTGTATTTAATTTTTCTATAAATTTCTAATAATATGAAAATAATTTATTTTTATCTTTTAAGTAGTTTTATGTGATAGATGATTGAAAAAATAAGAAAGATATTTAAAAAAATTTTTATTTTATAGTTAGTATAGCTAATAATCTGAATTATTAATAACATAACGTACACACATTTTATTAGCGTACCGCGAGACTGAAATATAATATTTTCACATCGTGACTCTTGCTTTGACTATTAACTTTTAATTATATTATATATCTTTTTATCTGTATGTTATCTCATATACTAATTAAAAGTAATAAATTCTATCAATATTATAATAAAATAATAATTCAAAGAAATTAATAAAGATTTTCATCCCTATTTGATTAGAAAGAACAGTTTAAAACATCTTCCAATCGACAAAAGATATTCACTTGTTTTTAAATATATTGAAATTTATATTTTTGATTTAATACACAGCCTCTCTTTATTACAATTATTGTCTTTATAGAACAATACATAAATATTGAAAATAAATATTCCACTTTTTTAAATAATGCGTGTAGTTTTGATGATTGGATGAACTTATATTATCTAAAATACTTTAATTTAATTGTTTTTATTTAATTATGTTTTCATTTTTTTAAAAACATGAAATTGTCATAAATATAATGCTTAAAAATAATCTTGATGTAATATCCATCGTTTCTAATGAAGGAAAATAAAAAAATATTTTAATTCTAATTCATAATATTTTAATTCAAAATATATCTATAAAGGTAAGTTAGTTGATAACTTTATATGTAAATCTCAAACAGTTAATAAAACTATTAATTAAAAACCTTAAGTGTATATCACATCACCTGGCTTTTCGCAACATTTGAAGTTATTTTCAAATAATTCCTTTATTTATATAAATAATTATAATTCGAAAAATTACTAAATATAAATTAATAAATAAAGCTAAGTTTATTTACTAATTATAAATAATATATATAATTATAATACATCTATAAATCAATTGAAATATTAAAAATTTATTTTATTCAAAAAATAAACCTTATACGTTTGCATATTTTATGTATAATAATAAGGTTAAAATAAAAATTTAAATATTAAACGAAATAATAGAATTCTTTGTTTTCCTATCGTTCATACTCTGAAATAAAAGGAAGCTAGACTTTATTATTTATTATTTACATATTTATGCGTATAGAAATTCATTTAAATAATACTAATTGTATAGGTTTTATTTTTCAATATCAATATTTCAAGCATAAGTATATATATTTTATTTATATATTTTTCTCTGGCTATTATTCTTACAAAGTTTACGATACAAAAATATTCTAAACATAAAGTTGATACAAGTTCATTATTCTGTCATTTATTATCTATACTAAACTCTTACATTCATCGAGAAAGCCTCTCATCGCGACTAGCGATTCTTAAAAGTTAGTCGTAGAAGAATAATAGATAGATGTTACAAACAATATATTATATTTCTAGATACTGTAACATAGGTAAAGGAATATTAAAAGTATAGAGAAAGTAATGTACGTTTGCAAAATAAAGTAATATAAAATAGTATAGCATATTACTTCTATTTTTTGTTTATCCTAACGTTTCATTCTCTTTCATTATGTCTAAATGGCTTTATCTTGTTTCAATCACAAACTACATTAGTTTTGTTCAATCTTCTTATTCATTATATAATATTCATTATATCATATATGTATGCAGGGAAAATAGTTGTACTTGCAAAATAAGCGATGAAATTCCAATAATGCGACTGTAAGAAGTAAAAATATCAAAGAATTGATTATCAAGAGCAAGGTCAGTCTAATTTAGATATTGTTCACAATTAATAGAATGGAGTAATAAAAGAAAAAAATGAAGGTGAAGAGATTTTTTCGTTATCAAAGAAAAGATATGAAAAGGAGATAAACAGTTAATTTTCACCCCCTGATGACTAAACTTAGATTTCTATAATTCGATTATATTCCAGAAACAATGGATAATTTTAAATATAATTAATTTTGAGTAATTATATGTTTTATATGTCATTAAAATAATTCAAAAATAATAAAATATATAATTATTTAAAAATATTTTTAAATCATTTTAATATTTACAATGAAGCCTACATTTATAAAAACATTTTTTGTTTAAAAATATTATAGAATACAGATAATAAATAAACAAAATAAATTTTTTGTATATTTCATGAATTTTTTCTTTAAATACATATAATTTAAATAAGTAAACATTTATTTAAATAAATCTTCCTATTATACATTCAAAATTCTACCATGAAGATTTTAATTGAATATCCATCTTAAAAAATATTCGAATATTAGTAATATGAATAATTCATTATAACAAAAAAATGCATTGCTTTTTTTTTTAAGTACAGATTCGACACCATTTTACTTCTAATTTATTTTTTATAATAATTTATTTTTATTCTTACTAAACTTGAAGAAATAAAATATTAAAATATTATTATTTTGAAAATACTTGTTTGGTTATTCTATTTATATTTTTATTGTAGTGTAATGAAAGGTGATCGATTTAAAACTATAAATAAATGAACATAGAAAATGAAACATTAGATTAGATGCTAACATGCATAATCCCACATGAATTATCTTGCCATTAAAAAAAATACATTTTGATACTTTTCTAAGTATTAGAAAGTGACATTAGGGATAATTAAGTATACCAAAGATAGAGAGTAGTGAGAAGCCAAAAGTCAAGAAATGAACTGGATTACGGAATGCTGCTCTCACTTCAATATAACAAGTGACATAATGGGTTTTTTCGTAGACAACAATGCCTAACATCAAACGGTTAAGAAGGAACCCACTGTAAGCATCAAAGGAATTGAATTATATACTTGCATCCTCGATAGGATTAACATGTATATCATTATATTGTATTGAAAAGAAGAAACGTTCAAGGGAAAAGAAAGAAAAGAATTTTATTGATTACCAACAATAAGGTTAATCATAGAATAAGAATAGTGGAGTGAATGTTAAAATTAAATTAAATCATCGTGGAGAAAAGGCAAAGGCATTTAGCTCTAATAAAACGAAATCCTTTGAACTTGATTAGCTGATATTGAGTCCAATGCTTATCACCACTATATTACGCATGAACTGTTGTAAATAAATACATCAAAGAATTAATCGTTGTAATACTAATACTCACAAATAGAGAGGAGATTCATGTAATAAGGTACTTGGGTTAAATAATACGCATGACTTGTTTGTGCACTACATCCAGCTGTATTTTATTAGTCGATTGTCATGCCATACATAAGACATGATCATTAAATTCGAAAAACATAAGAAAACATTCTTGATGCAAAATGAGAAATGCCAAGTTCCTCTATTATATTTCCCCTGCCTTAGGCTTGGTAAACATTGTAAACCTACGCATAAATGCAGACATACCGAGTTAATGGTTGTGGACTGAAAAGACCAGACAGTTGCAGTTGCATAAATCATGCCCTCAGAAGCTCCACAGCATGCCCCTTCTTAAGGAGACAACAAAACACCAAATAATCGCATACACCAATTCAATATTATTTATTTAAATGCGATTATTAGATATATAATATTATAATACTATAGAATGAATAATTGTATAACATTCTAGAAGTAAAAAGTATTTTTAATTAAAATTTTGTCGTTTTTGAGAATATGAAGCTATTTTTTCTAATGTTTGTAATCAACTACTATTGTTCTATATTTAAGTTTAGCTCTTGTGTTCCAGTTTTACCTTTTGATATATTTTATATTTTATAGAGTTTTTTGAGATATAATTTTTTTGAAATATAATTTCAGTCTAATTTAAAATCATATCATTTTTTTACCAATGTTTACTATTGTATTATATTTATTATAATTCCAGTCTTTAGGCCAAGGAATGAACTCCTATTTACATTTCATTTACCATCGCTTCAATCATTTTCAGTCTCCTATTTCCTATTTTTTTCTTTTCACCTCATTTCACCTGTTCATCCTTTACTTATGTTTGTATGTTTTTCTATTCATTTTCTATGTTTCTTTTAATTTCCATCGTCCTCTTCTCGTTTACTCTATTGTTCCATTTTTTAGTTACTCTGTGCCATAACTTTACTCTTTCTATTTCTTTTGTTTATGTCTTTTTTTCTTGCTCTTTTATTTTTGTTCTCTGTCTTCCTGCTCATTCTTTTTACTACATCTTTCTTCCAGCTCCCATAACAGTTACATCCCCTCTTTTCCTTCTTCTCACCTTATGCATCTTCCACAAAAATATAAATTTCTTAGTTCCAATTTTGCATAGAATCCTTTACTTCTCGCTCTTTTCACCAATTCCTTTATCTCTATTTTATTTATTCTTTCCTTAAAGCATAGATCTCTCTCTAAAAACAGCTTCGTTCATATTAATTTTTTCTTAGTATACAGTACTTCACTTTACTTTTCTGCATTCTCTATATTTATTGTAATTACCTTCCCACTTATCCACGCATTCTTAATTTTACCTTTGAAACCTAGTTTTTCCCTCATTAAACCTTCTGCCTATCTCATCGCTTCCATATTTCTAACCTCATCTACCGCGACTCCTCTGACTAATAAATTTTCCTCTCTTTCTACGTTCTCTCTCTCCTTTGCGTATCTTTTGCTGTTTATTTCTCTCTCCTACAGGGTACACTTCGTCTTGCTTTCTTCACTTGCCGTACTCTATCTAAACCCTATTAACTTCCTACTGCATGTGCTCCACTTAGTCTAGCCATCTTTCTATTATTTCATTTCTGTCTATGCTCCCTTCTCCTTCACTTATATATCTATAATTCTTTATACTTCCCATTTTCTCCTCCGTGACGACCATCCACTTTATGATTTCTAATTTTTCCTCTTCCCTTTTTATTTCTCTTTTTAGATCTTCCTTTTCTCCTTATTCTCTCTTTTTCTTTCTATCTTTCTTCTATTTCTTTAATCATTACTTCAAAAGCCTGTCTCTTCCTTTTCATTCATTTTTTAAAATCCTTCTTCTCCTTTTTTATTTCTTACCTTTTTAATACTTACCGATGCTGATTGGATCTGTGCCGTCCTTTCTCCTCTTGCTATTTGGTAATCTGCCTTCGCCCCTTTTCGGACACCGAATTAGTGTCCTCTTTGTTTGGTTTGACGATGCCACTTCTTTATCTCGAACTCTAGACTCCACAATGTTACTTTAAACTACGTTCTCTCATTTCCTTTTCAAAAATTTTTCAAACCTTTAGCTTAACTTTTTTCTCTTTGCACTTGTTGTAGACCACTATTTCATTTTGTCTTCATTTTCCTATATTTCTTACCCTTTAGCCTTTCATCCAAACACATTTTTTGTCTGTGCTACATATTTTTCTAAATTCTACGCCGTCTTTCTAAGTAACTTACACAGGCCGGTACTCCTCAATACATTTAAGAAACGGAAGTTCGCCGAGTGTTTATTATCTAATAACTTACTGAAGCAAACTATTTTATTTACGTAGGCATATTAAATCTCACTCTATTCTTGAGAAACAATGCCTTGTACATAAACGTACATAACTGTAAGGTAAAAAAATATGTCTTTAAATTTGTAGCGGGCATGGCACGAGATTTTGGCTTGCCGCACTGCAAGGAAAATTTCGAGCAAGTTCATACTTGCACCAAGTATACGATTACTGGCCGGTATCGTCAGATCTAAAAACATGCAGGCAGCAGGTGATCGTATACCGAGAATCCAAACTCCGCCGGCACCTGAAGTATCGTCAGGTACGGGACCTCACTCAATTACGTGCCTTCCCTATGTCGTACGTTGTGCGCAGCTTGTAATATTAAAACTATTCAATAAACTTCTAATTTGATTCATCTGAGACTTAGTATTTGCCCATATACATACCTACACAAATTATTAGTTGGTAAGTAAATAATAATAATTATTTATATCAATTATTAATAATCTTTACCCATGCATTCCATGTACACAATTAATATTTAATTATTCATTTAACAGATTTTTTAAAAAAATATTTCACTATATTTCGTCTTTGGTTGATATTTCTCACTGCATTACAATATTTTTTCTATATATATATATTTTTTTTTTAAATAATCTGTTTAATGAATAATTAAATATTAATTGTGTACATGGAATGTATGGATAAAGATTATTAATATTTGATATAAATAATTATTGTTATTTACTTACCAATTAAAAATTTAAAGACATATTTTTTAATATATATATTAATTTATTTAATACTCATTTCATTGATCTCATTTCTTATTTGTTACACAGGACTTCCATTCTATACAATAGTAAGTTTACATTTTCCTATTTTAATTATCTTACTAATTCATATTTTCATAAGAAATAATATTAAACAAAAATTATAAAAGAAGTATTGTTAACCGAAAGCATTAAAAACTATTCTTATAATTGAAAACAAAAAAAGTGAAAGAACGCGCGAACGAGAAATAAATAACGTACAGAAAAATGATACAAAATTCAACAGTCTTAAAGAACAAATTCTACCGAAGCATATGATAAAATGGATCTATCCTATTCATTTAATGTATTGAGAAATACAAAAACAAGTCGGTAGTAGAATAGTTTAGAAAAATACAGATACAATATTATGAATTATTGAGGGTAAAAAAAGGTTTTAAGCTGTTCACAATTTAACCGAATAAATAAATAAAAAGAACCCAGTTATTATCACAAAAAACTACAAAACTAATTGTACGTAGGCAGCTAACACTGTAAGTTCTCCAGTATCATCGCTTACCGTTTATTACCCACAACTTCCCCGTCACTATGACACCAATGTACACGTCTATTATTTGACTCATAAACTAACTTTTTTGATTTATTCAAAGTTTACAAAAAAAAAAAAAAAAATTAAAATTGCTTAAAAAATACTTAACTTAAATAATAATTAAATATATACATTTAACTATTATTTTTAAGTTCACAATTATTACTTTTTTTAAATATCTATTTTATAGTATTAATTGAATATTTTAATTATTAATTATTTTTTATGTTCTCATAATAAATACTGCAAGTAAAAGGAAATGTATATTTACTCAAATAATTTATTTAAAGATCAATTTTAAAATAACTAGATATCTCCCATTTGTATTATATTTATTATTTAAACATGTATGTAACTTACTGATCAAAAATTTAAATATGTATAACATAGAACAACGGTATATACAATTCATATCATTGTAATGAAATATTACAAAAAAGTAATCATTTTTATGATTTTTTAAAAATAATATTAAATGCGTATTTTTTAAAATTCTCAAGAAAAATAATTGAAAAAGTGATTTTTTTTTAATTTACCTAATATTTACTATATGTATACCATAATCTATTATAAAATGTTTTCAAATGTATTAAACAAATAGAAAATAAATATACAAAACATAAAAACAAAAAATAAAATCAATGAAAATGATTGACAAAAAACGTGTTTAATGTTTTTAAATATATTGATGTATTGCTATTTTATTTTAGTAGTTATTAAATAAAATAATTTTCAGAATATCTAAACTTAGGTTTATAATCTTTGAAAAACATTTTTTTTGCACGGAATATTTGAAAACAGATTTCTTAAAACAAGAAATTATTATGAATAATATGAAAAGTTTAAAATTTAAAATTTATTTTAATATTTATAAAAAAATTGAAATTTTTATAATTAATATAATTTTTATGCTATAAGAAATGATTATAAACATTATTACATTATACCGTATTGTTACTTTTTAAATTACGAAAAAATCTTAATTTTATGTTAACTATAACAGAATTTATGATTTATTTATGATTTATTCAAATCGAACAGGTTATTCTGCATCGATATATTTTGTTAATAAATATTATTATTTATTATATATACTATACATATTTTATTAATTACTGATTATTTTAAATCAATATTAATACGAAAGTTAGTTTAATATTTATAAATCAATTTTAAAGTATGTATATAAATATCATTATATTTTTACTTAAATCTTGTACTAAATAATTATCGGTTTATGGAGCTAATAAGTAATACTTTTATTTATGAAGCAGATTGTTTTACAGAAAAAAGTGTAGTATTATTATAATTAAATTTGCTAATACTACTATACAAAATATAATAATGTAATCAAATTTACCATGATCATTATCAATTTGTTTTCTGATTTTATATTACAGTATTATTGGTATGTGTATTATATATATATATATATATATTATGGAACTATAAATACTTTAAAGAAAAAATTTTATATAAATATAAATGAGTAACAATATTAATACAAACAAAGGAGATGAGCTTGTAGAATAGCATTATCGAAAAATAAAAGAGAGACGTATTGAAATGTATAAAACCATTGAAACACGAGAGTGAGTACGAACGAGAGAATAAGAGGAAGAATTAAAGAGAGGGGGAGGGAAGAGAAAGAGAGAGAGAGAGAGAGAGAGAGAGAGAGAGAAATCCTGAGTAAAAAACGGTAGTGCAGTCATTCTAAATATAGACAGGGTTGCCAGGTTGCAGAAACAGCCACCGCCCCTTGGAGTGCGGGAACAGGACGAGTCGTTTCCCTCTCTTGCTGTCTCTGTTTCCTCTCTCTCAGCCTCTTCCTCTGGGGCATTCCCTTTGGCCTGAGCCTCCCTCTTTGACTCGCTGAATCTGTGTGCTCGCGTGGCAGCAGTGGAAAAGGCTGAAAAGCGAGATGGAGAAAGAGGGACTCGAGTATCGGCAAGGTCGCGTCATCGATCCCCGCCTAAATGGGGTGGTTTCGCGTGGTGTGACGCAGTAGGCAACTGCGTGACGTCATTCCTTGACCTAACCGCTCCATGACCAGATCGACGAGCTCTGGCGCCACCCTCTGGTGCACCCAGACAACTACTTTGTTCTTTATTGCTTTATTTACAGGTGTACCTGTGCAGGTGAACACTACGTGTACACCTACACGGAGCGTGTCGCCCGGGACGAGCCGAGATACCAACACCAAATGGCTCCCCCTTCCCCAAATTATTATGCCCGCTAAAATATTCAGAATTTAAGCGAAAAAACAGTAATAACATTATTAACATTATTTTTATAGCTAATACTTACTCGAGAGTTTTTATGAATAAAATTACAAGTTATACGATTAGAATTACGAACTGCGTGGAAATTTTCTTCCTAACTGCAATTACCAACGGTTATTTCACTTATATGAATTAATTTATGTAGATAACAAGAAAACATCTAGTTATTAACTTCTAATACTGCTTTATTCAAAATTAAAACTTTGATCATTAAATGTGAATTTCAATGAGAATAACTTGTATCCCTTTTAATCCTTGAATTAAAATTATATTCTACATCGAATATTTTAATTTTTATTATTATTATTATTATTATTATTATGTCATTGAAATAATTCGATAGATAATATTAACCATTAAATTTCAAATTTAGTTAAATAGAAACATCAATAATTTATAAGATTAAAAAAAAAAAAAATTAAATGTTGACAGCTTTCACGGTTGATATTAGACATTGCATATATAGTTTTTACCGACGTACAAAAGATTTTTCCTGAATAATCCAAAACATTCTCATAAGCCAAAAATTCTTTCATTTTTTATCAATGGTTTCTCTGAAATCCTGTTATCTCGTTATGATTCTTGTGTACAACATAACAAACATTTGTATTTGTAGAGATACACGAGTTATATCGAGGAAGATAGAGATAAGAATAAGATACAGTTATATTCTTCTTATAGTCTGGGTTCACGGTTCCTGAGGTCAATCCATTTGGCCGATAGTGGGTTCATTATTTTTGGAATTCAAGCAATGCTCCCTTCGCCACAAACTGACGTACGCGTACAAAGTGTAATTTTAGACATAGATTTAACTGAGAAACATAAGAGAAATTATTAGAGTGTAATTTAATCGCGAATGACGCTCTAGATTCATCAGGGTTAAAAATTATGATTTGCGCGCACCATGACGGAGCATGTAAATTTAATCGTAATTTTGAAGGAATTCTCGAAGATATAGCGAGGAAAGATAGAGAATGGTAGACCTGGATTGGAATTTTAATATTATGTACGTTGATTTATACAGATCGTTATTATTAATTTTCAAATAATCATTTATATCATACATCTTAATCGGAAACATTATTGAGTTTCATAATTATTGAATTATTGGTTAGATTTTCTATAATTTTGCCATTGAAATTATATTTTTTGCACACTTCGTGTTATAATAATAATAGCTCTAATTGATTAAATTAATCAAATAAATACACGGTACATTTTTAAGATAATAGTCAACTTATTATTATTACATAATTTCATTTTTATTAAAAATAGAATTACGCCATCTTATACTTTATTTGAATATGTATTCATTAATAATAAAAATAATTATTTAATGTTAAAATAAATGTGATATAATTTAAATAATATTCACATCTTAGTTGTTAATATTTTTATTATAGAGATTTTGAAATAATAAATTTATTTCAGAACATGATTTAATGTATTTAAAAAAAATTTTTAAATGCAACTGTACTTTATATATGATTGTTATTATTCGTATAAATGTATTAATTAATTATTGAAATTACTTTAATAACGTTAAATGTGAACATTTTATATAAAAAAGTTAATATATTTGTTCTAAATTTTTAACTTTATTATTCATATAAAACTAAAAATTTTGAAATAATAAAATTTTTCAAACCTTCCATTTAAAATAAATTCAAAATATACTATAAAAGATTATTTTTCTCGAATATGCTATTTCTTTCAATATTTGTATTACACAGTAATACCCTTAGAGTTGTTTTCATCAAAAACTAGTGAACATATTGAAAATTATAGTAATTTATAGTTATATAACTTCCAAATGAAGTGGATTATAAATCACAATCCGAAGAACACTTGTACGGTTACAATAGAAACTATTATAAATTAATTCTATTTATCTTAAAATTATGTTATATATATCATATTATTTTAAATTATTCAAATAACAAGATATTTCTTTATTTATAATATTTATAGAAATACTTTCAAATTTTAAAATAAAAAAACTTTATAAATATTCTGCAAAACTTTTTTTATTCAAATAATTTTTATGTTTTTCTGTATGATTGATTATAATATATTTTTATATTCTACTAGATTTTTGTTTCATTTTCATAATGACAAGACGCAATCATTAAATAAAATAATTCTACCATAGAATAATTTGAAACAACCAATAGTCTTATATTAAAATTTTTCAATTATGGACAGAACAATTATTATTAATATAAATCATTCTAGAATAATTTAATATAAAAGCTTTCACATTAAAAAATATTTAATATATTTTTAATTTTTTAGTTGAAAATTATTATTTAAAATATAACATTTATCATACTATAACAGTTTTATCTTACTGAAAGATTAATAATAAATAGTTAATTTATTAAACATTAAAATTAAAATATATATTTCAAGATATATTTCATAAAACTTTTGGAAATAAAAAGAAAAATTGCAAATAAGCAAAAAAATGAAGCATTAATTTATATTGATTTTAATTTTTATCATTAATTTGAATGTTTATCACATTATCATATGATATTGATTGTATCAATAAAATTCTGTTAAAAACAATGAAAAGTAAGACTCATATCATTTCTAAAGATAATTATACATATAATAAATTATATATTGATTTCACATAATAAATATACTTATTATTTATAGTATAAAAATTTTTTCAAAATTCTTTTTGTTGCAAACAATCCTTTATAATTCCATATTAACGTAAAGTAAAATTTAAATAAAATTCATTGTCTATTTTATCAAAAAAAAAAAAAAATTTATTTTAATATTAATTATATTTATTAATGAGCAATACGTAAGAAAATATTAACTACTGTCTATAATAATTTAAAATATTTAAATGAATGACACATTAATTATGTTAAATATTTTGAAAATGAATTAATATAAAAATATATCGATAAATTATAGTAATTAGTTAATAGAAATTAAATTAAATTAAATTAAATGTAAATATTGTTCATAAATATTATATATATATATGTATAATTTTTTACAGTATTAGAGAATTTTTAATTCATGAATGTTTCATTTAATATTATATTGATAAATATATCATAAAATTATTATGAGTAAATAAAAATATGTGTATTCAGCATAGGTTTAAATATTTGTATAAGTAAAGTAATTAATTTAATTTTTTTAAATATTATTTATTAAATAAAATTCTTCGAGTGTCTAATAATTTTTTTATATCGTTGACTTTGTCTGTGTATAAATATGTATCATTACTAATTTTCTATTTTTAACCCATTCAACTATTTATAAATATTTTGTAAATGCATGAAGATTTGAAGTTTAAAATGAAATAGTTTTTTATTATATTTATTTTAAAAAGTGTATCTTTAAAATACTTAAAATAATTATGTTTTAAAAAATTTTAATTTACGAGATTAAATAAAAAATGAAGAAATTTAATGTAGACAGTAAGGCTTAAAAGTTTGACTATCATAAATTTTATGACTAATAGTTTTCATTGAACGATTATGAAAGATACAGATTTTATTTTTGTGTACAATAATATAATAATAATAATAGTGTATTCTGATGTAAATTTGAGTCAAATATAAATAATTTATTCTTTGTTATTTATAAAAAACTTCTTAACATTATTGTTAGTCGCGAATGATTCTTATCAATTTTCTTGATGCAAGTAATTTTAAATTAGCTACGGATGAAAAATTTATATATGCGTTTGCTTAATAATAAAATTTATTCTCATTTGTTTCTTCACCGAATAACATGAATTTCAAAATAGAATTTTCTGAAGCAATTAATGAAAAGATATGATAATGGCACCAATATATAGCTGATTTAATCACACAATCAAAAGATAACCGTAACATCCAGGATGCATCCTTTGCTCCGGAATAATGGAACTTCGTGTAAAATGAGCATCGCCTACCCCTCATAGGGTTTGGCCCGGATAGAAATTTAACAGTCATTGTTGACCTCACCTAAATATAATCCTATATAAGATCATTTTCAGTAGGTTGCATGCACCATACGTTACTTTGATCACGAACTCGATCGTGTCTTTACTTCGTTTCTAACATCACCACCAAGTCTCGTGTCTATCTCGCCTCTGCACTTTCTTTCTTCACCTTGCTATACTCTACATATTATACAACTAAAATTAAAGTGGGTACCGAGGTAAAATTCAAAATTTATGAACTTATTATCAGTCACTAACCAGATAACGAGTAATACGAAATACTCCAATTCGGCCTTCAATTAATACGCGGCACATAAGAAAAAAACATCCAAATAATGAACAATCAATATTTCTATTATCATCGTTTAGCAACGAAAATATATCGTATCATTTGGCGATATTACCCCTTACAATACATTTCATTAAAATAAAATTTAACGCATCACTCGTAGTTACATACATTATGCTTTATAAATTGTTATTTCATTTGTAACCTTTTGAAATTGTATTCTAAATAAAACAGTTTCATTCATAAATCACAGTAATTTTATAGCGATATGAATCTAAATGAACTTTCAAATCCAATATTAGTAAATCTTTAAAGTTTCGTCTTAAATTAAAAAAGAGATATGTGAATGTATACGGTTTTCTTTTTTCATTTTTTTTTTTCATATCTATCCTATGATTGTACGTTTGACCTATATATTTGTGCGATCTTTCCTGCTTTTCTGACATTTTGCATAAGATCAAATTTTTCGTTCCTCTGCCCGACCGATGTTTGATGCATCGATATTCACTAAAACGTGACTCCTTTACAAGAATACACTTTCTATCCAACTCTCAAACATCTATCAAGAAAAAATCATTGTTTGGAATAATATATATTTTTCTACCTTTTAAATTCTAAAAATGTTCTCTGACTGAAGGATCTACTAAATCTAAATCTTTATGAACATAAACATTATACTTTGTATATCTTTCAAAAAAAAAAAAAACTTTACTACTTGAAATTGAATAATTTATTAATAATAAAATAATTTGATAGTAGTAATAAAAAAATATATTGAATAACTTCTTCTTTAAATTTAAATAAGTGGCATTTTTTCAGTATGTAGTTAATTCAATATACACATTCATTATATGTATGTAATTTATGAAATATTCTATGAACGATGCATTATTCTAATGTGTAGCTAGATCAATAAAATATTTTAAAACACACAATCATTGTGGAATTTTATTACAAAAATTTATTTCATTCTTAAAAATTTAAAAAAGTAAAAAATATAGAACTAATTACACAATTACTTAAAAAAGATATGCTGAGATAAAACTTTTATTATTAATTTAAATACAATATATGAATGTCTGTGTCATAAAATTTTTTTGAGTGTATTTACTAGGAAATAATATTCAGAAAAACAGTTTAGAGACTACAAATTGATTAAAAATTTGTATCATTGAATCTATTAGAAAATCTTTACACTAGATCCTAACAATATAATAAATATAATAATGAATTGCCAGAGGGTTTAATACATTGATTCAATCACGATTCGAATTAGCGATTTCAATAATCTATGCTTTAATCGCAAGAAAATCCCTGAAAAATGAAAACTTGGTTTAATAATTGTTGCATTTATAAATTATGTAAAAACAAAATAATAAATCTGTACTATCTCATTAAATAAAATACAATTAATAATTTAATTAAAAATATATTACCGAAATGTAATATATATACTAAAACTTAATGCTATTTAATTTAATAATATCGTATAATTAATGTGATAATACAAAATGTATTAAATTTTTATGAGGCATAAGCTTCAAAATAAATTTTAATTTATTCAGATAGATCAGATAAATCGATTCATGTTTTGTAACTTTCAATAGACCAAATTAATACAATTAATAAATTTAACTGATGAATTAATTATAACAGCATTCAAATTTATTTTCTTAATAAATATTTAATTTATATAGTTCAAAAAAGTTTTTACAACTTACATTAATTCTACAGTAAATCCAGTAATGACCAACAAACTATAGAAAAATTACAAAATTTTATTGATTTTATTTATTCATGTTCCAAAGCCGTGTAAAAAATTTTTTTGTGTTAACGATTATGTTTGTTCTAATTATAAGCAATCACTTTTACATTGATTAAAATAAAAGTGAGTGATCATTATTTTTGGCTAATGATTATTAAAATTCTTAGATGTAGTATTTTGTATACGTAGAAGAGCATCATAAATTCAATATATATATATATATATATATATATATATTAATTTTGTGTTGTTTTAATTTTTTTAGGAAGAATAATTTAATTAATTCTAGAGTACAAAATATATCGTATATTACTAATAGTGTATAATTAATGAAGTGCACGCGCATTTACGTTTGCGTAAATGGGGTATAGATGTTTTTGTATTTAAAAATATTGTATAATATATTTGATAATATTTCATGATATTATTATGTGTTATAAGTTGAAAGTAATGCTGATGATATTACTTTTACTCTACTAAATATTTAAAAATATGAAATACTTAATTTATAAATTTACTTTTGCTTTTTTCACAAAATAGCATAGTTTTTTATGAAAAGATAAATATAAATATAATAATGTAAAGTTTAGTGTTAAAAAAAAAATTCATCAATTCTTAATCAATTTTCTTTAAACAGAGGACGAATAAAATTCAAAATTATTTTATAAATTCCTTTTTTTACTTCATTAAAACTTTGACGCAATTAACATGTACATTGACATGTACACAGAATGTTTTTTTTTTTTAATATTAAATTTAACAAATAATTTTTTCCAAAAAATCTATCGTCCGTTTTACTTTGGCAAAACATTTTATAGCACAGAGAAGTAAATTGAAGCTTAAGAATAGAAATTCCATTACAGGCAGTTAATTTGAAATTTGTAAGGCACAAAACTTACATGGTCTATACAAAGACATTCATCCAAGTAAAAAGAATTGGGTACTTGAAATCGACTTCATCGGTGCTCATTTACCAAACAATTAACCGCTTTTTGCCCGACATTGTATTTGACCGCGATTCTGTCCGCTGGTTAGCTCTGACTGTCCCTCCTACTACTCCTGTCGCCCTCCCGTTCTCCTACACCCTCTTACTCACTCTCACGTGTGTTGCATCGTGGAAGGCGACAGTTGTGGGGGCCAGGTCGTTTTGTGGTTTCCCAGATCGCCTCATAAACGGTACTACTCATCCACATACGTGTGGATGAATCTCCCTTTCTCACCCCCACCTTCTCTCTCTCTCTCTCTCTCTCCCTATTACGGTATGCACGTGGGTGAGTGCCCGTGTTTATAAATGTATAGAAACCGTGGCTAGGGATCCCAGCATCCCGGGATATTTCACGCGCGCGCCTACTTCCCCGACGGATATAAATTATACGGCTGCCCTATTTGCAAGTTTGCCTCGACTCATGCTCACACTCTCATAATATCACTTAACTTTCCCTCTACCTTCCTTCTTACAAACTTTTCCTATCATTCTCTTGAATGTATTTGAAATTCTGTAGAAAAACTTTTTCCTTCTGTCAAGTTAATATTTAGCTCGAGCAATCTGTTTCAAATTCAGTTTCAATACTGTTTTCTTTTAAATTTCTTACAGCTTTGTGTATTTTCTTACCTTTGTACGGCTTTTCAAAGGCGTATCCTTTTTACCTCCCACTGCGTCAGAGAGCAACTGATATGGCGTTTGCCTTTTTATTAGCACCAGGATCGGATTTATTTATTAATACGAAATTTAACGATCGGTATATGAAATATATTTCAGAGACCAGCAATTTACAATCTTATAAGTTTCTCCTCTAACACTAAATATTATCTACTAGAATATCATACCAACAGCTCTGCTGCACAGGCTATAGATTGTAACTTAACCAATTAATACACACATTAAATCCACCAACGTTTAATAACAAATTATTATTATTATAATTTAATGTGAATACTTAGTAAAAAAATAAGATTGTACAATCATCTGTTACACCGCAAGTCTCACAAAAATTTTCAAATCAATGTTTCGGTATGATGTAATTTTGAGATTAATTTTAAACTCAAAGCAATTTCAATTTTTAAATTCTGTAAAATTTTTTAATCCTGCTGTATTAAATATTTTTGGTATTCACATTTTAGTTTTTGCGTGATCTTTATATTACTGTTAAAAATTCCACTAATAAATAATTATCTTTTTATAAATTTTTACTAAAACTGATTATACGAAGGATATAAAAAAATAATTTTAAGTACGGAATTGTAAAGAAGCAAAATTACGATTATTAAATTAATTGTAAAACACGCTTTTCATCAATAATTAAATATTTACAAAAGTAAATTTCTCAATTCTTCACAATTTTTATAAATTTAAACATTGAAATAATAATAACCGATGGTTTTTTTAATGTGCATTAAAAAAATTTCGAGGTTAAATAGAATATTCATAAGATAACCTTCGATAGAAATTTCTTTTTGGTACTTTTTGAATGCAATTCAGGCTTAAAGATTAAAAATTCTTCTACGTTGAAAAATACATTTCCACGCAGTTCTTACAATTTAAGTCATACTACCGTGAATTTTTCTGCGCATGCATTTCAACGATGTTCTAACGGTAGTAGTCGATTTTAAACTTCTGGACTTTCTTATCTCGTTTTTCCACGACACTTTGATACTATTCGGCAATGCCACCTCCTATATCTAGTTTATTTTTTCGACTCATATTCTATATTTTACTTTATCGAATATTTTAATTATGCAATCACGCTTAAATTGCTTCAACACGAAATTATTGAGTTGAATATTACCTTAACTTTGAATTTTTTCTGACCAAAATATTAATTTTATAACATCAACAACCAGACTTATATTAAATAAATTAAGAAAAAAATAATTCAATCAATTTATTATTATCTAGAATACAAATTTATTTCAATAATTTCAACTTTAAACATTAATATTATTTATTATTATTATTTATTTTTCAAATCTAATCTATATTTTTCATTTTTCATTAAATATCTTGTGGATTTGCGTAATTAATAAGAAAATTATTTACATATTGTAATTTACAATATTAATGAGTTAATGAGTTAACAAAAAATTTAAAAATATACAAAAACGTAAAAATATATTTTTTAATAGAAACTATAAATAAAAATTTTTAAATAAAAGCACAAGCTCTTACTTTAATATAAAATATATAATGAATAAAATTTTCTACAAAATATTTTACAGTAAAAAGAAAAATTATAAAATAAGTAAGAATAAATAGTAAAAAATAAATGAAATAAAAGAAATAAAATATAAAATATAATAAAAAATTACATGTTTTGCATCAAATGAATATAAGCATTTTTATATATATTTGAATATTCACTTATAAATTCAAACAAAATACCAGTTTTTATGAAAATACAAAAATTAAAAAAACATGACAGATCTGAAATTTTATATATCATATGTTATTTAATATTTAAATTTATATATTAAATATTAAAAATTGCTAGTCGAAAACATTTCAAATATATTTATTACTTCACTTTTCTACGATATACTTTTCCGTAAATAATATACAGTAGTAAGTAAAATCTAATGATAAATCATAATCATAAACAATTTTTATAATAAATATCTAGTTCATTGAATAAAATTTAATGTGTTAAGTAATAACTGAGGCCAACGTTATAATTAATATTTACAACTTTGTAAGATCTAGTTTTGCATTTATTAAGAAAAGGAAAGAATATATTAAATTATCGTGACCAGAAAAATTCAAGTAAAATCTAACTATATTAATTTATGTTATTATAAATACGATAAAATAAAATTTAAAAAATAGTATTTATAAAAATTTAACAAATAATTGTTCATTACTTAAATATGTAAGTCGTTTCAATTTAATGATTTAATTTAATAATTCCATTTAATTTAATTTATTCATATTAAAAAAAAAGAATATAACAATTGCATATAGAAGATAATAAACATTTAAGAATGAAAATATAGATGATGATTAATGATAGTTATATTATTACACTTAAAGATTAAAGTTAAATTATAGAGGAATAATATTATATATAGATTTAAATGGAGAAAAACGAGAGAGTAAAAATAGAAAAGGAAGTATATATAAGTGTAAAAGCAGGTGAGTCATTGTCGGTTAGAAGACTGCAGTGCAGTAAAGTACATATTCTAGGCTTAGCGCATCTGTGACCACTTGCAGTTGCAGTTACATACTCTCGGTATTTATTATTCAGACCATGCAAGGGACGAAAGGGAGAAAGAGAGACGGACGAAAGAAAATCTCTCTCTTTGACAAAGTCTTCCCTCTGCAGGTATAACTTTTTTAGCACAGGGATGCAAATAGAAGAATGGGTACTATACTTTTTTTCAAAAAAGGTGAAGAGAGATAAAAAAACAAATCTCACCAATGCGCGTCTACTATTTTACTTTGAAGGAAAATTCAAAATACAAAACTTTCTTTACGTGAAAAAAGTACTAAAAATATCATGAAATGGTACATAATAAAATAAATTTAATGCGAGCCGGGATGAATAATAAAGCACTTCTGAAGAGATAAAAATGAGAGAAATGCGTCAAAAATTTATTATGTTCTTATCTAAAATCTTAATTACCTTAGTGAGTGAGCTATCTTTTTGGCTTTCATTTAATATACTTCTTTTGTAATCCAATGGTATATAATTAGTTGTTTCACACGAACATATTTTACAAAAAAATTTATGTAACATATTTGAAAAACTTTTCAAATATTAAGAATAGAGATTAATTAAAATATTTGCTGAGAAATTTTAAAACTATGAAACAACTCTATCATAAATCGTATTATGTTAATGATATTGCTAATAATTATAAATGATAAATTATGTCATAATTAAAATAATTGGATAAAAATGAAAACTTTCTGATTTCAAGCAATTAAAAATTTCTACTTTTTATGCCAATATACTATATTTCCATACAATATTTATAAAACTATTAAAAAAGATATAAAATTATATCAAGACATGATACTCATATATGACCTATTTTTTCATGTAATAAATGAAAAGTTACAATCATTTATAAATAATATATATATCGTAATTAAAATTATTGTTTAAGGAACACAATTAATCTAATGCACCTTTTTTTTATATAGCGCCAGCATGAAATTAATAATCAAAACATCAACAAAAAAAATACAAATAAAACTTTTCAGTGAAAATTATGTGTTAGTATTATTTATTAAATACTATAGATTGATGTTGTATAATTCCAACAAAACTTGAACTATTGAAAATTATTTTGAAATAACTTATAAATGCTTATTCCACAGTTAATTTCAGGTAATATTTATTCAAATAAAAATAAATGATATTAAATAAGTCTTATGTTGACTAATCTATCATCTTATTAGTACATGTACAACAAACAAATAATTTATCATTTATTCAATTATTTTCCGAAAAAATAATTTGAGGATCTCAAACAATAAGTTATAAATTTATTATATATAGTTATGTATATATTGATTTCATGTACATAAATATAAAAAAAATAATAATACATGACAAAATTATGCAAATATAAAATGAATTCTGATAAATATACTATATTTACTAATTGTCAATAGTCTTAAAATGATATTAAATTAGTAATTGATTTATCTTTGGATAAATTATTCATTAAACCAAAATAATGATCATTTTATTTCATTTTTTTAATTTAATTTTATTATAATAATAAAAAAAAATTATTCAAATAATACGCTTGAACAAGATTATGACTTTAGATAGTAGATACATGAATTTTTAATTTTTTAAAATTATAATTTTTACTTAAGCTTATTTCTTAAGCATTTAATACCAAATTAAATAGCCTTTATTACAAAAAATATAAGGAATAAATTACTATTTAATTCTAAATATAAATACATTTTTTTTAATAATATAAAAAGTAGTATTTTACAAAAAATATTACAAATATTTGCATAAACATTAAAAATTATTTTTTGTAGACTTAATTGCCAGGAATATCAATAGTTTTTAATTATAAATAATTAAATTAATTAAAATAGATGAATCTTAACTTTACTATAAATTTCATAAAAATATTATCATAATATTTAGGCATAAGTAATGTAAAAGAATTAAAATTACAATAGTTTAAGTTAATCTTATTTAAAATAATACTGTGAATCAACGTTAGACTATACATACCCTCACATTTGAAGTAAAAAAAATATTTTATTAAAAAAATATTAATTAATATTAATGTAATAAGAACTAAAAAGTAATACGTGCGAAGAATTTATCTTCAATTTTCATATATTAATTTTTATCATATAAGGCTGTCTATTTTTCTATTTTATACAATTTAAGGTATTTGTAAATAGTTATCATTATTGTATATATATTTAAAACTGTAATCATGTGGTAAAAATAGCTATTGATAAAAATATTTAAAGTATTAGACAATGAATTAGTGAAATTTAATTAATCTGATATAAAAGTACACAAAACTAATATTAAAATAGAGAAAAGGAAAAGAATTCCAGAAACATCTGATACATGAGTCAATTTTAGAAGATAGGCGCAAATGTATCAATTATAAAATAATTTATAAATAATGTAACAATCGTTCACGTAAAATAAATATTTAAAAATTCTCTCTGTTTTCTGGCTTTGTACATTTATATTAAATCATATTATGCATGGGTATTCATGAAGATGTAGTTATCGCAAAATAAATAAAATCATTTTGTTCTACATACTTTTATGTTAATATTTTTCGAAATATTAATAATATTATCGTATTGATGGATAAAGATGTTTGAAAGATAAAAAAAATCAGTAAAAAGACACAAAAAAATATTCTAGTAAGAAAGCACTTAATAATTGATATTGAATTAAATGGCTAAATCTTTAGAACTTGAATAAGTAAAATTTAAAATATGTAAAAACTAATAATACAATAAAAGTATTAAATGAATTTAAACAAGTATTTAATATTTATTATATAATATAATAGAAAAATTAGTTTGATTAAAATTTTTTTTCTTTGGCAAATTAGTTTGGTCTTCGAGACCTTTGTATAAGATCATTTATTTTATTAATTGTATGAAGAGCGTTCGGTAATCATGAGAGCTGCAATTCGTTATCCTATGTCGTTACATGACCTTTCTTATACAGGAAGAGAGAATATGATTAGATTACGGGATTTTGGATTTGAGCCGCGGCATAACTACAAGTCGTCCATCACTGAACTCGGTATGATTATACTGCAACAAGCGTGATGGACTGGACCACTAGAGCAACATTGAGCATGCATCAATACTATTCTATTCATCTATTCAAATGAAGACAATTTTAAGAATTTACGTATAATGCACATGCATGAACCTTATGGTCGTAAACATAATTTTTGTAAAAATTAAAATAATACCTGATATCTTGAAAATTATCATAAATATTAATTAACAATTTAACAATTTCTGGTATTTATTTATTTATTTGTTTATTTATTTATTTATTTATGGTAATTTTCTGTTATTTAAATTTTACTAATCATTAAAAATTGATTAGTAATCTAAAATTAAAATTTTATTATATGTGTATATTTTATTACATTAACCTAGATTTTTGTAAATATCTAATCATTTCTAACTCTATTTTTCGATAATTTTTTCAATATTTTAATATTTAAATTTCATCGGAATATTAAAACTATGGTTTTACGCAAAAATTACTTATTCAGAGTCTTTTAAAATTTTTAATCGTCCTATAATCATTTTACCATCGTTTATAGGTAGCTGATATATTATTCATGTTTCACTATTCAGTAATAATACCGGTGATTCAAATAATGACAATTCTAACCTCTAATTAATAACGGCGCCAGTAGCACCTGTGTTATGTTTCACTTGCGTGGCTTTGGGTGATTGTATGACGAAGAGTGACGAAAACATGCTTTATACAATGATCTGAACACACATATACTTAAGCATAAATTTATTTTTACAATAAACTTTTTAATAGTCATTGTAAATGAGTGTTGATAAATGAAAATTTTTTGTTTGATTAAGTAAATTAAATTCAATATTAATAAAACTACGTATCCCATGAATTTCAAATATTAAGGAATATTAACATTTTGTAAATATATGCAGAGTGAATTTCAAAATTAATATGAATTTTACATTTATATAAATACAACGTTACATAAATTAAATATAATTAATGCAGCTCTTATAATAATTTATAAAATCTTATTAAAATCTGATTGAACATAAAATCCACTAAAAAATATTTATGGAATTCACTGCTTTCAATGCTAACAAAGACTACAAAATTCTCCATTTTCATTTTTTATTAACCTTTATTATCCATAATCTTTCTCAAACTTCAAAACGATTGTCACATAAGTATGACTGCAGTATGACCATTTATGTCAATGAGTTTAACTGGTACTGTTCATTATATTAACAACTAAACAATCTAGAGCAGAGTTAATTCGTTCAAGTAAGAAACTTCCCTTTAAGTTTGTTTTTGCACCTACAGCTGTAATTATATGAAAGTCCACATAACATTTACTTTTATTTGCGTTACTTTTATAGACATTTTAATACTTACAATATATGTTTATGTGTAAATGAATATTAATTATACGCATGAATAGGTGTGTCTGTTTTAGTAGTATTGCTCATTCGTATGAAATCAAGTATATCGCTCGAGCCTAATAAACAAGGAGAAGAGCCATGAAGTAGGGCTGCATCGCAGTTGCGCATTTGCACTCGCCCAATTATTGCCAATCAACTGCAATTAATTCAATAAGGCGAACCGCGCTCGTGCGCACGTGGTGCTCCAGAGCCAACCACAGCCTTGGTGTTGCGGATGTGTTGCGGACAATCGCGAACTACTACTCTTTCGCTTATCCAGACTCAAACTCCTGATATTCTCCTGATATTAGTGCTGCGATCCCTTCAAGTATCTAAGATGAAGCTATGGTCAACCGGGCGGTTGTAAAGGCACACTAATGAGATAACTATCACTCTCTTTCTTCCCTCTTCTCAACAACTCCACCCCGCTCAATTGCTAATACCCAATAACTGGAGCACAATCTATCGGTCTCAAAAACCATTGTTATTTTAAATGTGTTGATCGGGATTTGCTGAATTTTCTGGTGTCTCTCAAAGGAGTAATATAAATAATCTTGCCTTAGAAATACACAAATTTAAAAAATAATCAATTCTTTAATTATCAAGGTAATTCTAGGTATTTACAGTTTTTTATTTTAATTATTCTTCATCAATTACCACTGGAATTATATGAAAGAATGGCATCGTTAAACTTCAGTAATAACAAAAGTGCAAAGAAAAGAGAATTAACAAAAGAAAAAGAAAATTAATGCTTGGTAATATTTTTTACCAATAATAAATTTTTGTTTTTCAAGAAATAATAAACTCTTATGCATTATTTGATGTTATTTTTTTTTTTTTTATTGATCAAAATTATAATGGATTTATCCCCCAAACTTACTATATTTCACATGTTCACTGAAATATATAACACATAAATTTAGATTTAATAAAACAAAACAAAAAATCATTTAATATTTGTATCCAATTAAAACGATCATGTTCAATTGTCAATTTTTTTAATTTCTAAAAAACGAATAATTTATTACTCTTTTTAATTAATTATTAACACAAAATCTAAATTGTTCATGTATTTTTAGTGTTAATAATTAATTAAAAAGAGTAATAAATTATTCGTTTTTTAGAAATTAAAAAAATTGACAATTGAACATGATCGTTTTAATTGGATACAAATATTAAATGAACACAAAATTTAAAAGGAAAATAATAATGCAGTTGATTCTACTTTGTTAAGGCACTTTAATTAAAATATAATAAACTATATTACTTTATTATCCATCTTATAGAATATCCTCTAGGAACATTAGCTAATTGAAAATATTTGTACAGTAAATATTTTTTTTTTATTTCAACTAAAATGATTGTTTATTCAATTACTCATAAATCGAGAATATAATGGTTGTTTTCACGTTCACAACGGAACCTTCATGCATTTTTTAATTGAATTTTATCGTAATTTAAGCAGTCTGTTATGTAACTGAGTACTCTTTAATTGAATAAATTTTATATGCACACTCTTAGCATGGAACAATAATTATACAATAAATACTTATGCGTTATGTTCATTATATTTCAGAACATCATGAAAGATGTACCGATGGAATAAATGCATAAAGCAGATACTAAATCATCACTTGTCATAGTAACTAAGTAACCTTCTCCTTATTTGTGCAACTGAACATTCGCTGTATTTCAGTATGAAAATAAATGTATACATTACCGACAATGTTAATATTTTTACATAAATTTTTATATAAATTGCCATAAATGAAAAATTAGATTACACAAGAAAAAAAATGAAGATGCAGTTCTGTAGTTTTTTAATACAATAGAAAATATATATTTGAAATAATTATTTTTTTATTATTTTTAATGCGAAAAAAAAATTAAATCCTAAAAAGTATACCATTTTTAGTTCTATGAATCTAATTTTACAGACTGTGCTTATATTGAATATTTTATTATGTTTAACATTGCACATTAAAATACCGTATTAATGAACTCAATTCAAATATAAATACTTACAATCTAAACTCACCAAAAATTCGAATAAAAATAAAAACACAAAGATTACTATTGATGCGTTCTATTAAAAATCTGAACTATCGTTTTTCTTAAAAGAAATATTGATGCATCTAAAATCTTGAATAGAAAACTCATGAAAAGCACTCTCTGAGTTTTTTAAACATCCCAATAAGGCCAGTGTTTTATTCGAAAATAACGAGTGATCAATGTAGTAATCATTATTTTTTTTGTTTTTATTATTATTATTATTATTTATTTATTTATTTATTTATTAATATAAATTCCGGCCTTAGGCCTAGGAATGGACTTCCTTTTTTTTCCTTCATTAGCCTTCTCTTTTGTTCTCTCTTCTTCCCTCTTTCTTTCTATTTTCTTTTCTATTATTGTCATATAGTGTAGTAGGATTCTATTTTTAACCCCTTCTTTAAAGTTTGTAATTATCCTTCTTTCGTCCCACTTCTTTATCTTTCTCATTTCTCTTATTTCATTTTCTGTTTCTGTGCATTCCCACAACCAGTGTGTCCAATCTCCGTTATGTTCTCTGCATAGCTAGCATTTTCTTTCCTTTTCACTTAGCCAGTATTTGTTACCTGCTATTATGTTTTCACACCTTATTTTTGCAATTATCTTTATATTTTTATCCTTCTTTTCTGTTCTCATGTATCTTGGCATTCCCTTCTCCCTTATTTCTTTATATCATCTATTATATGTCGCATTTTCTATCCTTTTTGTCCTCTCCTGCTTACTTATATCTTTCCTTCTTTTTTTCACTATATCATATTTGTTTTTTCCTTCTTCAGTCCTTATCTCCATTTGCAACTTACTTACCCCCACTTCGTTTAGCCATCTCTCTTCTGGGTCGTCTCCGCTTTCTGTTCTCTTTCTCTTTTTCTCTTTCAAGCATTTTTTCGTTCACCTGTCGTTCGGTTATCTTTCTACTTTTTCTTCATACCTTCTGTTCCTGGCTCTCCATTCTATTTCCATTTCATATTCATCTGTTTCCTCATAGACTTCCGGTAAGGGTTGGTTTACGAACTGTCGTACTGCCGCGTACTCTGAGCAAATTTACAAGTTATTATTATTATTATTATTATTATTATTATTATTATTATTATTATTATTATTATCATCATCATCGTCATAGAGCTTTCTAATAGAAGGCATGATGGGGAGGGCGGATTATCCATTAATTATGCGAGCAGCCACAGACACATTTAGCTATGAGGACAAGAGAGGAAAAGGAAGGATGCGCCGATAAATCACCGGTTGCCTCTGCTCACCTCTCCGTCAGCCTCGATCCATATATTTCGAGTTCAATACTCTAATTTCGGGGCGAGAGGGACGAGAAGGGTGAGGAAGGTAAGGAACACAGGGGATAATATCAAGCGATTCAACATTTATCAAATTATCACCGACAGAGAAAAAGCACACCAACTGTAACTATATTGATTAAGATATAGAAAGGTATAGAAATTCGAAAATGCCAAGTCTGCATCACTGATTTTTCAATTATTATTCATATTGTTCGATTATTTCTGGAAACTTATAGAAAATTGGCGTTTTGTGTACACATTCTATTTTTTTATTATCAATGACATAAAATATAAACCGAATTATTATAATATATAAATTAAAATTTTTTATTGATTTATAATGTAATTTATTATTTAATAAAATGCAATCATAATATAATTAACAAAGACTATTATATTCTTTCATAAAATGGATGTCCATATCGATATTTCGAATAAGATATATTAAAAATATTTTATATTTATCATACATATACCTTTCTTTATTTTATATATTAAATTATTATTAATTAAATTTTAATATTTTCATCCATAATATTAATTAATATTTATACACCAATTACATGATTAATTTATAAAAGTGACATAATTATTATGTGGAAAAGTGTATTAATTTAAATTAGTATTTATGTATTTTAATTTAATAGAAAAAAATTATTAAAAAAAAAAGATATATTGAATTGCTAGTAAGGTATTATGAAAACTAATTTTGTATCCACATAAGCTTCACAATGGTAATAAATAGTCATTGTTTATCTCAATATTTATCGCACTGGGATGATAACCGTTTTACATTTTGTGTGAAAAAATGTTCCCATAATAATAGAAAAACCAAAGCTTTGAGTCAGTCTTAGCAGATCTGCTTTGACATAAATGCAGATGTGGATTTAAAAAACAAAGTTAAATAACGTAATAGTGAAAATATATTTAAGATAGATGATGAAAATGACAAAAAATTGATTTCGTTCGAATAATTAGATATTTTAATCTTAATGTACACATGATACAGCAAAAAAATCTTAATAAACGATAGAGTAGAGATTTTGGTAGTGGGATTAAAAGGATAAATATAAACCACAACAAAAAAAACCAGAATTTTTTCTAGTAAATTTAAAAAGTACGTTTTTTAATAATTTGTATTTGAAAAACGTGTGTTTTATTGCTTTAATAATATTTATAAAATATATAATTAATATGATATATATGTAAATAGTCTGTTCAGATAGTAAATCCAATTTATTATTTTTAAAGTCACTATTGGCGTAATGATTTTAATTTTTTCTACTTTTTTCTTTTTTTCCGATCATTATGAACGATAAAATTTTACTTCGCGCAAAACATATTTTCCAATTTTGTAACATAGCGCGATGGACCGCCTAGTGGAATGGCTTTATTCGATAAAATTTGGTGTGTGATTCGGAATAAACACCGTTGAGATTATTAAGAAAGGCTAAATGTTAAAAACGGTTTTTAAGGATAACTGTATGTAAATTTTGATGAATTCAAGATGTTATTGATTATCCTGAACCTCAAATGATGGTTTGAACTAAACATTTTTTTCACGTTTTGGGCATTATAATTGATTTTTTTGGCTGTTGAGAATAAGTGTCATCGATAATCTTCTTGAACGCTTATGAATTATTTTAATTACAATATATATGCAATTTTATTCTTAAAAACTTTTTTAAAATTAGTCTCTACAGCATTTTTTCAAACTACAAACAAATTTTTAATGTGTATATTTGTTCTAATGGTCATTCTATCATGCCATGTTACAAGATTGAAAAAAATGCATCGTACAAAGTAAAATCTGCGTCTCCTAATAATCGGAAAAAAAAGAAACAAATAAATAAAATTCCTCACACATTTTAAAACCTCTTCAAAATTGGTACGATCAATAACGACTTCAAAAATCAGAAATTGGACTTACTTTTCCGACAGGCCATGTATAATAATTTTAATTTTAATTAAATACATTAATTCAAATAAAAAATAATTTTTCAAATATATTTTACTTAATAATTTTGAAATGTTAATAAAATTTCGTCATATGTATTATACTAATTAGTTATAAGTGTTACTTATAATAAAAAATGCAGGCCTTATAACTAAAAGGAATTACTTTATTTTTACTATTATTTAAATTATTTATAATCCCATGAGATATATCTGAAATGTCTAATTCACTGTTATAGAAACTTTAAATACATTTACTAATTGACACATTATTTCTTTTTGATTTCTTTCTACCTAATCTTATATCAAATTTATATAAGAATTCAAAAAAAAAAAAAAAAATAAAGAGATCTCAGATCATTTATTGATTCGAATAGGTCTTATCACAGTTCATCACGTATCACTTTATTCAGAAATTATTATGAAATATGGTATTTATTATGGTTATCAAAAAATATTTATCCTAAATTAAATATTGTTAATATATAATCATTATAATAATTATTTTTATAATATATTATTTAGAAAATATTTATGTGAAAAATAAAGTAGTTTTATTATCCAATAGATGATATACAATACTAAAAATAAAATTATGCATGTTGTAAAATAAATAAAAATATTTATAAGAAGATTAAAAATATAAAAATTCAATTTTATTTCTACAGATCATATCGATATTTTAGTTAACAACACTAAGTCTATCTTTTATTTTACCGTGTATTAAAAAGAAATTATTAATTCAACTATAACTAAATCCTTTCAAACCTACTATTAACATTGATATTTATATTATTTATTTGAAAAAAGATTTTCTTTACTTAGAACTTCAAATCAATTGCTTACATTATAATTATATTCAAACTTAACTATTAATAAATATTTTATGTAGTTTTAAAGAATTTTTTTCATATTAACAAATATAAAAAATTTTAAATAAATACAAAATAATAATTAAAGGATTAATGAAAAATTTTTCTAGTTTAAAATATTTTAATATGTATTACAAGCAATATTTCTTTTAGAATAACTGATATTCTGTTAAATTGCTGTTAAAAAATAGATAATTTCTTATTAATTTATTGTAAAGAGTATTATTATTTTAAACACTAATTTTTCTTGATTCATTTATTCGATTATATAATAATTAACAATTAAAAAAAAACATTTTAATAAATAATTAAAATTGAAAATTATTATAAGATTAATCATAATTTTTATAAAAAATGAATCAATACGCACTAACATTTATAAATCAAAAAAATAAAAAATTTTAAATGACAATATAAAATAAAAAAGAAAATAATATTTCAATGGAAATACATATGATTCGCTTTTAAAAATTATAATCTTTCTGAACAATCTTTGAATATGAAAAAAAATTAAATATTTAAAAATATGTTTCAACATTTACCCAGATGCAACAGGTTTAATCAATAATATATAAGTTTTACGATAGTACTATGACATTGTAATAGAAATATAGGAGAAATAATAGTGTCAAATCTATCATAATGATGTCAATTTATGCAATCATTATACGTCTAATCTGATATACAATATTTTCATATAAATTTTAATATTCAATTTATTAATATTTTAATGATATTGTTACGTATCTAAGATGTCACGACTATATTTATTATTTGATAATTAAATCGCGAAATTTTTCTCCAGGTTTCGTTCTGCCCTAGCCAAAACGGTCAAAACGTTTTGGCCTTTGTGAGGTCCGGAATTTGTCAATAAAGGAAACGTGAGATAATTAATATAATACTTTTTATTATATATTTCTTAATGAACGAGTGAGAGAGGGTAATGTAATGTGTAATATAATTTTTCGTGTCAAGAAACTAAGTCCCGATTGTATAAAACAAATAGTAATAAATATCAAGAACCCGAACCAAATGCCCTTACATTTTTTTCCGATTCAACTCAATATCTTCGCTGTATGGAGAAATTGCAAAATCCGCGAATTCTCCCTCCGGGTGCCTCTGCTTGATTATCGTTCTGTCAGCTTTCTCCGGTATTGTCTTTCGATTGACCTCTGCATATTTATCGTCGCCTCTGATCTTGAATTTTGCGCAATTGGGCGAACTCGGAAGTTCTTATTACTCGCGGATTTAACGTTACTCGGGGCTCCGTTCGATTCCCTCAATGTTACTTTCCCAATGTTTCGTCTCTGTTTAATGATGCGAGTACAATTTAATTCGTCGCGTATGCGTTTGCAATTTTACATACGTGACGATATAAAATAAAATTAAACGGTATAAAAATATTATAGAACAATTATTTTGCGATTATTAAACTTTTGTTTTTACAGAAATCGTATAAGGATATGTGAAGGTCGAAGATAACTAAAACTGAAGAAATAAACGAAAAAGAATAAAAATAATTCTAGCATAGACTTTACATCAGATATGCCTTCACATAGGCAATAAAGAAAATAATAATGTACTTAAATATATCTAACATAATATATCTTTATTCGTTTATAATATATCTTTATTATAGTTCAAATTACAAAGAAATGAACATATTAACAAGTATGCAATTGTCTAAAGGAAAAAAATGACTGATTAGTGGATTTAATTTAGATTTGTAATGAATAAATATTCATTACTGAATATATAATTTTTTTTGTGTAAGGTGCACTAACCTAAAAATAATAATATTTGTATATTAATAAAAGATATTTTATAATTATATATTTGTAATTAGTAAGTTTATAATTAATGGATTGTAAGACTCACAGAAAAATGGCAGTGGTGTTAATTGTAGTGTACAAGTGATAATATTAAAAATAAGTTTTCTTTGTTGACAAACTGTTAACATGAGGTTCAGCGGCTCCATGTTACTTGTACGCCGATGGATGTCTTGATGATATAGGAAGCACGGATGTTCATGAAAAAGACAGAGACAACGATAGACGGGAAAATGTATTGTATATACATATATACAATTAATGCATATGTAAGATAATGTAAGTGATGAAAAATTCAAATAGTGTGCCGCCGTGAGATGGCTGATAATTACAGTTTATATAATTATCGGCAAAGAAGTAGTTTCCTTATTTTCCCGGTTTAATTTAATATTGTGATTGATTAACCAATCACAATAAGGAATTTTAAATTCGAGAAGGAAGATGAATTATATTAATTAAATAACCAATGAATTTTCAATTTGGCGTAAAGTCATAAAAAAAAGTTTATAATTGGTAAATAAATAAAGTAGTGATATGGAAAAGTGGGATTTTTTTAATAACGAATAATATTGCTATCATTAATATATTATCTATCCTAGTATAAAGATCGATATTATTAAATTGTTGATTATCTTAAAATATCAGTTAATAATTATTAATTGTTATATATATAGAGTTAAGTCATAGTATTATTATAAAGTAGTGTTGGTATATATATATATATTTATTAATATCAAAATATATATAAATATTAATTTTGAGTGTAGTGTTAGAAAATTTATTTATAATAAATATAAATAAATTTCAAAATCTGTTGGAGACGATCAATAAATATAAATTGGATATCGATTGGGAGATAATTTTATCGATTATTTATTCATAGAAATTATTTGAATTATAAAAAAAAAGTAAGTAGAAAAATAAAAATTGAAACAAACCTATAAAATAAATTAATGAGAGAAAGAATAATTGGGATAATCAATATAAATTATATTTATATATATCTTTTTCTTCAATCAACAAATAAAAAAGTAAGATTTTATATTTACATTAAATATATATTTTGAATTAATTAATAATATTAAAGTAACCTTTGAGATTTATTATTACTTAACGGAATTTCCCCTGTTTTATAAGTAGTGAAAATTATAATATTTTATTGTTTGCAGTGGTGAATATTTATTATTTAAAATTTATTTAAACAATTGATTTTTCATCGTTACAGATTTTACGGAAATATAAAAAATCATTTCTAGTAATTTAAAAGATCAAAACTTTATTGAAAAAATTTATAAATTTAAATTTAATAAAGAAAAGAATAAAATTATTATTAACTAGAAATTATAATATTAAACATAATAACAAATTTTATTTTTTCATTTTTTAAATAATGTTACATATATACAAATATAATACTGTATACAAATATAAATCTTTATTTTGTTTAAATATTATTGACTTTTAAATTGTTAAATAAAAAAAATTGAAATAGGAAAACAAATATTATAAACAAAAAAATAGGAAAAATATTGAAAATGAATAGATTTACTCAGCCAGAAATAGAACAGAAGCAGAATAGAAATAGAAATACAGTATGTTATGTATATTATATAATGTATAATATATTAGCAAAGTACATATATTATTGACAAATTAAAGTACTTGCAGATATTATCAAAAAATATTTTCTGTAAATCTTATAATATGATTCTCTGATTTTCTCTGGTTTCCTTCAATGTCAATTCTAAAAAAATATACCCTAAGACTGGAAATCTGAATAAAAGCAAAAGCCGAAATCTGTTGCTTTTTTTGTAACGTAGTGGATTTTTTTTGTAAAATTTCGCGCATTACGCACAATATTAATTATTATTCTGCACTGCTCTATTAATAATCATTCAATCTTTCACAACAAATATAAATTAAAGAACGAATTCCGTTAAATAATTACTTTCGGAATAACAGTAATTTTCCGGCCAAATTAAATAAACACTTCCCTATTTTTAATATAATAATTGAATTAAAATGAATTCAATTATACGGTCAACCCTACCCGATTATTGAAGTTATTATTATTTATTCAAATGCAAAAAAATTATCCATCAAATATTCAATGAAAATATAATAATAATATATTAATTAAAATATAAAAATATAATAATAAAAACTCTTACCACTTACTTGTAAAATTCAATATGAATAATATCAATATTATCTTAACTTAAAAAATGTATAGTATATATTATTATTCAGGTAATAATACTAATTAGTAATATTTTCTTTCTTTATGATAATATAATATTAATATATATTTATATTTACTTTTATATTCTTCTTTCTCTTTCTCTCTCTCTTCTAGCAAAATACATATCAAAATCTCTCTCATTTTTTCCTCTCTCTTGCCATAAAATTTATCACCTTTATAATTTTACTTACTACTATTATTAAATTTACAACTGTCAAAAATTATTCTAAAGAAGACATTATTCTAAAGAACTCTGAAATACGTATTATTGTTAATTTTTCCTCTTTACTTTATTTTCATTTAAAACTTTTTGAACGTACTGTACTTTTTCTTTATCACCAGTAATATTCAAATAATTGGTAAATGTCTCCAATTATTCGTCAATTATTAGAGATGACACTAATATAATTTACTATATAATAAACAGCTCTTCTTATAAACTGTAAACTAAATTTGTAGAACCAATAAAAATTTTTTTTTGTTTTATATATTATACATTGTTTTTTTACATACTTTTTCATAAAGAATCGGTGTTTAAATTACTTTAATAAATCAGTTTATTCAATTTCAACATTGCTTAAAAATTAAATGGAAAATATTGGTTAAAATAATTGAAAAAATTATTCATGATACTATAAATTACTTATGGTGCTATGATACAGTAATAGATTTTAAGAATGGATAATAAATTCGATTTTTATATGATGTAATTTCATTACTATATATTTATGAAAAATTACCAAGTAAGTCGCTAAATCAAATTATTTTTAAATTTTCTTAAATACACTGTATTGAATAATAATACTCTCATTTTGTTTTTCCATTTATGTATTTATTTTCTTTAGCCTATGTATTTAAACTCATATTCAACTTTTTTTCTTTTTTTAATCGTAATCGTTATCATATTATAAAATTATTATACACATGTTATTTCAAATTAATATTCATTGATACATATATTTTTCATTAATACTTAAATACTTTGAATATTAATTAAACTCGATCTCGAATATACACAATATACATAATATTGAATCTCGATATTTAAAAAGATTTAATTAAATGGTTTTAATAAAAAAAAGTATTTGTTGAAAATCATTCATAATAACCTTATAAGTTAATATTTTCCTCTTCTTTAATATTCTAGCATATTCTCATTATTGAATATATTCCATCAGATTGTTATTTATACTTCTATCACTTATAACTAACATCTTATTTCTTAGAAAGTGAATTATAAATTGAAAAAGAAATTACATTTATTATTTATTAATCAAAACATTTATATCGAATAATTAAGTTTTTATATTCTATTAATTGTTACATTTAATATTTTTTAATAATAATATTTTATTTAGTAATATATATTAGTATAATATAGCTGTAAATAAAGTACTTAGCAGTATTGTTATTAGTTTTTATAAATGATCGAAAAAATAATTTTTTATTTATGAATACGAATACTATTTTACAGAATTTCTTACTTTACACTATTTATTAAAGTATTTATTAAATATGCTAACAAAAAAATTAACATAAGTACAAAAATATGAACTTTTCTAAATTGAAAATAGTAAATAAGAGAAAAAACCCATGCATATTACAAGCTGTATTACAATCATTTATATAGCATAAATTATGTATTAAAACATTATTATTTGTTAAATAATTAAAAAATGTATTCGTGTATATAAACAAATAACATAAAAAAAATTATTTATTCGTATTCGTTTATTTTATATTGTGTAAAATATTGAGTAAGTAGCAACTTTTCCTAAAATTTATACAATTGTTTATACAATTTATACAATAAACTCAAGATCCGAAAATCTTGAGCGCAAATAGTACCGTCCGTGAAACCGTAATAAATTACCGTAATAATAATAAATTGTAATAAACAAATTTGTACCTCATTGTAAACAAAGAAGTAATAAGGAGCAGAGGGGGAACTGATATTGTGAGGAAAATCCCTTAACATTATATGTACGGTTGAAATCAAGAAAGTTTACCTTTTTTTTGAAATTGCATTTACTCCTTTTCCAAAAGATAAACATTGCCTCTATATAATTTGTACGACATAGTAATTTTATAATATTCTATAAAAGATTTAAACCAGAGTTCCGTAATAAATTAATGGTTTGAAAGCTATATGAAGTAGTGTTGGTATTTTCCTTATATATATTAATTTTGTTATAACAATAAATTATAAAACTATATGCAATATAAGTACAATTTATTTATTAATTTTGCTCTTTTATTTTAATTTGATCATTTATCAAACTTAGAATCTGTGTAAAATAATAGGCTAACATATAAAATAGCAATTTATACAACAGATAATTAAAAAACATTTTTATGAATAATGTAATATATTAAGGGTTATAGAATTAAATTAATTTATATTTTCATTAGTAAAAAGAAAAGTCTTGATATGTAATTAATAGCTATGTTATATTTCGAATAAAGTAATAATTCTGTTTCAAAAAACTAATTTACTCAGATTTATTCATGTTTAAATATTCTGAACCGTAAAAATATGTAAATATATTATAATTATTTATTTTAAATTATTCAATGCATCACTCTTGAAAGTAGCTAATATTATTATATTTTAATTTAATAAAAAAGTTGAATATTATGCATTAATAATTAAAATAAAATATAAAAAAACATAAAATAGAAATGTTTGAATGTACTACTAAGAATATTTGTCTTCTTATATTCTTAATATTGTTATTTTCTTCTTATATTTATATTCTTAATTATTGCTTAATTATTTTCAGACTATTCATAAATAATCATATACTTAATCTTAAACAGTGCCACTATGTTATATTGCTTTTATTTTCAAAAATTCCTTTTTAATATTTTGTAATGATGTAAAAATATTATTTTTACATTATAACTAACCTAAAAAGAAAAAATACTAATATGAGTTGTTATAAATTAAATTAAATATTTTATTAATAATATATTGTAAATGATTTTTGTTTATATGTTATGTGAAGTTTATTCTATGGTAATTAGTACTCACGAATTCGATGAGTGGAAAATATATATTTGAAATAATTATTTTTATTGATTATTGACAACTTGTCAACATGTGGCCCATAATTTACTTTCGCTTTGATATATTAGCGGAAGTCTTACTAACATAAACGGCGCTTAGGTCGTTGAATTGAAGTGAGATAGAAAGAGGCGCGAATATGTATTTTGATATATATATATATTAAAATGCATAATTGAAGTGATGTAAGTGATGTAAAAATTATTAGTGTTATGCCGCTACGAGATAGCCGGTAAGTATACTGTCTATACTTATCGGTCGAACAATACTTTTCTTTTGTATATGAATTGAAAGTTTTGATTGGTTATTTTTATAATAAGCAATTAAAATTTAAATCATGACAGGTATAAAGGAAAAGGGACTTGTTATCTTTCATATTATTGAAGTATATTTATTTAATTTATTATCTAAAATATTATTAAAGTAGGTGAAATGTGATATAAAAGAAATAAGTGAGGTGAAGATTATATATATATCTATATATATATATAAATAAATAAATATATATTATTATAAAATAATTGAGAGCAATAATTATAAGAACTGATAATTGATATTTGTGGAAGTATTAAGGTAAGATTTTTTTTTTATATAAATTTATTTATCCATATAATTTCACAATTCTAAATATTATTTAAAATAATTTTAATTATTGTGTTGTAAAGGAAGGTTATTGAGATTTACCTGAGATCTCAATTCTTTTGGCGCTGAATAGCCCCTTATTAAAAAGAAATTATAGTGTTGTATTTAAAAAATTGTTAGATAAATAATTTGTGTAATAGTTTAAACGAAATAATTAAAGTAAAATGAAGTGGTAAAATATTTAAATTATCAATAATATGGATCGGGAAAGTTTATTATAGTTGAATTAAAAAATTTAATTTTAATAGATTTACTGTATTACAATTTTTTAATTTTGTATCTCCTTGGATTCTGAGTGAATTTGTGGCTTGCATGCTTTAGAAAATTACGAATTTGCTTGAAAAATAAAAAAATATTTACGTGTCAAGCAAGTTATATTATTATTATTTTGTAATGACTGAATGAAAAACGTCGGTCAAATTTTATACATAAATATTTTAATTATATACTTAAAATTATATAATATAATGTGTACGAACTGTTAAATTTATGTTACAAAAATATTTCGTTAAATAAATGTTTTTCTCTCTCTTCATTATTCAAGACGCATAACTAGTTGCGTTCTGATGCTTATAGGTTTAAAGATCAGGTTATAGGAAGTAATAAGTATAATAAGTGATGATAAAATATAAGTTCAATGTATTCTTTATAAAAATATACAACGACGAATATAAATTGTTTCTGAATGATTGTGAAATTTTTTCTACTAAAAAACAAAGCTAGCTTTGCAAATTTCACAGATACAGTAAGAAAATTAAGAATATTATTATAAGAAAAGCACCCTGGGAAATTCGGGCGAGGACATATCCTTCACACCCTGAATAATAGCCCCGATAAGGTTTTGAAAGCCATTTTGGTTTTTACTGTTGGTTTTACATATATAAATGAAATTTAGATCTGCCGACTCATCAAGAGTAGTAGATCCAACGCTGACGAGGAATATGTCAATACAGAACTTCGAAAATTTTAAAGAAATAAAAGGGTACGGTGATACTCATAAATTAGGTAATAATAAGAGAATTTAGCAATGTCCATCTCCTCGGGTGTCTTCTTCTATGACCTCTTATTGGAAATCTCGTTACACAACTCTCACAGATAACACTAAAGTACTAAATTACAAAAAAAAAAAACAGAGTAATCAGGATACACTAAAATTGAGTGGAGAGGATATAAAAAATTGAAAGAAAAATATTATAAAAATTAATAAACAAAAAAATAGTAAACAGAATTTAAAAGGAAATATAAAAAAATAACAAGACATAAGTGAGACGTTCGTGCACATGTCGCTCTCGTGCAGATCCTGGCATCTCGACTAACGCTAACGTGTTGGATAACTGTTTGAACTGTCAGGCATTATCTGATTCACGCGACAGATCTTTTCTACAAGATTCCAAGCAACCGATGCTTCCGATAGGCGCGAGAAAACAAAGGTAATTATTCATTATCGATTTATTCCCTTTCTTCGCTTTTCCACCGTTTTTTTAACTTTTGAAGAAAAGTAAGTTATTTGGCTGATTTTGTAACTAATATGAATAGTTGGTTGAATGGTAAATAACATGGTAAAGTATTTTAATATGAATAAATTATGTATTGTAATTATAATAAATATAAAAAAATCATATAAAAAACTGAAATCTTTTACAATTCGAGAGCCGTATAATAGACATTAATAGATTTAAATTAAACAGAGAGAAAGAGAGAGAGAGAGAGAGAGAGACAGACAGAAAGAGAGAGAGGGAGAGAGAGAGATAAACAGAGAAAGAGAACTCTACGATCGTAGAACGAAAAATAGCGGCGGTGTACCGCGAGAACTATTCAATTCATTTTCTAATGTTCGATGCATGCGACTGGCGATATCTTTTTTGTCGTTCGAGATAACTGTAAACGAAGCAAAATTAATAATCCTTCTCTCTTTATCTTTCTTTCGATCTCATCATTTTTATTTGCATTTTTTGATCTTTTGTACGTTATTTAAGTAGATTTTGATATGCAAAAGTCGACTTTACGTATAAAATTAATCAAAGGAAGATACGTGTAGCTAAACATGCTGAGATGACGTGGATTACCAACCACCGTATTGTTTTGTAAGTATCTCTGATCATATTTTAATTAAATGAATAATGTTATCAAACCATACCCTCTGTTTTGTGTGCTGATTTCCTTGTGTCACTCTCTATTTTTTTACAAGTTATTGGAAGCGATAGAGAAAAACAATCAGATTTTACTGTAAGCGATCGCTGGATACTATTAAACTTGATGCCGTGTCAACGTTTGTTACACGGGAAAATCTTTCCATAATATTGTACCGAGATAACTATCTATTATAATTATACTAATTTCGATGTAATTTATAATGTAAATTACTTATTTTAATACATTATATTTTTATTTTAGTTTATTAATATAAGCCTCAGGAAGGCAAAAAAACTTTTGCCGAAACATCACTGACAAAAAAATAAGTGTTTATTTATTTTAACAATACACACACGAGAAACTTTAGCTTCACTCGCTGTATATAATCGAGGGTATATTTTCTAACTCCTTAAATCCGACGTCAAAATAATTGATGGAATTTTAAATTTATTCAGAAATCATTTATCATGTAAAAACAATTCATTTAAATATATTTAATGAAATGTTTTAATATATAAAATTCCTGTACCTTTTTAAAAGAAAACGTAAATATTCGATGCAAATTTTTAGTGATAATTGAATAAATTCCGGCCTAATCGGCTTAAAATTAACAGACCCATTTCAAAATTAATACAAAAATCCATGCACCTAATTCTTATAAGATTTCTCAACGAATTCTGGTCCGACTAAGAATAAAGCCAGTGAAAGAGTTGAAGACAAAACTTTCTAAGGCAAAAGAGTCATAAATTTAAAAACAAAAATTTCAAAATAAATAAATAAATTCAAAATTCCAGCTCCCACGTTACAACATCATACCTATAGTAAAATACATGCTATTTACACGTGCACAGTGATTTTAGTTCATACTTAAAAAACTTTTTATTATTTTGAATTAGAAATTATTATTGATTATATTTATTTTAGTTAGATGTTATTTTGGTATTTTTAAAAAAAAATATTAAAAGTGATTATCATTTGTAGTAGTGTGAACATGATCTTTGAAGGATTTTTACCTCACGGTTGCTAACGTGCAACGCGCTACGAACCTGTGAGCGCCCCTATTGGCTGTGCATCCCGCCATTGTAAAAGCTGCTGTATTTTCCGCGGCTCTAAAAAGAGCTTCAGGAGCCACAAAAAAGCGAGTCTTAAAGGTAACCTTTTGACCAGCACCTCCTTGGCTTTTACGGAAAAGTCGTGGAAAGCTTATACGTCAATTAGCTATTCCTCCTCGCCGGTACAGTGTGTACTGTAACTTCAGTACCCCCAGTCTAATGTACTGTATGTATTGCAAGAGACTACCCATGCTCCACCACCAGAACCTATGAGAGCATAGAAAAATCAAAACTAAATTGTTCTTATCATGCTCACTTACCTCAAATAAATAATGACCCTATATCTAAATTAATACAGGATTTACTTTAGAAACCCGTCACCTTTTTCATCCAAGCCATATCTAGCCTCGAGCCATATGGGCTGGGTTGCAAATTAATCGAATTATTTCGAATAATTAAGTATGGTAAACTTAAAATCTTATTTTGAGCTTAAATACGAAAAAGTCATTACATGTAAGTCTATATATCTCGCCGCAAGTATACATTTTTACAGCAATACATCTCTTTTAGATACTCATACGTGAGTATAAATTATTAAGTACTAGTTATAATCTTGCTGTGAATATTTCCACGAAACAAAGGCACTTGCCCTTTAGGCAACGCTTCATGAACTAGAACAAAATAACAATTCATGAAATATTGAAGCAAATATCAAATCTATATGAACAATGAAATTTAAATTAAGCTTTTATTATGGAATCTACGTACAACAACAACTTTAAATCGAGATAAGTAAAATTTAATGACGAAACATCAGGTCAGAAATACAGATATCAACTTTTCAAAAAATTAATAAAATTAATCTAAATATTGAACAGCATACTTCTTCGGTATGCAAATGATTAATAATATTAAAATATTAAAAATTTCAAACTCAAAGTGACAAATTTCAAGAAAAAAATCGAAAATCTGAGAAATCTATAGATTAACAGTCATGCATTAGAATTTAAGCAAAAGAAACCAGATGAATTTGGAAAATAATCAAAGAGAAATATAAAATTATTCATATCAAATATTATATTTAAATTTTTTATTTATTAATCCTAAAAAAAATTGGTCCAACCAAAAAATTAAAGTTCATTATAATAAATAGAAATTATATTTCTCTATTTATGAATTATCATTGAAAACATTTTTGGTAATAATTAAGTATTTGAAAAACAAACGTATTTTTAATTAATCATTTTTATATTCTTTTAAAATGCAAAAAAAATGATACACTCTCTATATTTCGTAATATATACAATATAGGTAAATTAAAACTAAATTTTAATTTAATTATTTTTAATTGATTAAATTATGCTTTTGATTTTTAGTTTGAATAAAATATAACAACATAAACATGAAAAGCATGTGAAAATTAAGCTAATAACAAATTTTTTTGTAGTTAATTAATCATAAATAAATTTAGATTGTACAAATCCAAATTTAAGATTTAAAAAATATCTACCCATATAACCATAAGATTAGTAAACAAATAGAATTGTTTTTCAATAATGTTATAAAATTATATGCAATATATTCAATAACACTTCTTATCTGAAAAAGCTATAAATGGGCTGTAAAAATATTTTCGTATGATAATACCTTTGTCATTTAAACAATCAAAATAACTAATATATCTTTATACATATATGTATCTTTTATGATAAATATATTATGATTTATTTCTATTTTATCTTAAAATAAGTTAATTATATAATAATTTTAATATGAATGTACACAGAAACATTTGCACATTCTCCATGATTACGTAATTCCGTAAGAAAAAATAAAAATATTTTACCTAAATTCTTACAAAATTTTGTTTTGTAAATATCATGTATTTCTATATATTACTTAATAATTTAGAATATAATTATATTTGTAAAAATATTCTATAATTATATTTAAATTTAATATTTATAATTGAAGTTATATTACATACAATAAATGCACATAAAAAGTTAAATCCGATATAGCAAAGATCCAGAAAAATTATAAGCTATGAGCTTCATTTATTTAGTAAAATTTTACTGGTAGTATTTCTCTAAATATTTTTCCTAAATGGTGCTTTTTAATTTTGTTTCTTGTAAAATTTTGTTGTTTTTTTTTCATCTATCGATTATGATAATCTTAATGACAACGATTGAGATTAAAACAATTTTCTTCTCGTGCGTTTAAGACCAAGATTATTTTTTTTTTTTACATTATTAAAATTTTACTCATATCTAAACATTCTAAGTTATTACAGTATCTGATTATTAAAATTTAATAAATATTTAAATTATGAAATTTAATTACAAAATCTAATTCATTTATAAAAAATATATTCTTAACATTTAATAAATATTAATAGTGTTATGTGATACTTTATATTTATTTTATAATGTACATTGTATGCATAAATATACTTGTATGCAAATATATTTTATATATCTTCTTAAGTAAAATGAAAATACTTTGAATTTTACGATGCTACATCAATACATGTTTTTGATGAAATCAAGTGATACTGATTGATTAAAAGTACTGTGTTATAATAGTGAAATATCATAAGCAGATTTTTTTTCGAATGTATACAATATTTATGCAATTCTTTAGATACATATAATAGTTAATTTTATATTAAAAAAGCTTTTCATAGTACAAAAATGTATCCAATAAAATTGAATAAACTTTATTAAATAAATACGGATAAAAAATAAACATAACATTGAGATATAAATATTTTTATTTATACTTTTTATTCATCATTCTTTATAAAAATAATTAAAAATAGTATAATTTTATAATTCATCAATATTACTTAAGACACAACTACAAATATCACCATACTTTAATTACATCATCTGTGCGAAAAGTAAAGCCAATTTGTTTTTTTTTGTAGTCGCTATTGGTTTTAGAGATTTGGAAGAGGTCTTAAAATATATGGAGAAGTTTTTTCTATTTGTTTCTTTTATTTTGTTTTTCAATCATCAGAAGGGAAATAATGGAGGATTTTATGTAACACAAAGCGTATTTTTCAATCTTGTAACATGGTGGGATGGACCATCTAATGGATTGGTGTTATATGATAAAATTAGATGTGGAATTTGGAAAAAAACACCGTGGAGATTATTAAGAAAGGTTAAAAACGGTTTTCAAGGGTAACTGTATGTAAATTTTGATGAATTCAAGGCGTTATTGATTATCCTGATACTTAAATAATAGTTTGAACTGAAAAATTTTTTCTCACTTTGAGCATTAGAATCGTTTTGGGTTATTTTTAGGCACTAAGAAAGGGATGCGGTAAATTTATGAAAGCTTTATATGATTATTTTAATTACAATTTATATAGAATTTTATTCTTAAAAACTTTTTTAAAATTAGTCACTACAGTATTTTGTCAAACTACAAACAAATCTTTAATGTGTAAATCTGTTCTAACGGTCACTCCATCGTGCCGTATTATAAGATTGAAAAACATGCATGAATAAATACATAAAAATCCTCATACATTTTAAAAGCTCTTAAAAATCAGTACAATCAATAATGACTTCAAAAATTAAAAATTGACTTTATATTCTAGTCAAACTATGTATACTTTATTTTATCTAAAATAGAAGCAAAATAAATATTTAGATTCTATTCAAAGTATTCCTAAATTATAATATCAAATAAAATTGGAATTTCCCCTAATTGATTGTTGTTATTAAATTAAGTTAGAATTTCAAATTATTATCTTCTCTAATATAATATATAATCATAGTAAAAATTTTATGTGAAGTACACGCTTTTATTATTTTGGATTGATATTATTAATTTATTATTAACGTTTTTTTCTTTATATTTATTAAATGTAAATTAAAATTTTAATTTATTTTATTATTATAAATTTGTAAGATTTAATATTAATTATTATATATCTTTTCATCTCTACAGTATTATTCATAATTATATATTCATTATAAAAAATAATTTCAAAATAATTCATGTGCAATAATTTTCTATTATAATTTTTCATTAAGAATACACTGATACATACAATTTTATACGAATTAAAAAAAAAGAACTTTTGTAAATACAAATTACTTTGAATGCTTTTCAGTAGGATAATAAAACCGATAATAATAAAAACAAAGAATTAAAATTGAAAAAAATTTTTATAATGTAATGTTCTTGCGATAAATTAAAGTTACCTATTCAACTATATATTCTATATATATTTTAAAAATTTTAAGTATAAATTTGAATAAAAGTAAAGCAATATTTATCTAGAAATAATAAATTTTATAGAAATTAAAAATACATAGTTCTCTGTGTTTATTAAAAAAAATCTTTATAAATAAATTTTTAAGAAATTAAAATGTTTATACTGAACGAATAACACTTAAACAATGATAACATCAGTATTTATTAAAAATATTATTCAATTCTACATTTTTTAATGGTATTCTTATTTTTTAGAAAAACAATAATTTTGAAATTATATTTATCATTTTAAATGTGAAGTTTAATATTATTGTAAATAAATAAACATACAAATAATTTTTTTTTGTTTGCATAAATTAATTGAAATGATTCAAATTATTTACTTATTTTAAGTCGTATAGAATATGATAATAGTTGAATTCCAATAATATGATTTATCAATGAGTTAATAATACATTAATAGTATAATAATTATCTATAAATAATCTTAAAACTTAAATATAATTTCCAAATTTTATTGCTAAAGTAAATTATTTAGCAATTTAATAGAGGATAGATAACTGGAACAGTAAAAAAAGGTAAACCAGTTCTATTAAAGTGTTTAAGGAAAACGAACGATGAACATACACTTATTCAATGCGATATTTCGAAAAAGTATCCTATACAATAAATACATCTTTTACAAATTTGTATAAAATAAAATATTATTTCCTATTGTATACACATAAATGAATAATCAATAAACTTAGTACTAGTTCTAAATAAGACTAAACAATCTTTTATGTATGTGAAATTCATATCCATATCCAAGATTTTCACGCTTTATTACGAAAGCACGCTGAATTAGAAAATGAAATAAATGAGCTCGTAACTAATTTAACAATAACCATAGTTTACTGTATACAAAATTTTGGGTAAAAAATAAAATTCGCTTAAGCTTAGTCTTTTGTATATAATTAATTTCTGGATGAACCCTTTCGTTTTTTACACGATTATTTTCAATATAAATAATTAAGCACTGACTTTACAGCTACTTGTACTAGACTAAATAGTATGAGAAATGTATAATTATGTTCTTTACCGAACTCGACGTGGTATTATCCTTCTTGTAAAGTTGATGGGGTAAAACAGGCTTCTATCTTAATTATGCAACGCACAGTCTTTGAATGCTGTAAGGCCAACAGTCCGAGTTTATACAATCTCGTCAACCAGAAAAAGTAAAGAGATACGAAATACAAGATAAACTAACTGTATATAGTATTATACACACATATTATACCATACATATTATACACACCCGATTATACACCTAGTTGTAAGTAAGTGTAGTGGTACTGATTTCAAAAAATGAAAGAAGTGTAACTAAAGAAATCTAATAATATCCTTTCCATACATGTACATAAATATGCAATTTTTTTACCCTAATCACAATTTCCACTTTTTAATTTCTTGCATAAAATAAAAAAGAAGAAATAGTCTGCAGTAAAAATTCTGCAACAAATCTTGTTAAGTCTTATTTTAATTTTTAGCTTTTAAGACCTTCGTAAAGATCAAAATTTTTAACTGTACTACGATATATATATAAAATAAAAAACGTGTTTTAGTAACTTTATCAATAATTTAATTTATATCTATATAAACTGTATAAATTATAATCTTTAATTTATAATCTTTAATTTTTTTAAATTTCCAAACTATTTAGACAAGTTATTGCATAAAATGGATGGATTTTAGTACAAATCTATAATATTATAGCTCAACGCATAATATATTATTTGAAACATCACACAAATGTGTATATTTTACTTCATCAATTTCATACGTAAAATTCATTTATGCATTATGAACACATATTATGCTTTCTTATATCAATAAAATTGATAAAATTTCTGATTTCTATCTATGTAAATAAATTCACAAATATTATATTAAGGAAATAATAGTAATTTTAAGTACAATATAATAAGTTAGCTTCCAAAAAAACTACTAGAATTAATGATATAACATATTACACGTATTTACGACAATGAATATTAAACATTTTTTAATATAATTAAAAGCTTTAAGCTTTTAAATATTTTTTGATGTATTTAAAATAATCGTTAAAAGGGACCATTAACTATGTTTTTAGTATGTACTAATTAATAGATTAATGAATAATTAATTAATATATTAATTATATTTACAAATTAAAAACATGGAAAATTTTTAATGATATTTATTTTTACTTAAATTTTATTAAAAGTTAATCATATATTATATATGTATATATTTTTTAGCATAAAATCTTAATGATTCATTTAAGACATTAAGCATTGAAATTTTAATATAAATAGCACAAATTTTCCAATAGAAACAAATCTAAATAAAATTTAAAAAATAACAATGTGAATCTATATATTAATACATTTTAAAAAAATATATATAGATATATATAATATATATATATATATACATACATACATACATTTTAGTAATTGGAAATTTGAAAAATTATATTTTAAATCTAAATTTTAAACTAAGAAATTATCCCCACAATATATTTAAACATTTATCTGTTATGTTAATTTATAAAAAATACAAATTTTTATAATTTCTGTATGAACAAAACGTTTTATAAATAAATTTTTTGCATAATCTAATATAATTGAAACGATTTATCAAAGTTGGTACAATAGTATTTTATAGATTTCTGAATTAAATAGTAATATTTATATAAAGATTAATAAAAAAAAGAAAATGTTAAGATCCATTTTTACTTTGCTACTATTTTTCTCAAAGAGTCAATTGATACAAATTTAAAAATTCTATTACAGACTGAGTAATAAAACTTGTGAAATAGCTGATACAGCCTCCAGGTCAGTAGTACGAATCAGCCATCGGTCGGCCGCTTCACCACTCTCTTCCCCATTCTCGTACAGCTACATAAGCCTAATAAGGTATATTCGAGAGCCATCCCTACGTGCAGCGGTATTTATCTTTGATATTGTGGTTCACTGGAGAGAAACACAGAAAGCGTAGCTCTGAAAAACAACGGTGATAGTGCACAAGGAAGATAGATAGAGAAAGAGAGAGAGAGAGAAACGAGAAGGTCAGGTGTGTACCCCCATACAGAACCAGAGAATGGGGGATAGTTAAAGAATGAACGGCGATCGCGTCTCGCAGTGTGCAAAAAGAAAAGTCAGTAGGTATAAGAGTTTTGCAGAGGGATGGTAGTAGGGTGGAAGAGGACTGCTGGAAAATCTGTCGATGCCCCTAGGTGGGGTGGCGCCTGCGCAGGTCCAACATTCCGGGTGCAGAGTGTTGAGCGCCACTCCCGAACGTGGATTTGCGCGGGTGCGACCGTCTCGTAAGGAGATGTCCAGTGTGGCAGCGAGGCCCTGTAGCGTTCCAGGAGCCAAGCAGAAACCTCACGTGAACCCACAAAAGGTCGTTCGTGGCCTGCGCTCCTCGGCCTCGAGGACGAGGCCGCTCATCTCAACAACAGGACCATCCCCGCTCGGCGCAAACATGTTCTTGTTGTTGCCCGGCAGCACCGGGATAAAGGTCCAAGAGCGATTGACTACGATACGAAACGTGCAGATGAAGAAACTGCACCCTCATGTAACCACGAAACCCTCTGTCGAGGACAGACAGAAGACGCCCTCCTCGTAGGAGAGGACCAGAAGAGGTTGTGTGTGCGTATATCACTGGAAGGGAAAGGAAGCTGCGCCGCCGACACCGCGACGTCACGCGACATCATCGTCACTAACACATAACCAGCCACAGTACTCACCTACATAAATACTCACGTAATACTGTGATCTCTGAGAGGCTTCTAATTCTCTCCTCGTTTCCCCCTCATTTATCTGTCTCTTTTCCTTTCTGTCTTTCTATATTACCGCTTTCTTGCCGCTGTCAGACGTATATCCTGAGATCTTTTCCATTTTTAAATTGGCAATTCCTGCATTTTTATGATTTTACTACTTCTCCATTCATTATTAAATTTACCGCGAACATTTATTATTTTCATTTCTATTTGAGTTCATGCGAATGTTTAATTAATACATTCAACTGAATCTAAACTTGATTACAATAGTTTCATTTGTATTTCTCACCTTGCGCTCTCTGCTATTTAACTTATTATGCGCATTAATTATATTGTTTTTTAATTTGCCTCAAATTTAATTTAAATTGATGTTTATCTTTATATCATTTAGTTTTTCTACATCATAAGTATTGTGCTCGCAAAAATACTATTTCCTTCTCCAATTCCCATAGGAAACTTACAGACCTTACGCATTGGAAACCATGAGGACCGAGAAAGAGCAGTAAGAAGAATAAGAATAAGAAGAAAATAAAGGGCAAAAGGCAATACAAGTGAAAATAGTGTCGGTAATAAAAGCAAGAGAAAAGAAAACACTGCCAAACCGAAAAACGTGAACTTTGCACGTTAACCCGGCATAGCTTGAATTCGACTACGCCGCGTTCTCTTTTTCGTAAGTCTATAAGTGATAAAAAAAGATTAGGTGATACGACAATCGGTTCATATACCGTCAGTTGAGTTTGATGGAAAAAATATAAATTCGTGTAAAAACCAAGGCATGTTCGTAATTTGCTAACTATGTTGTTTTATCTATATATGTACATATAACGGTGTCGAAATATGAAATAAAAATCCAAGTTTGGACTCGTTATATTCACACAGTGATACTACTATTTAGATTCTTAATATTAAAACACATCAAGAAAAGTATACACATAGAAATATATCATATACACACGTACCAGCTCACGCAACACACGCACACGTACACGCACATACACATACACATATAATTTATATCAAAAGTGTGTGGGGTATAAAAACGCGACGGTCGAATATATCTTTTTCCTGGTATATAGAGAAGAAGGTAAGGGAAGAAGAGTAAGGTGTGAGGGTGGGTAGGTAAGATAATTCGGAGGTAATTGAGTTTCGACTTGAACGTTAGGAAAAGGAGGTGCCAGAGCTCCAAGGGTCGGAAGCTGCAAGGAGGTCACTCAGTGCCATTGCAGCCAATGAGATGAGGTCTCCGTTCACCATGTCCTGGAGCTTCGCAATCCTCGCGGCCACCGCCGTCCTGATACCCGTCACGCATCGAATGCCCTTTGCGCATGCCGCGTAAGTCTCTTTTTGACTTTATTTTCATTTTTTATATGAATCAAATACTGATTTTTTAATCTTTCCGAGATATCTTCTGAACAAATATATCGATAAGATTAAAATTTGTATATTTCAAGTTCTTATCACAATGCTCTTGTGTATTCTTTTTGAAATAGAACATTATACAATTCCAAAATTAAGCTTAAGTAATTTAATGATATACTTTGATATAACATTCATCATGTAAGCTCTCGGAAAATTTCACTTATTTAAATCAAATTGATATCTAAAATTATATTAATTTGTCCTAACATGTAATTTTAAAAAGGAAGTAAGAAACATTTTATTAAAAATAATTTAGATTATTCAAAAAAGTTAATATTTGTGCTTTGAATTATTATGAGATGAAAATAATTTTTATAAAAATTTGAAATATATAATTATTTTAATTATAACATACGTTTTTAATATATTTAAATATATAAATACTTTCTCAGATAAAAATAAATAGTAATTATCAAGAAAGAAATGGAAAAAACTCCTGGCATAATTATACTTTAATTAATTATTAGTAATTCATAATATCTCAACTATTATGCAAGAACAAAAAATTTAAATGAACTTAATTTGAAAAAAGTGTATGTAATAACTTGAGAAATAATTATTTACATAATAAAAAATGATTTATTGGTATTTGAAATTTATATTTATAAAATTTTAAATACAGTAATGTTTTTAATAATTATTTTTCAATATATTTTGTACAGAATAAATTAATCTTCTATATTATGTTTTATAGAGTATAATATATTTCCTTATAATACTATATAGTTAGCTTAGTTTCATAAGCAACTATTTTTTTATGAATATAGGAAAAATTTGTTTTTTCTGAATCTTGTCAGAGAAAAAGTGTTTTCTCATATCGCCTTTTTATAGTCATCCTTCATTATTCATAGAATCCTGCTAACTGATAGTCGACAACATTTTGTGTGGTTACATTAGGAAGAGAATAATCTCTACAAAAAAATTTATTTATTTATTATCAGTAAAAATATATATTACGTAATAAAATTATTTATTTTACTCAAAAAAATATAGTGAGTCTAAATTTTAAATTGTATTAAAACACACTGGTTCATATTATAAAAATTTAATAATCAAATATACTAGTGTTGCTGTCACATTGAAATCGTATTATAGTTTTTAAAGTTTTCAACTTTCAATTCAATGCACTTAAAATGACCATTTTTAAATAAACCAGGTGAGAAGAAAAGTTTAAAAAGTGGTATTATTGTAACCTATTTAATGATGAGTTAGCTTTGGTGGTGATGAAATATTATGCATATTATTATTATTATGCAGCACGCAATGTAAGTCGTTGATTTGTATTTTTAATGACTATTCACATGACCCTCATAACTCTATGCCACACAACCTTAACTATGTGAACTAAATATACATTTATTGTTTTTAAATTGACACTGGTACATATTATTTTATAGTTGTGACGAAAAATAATTATATTTTTTTATAATAAATAAATAAATGAAGTTAATAATTATTATACGTTAAATGTATGTGGTTTATATTTGTAGTTGTGAATAATCTAATTTTACAATATTGAATTACGATACAAACACATTTATATCATAAGATTATATTAATACATGTTTGACTATATATTCATATATATCTTAGAAAATTAAAAATTGAGATTTTAGAAAATAGAATCTTTATAAAATAATAAATATATCAAAATAATTTATTATTATAAAAAAATTTTTAAGAAACAACAATTATTTCAATTACTAGTATCTGTTATATTTAAGGATCCATAAATAGCTTTTTATTTATGTATAATTTATATTCAATTTTATTATGGACTATCAGTTTAAATTTTTACACATTAATTTAAAAATTAAAAAGTAAAAATTTAATTTTATAAATATTATATATACTAAAATTTTGTATAAAATTTTTTTAAAAAAATTAAAATCATAAAGATAACCTAATATACAGAAGAAACACAATACGTTTTCTTATTTTATTTATCACTCTTTAAAAAATATGCAATAATTTCTTGTAAATTAAAATTGTAATACTTTTTTAAAGAGGTTTTATATAGGCATAATAAAGAATTTTAATTAAAGATGCTATATTTTCATTATAGAATTCATTTTTGCTAAATCGTAAAAATGATATTCCACTAAGCATCAGTATAATTATATATTTATACACACATGATAAATATTTCTTATTGAAACATAAGTATAATAAACTAATCCAAAAAAATAAATTTGTAATAAAATATTAAGATATTCATTCATTCCCCATTATATTTTACTGTATTTATGGTCGAATTATTTTAATCTTTAAAATGAGAAAATACTTTTATCATCATCATCATCATCATTATTTTTATTATTATTATTATCATTATTATCATTATTAATATTATTATTATATTCATCAAAATTTATATAATTAAAAGTACGCATTATGGCAAAATATCTTATGACTTTTAGTTGGCTTGTTATTAAACTTGACGTCATACGTTAACACTTGAATAGCAGTTCAGTGGACCTGAAAGTTTATTCTTTTGAGCTGAGAAACGTCTCTAAAATTAGAACCCAGCATTTTCGTAGGTTATTCGTGTTATTAATTTAGTCTGGTAGGAATTAATCTCACATGGATGATAAAGGGTGAGAAGGTATGAAAAGTAGGTCAATCGCACACGGTATTAACGATCGTCTAAAGCCAATCATATTATTAAGCATTCTAGAAAAAGTGATTAAAGATTAAAGAATACATATTCAGATAGTTATATGATTTCTCAAATATCTGAATACGTATACATTTTCATTGCTGACTATTAATTTTAATTTTTTTTTTTTTGATGCACTAATAAAAATGTAATTATCATTTGAAGTAATTTAAAAATTTTTTGCAATATTTTGTATTGAATTTTGATTTGAGAAATTTATAATATACTCCTTCAACAATTAATGAAATTAATGTTTATTAATATTTATGAAATAATACATTAAATATATTTACATGAACACTTTTTCAAGTGTTACAAATATGCTCTATATAGATTATTGATAAAAATTAAATCTATAACTAACTATTATAAATATTATGAGTGATCTTCATTCAGTATGATATTCATCATTTGCTTGCACTCCAATACTTTTTTGTATTCGGTTACTTTTTAATTAATTTATAATAAAAAAAATTATCATTTTCATTTCAATAAGTATCTATATAATTTAATTGATCGTGGAAATAAGCCAGTTAATTTCATTTAATATTTTATAAATTTATTACAAGATTTTAAATTAAAAAAAAAAGAATTGATTTTTATTTTATTCAAACAAAATATTTATATATTTAATTATTTCTGGTAATTAATTACATGCGTTACCTAAATTATTATTTTTCCTAATATTTTTTTCATCATGTGAATTAGTTTAAATAATATAATGTTTTAAAATTAGTTAAAACAAAATTTGAATAAATATAGGAATGCATATATTTTTTTATTTTTAAGTAATACCTAATATTACTAATTCATTTTTACATCTAAGAAATTGTTAAGACATATTCATTATATTGTTTTTAATTAATTTGTATGAAATAAGGTAATTATTATTTTCTTTATTATTATTTTTAACTATATAGTTTTTCCTAATTATTTACATTTACAACATATATATATAACTTTCATATGAAAATGATATTCATTAAAATTTATTGTATGAAAATTCCAAAAAGATTTTCTATTAGGTATGAAAGTAATACTTAATTTCTGTACATCCAGCTCTTAAATAATATGTATACATTTTAATAGTTTGCAACGTATTGCATTCATAATTCTCTTCAATAATTAAAAATGGATGAAAATCGGAAAATCATAAACTTGTAAATTAAAAAAATCAGATATCAAATTTTAACTAGTGATGAATTCCTCTTTGTATTCTGCATTCATTCTGAAACTGTAACTTCTCACTAATGTACCAGTACATTAATTCTTACAGAGCTTAATAGCTTTGCTGCAAGTTCATTCGCTTCATGGTAAAAAGCTATTGAATGAAAAAAGAACCTGTACTTGCGAGGCTTTTGACGAACATAGATCTACTATTTTACTGTCTACATATAAACATATATAGTTTTATGCATGGATCCGTATAATATCATCCCATGCTTTTCGCTACTAAAACTAATTTTTTATTACATCCTTTTTTCTATCCTTTACTTTAGCACCATATACCTATTATTTCGCTGACCGTGCAAGTAATTGAACATTATCAAATTTTTTTTACAAATAACAATGAACCGTCAGTATAAAAGCAGATGGATTTACTTTATTCTCTTATTTACATCTATAATCACTTGAAATGTAATATTGCTTATTATTTTGATTTCCTCAAATTTAAAGCAATTAATTATATTTTACTTTATAAAATACAATGCTTAATAGGTATTATTTAAATTATTTGTTATAAAGATGAAGAATTTTTTATAAATAATTAAAACATATTATAGTATATTCTATTTTTATTATAAATAAAAAATAAAATAATTAATAGTATATAACTTAAAGAAAAAATTATGTACGGAAAAGTATTTAAAAGCATTTTATACATATATTTATCATGATTATTGTGAATGATACAGATTTTTTAAGATTTTTTTAAATGTTTTTTGCATTTTACGATACACGATTGTAAATTTAGAATATATTTATGAAGTTATGTAATAAATATGAAAAAGTTAAAAGTGTAAAACGACACAACTAGTTTTACATGTAGATGTATTCAATTTATAAAACAATTAACATTTAAGGTTCGAATAAGCTTCATGTTTTATTACAGATATATTCAGAATATAGATGAAAGTATTACAAATATTTTTTGTTATGAAGTTATTCAAAGTTACTATATAATATAATAAAATAATATCACTTGTGTTTTTTGTATGAAAATTATATGAAGCTAAATTAATAATGCCATCAGTAATTCTGTATAAAACTTTAATTCCAACTTAATTCGCTTACATGAATTCTATTCAATAATAATTCTAATATTAATTCAGTAACTAAAGATTCTATAATACAACTATAAAAATTATTGTTTTAAAGATTTAAACGTGAATTATACGGAATTTTCGTTCGTATATAAATTTATGATTATATTTTAAGTTTTTTAACAAATTTCAATTATATTATAAAATAGTTAAACTAATTTTTATTATTCTTACATACATGGTTCATCTAAAAAGAATTGATGGTTATTTTTTTTAAGCAGCTGTTTAACATAACGATTTCAAGTAGGTAGGAATATGTACGAGAGAGTTTTTCCTATTTGACCTTTTTTTTATCTTTTGATCGTTAAAAGTGACATGATTTTTCTTTGCGCAAAGCATGTTTTTGAATTTTGTAACACGACACGATGGAGAGATTGTTACGATAAATTTACAAGATAAAATTTTGTTTGTAACTTAATAAAATAGTATGGAGACTTTTCAATATTAAAAAAATCTTTATGAATAAAATTACTTGTAAATTTCAATTAGAAAAATCTTATAAGGTATTTAAGAAGGTTACTGATGAACCTCGTTCTCAACATCCAAAAATAACCTGAATCAAGTTTAAGGTTGAGTAAAATCATAAAATTCTGAGTTTAAACAGTGACTTAAGTATCAGTTCAATCGATGACACCCTGAATTTATCAAAAATTGCATTCAATTACACTTAATAATATTTTTTTAACATTTAACCTTTAATAAAATTTTCATGGTGTTTTTACCTAGCCGTAAACAAAAATTTTATCGTATAGCGATATTTCACTAGTTGCACCGTGATACAAGATTAAAAAACACGTTTCGCGTGAAGTAAAATTCTGCCGTTTCTAATGGTCGAAAATTTTAAAAAATCTTAAAGAGAGGGTGGACAATACAAAAAACTCCCTCACATATTTTTCGATCTCCCCGAAATTGCTGTGATAAACAGTGTTTAAAAAAAATAACCCTCAATAATTTTCGGATGGACCATGTATTTATTTATTGAAAAAATACGAGTCTTTTTATATTGTACAAAAGTTAAATTTTTAAGGAATTTTATTAGCTTTGTATTTTAAATGCCCGAATTAATATTCAATGAAAATATATCATTCATAAATTGAATTGGCGATTACTCAACATCAATTTGTGATAAAAAAAATCATTCGTAAAAAGAAGGATTATTGGGATCGAACGGGAACAGGCAGGATATTAGCCATGGAAAGAAAAATTTTTGAAAATGACAAAAGATTATTGATTATTTTTGTGATTATAGCAAAAATGAGAATACAAAAGTCTTGATAATTTTTCATTAAATTAACTGTACCATAACACTTTATCAGGGAACAGTGTTCTCAAAACTCTCCTAACAGACCTTTAGTCAACGCTCAATCAAACTCGAAATTCCGTTAATTTTCCTTCAACAAGATTCCAGTGCACTGCACTTCACTCACATATTAATTTAGCCCGATTTTCTTCATTTTCTCCTGCGTTTTCACTCGTCTACCTACACTGACTGGTTTGTTTTCCTTTCCTTTCCTTTTCTTCATCAACTGAAACTCATCCCCTTCTATCTTCCCGCTTCCCGACGTATTATACATTTTTTTCCTCCATTATTTTATTCACCTTTATTTTATTCCAGTCTTTTCTATCATCCATACATATAACTATATATAACTTTCCTTTCGTATACACGTACGTATTATTTTTGTTGTATAATATAAACACGTAAATATACACGCGAATTCATTAAATATAATTGATAAAATTTATTCGAAAAAATAGATGAATTTTTTATCTCATGTAGACTAGTATATTTTATGATTAATTTATTATTTTTTTTTTAAATATTATTTCATAATAAATTGGATTAAATATCAGCAATAAAATCAAAATGAAATTTTATATTTTATCAAATTAATATAATGTTCAAAATAATATTTTGTTTACTATTCTTTCTTAAGACCAAGCAATAGAGCATTTTTTAGGTCATGAAAAAAACAGTTAGTGATACATTTCAAAATTTGTAAAAAAATCAGTAGATTCTTATTTTCTAAAATTAGTGGTCATAAAAATAAGTTTATCCAATACATTATCTTATTTATCATTTAATAATAATTAGTTAATGATTTATGTGTAAAAAAAAATAACAATTTGTACTAATAACTTTCTGTTACAATTAATATTCATCAATTAATAAGAATTAAAATATTGATAGATTAAAAGTTTTTTAATATCTGCTCCAATTTTTGTTCAAATTTTAAATTAAATATTTTATAATCTGGTAAATATTCTGTTAGTTAATTATAAGAATTATAATTTATGAAAATAAATGCAAATAAATGAAATTAGTTTTTTTTTTAATTTAAAATTCAACAGTATGATTAATATTAATAATAAATCATTTAAAACAGAAAATACAAAACGGATAGCCTAAATATATAAAATATAAATACTAAAAATTATATTGAAATTAAAATAGTTAAAATGTTTATTAAAATATTATTTATATTCTAATATTCTATTCTAAAGTTCGTTAGTTTATTTATAAAATTGTATCGAATTATTGATAAATTTATTAATAATTCTATTAAATTCAAATAATATGCATAAAAAAAACTTGTTATTTTCTACTACTTACTTGTTCTCGAAAATAATTTAGAATTTATTTAATTGAATTAGACTAATTTTACGGTAAAATTCAATTTCATATCGTTTCTCCAACTTTTGGATTTTTCTTGATTTATATCTTACTATAATATTGTTCACTGTACTTTATTCTAAATAAGAATCTATTAAACATGATGAACATATATGAATAAACACATATGCACATGTCTCCATTCTATTAGTTTATTTATTTTTTAATACACTGCAGTATTCATGATGAAACTTATCAACGCCAGAATGGGCACCAAAATAATAAAAGGAGAGAGAATTACGTATCACAGGATTGTGTCTGGATGCATAAAAATGAAGAAAAGTGACGATACACATGTACACGTGCTTATATTTGCATGCGAACAAAAGCAAAGTTCGAGCACTAACTTAATGCGTAAGTTGAGTCGGTATGTAACGTCGTTCGGCTGCGTGCAATTATGTACCTTTCCATTACTGCAGCTGAAGTTGACAGTGTCGCATTCTAAAACCCAGAGACATACAGAGTGAGAAAGAGAGAGACAAAGAGAGAGAGAAAGAGAGAGAGAGAAAGAGAGAAAGAGAGAGAGAGAGTGAGAGAGAGAGAGAGAGAGAGAGAGAGCAAAGAGAATTTATTAGAAGAAGAAAAGAAGAGTGAAGTCTGTGTAAAAAAGTATTGTTGGGGAGGTTGCAGTGCAATTATGCAATTTCGAAAATGAGATGAAATTATGGTACGTTTGAACAAATGGAATGAATCTAACATTTTAAATGAACTTGAAAACGCGATTGTAGGATATCTATATCATTAATAGCGACTCTTTAAATTTAATGGTTTTTAATTTTTGCCATCGATTAGTGCATAAATATTACGATATATAATGTTCACCAATGAAATATACGACGATTGTCTCATTTTATTAATTCATAAAATCTTCAATAGAAATTTATGAATAAATTATCTATTAAATGTTATCGATACATAATGTTGGTGTCATTCATATCTAAAAACATTTCAGTCATATTAAATACTTAAATAATATTATTAAATATAGTTAAATTACTGTAAATTGTTTTAATTATTCTGATTATTCAAAATACTTTACACAAACACAAAGTTAATTTTTATCTAAATAAATTTTTTGATACATTTTTAAGCAATAAATTAATTAATTTATAAAGTATATTTTTATTTTTATAAATATTTCAAAATTATAATAATTTATTTTGATTAATTAATAAAGTTATTTTTATCTATTAACCATATTAAAGATTTTCAAAAAAAAAACTATTTATAAAATATATATTCTAATGAAAAAGTACACCTTTATTGTACAATTAGCATATATAATAAAAATATATTTAATATGAAATCAAAAATTATTATATAAAAACATATATTTGTATCAAATTTCAAAAGATATATTATTGCAATTAGCATAATACTAATAGCTAAAAAAATTTTGTATATATTTGTAAATATTTTCGTATTACCAATCATCCACGCAAAAGTGATTTACTTATAAAATATTGATCTAAATCTCTTTACAATGGAAGAGTAATCGTTTTTTTCAAATTTACTTTTGAAATGTATCTAATAATTATTGTAATTAATTCAATAATTCGTATTTGTTATAAACAGCTTAAATTTTTAGTACGAATGACTTACTTAATTTTCTTACTAAATATTACGGTGAAAATAAAAATCTCGTTTAGAAAAAAGAATAATAATAAATTTCTTTTTAATATACACTATCTTAATTTAAAAACTGTAATTTATAAGGCTAAAAAAATAGATTAAATTAAAAATATGCTTATGAAAAAGACGAATTAAATGAAATTTAATTAAAAATTTTAATATAAATTGTTAATTACTATAATAATATAGTTCTTATAATTAAAAAAACTATTTATTTCAAATTAACAAGAAAAAAAAATTATTATTATTTACAAATTCTAATTAATTTAACGTTCAAGGCAAACGTTAGTTTTTTGTATAATGAAAAAATTCAAAGGAAACATTGAACGAACGGATAGCTAACTTCATATTACTTATCTTACATTAAAATTTATTCTAATTCATGTCTCAATACTTTGGAATGTTTTACAATTAAATATTTCAAATAAAATAATATTGTCCTTTAGATATTTAAATCTATTTATATATTCTGATTATTTCATACTACTAGTAACTCAATCTAATTCCAATTTTTTATGATTATGGATTTTCGTTTTCTGAAACAATGATTATATTGTATGAAAATATTATTTTAGCTAGTTTTTGTTAACTAGAATTTTTCTTAATGTTAAATATATTGTTGCGTATGCTATGCAGCTGCATCCGCTGCATCGCGACGTATAACCTTTTATTCCAGGAAAGGAACCGCGAACCCGCGGGAACATAGATAAGTGTGTTCCAGGCGCTCACCGGCCCGCACGCCGAATTTTGCTGAGTGCGTGTATTCCGTGCACTTGGAGCCTATGCGGCTCGCAGGGCCGGCGTTCGTCGCCCCGATAACGCGCGTCCGAGGAATCCGCGGACCAGCACCCTAACCGTGGGACCGCGGACCCGCGGCTGCTCTCGCGGATAATTCCAAAATCGGGGAGAACTTATCCTCCATGGCTCTCGCGAGCCGACTTGGAAATCATTCGTGACGGACCAGCGGATCGTGCAACATCTTTTATAAACCTAAAGTTCATTCGGAACTTTAATTATTTTGTCGCGTTTACAACAGTTATAACTATCCTAGATATCGGTATTTTAAAAACTCAAGCGCCGTGTCTCCTCTTTAAATCTTATTTTAACTTGACCCACATATCAGGTTGTTTCCTTTTAATTCTTGCAACCTTCACCTTCCGCTGAGGAGTTAGAGAGAACTCCGAATAGCCATACGGGACTCGGCATCGGATTGCATATCCGTGTATATTTAACATATATATGTCCGTAACAATATATATCGTGATTATGACTTATATTAAATTCTTTTTTTTATAATTACATTTTAATATTTTAATTTTTGTTTTGCCTAGATAACTTGTTATTCTCAAATCGAATCCGCAATATTTACACTTGAAAACATAAAAATGAATATAGAATAGAATAGATAATGGATAAATAATAATAGATTAAATAAAAGGTATAACATTTTAAGTGGTGGAATCCAAATAGAATTAAAAAAGAACCGCAATACTTAAACGTGAAATAAGTTGTACAAGACAATTTATTTGGTGAAGTTTCTGATCATATAAGCGTAGTCTAGCTCGTGTTCGAAATTAGACTGGCTCCTCGCCACGAGTCTCATTTTCTGGAACTCGAAAAGTTCCTTATTTCTTTAATTTTTAATTTTTAATTAAACCCAATGGTTTTGAACGACGATTAATTTTAGTTGTTGACTGAACGCGTCATTTTTATTATTAATATCGAGCGACATTGTCTACATTTGCTTAAGCATAAGTCCTCGGCATAAAGAACCGCCTGATTGCTTATGGAAAAAGCCATTTACAATTCTAAATAATTTTCGTGGAAATCACCCCTATCGTAAAAATAAAAATTCGTGGTTTTTTTTATTGTGCAAGCACTCGAGTACATCTCCAGGCCCAACTTGCACGACGACTCGCAGCCAACCTGGATTTCTAGTAAACTCATTTCAATCACCTGAAGTGATCGTTTTTTTATCGGGAAAATGGATAAGATTAAAGCTAGACATAATTATTCTAATTCATGAAATGCCGCGCTATTACAAATAACAGAGCTTTATGCATCAATTAAACAACTGTAATTTTATTGAGATTAATATTGCGATATACATTCAAATTTTTACATATTTCTAATAAATTATCTTATTAGAAATCGACAAATAAATATCAAAAAATTTGATGTAAAATATTTAATAATACTCAGATTAAATTACTATTAAATATTACAGAAAAATATTTGTATCAATGATTATTAATTTGTTGTTTTCTCATTATTAGTATTGTATTTTCATTTAAAAAATATGTATTAATATGTTGATTGTAAAATAATATTTAAATGTTACCATTTTACGAAACATGATATTATGAAAATAATCAAATTAGCTATAAGTATTAACATCTTTAAAAGTAAATATAAGCATTTAAAATTAATATTGAGCAAAAAAATGTCTTTTTACTTAAATTTAGATATGGAACTGTGGTGTGTACAATTAATCATAATTTAGCTTAAATCTTTTGTTCAATTTATCATTTAATCATGAAAATAATATTAAAAGTGATTAAAATTGCAACAAATATTTCGTCATTAAGTTAAATTAATAAATGAAAATATGTTATAGAATATCATATTAATAAAAACGATTCTGGTATTAAAATTTGTAATGTCAAATATAAATTTAATATGAAGTTAAATATTAAATTATAGATACTAATATGAAATATAATTTCTTATTCATTAATTGACTAACACAGTATAATAAATTTATTCCAATGTAGAAATTAATAAAAGGAATTACAATAAATATTTGATTAAATATAATTCTTTTATATGTAAATAAAAATAAAATATTTCAAGGTTAAAATAAAATTAATTCATGTATCGATAATATTATTAATAAATAATATTAATACTATTTTAATCAAATTTAATGTTTAATATTAAAGGATATTTTTTGAATTTAAAGAAATAAATTTTTAAAATAGTAGCATAATTTTATCATCTTATGGAATATAAAAATATTTATTTTTTGCTTTGAGCTTTCAAAGTGAAATCTAAATATTATATTTATCTAATGACCAATATAAATAATAAAAGAATTCAATGATTGTTTGATCAATGGTTTCGTTAATATAGAAATTAATATATTGGAGGTTGAAGAGCATATTAGTTATGCAGGTGTATTGGAGAAAGGCTGTTAAAATATTATACTTTATTCAAATATAATTAAAATGGAATGTGGGAGCTCCTCAGATTAAAAAGTATCTCTACAATCAAAAGGAGGTGCTTACATTTCTCCTTTTTTAACTCTGAATATATATCCATAGAGATAGGTAGCCAATAGTACTGGGAGCTCTCGTCGATAAAGAGATTATCAATATTAACTCTCGCCGCCTACTCCACCTTTCCAAGCTTCTCCACCTGTTTCACCCCATTTTCTCTAGTTCATCTTATTTTCCTTCCTTTTATTCTTCCCGTACTCTTTCTCTCACTCCCCCCATCCCTCACTATCGACCTCTTTCCCCCATTCAACTAGATTTTTTTATTATATATTTGTAATCCTAATCACAGTGTCATTTTTCGTTCTCATGGCATACAAGTACCAACGGTGCAATAGTGATAATGACGTTAAGGCTACCCCCGTTTTTCTATGTTTCGTAGTATCACTGATCACAGGAGAACCCTCATGGCAGAAGAGCACTCCTGACGTGGCAGAGCTCCAAATCTACCCTCTCAATTACTCAATCCCTCCCCGCCCTTAATCCCCTTTAATCCCTTACTCTTATCCCGTTCTCTCTTTTTTTACTCAAAATTTCTGTCCAAACATTTTTATTAATTATTACTTCATTATCTTTTGCATCTAATTTCGGTCTTCTGGCTCGTGTTTAAAGAGTGTATTACTTGACAACAGGTTTTATGATGATTAATTACTTTTACACCAAGTGTTTTACCATTCACTTCATAGTCAATACAAAACGCAGTATTATTATTAAAAAAATGTGCTACACGGTTATTATGGCAGATTTTTTAATAGAATTATCTCTCATTACTCACTTTCATTTTTGTTATTTTTAAATAAGAGAATGTGATTATGAATATAGCTGAACGTAATTTTTTTAGTCATCCTACTTTTATATATAATATTTATTTTAGAAATTCTAAAAAAATATTGTATTATTTGATACAATATTATTACAAAAAATAATGTATTTCAATTAAATACCAAAAATTATGCTTTCTTCATTGCAAATCAACTTTATTTAAATCGAATGTAAATATTTGTAGCTAAAAATTATTTAATTCTATATAAATTTTTGCAATAGAATATTTAATAATTTATTATAATCAATCGCGTCATCTTTTTTATGAATTAATACGCTTAATTAAATAGTGTATAATTAAACTGTTACAATTATTGTTTCAAATTATTTATTTATATTTATCGATACTGTAGTTTTATTACATTACAATTGTATCATGTTATATATTTTTTATTACTGAAATATTATTTGCTTAAAATATACTGAATGATTTTAAAAAATATTATGCTTATAATACCTACTTTGATAATGGAAAATATTTATAAAAATTAAAAAAGAGAATAATAATACTACATATGAAAACATTAATTAATTTATTTAAAATTTATCTATACGAGTTTTTTATTGATTAATTTTAATTAATATGTAACTGTTCTATATTACAATGAAATTATATATTTATATATTTATAAATATTATATTAATCATAAAACCAAATCCAACTACATGATTTTATTATTATTATTATTATATTTTCTAATTCAAAACATTTTAGGTTCTAAATATTTAAAATAAGGTTAAGGTTTTCTTGGCTCAATAAAAGAATGACCTTTCAGGAATAACCAGTGTCAAAAATATCGTCATATTTATTCTATTCTTTTATATTCGGAATTGAAAATAGAACTTTATATTCATTTTAGTTAGTGCTTGTCTTTCTACGTCTTATTCAAATAGTAACAATTAGATTATTAGTTCACTATTCTTAAACACTTGAAAAATAAAAGAAAGTAGAAAGTCTTTACGAGTTTAATTATTAATCACTTCTTAAATAAAACGATATAGAAACAAGAAACTAAGAAATAATGTCATTAAAAATCACATAGTCTCCGCAATTTACAAAAAAATTTTATAAATTGACATGTTTTTAATACCAAAATATATAAATACTATCTATCTAGTTATATAAAAATATATATAATTTATTAAAATCAATGAAAAAATAATTTTATTTTGAAATTAAATATAAATATTATTATTTAAAGTTTATTTGATCTTACGATTCTTCACATTAATATTTTTTTCTATGGTTTATATACACTTTTTTTTTGAAAATAACAATCTCAAATCTTTAATTTTTCAAATTTCTCTATCCCCATATAAACTTTTATATAGTTATAACTCGTAGATTTGTCTTTTCATATGATTTCTACTTTTATCTTTAGTTTTATTTCGGTTGCTACATCAAACAGTCTACTTCAAACTTTTCTTCCACCTGACTTTTCGACAGACATGTCTGTTGTTTTATAACGATAAATATAGTGGGTGACTTTCCTACAGCGTATCATTTTCAATTCTCGAGATATCCAAAAACAAGATTTTCTCACTAAAATGCTAAATATTCATAAATATTCGGGGTTGTTGGATTTTAGATCTATAATACCACTCAATTCTTTTTTTGGTATGTGATAAATAATATGACATAAATTATTTTAAATTACATATTGTATTCGAACTTATTTAGAATTCGATTTGCTGTATATTATTTATAATTTATAATATAAAAAATATACTAATTTAATTATAATATATTCTGATTAAATTTATAAATAATATTGAATAGTTTGCCATAGAAATTGGTACTAGTATTAAAATCAACTAATGTTAATCAAAATTAAATACTTTTTCAATAATTTATATATTATTATTCTTAATATTTTAAATTTTATTAGATAAACCTTTCCTATTGTACATGTTGGATGAGAGCAAAGTGTATTCATACGTATTTTAAATACTATAAATAATTTTCCAATTTATAGGATAAAATATCGGCCGCCTTTTTCCATAATTAATGCATGATTTGAAAAGATACTTTGATGACTACTCCGTTACACAATAAAAACTTTTCCATATAATTTGCGATTTTCAACGTGAAATTTTTGGTGTCTCATGTATAATGTAGTGTTTTTGTTTAGCTAAAAGAGTTTATGTGTCTCGATGAGACATTTTCTGAATTGTATCCGGGATGCAATTATTTTCAGTAGAAGGAGAAGTGGATACATATCGTAATTCAAAGTCTAATTATGACACACAGAGATGCCTAATAATAGAATATTGACGCACGAAGGTCAATTCTTACTTCATTGTTAATATTATTTTCTTTTTACTTTTAAAGATTTTTATGCAAAACAATAATTTTTAGTATTTAGTTTATCAAAAATTCTCCTTTTTAGAGTATATTTTTTCTTATTATCAATCCCATAAACTCTATGATTTCTATAAATCAATTTATTTTGTAAAAATTTATATAATTCAGTTTATTTTATGTAATTATGGTTAAACAAATAAACGAAAAGTTGATATAATACTATTTTCATAACATTTTTAATAATTAATTAATTAAATTTTTAAATCGAATTTTTTTAAATTTAGTTTTATTGATTTTTTACTTGATACTGTAATAATACTCTTACTAAAAAATTTTGTTTTTAGAATGTAGTTTTTTACTTATATGATAAACGTATTTGTTATATATATTTCTCATGTACTTACATACTCCTGGAAGCGATGTCATCTTAAATATAATTAAATAATAATATATAAATTTTCGAATAAATCTTGATGTATTGTTCGACAATATTTTTCAAGCTGTTCCTCAACCAGGGAAACCTATTCTCGATACTTATCTTTTCTGAGGTAGGATCAAAAACTATTCGTTTGGAAAAACTTACCGAATAAATATATTAAAATCGCGACAATATTACATCCTTTATTTAAAGTTTACTCATTTTTTTTACAGTCACTGAGTCGATGAATGTATTCAGATTTTTTTATTGTATAACATTATTTATAATTAACAATTTACAAAATTAGTCACAATTCATAACAGTAACTGAAATTTTAAAAATAATATTTAAAGAGATTAATCTAATTTATATAATCTGTTAATGCGACAAAAATAAATTAATATAAGAGTATCAAATAATTGTGGAAATATATAATAATTTCACTAAACCTCATAATTTAATTGGAATTATTTATTAAAAGAACAAAGACGGTTATTATTTTTTCCCTAAACTGAATTAGTATACATAACAGATAAAATTAGAGCTTAGACTTTTTTAGTTCACCATTAAATTATAAAATGATGTGATAGTAAAATTTTTATTTTTCTCCATGCAATATTTATTTTTTGTAAGTTAACAGAAACAGTGTAGATGTACGAAATATAGAGAGTAAATCATAAGATTAGAACAGATGCAAGTGCTCCATTAAAAAAACAAAGAAAACGAATGTTTACATCAGAAAATCTTGAGAAAAAAGCTTAGATCTCAAGTAGATATTTATTTGGAATTTATGGTGTGCAACCAAGCAATCGAATATAGCGTTGTTTACCTAGTACTTGTACCGTGGTTGTTTGGACATGAGATACGACAAACTGAAATTGATTTCAATCGAGGTACTGATCTACCCAAGAACGTACAATGGCTTTCCATTCTTTATCTTTTCCTTCTGTCTATCTCTCTCTCTCTCTCTCTCTCTCTCTCTCTCTCTCTCTCTCTCTCTCTCTCTCTCTCTCTATCTATCTATCTATCTATCTATCTATCTATCTATCTATCTATATTGGTTCATTTATAACTATTTTATTTCGTTTTTGATCTATTTTTTTATTCCAAAAAAATATATACGTAATGAATGTACATATTATTGTACTGCAAATACAGCATAAACAATTGTAAAGTCTACAAAAAATAAGGAAATTGAAAAGAGAAAGACAATGAAATAAAAAAAGTAATCATTAATATTTATATAAGCATATACATGTATGTTCGATCAAATGAGAGTATATACATGGTCTGTCCCCAAAGTATCGAGTTTTTTTTTTATTTTGCAACTATTGGTCCTAACAACTTTGGAGGAATATTAAAATGCAGAGAAAACTTTTTTCATTTATCCCTTTTCTTTCTGTTTCTTTTTTGATAATTTGAAGAGGCAAGATTTTACTTCGCGCGAAGGGTGTTTTTCGATTTTTTAACCCGGCGTCCTGAGGCGATTAGTGAAAAAACGCTACGCGAGAATATTTCGTTTAAAAATTATAAAAAAATAGAAAACACTTACCTTTTTTATGAAATATTATTTATTGGTGGATTTATAAACAATTTGAAATAAAAATTTTAAATTCTTCAAAATAATTTCTTCCTGCATCAATGTATTTAAGAAGACCAGTTTTCCAGCTCTCAAAAGCAGTCTGAATCTCCTCAGTTTTTTTTGATATTAACGCAAACTTTGCACATTTCTAAATATTTTTGCACTATATAGTACACCGTAGATTAAATTTAGTTTTTTCACAATTGCTCTAACTGTTAATTGGCGGTCCGAATTTAAAATGTTTAGCACGTGGTGGATGTTCGTAGCGATTCGAGAGTTTTTTGGTCGCACAGATATAGAATCGTCGATTATCTTTTCCTAGCCCTCTTCAAAAGATCTATATCATTTTTCACATTGCGATTTTGACATACAATTATGTTCATAAGTCTCTTGTAATATTTAAAATGTTTCCACACTATTTTTTTAAATTGCAATCAAAATTTTATCACGTAATGCTGTTCGTTAATCGCTTCAGCGCGCCGTGTCAACAAATCAAGAAACATCCTTCGCGCGAAGTAAAATCCTGCCTTTTCAAATTATAGAAAAAAAAAGGGACAAATGGAAAAACGCTTTCTCTGAATTTTAAGATGCCTCCCAAGACACTACGACCAATAGTCGTAAAATAAAAAAAAACTCGATACATTGATGACAGACCATGTATATCAATAATAAAAGATATTAGTATGTTCATATATATATATATATATATATATTTTATTATAAAAACAATAAGTTTTTCAATAAATTTTAAAAAATGGTATATTACAAATCTAATTTAAATGAAAAATTATTTATCTCTCAGAAGAATATCTGAATTTTACAAATCGAATAAGTTATCAAGTAAATATCTTTGAGAAACTTATATTTTACAATTTTAATTAGATTCTTACTGATTTTAAAATAGAGTTTTTCTTAATACTTATAACATTATCAAGTAAAGTATTATAGAACTTTTTTGCTACACTTAAAAATAATTAATTGTACTAGAATTTTCAAATAATTGTTTTACTTAATATTTTGTAATTTTAAATTTATGTAATTTTTTTTTAATTAAAAATAATGATTTTTTAACAAATTTAATTTAATTTTTTGATTCAAGCAAATAGTCATACCTGTGATATATTTTATTATTATAAATTGGTGATCCCAAGAGGTTCAGGTGAATAAAAACAAGTCTATTCAATTATTTGCGTCGACGTTTCGGCAACTATCACTTGCTCTTATCGAGACTGTTTATTTAACAAATAATAGTTACTAAAATTAACAAATTATTTCTTACATAAGTATAATATAACAATTTTGTTTATAATTACCACTTAATATTAGAAAGTAGATATTCAACGACTTGTCAATCGTAACTTCATTGTGTCAACTGTAAATAAATATCATTTCACCTCAATATATACATCATTCGGCTTCACACGTAATCTAGACATTCTTGACAATGAGAACAATTATAAAAAATGTTTAATTTCCAAAATGATTTACATTAAGATTAATAATAATACCATAAATAAAAAAGAGGACACACAAAATCTCAATAATAAATATCATATGATCCTCAATAATATGACGAATCACAACAATATGACGTAGCGTGTGACGTCAAATGATGTATATATTGAGGGGATATGATTTTTGTTTACAGTTTACACAATGACGTTACGACTGACAACTCGTTGAATATCTACTTTCTAATATTAAGCGGTAATTATAAACAAAATTGTTATATTATACTTATGTAATAAATAATTTGTTAATTTTTGTAACTATTATTTGTTAAATAAACAGTCTCGATAAGGGCAAGTGATACTTGCCGAAACGTCGACGCAAATAATTGAATAGACTTGTTTTTATTCACCTGCACCTCTTGGGATCACCAATTCATAATAATACAATAAACATGGAAGGTGCATCATATCAAACTTCAAAAAATGTGATATATTTTATTACTCATAATCAGAAATTTATAAAAAAGTTTTTATAATAAATATAAATTTATTATATTTTATAAGATGAGCATTAAATAATTTTATTGGTATTAATTATAGGCAATACATTCATATATCATAAAATACATTAATCAATATTAAACATTAAAATTTAAAATATACATTAAATTTATTTTTTATGGAAGGAATAAAATTAAAATTTTTTTTAATTTTATTTGTTTATATAATATGATTACACTTTCATTTAAATTAATTAATTGACTACTTATTTTAAATACACTATCATTTCTACAATTTGAATTTAAATTTAAAAGTATAGAATACAATGATCATCAAATCGATAATCCACAAATGCGCTTCATTTACAAAAATACATAATATATTTCTTATAAAATTCCTTTTGTATTTCTACAATTTATTAAACTTTGTGTATCTGCTTTCTCAAGAATACATTATTTCTGTTGAATTAAATTTATTATTTTACAGCTTTTCATTTAGTAGATTATTAATTTTATTTCTGTTTATTACTATGACTGTGTTCCAATATGTATATATAAAATTACTTATTTAAATTGTAAATTATTTAAATTATTATTTTAATTCAAATAAGTTTAATTTGATAAATTAAAAAATATAATACTAGTACTTTAATTATATATAATTTTATTATTTATTTTTGTACTTCATACAATACATGTACATAAATATATTTTTTGGTATAATTAATCATCATATTATAGGCTGTTTTAGAAACCTGAATTATGGTAGTTTAAACAAAATTTTAACTTCGATGTATTTAAACTTAAAACAGATATATGTTGTAAATAAATTAATTTAGCTTTCATCCATTACATTCGTTATTTAATCAATATTAATATTGATCCTTATTAATTTTTCAAGATTACTTCACAGACATGTCACTTCTTCCCCAAAAGACATGAGAACGTGTTTATTGTAAACTAATATGGAAATATAGCTCCAAAATAAGAACCAATATAATAAGGACTCGATACAAGATGATTATGAAAAAACTATAGAAATTTTGATATCTTTTGAAAGATAATCATTCGTAAACTGACAATTCCTTAGGTTTCATCAGTGGGATACAACCCGTTACATCAAAATTAATAGAAATTTTAAAGATATTACAAGTAAAATTAGATTGTCTATCGATAATTCGTAATTATAATTTGTAAAAGTAAGCATGTTAAACCGTTTGTATTCATTTGTTTTTGTCATTAGATGTCTTTGCAAACATACATTTATTGATGAATCAAACCGCCTCTGTTAAAAATAGTGTTTTGAATTGAAGTTGATTGTTTTAAATTTATGGTTTGAGATTTGTATATAGCCAGATTGTTGACGTTTTTATCATCAACTTAAAGAAATTTAACCAACAGAGTCTGGTTGATTGCATTGACGATATTATAGTCTCTATGAGACATCCATTATTGAAAACAAAGATGAGAACGTAGTTGACCGCTTATTAAGATTGGCTCAAATTAGCGAGGATAGCGAAAAAGAACCTTTCTCACTTCTTAAAATATATTATATACTTAATTAATCTGCATATATATTGAATTCGGACACTGACTATAAATTATATATCTTTGAGTATAATAATTAACTTAACAGTATTACGACATAGAGAGTTCTATTCAATTTGTCAAACGATCATGATTATAAATGTTTTTCACTTGTAATCAGAATTATATTTCTTTATTAGATAGACGAATAATCATTTTTTATTATGATAAATCATTTTTTATTTGTACATTGACCCCTAAATTGTCACGTTGATAAAAATTCTTGTAATTATTATTTTAATTTAATATATTATATAGGAATGAAATGTTAGTAGAATATATTAACGTATTTTTAACTCGTATTTTTTATAAATATTAAAATTAGCATTATGAAATAATGAACAAATTATATATAAAAATAATTTATATTTTTATATTTATTTTATTCTACTTAATTCACGAAATTAATATTTACGGAAAAAATCTGATTATAAATTTTGTTAGAAAAAAAGCACATAGGAATACAATTTGATACTAATTAATATAAAAATATATTATTTATATGAAATACAAAGATAAACTAATTATGTGCCAAGTACGTATAGTTATTATAAAACTTTTCAATATTTAGGATATATGTGCATATTTGTTTAAATGAATATACAAGTGTGTAGGTATTTCAAAATATAAATAAAATATTTATAATTGAAAATGTTATTAATTATAATAATAATTTCAATTAATAATAACAATGCAGTTGGAATTATTAATCAATAAAAATTTTCAGTAAAAAGAAGTAAAAAAGAAATAGATGTATAAAATAAAAAATGTAATGCAAATATTAAATGATATTGACAATGATTCCAGTATGCATAATATTAATAAAGCAAACTTTACATAATTATTAACATTAACAACATTTTTACGCAAAATTTTAAATCAATTTCTGATTAATCATTGAAATAAATTTTCATGATTGACAAGAATTTCCATTATTTAAAGTAAAGGATTTTATATGTATTTCTAAATAATATATCTCACATGTCAATTAAAATTTTTTTTTTTAATTCACTGCAATAATTAATTAAATAATGTTTTAAAATACTTTTGATAAATAAATTATTTTTTTCCACTATTTGTAAGAATATCAGTAAATAATTTATGTAGAGGTATAATAAAAAGATATAGAATACACGAGTATTCATCGCAACTCGGAAGGAATAAAAGAAGAAATATAAAACATAAAAGAAGAATATCAATCATATGGCACTCCAAATCTAATTCCAGATAGGAAATGGGTTAAATTGATCAATTGAGCTTCTTGTAAGTATGGTATATTCATTCGTTTCTTTTTGTCGCCCCTCTTTCTTTTTTTCTATATCTGTCTGTCTGTCTGTTTGTCTGTCTGTCTGTCTGTTTGTCTGTCTGTCTGTCTGTCTGTCTGTCTGTCTGTCTGTCTGTCTGTCTGTCTCTCTCTCTCTCTCTCTCTCTCTCTCTCTCTCTCTCTCTCTCTCTGATCTTATGCAGAGCCACGAGTCGAATAGTGTTGGGTAACAGTAATATCCGGGAGGTGCCTGCGGTCAACCGGGTATCTGTCTGTGGCTTCGTTACGTTTCACAGCTGACCGCGCGCGCGCACACTTCCACCCCTTTTGCACCAATCAATGCCGCTTCAATTTACTGATTTGCCTCAACCACCACCCCCGACCCATCCCTCCATGTGGCACTCGATCCGGGCGACTAAACGCCCCTGATCACTTTTCCGTGCAACCCTTGATTGGAGGACATCCGGTGAAGCGAAGACAGGAATGAGGATCGAGGTTCAAAAAGGACCATTGCAACCATTCCGTCTTACCAAATTTTCGTATTGCTATTGTCATGCGATAAAAAGTGAAAAATAAACTTTTACGAATGTTTCTATAAATTTATTATTTCAAATTATTAAATATTTTTTATTTAAAATATTGTTTAACTTCCAGAAAAGTTTTTGAGGTAACAACTATTATATGATAATGATTGTTCTGTTTGAAATAATTAAATTAATTAAATATTTTCCAATACGATTTTCAATAATAATTTAAATGTACAATAATTAACAATAATTAATTAAAATAAATTATTTTAAATTACATACCGTTGGTACAAATTTATTTACTTTATTTATAAGGTTACTTCTGTATTTCCATGAAAAATATATACCTAATATTTATATATACAACGTAAAGAATACCACATTGATTATTTTTTTATAAATAATATAAAATTTATCGAACTATTTTATTTTTTATATATTATTATAATACGGTACATCAAATTTTACATACCTTTGAAAATATTAAAATATAATGTGTGTGACTTCAATTTCAGAACTTTGAATTACTTTTTACGTTAAGTACCTCAAATTTTACACATAACAATAATTATATAAGTTTTACATTGCATAATAATTTTACGAATATTAGCCTGAATAAACCGATTTATTTAAAATTATTATTATTATTATTATTATTGTTGTTATTATTATTATTATTATTAATATTATTAATAGTAATTGTAGTAGTAGTACATATGAAAATTCAAATTTTTGAAGAATTCATAGAATAAAAATTAAAAATAAAAATATATAGTTATTCGTAACATTCGAATTAAATAAAACCGTTTACAGTTTACAGTTTTTATATATAATCTTCAAAAAAATTTTAAAAAAATTTTTATTTTTGAAAAGTTAACTTTATGCGTATTTGACATTACGAGTAAGTTTAAGGTATTTAAAATACCTTTTTTAAATTTTGTGTAAGCCCCTGTAAAAATAAATTTTGTGCAATTATTCAAAGCATTATAATAGTTCTCGGTAATACAATAAGTTGCAGTTCTCATATTAAATGATTTAGGATAACTATTTATTTCCTAACGCTCACAGGAAAATTTCAATGCATTTCATATCCCGTCTTACTTGTGTACCTGTTAGCTCGAAAAAGCACTACAATATAGAGCACTTGAAGAAAAAACTACCAAAATTCCTTTATGTATGTAACCATCTATCTATTTCGCTCTTCCTTATCGTGTCTCTTATAATTCGAAGAAATCTCAGAGTCTTCCGTTAAATACCATAACTGAATAGCATAAATAGCGAATTGGAGAAGCCATAATACCGAATCAAACCAAACCAAACCAAACTAAACCAAACTACCGATACCTTAACACTCAGCCCACATTGAGTGAGAAGATCCATAAGGTATTTTCGTAATTGAAATTCCTCATCCATGCACGAGCGCTTTTCCAAGCACATTTTTTACCTTTCCGTCTTAACTTTTACTTTATAGTTCTTTGCTTCGCGACTGCACACAATCACCCATTATTGCTTTTGTTGTAACATTACATAGACTCTAATGATTTATGCTTTCCTGCTTTCAACTGATGCGCTTATATTTGTTGTTGTTAATGAATTTCTTCCGAGCACTTAAAATAATTATTACCCTGAACTTATTGACGTTTTTATTATATATATAAATTATAATGGTGTGATAAATTGTTTTCTAAATTAACTTTGTCAACAGTACTCATTTGTTTATGAAATAATATTTAATAAATGAATGAATATTGCTAATTTTTTTAATGGTATTATTTTTTTTAATTCCAATTAATTTCAATATTAGATATAAGAAATAAATAAAAATATATAAAAACCAGCTGTGATGAACTGGCTACGAATGTTTCACATATCCTTCGAAATTAAACGCAGTAAATTATATTTAGTATGTGGTAAAAGTCTATACTCTTCATATGATGCAGTAAAAACAAAATTCTCAAAATGTTTTAATACATCTTATTCATGTATATGCAATATAAATATTTCTAATATCAATTTTCCACAGTTTCTTTGTAACACTCGCATTAATAATTTCCTTTTTCTTTACTGTAAATAAACTAGTTCATTTTTTTCACTCTTAATATCTTTTTCTGTAATCATTGTTTACTTATCTACACCCCTTTCTTACTACATTAGGTTTGGCGTGATTCGGATAGGCTAACTTGACATGTCAAAAAACACTTACTATCAATTCTAACGTTAAATCCGTAAAATTAAAGCTATTTTTTAAACTTACTCCCTTATTCTTCTCTCACGTTTTTTTTTTGTCTTTTTATTCAACTCCTGATTATTAAAAAAAAATAGAGTAAAATAAGTGATTAATATTTTTAATGTAGTTTTTTATTATTAGTAATATATACTAATTGATTATTAAAAGTATATTTAATTAAAATTTTTTAATTTCTCCTTTTCAATTAAAGTAAACTGAATTTATATGTATATAATGTTAATTATTGATGCATAGGTATTTTTTACCTATTTATTATATTTGAGAGATTTCAATCATATTAGAGTTTGTTATTTTAGTAATAAAATTATACACAATATACAACTACATATATTCCATTTAATTTCAATGATTATTTATATAATCAATAATATTATTCGACGTTAGAGCTTATTGCACTGATTTTATTTCTTATAACTTTCGTTCTTATTAGTATGAATATGAATATTAATATTATCTTATTAGATAAGACTAAATTAAAACATAAATTTATTTTATTTACTCATACTGTTAAACATACTGTTTACAAATTATAATATAAAAATTTATTAAATGTTAATATTAATTATCATATTATTATATTTGTAATGGACTTATTTTAATATGTTACTTCATAATATTTATTTATACATTATATATTCTTATAAATATAACGACTCATATTTTATAAAGGAATAGCCACAAAAATAAATTATTTTATTAATTTATATAAGAAATTATCAATAACTTTTCATCATTAAAAACTTGCTCTTTTTACTATTGGAGCTATAATTTTAATTTTATTAAAAGATAGAATAAGTACAAGTTTATAATTAAATTTACTTTTAAAGAATCAAGTACATCAAGAAATCCATATTAGCAGAATATCGTCATAAATACGCATTATTGTATCTTAATATTTCGTCTAATGTAATTCTAATATAATCTATATAAATATTACAAGCAATGTGATTTAAATATCGTGTAATTTAACACATCTATTAATTTTAATTAATTACCTTATGAAGAATAATTAAATAATTACGCATATTACATTAATAAATGTTGACTTTAAAAATTAGAAATCTAATTGAATAAAAATAGAATTTTTTGTATTCGAAATACTACAGATTACTCAATGAAAAGAAAATTTTACTTAAAATATTTATAAATAGACATGTAAAATTTTTAGAATTGCTACATGTTCTTTTAATTTAATTTAATTACTAACATAAACTTCAACGTATAATATAAATATTTACTTTTAAGCTTCATTTATAGATTGATAGAGATACAGGGATAGGCATACGTAAATTTTTTGGGAAGATGCATAGAAAAGTAAATACAGGTCTGGGCTCAACCATCGGATGAATAAGACGACCTCCATATATTCTTTAGGTTTTCCGAGAGAACATTTATAATTATTAAATATTTATTTCGAATTCATTTATTATAGTGTGATAAAGAATTGGAGTGAACAGTTGTAGATAACAGCCAAGAGCAGTACATTTTTTAAAGGAAATACAATGAAATAAATGCAAGCAGTATTGGTCTTGTTTGGGAGGTATTAGCGTCGGTCATTAATTAAAAAGAGCCGTAACTGTTTAATTAGTCATAACGAGAGTGTGCTGACATTTCTAGCTCGACTATGTCCGAGCAATTGACCTGCCAATCACTCCTACGTGGCCCACTCCATCTCATAAGCTTAACATGAGCAAAACATTTAGTAAATTAACTATCCCCATATTTATGGACACACTCATTATCTATTCTTACCAGTAGTCTCGATGTATATGCAGCTGCTGAATCATCAAACATTTAATATCAATTTCGTTCTTCAGATTATAAGGAAACGCTTTTTTTTGCCGCAGTCTCTTTTTCAGATGAAATTATTTTTGATAATATCAAAAGTTTATCTTCATGGATTTCATTTTCTTAATCTAATTCAATAAAAAAGTTCGAAACTTTAAAACAGAATCAAATCTTCAAATAAGAAAAACTAAAATTTTTTTTTCGTTCGCGAAAATAGAATGCACCATACACATTTTCGTGTTAATTTTGATTAATAATTTTTCATGACATTTCTTAATAAAACGGTAGAATTCCTTTTGCTTGAAATAATACAATAATCAGGGAAAAAATCTTTTGAAAATAAATAAAACTAATGTAACGAATTAACAATGTTGAATAATATCATATCAGCAATTAGACTAGAATCATTAATTGGTACTTTCTAATAAAAATTTTTAATAAAAATTGTTACAAAGGTATTATATTCAAATAATGGTCAAAACCAATAAATATAATTAACTATTAAAGAATATTGTAAAATTTATGGAAAAAACTATAAGAGTATAAATAAATATTTTCCATGGTCTTAATATAAAAATGTGAAATATCTGAGATAAGGATTAGAAAAATATTAAGTAAATTATAGATAAATTAATGAAAATAAATAAAATAGGTGCATTAAATGATTTGAGTTTTAAGCATGAAAAAATAAAGAATTTGTAAAATGAAATCTAAAAAATTATAAAAATAAATCAGCAGAATTTTTATTTTAACAAATGTTTATATAATATAAAGGTCTTAAAAATTACTCACAGATATTTCCATACAATTTAAGTACTGATTTCTCTTCGTCATTCTAATTTAGATAGTTATAATTTTTACCTTAAATTGGTGATCAGTTAATTTTATGGTAATTTTCTTTATATTTTTATGAAAAAAATGTTGAATTAATATGCTAATTTTTATTAAATTAAAGAACAGTTAAATGATGCATGTACGTTAAGAGTAATGTGCATACATTGAGAAAACTTCATATTAATCTACACATAAGTATAGATTTTTCAAATAATACATACTTCTATAATAAAATTGTAAAACTTAACTTTTTAAGTAAAATACTATAATTTACAATTATACTTAATTGTATTAAATTATAGTTTTTTCATCAAATTTTATTTAAAGCATTTTACACCCATTAAAAGAATGTTATTTGTTAAATGTCTAAGTAATATGTTTTTTTTTTAAATTTCTCTAATTTATATAGAATAATAAAAATGAATGGAAAAATAAATAAATAGAATAAGATTTTTAAATAATTAAATAGAATGCAAATATAATTTTATCAAAAATACATTGAAAAAACACATAGATATTAACGTATAAATCGTATTATTTAATGCCACTGATGTTGATAACTTATTCAATCTTGTATTATTTTGAGAAAAGATAACAAACAATTTAATTATAAAGTTTAAATATAATTAAAATTTGAATATTAAATTTCTAATAATTTTTACTGATAAAAGAATTATTTGGATAAATTAATAGTATAACTTAATAAAAATTAATTCATTTTCTGAAAAGTCCATAAGACTGAATGATCGAAATAATGTCTTTCTCAAATTAAAAATATCGAATTCAACAAGTGTGTGGTAACATTTTGGCGGAAATGATAGGACACGTAAAAGTTTTCGGTACTTGAAATGCACTGCAAGCATAATGGGTTCATGTTTCGGTGATTAGAATCAATTTCACAGGTAATAACATAACTGCAATAACAAATAAAGCTCTATTGGCCAAGTGCGATTGTTTAATATTCTGTAGGATCATTTCCCTACGGAGGATTTCTTGGCAGCCATTACCAGTGAGTATGTGAGAAAATTCCAAAGGCAGGGGAGTTTACCCCAGTGGACAATCAGAATATTGCATGTAGCGCATATCGATTCGTGAGCACGCGCTGTGTGTGTATGTTTGTGTGTATGCTTATGTGTATCGAGTGTTCTCACGCAGCTCAGCTGGCACTGGATTTCTCCTAAAGTACTTCAAGAACCAAGACCCGGCGACACCTCCAACGAGCATTGATTAATATGGTGTGGATGTTCGAAATTTCCACACACACACACACCCCCGCAATTAAACCAATTAAGATAAAGCAGTGTTGTTGTATACCGTAGGTATACATATATGTGAGTCATTCCGAGGGAACGCTTAATATTTTGATTGGCATCAATTATTTTATTATGAGCGATTTATATCGATTGCTTTGATTATATTTACTAAATATCCACACCCATCCGTTATTTAATCGGTAATAATTATATTATACTTGTTTATTAAATTGGGTCTATAGGCTTCGACATATAGCTAATCAAGTTTATTTAATTTGTTTACAAATACATTTCTATTGTTCACATTTTTTGTCTATTAACTCTTGTGCATATATATATACCAAAGTTCCTAAAATAATTTCATTTTTAGACAATTTAATCCAAAAAAATTCATTAATTATTCTTTATACATATTTTAAAGACTATTGAATTATTTTTTGAAAATCAATTTATTTCATGCTAAATTTAGTTAATAGCTTGTTGAAAATAAAATATAATATTCAAATAACATTTACGTATTATAATTGTTTACGTATCATTTTAGTATATGCTGGATTTTGCAATACGCACTTCTAAGATAAATTGTATTTTTTCAGTAATAGAGTTAACCCATAGTTTTTATATTATTCATGTATTTATATACGTACATAAACGTATAGATGATAAAAGATAATGCAATATTTACAAAATGTAATAAATATACAATAGATATAATTTTTAAATTTTATGGACTAATGAATATGGATTATACTATGTCTGATAATTATCCATAATTTAAAAGAAACTTGCAAAGTATCAGGCCGGAAAAAAGGAAATTTTCGTAGTCGATCACAGGCTAGTGGGAAAGGCATAACAAATAAAATCGACGAGGCATAAGAGGGGGGGGCAAAGTATGGGCCAACATTGAGCTAATAGGGGCAAACTTCTGGGGTCGATAGTGCATATGTCGGAGGTCCCATTGATTTCTTGGGCCCGTGTCAAGGCTGCGCACGCGAATATTTGTGGAGGTGAGACTTTAGCTGAGGCTTCGAATTGGAGTTCAATTTGTTGCCGCAGCATCGAATTTTGCGATTCCTCGCATCCTTGTCAGTATGGCTCCCACGAGTTTCGGTTTTCTATTTCGGAACAGGATTACCAACTGATAACTATTACGAAGATTGATCTTATTGGAGAAATGACATTAGTTTTAATAGAGTACCACTCGACTTTTTTCCTTTAAATTTGTTATCGTAATTAGACCATATTTCCAACTTTCAAAGCACTTTTTCCACGCTCATCAGCTTTGCATTTTTTTATCTTCATTCTTTTTTGGAGCCCCAACTTTTTTGACGCTGTTTCATTCTTCTTTTTATTTTATTCTTTTAATAAATAATACTTTACTCGAAATATTCAAAAACATTTTTATATATAATCCTGAAGTATAGATACATCATTAAAAATATTGTTCCTACTTCATCACACAGGATATTTATTATATTACTTATTTCTAATTATTTGTTTCAATTACACCGATAAATAATTAATTAATAATTGTAATCATTAATTTGTATCAATTAATTTATGTTTAAGGAAGTAGTCGGTTTGTTATATTTAAATTTAATTTAATTTAATTCAATTCAATTTAAAAATTATTACTGATTCAATATAATTTTTATACGCTCAAAAAAATATTAATAATTCAAAACTATTGATTCACAGATAAAATTTCAAATAGAACTTGATTTTTATAAATGGCGTACAAAAAATAAGAATTAAAAGTACTGTAAAAGTGTATCAAGTAATAAAAGTTTTATTAGGATCAATTAATCCTAATTATATTTTTTGTATTTAGCTAACTTATGGTTGAAATTATGGTTACACAAATTTGTAATTTTTAGATGATCAAAATTTGAATTACAGATGTGTGAAGATAGGATGACTAGTATGTAATTCTTAATTGAGCAAAATTAATTTTTTAATTTTTCAAAAGGTCATCTTTCTTATACCATTTAAAATGGTCATATAGTTAATAAATATGAAAAAAGTTTATAAAAATTAATTGTCATCAAAGCATACATTCAATATACATACGAGTAAATATATATTGTTTAAAAGCTTGAATTTTCAATCTCACTTATTTTTTAGGTGTGCATTTTTAATTTGCAGATTATTTTTGTCATTAAAATATGTATACTTTATAAAAAATTACTACTACTTTGAACAGTGCAACATGAATAACAACCGTGTAAATTATCACTTTCATGGAAGAGAAGAAAGAAAATTCTGTCTATTCCGTTACCCAAAGAAAGAATTGTGAAGAGGTAACGAGAAATTTCTAAATAAAGCGTCGTAAAGTCTGAGGTAAAGATCGCAACTGTGGGACGTCGAGACATAAAGAGGGGGGGAGTAAATACAATACACACAATAGGAGAGGGTGAGGAAAAGAGAGAGAGAGAGAGACAGGGTAGGCATTCGTTCAGTCACTCACTTCTTACTCACTTACTCACATATGCATGTGCATGCAGGTTTAAAGAAGCATGCCAGAGCCATAAAGGCTCTGGCGCAACGGTAACGACGAAACCTTGACATGTGACGGCGGCCAGAGTTGGCTATCGATCAACACCGAGCACATCACCCCCTTGGTTGGGTTCGGCTATGGCGGCGGTGATGGCGATGGCGATGATCATCCTCGACGTGCATGAGCCTTCGCCCTTCAATGGCGTATCGATGATTAAGATGCTCGAATCTCAATGTCGGTACCTATACCCATAACCCTAATCCTACCCGCCCCTTCACCCCAAGTTCTTCGTTAACTTTAAGCTGCTCGATGATGCTCCTACCTTGGAACTCTATATCCATATTCTACCACTAGTAAAAATAAAGTTAAACTCTTACTTGACATCTTTGATAAACTTGGCAATTAAAAAACGGAAAGATGCGTATCTAAACTACGCGGAAACCCTTAATCGACAGCTCTTCTCTACGCAAATTTAAATTTGAAAAATTGCAAGATTCGTTTAGCCAATTATTTTTATATTTTAGTTTTTTTTTAATACAAAATATGATAATAAATTCAATATCTTACCTTATTCTGCAAAATTTCCTTGATTCGAATACTAATCTAGTTTAGGTTTATGCTTGCACTGATATAAGTGATATGAGACAAACATTTGTTCAAATTGTAAAATCATATTTGTATTGTATACAAAAGAATAATAAAATGATATCAAAGTAAAATATTAAATAAAAATATGATTGTTCAATTAAAAAATCATAATAAAAAGATGTTTTTTATAAAATAAATTAAACAAAATTATTACTGAATATTAATAAAAAAAAATATTATTAAAATGTTGAAATATTTTATTAACATTGTCGTTACGAGTAATTACCTATTAAATAAAATTAAAATTTAATGAAACTTTAAAAATAAAGAGAAAACTAGGGATAAATAGCTTTTGTAATTTCAACAATTACATTCGTTCGAACAATGAACATTTGTACACAATTGATACTTAAATGGCTGTTCTACGTAATAAAGTTTTAAACCAACATTACTTATCTTTTGTAGTTGAAAAAATTATATGAATAATATGAATAATTCAAATAAAAAAAATATTAAGAATGAATATCAGTTAAATATTTATTTATTAATTTACGAGATTGCATTTAGAATTAAATTATCTAATGAAATATTAATTGTGATTTAAAGTTGAAAATATTTTCATTGCGATGTACCAAAACTAAATATAATAGAAAATCTTAAACTCAAGATATATAAAATACGATATGACAAACTGTACATTATTTCAATTATAATTGAGTGGATTTATAAGATTTCAATGGAAAGTATCTTTGTCGTGACTTATTTACTAATTAAACCAACCTCAAAAAGAATACATCTAGCGTTGCAAAAAAGCCTCACTCAACGCTTGAATATTAAAAGATATACGAGACCCAGAGGAGAAACAAAGTTGTACGATAACTTAAATAAGGAACGAAGTAACCCAAGAAACCACCAACAATACTGATAGCGCCAACAAACTCGTTCTGAAAGCCAACAGTGGAGGCACCGACGTCGACAACCCGGAGTCTTTGGCCGACGACCGACCCGCCAGCAGAGACGGCAGACCCTCTTCCTCCTCGTCGCTCCCTCCAGCGACATTCCCCAGCTCGACATTTCACTACCACATTCTCAAATACGGAAAATTCAATTTTTCAATTTTTCAATTTTACTTTCTTCATTCCTTCTGTCGTCTGCAAGCAACAACCACTCATGGTTTTCAGACCGACTCCAGCGACACTCGCCAGTTCCATGCAAGTGTCGATATTATTAAAACCTATCTATTCTGCATGACCTACCTGGAAATATTTATTATATCCCATTAAACATATACGATAATCCGAGTATTGTCGAACGAAACATCAACGAATACCATACGTACTTAAACGTTAACCCTAGATAAAACAATTTTAATCGTTCGTACAATTGTAGGTAAACGTACCCTTCAAAAAATGCATGCTGAAAGTATTTTTTTTAATATTTTCTAAGTTTTAAATATTTCTCTGTGTAAAGGCAGTTTTTGATAACGTATGTCCAAAAACGCAACAGCATTCTATGCTCGCACATGTACTCAAATCTTTTCCTTTTCAACTCTGTCTCTAGCCTTACATTCTTTGGATTCCCTCTCTCCTCCACTGAGCTTCTCTCTCTCTCTCTCTCTCTCTCTCTCTCGCTATACCTTCCTCCCTCACTCGCCCTCCTTGACGCGCTACTTCCTTCCTTCTTAAATACATATTTACAAATCCAGAGTAATGTGCACCAGAGAGTATAGATATATAATGCAGAAGAAAAGAGCTTTCTAGGTCGCATTAAGGTAATACGTTCAGCCGTAGCTCGCGGCTGTCAAGTCTCTCGGGAGTTTCACTCACTTCTCCTCATCTTTCCTCACAATCATAGCAACACAAGATGGAAAACAATATGCATGTACTTTTTTATGGATTATTTCCATAATTCCTCGATCGAAAATATAATTTTATAAAGAATGAACAACTCACGATTTCTTGGAAAGCTGCAACATTAAAAGAAAAGTTGCAATCAACCTTACATTATAAAATCAGTTATCGCTGAATTTTAATGATCTTTGCTTTGTTCGCCAATCCAATAGGTCTTCTATCATTTATACACAATGTTCTTATGTAACCATACAGCAAGGAAAACAAAAATAAATACTATTTTCGCTTTTTTACTAAATAACCTCAAAATAATATCAGATGATCACCACGCTCATGGCTACTATTGATTCTAAAAATTGTAAAAAATTTCTCATACACAGATTATCTAGTGCATTACACTCATTTCACTTATGCTACTTTTCAGGTTGTTTAGTCTCATTACTTTTCTAACCCATTGTGTCACGAACTTCTTGTTTTATGAAAAGTGCAAATTTTAACTATGCATTCAATGTTTATTAGCTGTAGACACAACGGTATGTAACCTCCTTTTTTAGGTATCATAGGAACTTTGTTAAAATAAAAAAAATTAGTATTTAATACAATAGTAATGATTATATCTAAATGTGGTACAATATTTTAGTCATCCAAATAAATCGATGAATTATTAGAAATTACATTTATTAATTAGAATTGACTTTTTCTGCACATAGTATTCTACATAGTAACTTATAAACAACGCATGGTTTTCTATCTCATAAATATTTTAATACTTAATAAGTAATTTTTCAATCTTATCACATACAAATTGTATATAAATTAAAAGACAATATTAATCATTATTTATAGAATCAGATTTAAATACTTTTTCTAATAAAAATAAAATTAAAAAAATAAACTATATATATGTGTATAGTTTCTTTTTTCATAAATTTCAAATTCCTTTATAGTTTATAATCGTTCATAATATAAATCATACATATTATAAATAGTTCAGAAATACTACTTAACCATAAAAAATGTATAATACTACGAATTTAATTTAAAACAGTATATTCTAAAATATAAATAATTGAATATAAAAAGTTTCGAATTTTAGATTAATAAAACATAGCATATAATAAAATAATGAAGAAAATAACATTTTGTAAAATATATTTGCATAAATTTTAAATTAAATTTAGTAATTAATCTTTAGTATTTATAGATTTATTTTTATTTTTCGAATATTTTTTTAATGAATATATGTATTTTATTTTAATCTACTAATTTTATTACAATCCAGTAATAAAAATTTAAGTTATATAATTAAACATATACTTTATGTAATGATTTCATTTATTTATAATACTAAAGTAAATATGATAATTCAGTTTGGTTTCTGATTATTTGTTGTTACATATGATCTTCCACGTAATCTGTAAAAAATTTTTATTGATTATAAGTAATATTTTTACGATTTTTACAGTTTACATTTCATTGGAGCTATATTTTGCTATTACTTTAATTTTTTAAAAATTTTTCTTTACTTTTATCATAGAATATTACGTTAATCATTACTATAAAAATCAGCTGGAGAAATTACATTTATTGCAGTAAATATTTGCACTCCCAACGCTTACTAATATATTTGAGTATACAATTTTAATGGTTATTTATATACATCATGCTTTAGAATGATAATGAAAATACACTTGTTATGAAAATATAACTATGGGTATAAATTAATAATGTTAATAAGTTGTTTAGTCGCTTTATTCTTAGCGACACCTCATCTTCTATGTTTATTAAATGATCCTATGTTAAAAATATATTTTACAATGCATTTATCATAATCTCAAATCTTGTATCTTTTATATCAATAGAAATCAAGTAAAATAAGGCAGAGTGCGAAAGTACAGGTGTGAATTGAGAGAAAATGCATAAATCATAAAGTTAAATACAAATACGTGTATATGTCGCTTAGAAGCAGTTGAACATTAATGTTATAATCAGATTTGATATTATAGCAGGGAGCTTTAAATGTTCGGGCTAAAAGAGTTTTCTCTTTCACTTGTCATCGCAAGGATCATCAGACCACGATCGGATCAATAAAATCTGCTTAAGAAAGTTGGTTAGCTCGCGTGATTTCAGTGCACTCGGCTTTAAACGATACGGGAAAAAATAATTTTCTAGGTGTGGTATATCATAATAGCTGTGTGTGCATGTACCTTATTTTTTTTCAACGTCAACTTATAATTTAACAACTTACAGGCACTTGCTGCTATTCATTTTCGCTCATTTATCGCAAAGATTTTTCTGTCAGCTATTTGCAAATACGACCCTAATATCAAAATAATAAGAGAGCAAGTTTTAATTTTTCAATTGCTTAAAATAAAGAATCACGCATTAATCAACACATTTTAATTTAAGATATTAATGCAGTTATAATCATAATTTGTATTTTTTATGAATAATTTCATATTAATAGATTATTATACTGAATTATTAAAAACGTTTCAATTTATAATAGTTATGTTTCAATAAGCTTTAAAAACATTTAAAATTTAAAAAATTTGCGCAAAACTGTTGATGTATATAATTTATAGAACTCTCCTTAAATCAGTATAAATTGTGGTATTTTATAATGCCATTACTAATTAGTTATCTATATAATATATAATATTATATATAATAATTAGTTATATTTGAAAATGTGGTTTTTATTTTAAATGTATGATAACAATGATTTCTTATTTTTTACATCTTTTTTATTGTTTATTAATATTATTTTAAACATACTATCTCGTTTTACACAAAATTTTTGAAATTACAATTAAGAATTAACTTGCCCATTATAGAAAAATTGAAATGTAGACATAAATATTAGCATCTAAATCTTGAACTAGATAAAAAATAAGAAAATGCTTCGTGATTTTGTAGAACTTATAACGTGCTAATAAAGTTACATATATGATTACGTGTAAAAAATCACGAAGGCAGCACACGAAATCTAAGTTAAATTCAGTATAGAAGTTGAACTGCATAAACATAAAAATAGTATTAGTCGTAGTATTATCATATTCGAACCTTTACATACAATCTTAAAGGTAATTTAACAACGATTATAACATTTATGTTATTTAAGCAAGAGAAAAATCTATTTAAAACGTTTCTGAAATATGTGTGTGTGTGTGTGTGTGTTTACTTGAATATGTAGGCATACACATGTACGTAGTAATGATGTTTCTTATTTATCGTATTGTTTGCAATAGTGCATGATTGTACTATTAAATCTGCTTCACACAATTAAATTATTATTTCTCTTATCCAGGATGAATAAATATTTTTTTGGATAAAATTTAAAAATTTAACTACCTTAATATAATGTACATATAAAGCGTCGTACATGATTAATCATATTAATATCGTAATTCAAATTGGCATTAGATATCAAATTTTATCATATTTAATGCAATAATTAAATAAATTTCTTTGGTAATACACTAACTGTTAAATGTTCTAATATACAATAATATATTCTTTTGTATAAATAATAAATTAGATAAATGTTATACAATCTTATCTAACATGAGTGTATTACATATGCATATGAAGCTTATAATCTACAAAACTATAAATAGAAATTACGTAAAAATGAACATGTAATATAAAAATTATAATTATAGTATACGAGTGTTACTTGACTCCTGAATCAACGTTAAAAAAAAAAATTTGTTTGATTTGATTACAAAATTAGAGGCACTTAATTATATGCCAACTTTTGTAACAAAATATTGTTATTCATTGTGTATGTTTTCAAGGTCTGGTTTAATTAAAATTATGTTTTATTTTATTTAAATTACGTTAATTGATTTTAAGTTGTGATAAAGCATAAATATAGCCAAGCTGCATAAAAACAATTTGTATACAACAATTAATATTTATTTTTTTTCTAATTATATATTTTTTAGTTTCTGTTCGGCGTTGCATAAAAAATTACTGTAATAAATTCGATTTTACATTTATAGTTTAAAAATAACACTGTACGTGATAAACAGAAAAATTGAGAATAATGTTTATGTCGCTTATTGTGAATGGATTGCGAAATGATCAAGTAAATTATAAAAATAATTATATTATTTATAATATTATAAATAATAAAAAGGCATAAGGGATTGATAAAGTGCGTTAAGAAAGGGAAAGAGGAATGTTTAATGATCAAGGGTTAAGATTCGAGGAATGATATGAAGGAGTGAGCAGTCAGAGAAGATATTTGCTTGAAGGTGTGAAAGGATAGTTGGCGACGGCTCATTTCCCGGCGATGACAGCGACACCTTCCGTAAAGACTCGAGCTAATTTGCCCTGGCCACGTGAAATATATCCGCGGGACACGCAGTCTTATCCTCCCTCTTACTCGCACTGGCACTCACGGGTCTAGGTTAAGCAGCTCTGGTTTACTTCAAGTGATGACCTCAATCAACGCAAGGTAAACAACACGATTCAGGGTTTGCAATTCCCCATTTCACGTACATACTAGATACCAACACCATCTTCACTGTCCTCACTATTTTCACCATTTTCACTATTTTCTTTCTATCCCACATTCACACTTCGATCTTCAATTTATTGATAATTTGGTTCCAACGTTAATTCCCGTTTCGATTTCGGTTTCCTACTCCAATTTGATCATATTTCACATTTCGATTATATTTTTTATTATCATTACTTTTCCATTCTCATTTATTTTTACATCGACGTTTCGATTGTAATTTTGATTTGAACTATTATTTCTCAAGGCATTTTGGAGATATTCATACGTTTTATCAGAATTGCACATTTAATTTTTTAAACTCTTAAGTTATCATTCAAAATAACTTTAATGAATAACTTATTCATGAAGTAAATGGTTAATCGAAAATTCATAACTCCAAATTTTCTTACCATATGCTCTGTATCTCTGAAAAAATCCTTTTTTAATATTGAAATTTTATATTTTATTTTTCAAGTTTTAAAAATTAGTTGCATATCAATGTTTCATATTTTTTCTTTTTATTTTTGTTTTTTACATGAATTTCTACTCCAGTTACAAATGATTCTATTGATTTAAATGTCCTTTTTATTTGAACATATTTTTATATACTACAGTATAAATATAAATTTCTCTTCAATATTTTCCCTATTATTTTTCAATTCAGTTTATAAATACTTATGAATTTAGTGTGATGATTGTTTATTTTATAATTGCAATGTGATAACCGTAAATAAACTAAAATATAATATTTATGTGCTCATTAAGTTCAAGGATATGAACAAAATTTTCACATCACTATTGTTTGTAATCATTTAATTATTATGAGGAAAAGGAGTGAGGAAGAAGTGAGGAAGGTGCTGCAAATAAATTAAATGAACAATTGAGCCGTACAGAAATTAATGTTTAATGAGGTTCCGCGATTTACGATATAAAAACCCCTCTCGAGCGAGGGGAAAAAGCCACGAAATTACATAGATAACTTAGAAAGATACAACAAATGCGTCGCCGCTGCGAAAGAGACGCTTGCTGTCGTCGCCTCACTCGGCTGGCGTCTTCCGCTCCGGAACTAAACTAAAGGAGTCCCCTTTAGATGCCTGACTCGGCTGTTTCCCCCACGTCGCTTGGTGCCGATCGTTGGTCACGTGGTGACCGGACCGCTGGGGCCGATGATACTCCCAAGGGTGTGGGCCCGCTGAGGAGACGAGCCTTGCCCTCGTGAGATAAGCGCCGCTATCACACGACCAATACACACACACGCGCGCACACACGCACACACTCATGGGTTCATACAGAAGTGATTCGCAGATCACTGTCGCGTATAAATCGCGCGAAACGATGATCCGAAGATGCATTGTGAGATGCGATAGAAACGGATTTTGAAGCGAGAAAAATGCTAAAAAGCGCACAGTAACTACTAATTTTTAAAAATATATTACAATATTTTAAATTTTTTATAAATTTATACATATATAATCTTAATATAATGTAGATTCCATTATTAAAAATAAATATTTACGGTCAATATTTTTTTTAATTTATTTTTATAAAAAAATTATAAAATATTACTATAAATATACATTTTATATGTAATAATATTAAGAAAATTAATAATTAATGAATGAAATAATATTTTATTTATTTTTTCTGATTTTTTATAAGAAATAACAGCATTCTTATTTTAATAATGATTGCTTAAATCAATATTTCATTTTTTATTTATCTTTTTGAAATATGCTTATTTATTTTAGTAAATTGATTCATCTGTCTAGTTCTGTATAAATAAACCTTATTTCAGTACACGATTAAAATACATACTCCAATTTAAAATATAAAATTTTTCATAAAATATTTAACATGCTAATAATTTTTAATTATAATTTAATATGTTTAAATAAATTAGAATATTTACAGATATTAAAGAATATATTCAAAGATTAATATAGTTTGCTCCGATATCGTTATTTATTTTTAAATAAATAGATAATAAATATTTTCTAAATTTTTTATGTAATAGTTAATGCCCATTTCTTTGCTTTTGTTATCTATTATTTAAAATTTTTTTCCTACAGGTATATTTGTTATCTCATTTTGATATTTTTTGTGATATTGGTAATTTTAACATATCAAGTTGTATTAATGCAATATTGAAATATATTTTCAAAATAAATACCATAGTTCAGACTAAAATAATTGAAGAATTATAGCTTAAAATGACAATTTTGTGATCTTCCTTACATTCGAATTTATAAATTAAACTACCTTGAATGATCAAGGCATTAGTGTTGTGTACTCTACTAATTGATTTAAAGCAGAAAATGAGTAATAAATAATACAGATGCAAAGGCACAAAAAAAATAGATGCAGAAAGCTCAATATTGTGGTATGCTTTCTACCTATTTGTAGAGTTTAGCTTTATAATAGGAGTATAAAGATGAATTTCATTGATAAATAACCTGCAATTCTTTCATCGTCATTATATGTACATTTTATGCTATAAATGACTTTAATATTATCTTATTTATTTTGCGCATTTAAATTTTTGTATTAAATTTAAATATTTGAGGTATGTATATAATTATATAATAGTTCATGTGATTGCTAATTGAGTCAGGAAAGTTAATGCATATAGCAAATAAATACCTACACAATAGTCAGAATTTTTTAATTTTCGGATTGAAACAATATTTAAAATTTTTTTTTTTTTAAATACAGATTTTATAAAGATAAAAATAAGTATTTCTCTTATCTTATTATAATTTTTAAAAGGAAAATTACAAAAGTAATTTTAGAAGTTTTCTGATATCGTCAATCGGCATTTCAGATATAAATTAAGATTCTTGCAATAAACATAAGATTTCAAGTAACTTCACAAGTAGAATTGTAATTATGAGTTTTTATACTTGCAAAAAGTAAACAATAGTTTTCTATTCATTATTATCAAACTAATATAAGAATGAATAAACCGTTCACTTTAAAATTTTCTCCATTTACGAAAACTTATTTTTTAAAAGGGTTATTTAAAAATTCAACATATTAATACGTATACTATATTGCTCTTGAAATTATTTCAAGTAATAAATTTTTTTTAATAAGTAATAATTAAATAATTTAAATCAATTATTTAATATTTAAGGCATTACATTATAAGAACTAGTAAAATAAATAGTAAGATATATTTGTTAATTTACTATATTAAATCGAATTTTCAAATTTATTATTTCTAATTAATAGTGATAAAACTTATGAATAAGAAAAATTTTGTATGTAGATTATTAATAATTTTATCAAAATTAATTGTAAAAAATATTATTTATTTTTCAATAAATCATTTTTTTATTTTAAATTTATAACAAGTATATTATTTAATAATTATTAGTGCATATGATAATTTTTATTGAATTTTAAGATTAATGATTTGTGTATAAGGAAATTTGCACGTATGTAAGGTAGAATAAGATTTCTATGCCTTCTGTAATTTCTAAAATAAATATTAAAAAAAAAATATATTCCGAAATTCCCTTTTGTTGTTTAGACAAAAATACTGTATATTTATTAAAGTTTTTACAGTTTGATAGTGAAAGCTATGAAAAGATTGTTATCTTTAAATATAAATAATCAATTAAGTTAGCAACTTCATTAGTTTAATTATGTAATCGAATAGTGATTAGAACTCAAATATCTTTCTCACCCTCTAAGACATAAATTAGTATTATGTGAAACTACTAATTCGGTATTCGATATGGAACATACAATACTATTATTCATCATACCATATTCATTATTTAGTTTTATTATTATTTAGTATTCATTTTTTGTAAACGAATTATGACTTTAGATAAATCAGAGTAATAAACAATTCCCTTATCCTTCCAAGCAAATCTATTTCGTACATTATTATCTATTATAAAAGTAAAATTATAATTAAATGAAACTATCATAAAAACTCTTACTTGAAATAAAATATTAAAAATTATGTAAATAAAAACTTATTAAATAATAATTGTAACAACACAATTTATTAATGATACAAAAATAATACAAAAGTCTTCATAAGACCAAAGTATGAGTACAAATTGAACGTTTATGAATTTTATTTCCCAGCCGACTTCTTTTTCCATGTATATATGTTAAATAAAACTAATCTCATTGCTAGCCGATACTTAATTGTAAACATTGTTATTGTCACTTTACATTTTATAAATTTAACATAATATTCGATAAAAAAACTTTCTGTTTGTTTTGAACACGAAAAAAGATCGCGGCTATTTTAAATATTTTTATCCGTTTTCCATGAAAACAATCACGCAAGAATTAAAGAATTAGCAAAATAATTATTTATAAGGAATATTAATATTCTAGAAGAAAAAATTAATTTTTATTTATAAAGATCAAGTGCCCATTCTAATCATTTCTTTATTTGAATTCTGAATTAAAAAATAAAATATATCCCTTTTTATCTTACTTGATTTTGACCCTTTTTTACTCATAACCTTTCTTTAATTGAATTGAATATCTATATCATGAATAAAAATATAAGTTCATAAGAAAAAGATCCGAATAATAAGCGATACATGAACTCACAGATATATTACTCAAATCGAAAAAAAATTTTCTTAATGCACTCATATGTTATTCTTTTATCTACTTTATGTTAAATTATTGTCATTTTATTTTTTGAAACTATGTTCTATTATTTATTATTTAAATATCCATCAAAGATGAATATTCGTAGAATCTCATAGAAATATTTTATCGTTATTAAGAATAACAAAATTGTTTATTTTCTGATGAATCATTATTAATTAATTGAATGTATAATAACTACATATTCTTATAAATTTTTTAAATGTGCTAGATTTTCTTTTGTAGATAATTAACATTATAATTAATATTATAATTAAATATATAATATTATAATTAATGTAGAATTTTAGGATATTCATAGTAATGAAAAATAAATCAAATAAAGATATTAGATATAAAAAATTGGCAAATTATACAATAAATATAATATTTTTAATGTAATAAAATTTATTATAAAAGTTTACAAATCCGTTTTACCGACATAGAGAAATACTTTTTGCTAGTCATTTAATCATAATTTCTTCATTTTCTTGTCAATTCCTAATCGCTTTTCATATTTTTTTTCCTCATATTAAGCTAAACTTATAATATCAATATTCAATTATCAAAGATCATTCCATTAAGATGTTATATTTATTATATATATAATAATCCCTCGATAAAAAAGGCTTTTATTTTACAATGAAAGGAAAACGAAATGGTAATATATTGTAAAAAAAATAATAATTAATAAACGAATTCTAAATAAAACAAAGTAATTTTGATTCAAAAATCCAGTTGGTGTACGCAATAATTAATAGCAAAGCGCTTTATTGCCTTTGCTGCAATCGTGCATTATTCAAAAAAATAAAGTGAATGAGAGAGAGAGAGAAAGAGAAAGAATCTTAGAATAACTTACGCATATGTTAACAAAAATTCGACACGTTTTTATACTTGAAATACATAGCCATACATATGTCAAGCATTTAAACACCACATTGAACATGATTCCATGTTCTGTCTTGTATGTAAATTGATATAGTTAATCTTTAGCTCCTACATTTCCACGTGCTTTTTCAAAATAAATAAAATCAGTAACAAAAATAATAATTAAAAAATATGTAAAGTAATTTTATAATTTCTAATAACTTTTTGTATTAGAACAAGAATTAACTACTTTTATAAAACGAATTTTCTCGTAGTTATAAAAAGTTCAATATATATTATTTTAATAATTACTATTGTACTAAACTGTAAGACTATATGATATGAACACATATTTTTCAGTTTCTTAATTTATATTATTGACATACAAATTCATTTTTATCATATGGAAAGAAAGTAGTACAAATTTTGTGCAATTTAAAAAACTTATACACTATTAAAATTTAATAACAAAATTTGTTAATAACTTTATAATAGAACATTGACATTAGTCAAATATCAATCAAGATATTTTTGAAATTAATTTAATAAATTAATATTATTGATTTTATTTATTATTTTTATAAAATATTAATATAAAGTATAGACTTGTAGATAAATTTTATCTAAATTTTTGTATATTTTTAATACGAATTGTGTTAGTCCTTAAAAAATTCGTAATTTTTAATATAAAAAATATTTTATGTTAATAAATTTAACGTTTTCATTAATAATTGTAATTAAGAAATATAATTTGTAAATAATTTTTATTAATTATTAGATATATATTTTGTATTATAATATATTATTCTATCATTTGATAAATGTTTATGAATTAGTTAATAAATAATTATTCTTCAGATTATAATAAATATTAGCCATAAAAAGTATTTATAAGTTATATATCATGCTCGTTAATGTAAAATGTTTTGCACAATTATTTTAAATATTCATAACTTTTCTAATTGTATAAATAATTTTCTCGTTTAATTTATTTTGCTTCAATAAATTTACGGTGCCAAATTTGCATATACACAAACTGTACCGCTAATACTACAATCATTCGTTAATTTAAAACCGTATTTAATTGCTATTCCAAGCGACTACACGAATAAGAAGTTTCAATTTAACTATTCACATAAGTTCGTATACATAATCACTATTCTATAAACTTAAAAGTAAAATTTTAGTTTTGTTTTTTTGGCGCAGTGATGGTCTCATTTTTAATTTAGGTTTAAATAAAATAGATTCTTTATAAAAAGTTTAACAGCAAATAATATATTTTTTTTATCGATAAAACTATCTAATAGTACTTATAAATGAACCAATTATATGTATTTTATAGATTTAGAGATACAATGACCCAAGAAATTTTTTATTGAAACTAAGTATTATCTAAATAAAATTGAATAGAAAACGAAAACAGTGTTTTGTATCTTATAAAATATTCGTCATAATCATTGAATATATATATATATCAGTAATTTCTATTATCAAACATGCGTTCTTATACATATATATATATCTGACTATTTCTATGAAAGTTATATTTTGGTATCACTAGCAAAAAGTAATCCGAACTATCAACGATCGATGATCATTCTGCACACACTTTTATACATGAATATAGTCACGTACACACATATTCTCTAAACAACAGTAACTCAACGTAGTATTATACTAATGATATATGTACCTCTAAACAGGAAAATTGAAAGAGTGACAAGAATTTTAAAATTTCTGTTAGAATATGCAGATGATAAACTAGAACAATCATCTGCATTGGTTTTAAAAGTAACATATACAGTCTTATAGATATTTCACATTAACAAAAGAATTACATTTTCAATGAAATACGTTAACTGCAGAATTCCTGATCATCATTTAAAAAAGGTAATGAAGTGATCTTTTAAGTTACTATATTTTAAAAATTGCATGACAGTAAATATAATATTTTTTTTTATTTTCAGAATGAAAGTTAAAATATCAAAAAAGTATTTAATTGACGATTAACAATCTATATATTTACAAAGTTCTTTAAATATAATTTAAATATAATTCTAATATATATATTCAAGTAATATCTATGAAGAGAAAAACTTAGTCCAATTTAAATTTTATTTAAAAAATAACCTTCATTCAACACAATATGTACATTTAACAATGTCATTGTGAGCATCTAAGAGCCAAGTCACGATAACAAGCAAAATTAAACTGTCGGGTAGAACTTGTAATAAAAAAGCATCCATCAATATAAGCAAACCTAAAATAAGAAAGATCTTTGACTTATATAAGAAAGGGTATAATAAATTCATTTCTAGCCCTTGTAGAAGAAACTAATACATCTTGTTGGAGTTACGAATAAATGCTAGATATCTTATAGACCCTTAATTATGTATTTATTTATGAAAAAATGTTCCCTTCTTACATGATTCTTATATAATTCCTCTTAAATGAGAAATAGAATCGAGATATTAAAATATTAAATTTAAAGTATAACATATTATACATATATTGGTGTAAGAAAAGCGTAGCGGAATATTCGTATATCGTAAGCCGTAGGTGCTTTACCTATGGGGCCTAAATCTGGGTTTACGAAGGCCGCAAGGGATGTAAACCCAACGGGGCCGGAGACCATATAGTTTGCCCGATCTGGAAAGGTTTATAAACAAAATGAGAGGTATGTGGACGCGCGTACCTCGAGTATCAATAAATGAGCGAGTTAGACTCGTGTTTCGACGGTGACGGGGCGAACCGTAATTAGATGAGGGTTTTCGAAATGTGTGCACAAAAAATAAGATTAAGCTTAGAAGTAAGCATAAAATAGGTTAATTTACTATTAGTTTATAAGGCTTTCTTCCCTCCGTTGGCCCACGGAGGTTTTTTATGCCAGGTAATATAGAAATAAAATTAAATGCGCGAAATTACCGATAGCTGGTTTGACCTGATTCACTAAGCGGTCGGAGCAGGGTCTGAGCACGTCCGACCACTACGAGCGCCGTTCGCGGAGTGACCCCCACCGAGCTGGATAACAGGGTGGCCGATAAATTTCAAATTTTTGTAAAACATTATAAATGATAACAATTTTGAGAGAGAGGGAAAGCGAGGGACAGATAGGTGTCTCATCACTTTCGACCACTCTCGCTCTTTTTCTTGGTTTTACCAGAATTATTTGCTAGCCCATCGGTTAATCTGTCGTTCTCACAATTGCAAATCGTACCGATTTTATTTATTGGAACAAATTTAGGCATCTGTTTAATAAAGTAAAATCTGACTAATATTCATTTCTCGCAAGTGATTATCCAATCCGAACAATTCTACTCTCCTCATACATACATATCCTCATTCCGTGTCGGTGATTTACAATTGCAATACAACTTCATAAAATCTAATCTTTGCAAATTTTTTTATCATTGTCATTCTGAAAACTTAAACAAATACAATTTAAAATACATATAAATTGAAGAATCATCTTTACTTTAAAGTCAGAAAATTATTGGATTTTATCTCTTATCCACGTCTTTCTCTTCACAAAATTCCCGATCGAGTGTAATGTAATTTTTCAAATCGCATGGACCGTGCAATTCTGCAAACAGAGTAGTGCACACCATAAATTATAAAAGTCGGAACAATTGCAGAAGGTTTCAGCCTCTCTCTCTCTCTCTCTCTCTCTCTCTCTCTCTCTTTCTCTCACTTTCTCTCTATCTATCTTGGTTCATTTATAACTATATTATTTCGTTTTTGATCTATTTTTTTATTCAAAAAAAATATATACGTAATGAATGTACATATTATTGTACTATAAATACAGCATAAAAAATTGTGAAGTCTACAAAAAATAAGGAAATTGAAAAGAGAAAGACAATGAAATAAAAAAAGTAATCAAAATGTAAAGATTGCTCTTCAGTGTATGTTGGTGAAACAAAAAGAAACTTAAAAACAAGAATTAATGAGCATAAAAAAGACAACAATCACACATCTGTTGTCTCAGCCCATGCATGAGATAAAGGACACGTGATTGATTGGGATAATGTAGACATTCTTGACTATGAGAATAATTACAAAAAACGATTAATTTCTGAAATAATTTACATTAAAATCAACAATAATACAATAAATAGAAAAGAGGACACACAAAATCTCAATAACAAATATCATATGATCCTCAATAATATGACGAATCACAACAATATGACGTAGAGTGTGACGTCAAATTAAGTATATATTGAGGACATATGATTAGAGTTTGTTTACAGTCTACACCTCACGTTACGACTAATAAGTTGTAGAATATTTAATTCCGAAATTTCAATTGGTAATTATATCATTCGTTATAATATACATAATATATATATATCTATCATATATATATATACTATATTAATATAATTATTCTATATATTTATCTTAATAAAAAAATTTGTTAATCTGTAATTATGTTTAACTAAACAGTCTCGATAAGGGCAAGTGATACTTGCCGAAACGTCGATAAATACATTGAATAGACTTGTTTTTATTCACCTTGCACCTCACTGGATCACAAAATTCATATTTAACAAACATGGAAGGTTATTATTATTATTATTAAGAAGAATATCAAACTTCAAAAAAAAAAAATAAAAATAAAAGTAATCATTAATATTTATATAAGCATATACTCTTTCTCACCTTCACTGACCTGTCGTGAATTTTAGAACGAGTGCATGAATAAAACATCTTTATTCAAAAAGAAAAATTTAAGGAATTGATTATTAATCAACGAAACTGAAATTTATAATGTAAAAAATATAATTATATTTTTTAAATGAACTTGAATTACAAATAACTAATTATTGATTATATTATATTTAATATTTATCCAAACATTTATACAATATTTTACAATGTTTTAATATTATGAATTTGGATTTTTTAGAATAGATGGAATATACCAAACTTAATACTAATTTATAATTAATATAGATTAGTAAAATTAGTATTAAATATTATATATCAAACAAAATAGTGAATGTTACACAATACTAATAAATTAAAGGATATTTATAAAAACCAGAATAAATTTGCATTATATAATATTTTCATATTATGTTAATTGTAAATATATTTTATTGTCACAATTGAATTATTTCATATATGCCAACTTATAATAAAATTATTAAAGTAAATTCAATATAATTATATTTAAAATAAATTATTATTATTATTATTATTATTATTATTATTATTATTATTATTATATGGATTTATATAATATACACATTTTATATATCATATAATATCCTACAAAATATGTTATGATTAGTTGAGTTATATTTAAAATATACTGAAGTTTTTATTATTAAAAGAACATTGATAATGTAAAAACTGAAAAGCTAAAATATAAAATATTTCAAACTTTGTGCTAGATAGATATTTGAAAGTCGATCTATACGAGTATATAATATTACAGAAATATGATACATCTTTTGAGACAATATTACTCAATTTTTTACTTACTAAGTTCGAAAGGGATCAATATTTCTTTTGAATATAAACTTTATTTAAAATAAGCGACGAAGCACACTTCATAATTTTTTTAGCATTACTACATTTATATATTTGTATAATTTCACCGTAATCATTAAAATAATAATTAAACTATTTTTTATTACAAATAGCTAGTTAATTAAATACAAAATTATCATTACAAATATTGTTCCGCTATGCAATAAATACTTTATTTTATTGATAAATGAATTACAAACAATAATATTCTTCACATAATTGTTTATAATAATATCTATCGCGAGTATTGATTAGCCATTACAATACATATCTATTCACTATAGAAGTGGACTTCCAGGTAATTATTAAGTTTATCTTTTAATAGATGGAAATACTTAGATATCGTAAATATTAGATCTATTCTAGTCCTAATAGCGCTGAGATTCGTATTGATCCATCTCTAACACTTTACTTTTCTTATATCTTTAACAAGCACCAATAGCTGTGTTATCGCAAATCACTCATTCTCCTATATTCCTTCTCATTCGATATTCCTATTTTTCCACCGCTCTGTCTTTCTAATACAGCCTCTTCTTCTCTTTGCCCGAATAGCGAAATTTTAAACTACACTTAATCGCATTCCGTACAGATGTGAATGTACCCGACATTAGGGTATACATGTCTATACATGAGAAATTGGGTTTCATAACTAAAATCTTAGTGGTGGTGTAAAGGAGGGCCATGGCGCGGAAACTCGATGATCATTGAAAGATTTATGGTAGAAATGAAAGTATTTCCACAGGAAATATCGTCATCACCGGATGCATCCATTCAAAAACATCGAACATCGCTAGTTAGCCCCATATTTTCTTTCCTCTTTTGGTTTTCCTCGTCTTGACACTGTGTAAATATTTTCCTTTTCTTCTTGTTTCCGCTAAGTTTCGTTAATTACGACTACTATTTAAAAATAAAAATAAGAACAGTAACAGTTTGGATGATGTCCGTACTATATCGATTCTATATTCAGAAAAATATTTTTCGGAATATGCAACAAAATTTAAAAAATACGGAATAAAACTAATCCCAAATATTAATAACAAACTTAATTCTGTTATTCAAAAAAGAAAAGACGTTACGATTAAGGAAGAGAAAACTAACATTGTATATAAAATAAAATGTAAAGATTGCTCTTCTGTGTATGTTGGGGAAACAAAAAGAAATTTAAAAAGAAGAATTAATGAGCATAAAAAAGACAACAATCACACATCTGTTGTCTCAGCCCATGCACGAGATAAAGGACACGTGATTGATTGGGATAATGTAGACATTCTTGACTGAGAATAATTATAAAAAACGTTTAATTTCTGAAATGATTTACATTAAAATCAACAATAATACAATAAATAGAAAAGAGGACACACAAAATCTCAATAATAAATATCATATGATCCTCAATAATATGACGAATCACAAAAATATGACATACCGTGTGACGTCAAATAATGTATATATTGAGGGGATATGATTTTTGTTTACAGTTTACAAAATGACGTTACGACTAACAAGTCGTTGAATATTTACTTCCGAAAATTAATTATAGTAAAATCGTTATATTATACATATGTAATTAATACTTTGTTAATTTTGTAATTATTATATGTTAAATAAACAGTCTCAATAAGGGTAAGTGATACTTGCCGAAACGTCAACAAAAATTATAGAATAGACTTATCTTATTCACCTGCACCTGTTGGGATCACCAATTTACAATAATACAATAAATAAATTTAATTTGTAAATTCGTATATAATAATATAATTGTAAATATTATATAAACTCTTAACCAATACTTGATGAAACATGGTAAAATTTATATATATAATTTATTTTAATTAGTTTATAATTCTTTCTCTATTTAATATATTTTTTTTTCTTTCTTAAAATTATTTATTATTGCTGCTCATCCTATACTTACTTCTTCTTAATTAATAGATTTTGAATAAGAATTATTTCCAATAAATTATCTAAACCAGATATATATTAATGATATTCAATAACTTTTGAAATTATTTATTCAGTTAAAATAATTTTCCCACACACTACACTTGAAATTTATTTATATATATATATATATATATATTCTACTAATATAAAATATTATCAATATATATATCAATTCTACTCTTACTATAATTTTTATATAACTTCACTATAAAATTTTTATGATCAGTAATAAGTAATCTATATCTTTATGATACGAGAGACAGTTTATTAATTTTATTATTAATTTGTTAATTATTTATTAAGTTTATTTATTAATGATCATAGAATTTTCGTTATTACAAAAATCTCACTTTTCCATCTCAACACTTTATTTATTTACTAATTATAAATTTTCTTTTATGACTTTACGCCAAATTGAAAATTTATAATTGATTATTTCATATAGATACTTCGTCTTCCTTCTCGACTTTAAAATTCCTTATTGTGATTGGTTAATCAATCACAATATTAAATTATACCTGGAAAATAAGAAAACTACTTCTTTGCCGATAATTATATAAACTGTAATTATCGGCCATCTCACGGAAGCACACTATTTGAATTTTTCATCACTTACACTATCTTACATATGCATTAATTGTATATATGTATATACAAAACATTTTCCCGTCTATCGTTGGGTCTGTCTAATTCATGAGTATCAGCGCCTCCTATATCATTAAGACACCCGTCTACTTACAAGTGATATGGACCCAATGAACCACATGTTGACAGCTTGTCAATGATAATTTAACCATCATCCCATCAATACAATAATAATCAGTAAACTTTAATAATTTATTCTACAATTAATAAATTCATTTACTACATAAATATATAATTATAAAATAACTATCATTAATACATAAATATTTTTATTTCTAGGTGAGTGCATAATACAAGAAAAATTTATATTTTAATAATGAATATTTCTTCATTATATCATATTTAAATTTTACTTATTAAATCCAAAGTAGATCGATACTAATCTAAATTCTTGTAATGGTATTTTATCGGTATATATATATATATATATCACAATTTTGCATTATACTCTTATTTTTTATGAAATAAAATAGCCATGTGTATGAGATTTTTATTTTTTACGTGTATTTTCTTTATTATTATTTTTTTTAATGTTTTATATTTACATACACAGATTTCCTTTTTTTTTTAAGATTAAAAAATACATAAGTTTTAAAAATCGCAATTATGAATTTAATATGCACAGTACAACACAGTACAACATTCTTAACGCTTAGTTCATAAAATGCAGTTAGTTTTACTTTATAATTTTTATTTTCCAATGATGTAGAAAATTATTAAGTTGAAATTTCGTTGTCACAACATTAAAGTCAAGAATTTATTAATTAAGTCACTTACATCATATTAATTATTAACTATTACTAATGGAATTTAGTATTAGTTATCATAATTAGTAATTGTTAAACTTAATTTTTAACGAACTTGAGTATTATTAGATAAAAGTATATTAAAAAATTAATTTTTTTTCGATTTTACCTAAAATAATTCTTTAATAAATTAAATATAAAATGTTTAATATTTGAAAATTGCACAAAAAATATAAATAACGATTTTCCTTCTGAATTCAATAAACTATTCTGTACGCATAATGTCGTAGCTTTATTTATTGTTTTATTTTTATAGTAGTACTATTTTAAATAATAAATTTCTCCAGTTTTATTAGCTTTTATTTGTCTCTACGGTATTTTTATTTTCGCTCTAAAAAAATGTTCATTTTAGTTGTTCTAGCAAAATTTCAAATTATAATAAATTTTAATTTATTTTAAAAAATAGAAATTTTGGAATTATATTATCTTAACTAATATATCACATCATATATTAATATTGAAACAAGCATGAAAGAGATTTAGATACGTAGATAAATTCTGAGGTAGTGTAAACAACAATATGCTTAATTTACTTTCTTTATCGTAAATTACCGTATAAAAAAGACAAATAAAATATAATATTAAGAATTCAATTTGTCAGTAAAGTATGTGATAAATCTTATTTTTTTTAAAGAAAATTTTTTGAACATTTAAATTTTATTATCTATCAGTATTTTGATAATCTTGTTTATTATATTTTATACATCACGTATAAATATAATTAAGTACAAAATAATAGGAAATATTCATAAAGTATACTTTGTCTCCAATTATTATTTTTGTTTCAAATTCACTTAACAAAGTGCAATACAAAGATAAAACTTGTTATTACTTTATGATTCTGAAAATAAATAGTTTCTCCTCTAAAAATAAGAAGAGCCAAAGGGTACTGGCTATGTCAGTTCAGTAACAAATACGTAAATATAAGTGTACAAATAAATGTATACTCACGTACATTTGAGTGCTTATGAGAAGAAAACAAAGAGAGAAAAGACCACAGAGGGAACTTAATGCTAAAAATATAGGACGAGTTAGAAGGTTCACATCCCCAGGACAATGGATGGATCAACGAGCAAGTCGGGTATCTCGTGCTCTGGAGTTACTGAAAGTTTGACGCCGCTATATATCCACTAGAGTCCCGGTCGAGGGAACACGGAGCCTGGAACCTCAGTCTCTCTGTATTTTTCAAGGGACTCTAAAACCCCCGCATTGCGTCCCCCTCGCAATTAAGAATCCTCGTACTTCCTCGCCGCAAAACACATAATCGCCAAAATGCTCGACCTGTCGCTGATGCCTCAGGCCACGGATCCACCTGTTCCTCCCATGTTCCAGAGAAATACAATCGCTTTGAGGAGTGTGACTTTTACCCTCGAGAGAGCCTTCAACACTCCTATACATTTTAACCATTTACTCTCGCCAAAAAAAAGCGAGAAAAATCATCCCACTTTTACTCAAACTTTGTCAATTCGTAGTCAGAGGTTAATGAATAGCGTTCTTTTAGAATATCACTCTAAATCCCTAATTAAATACAACAAGCTCCAATACGAAGTTATTCAATACTATTTTTAATGTTACAAAAAAAAATCTTCAAAACAATTTAAATAATACTTTGACTGTTTCACTTTTGCCCCAAGTGTATTCTATTAATGTCAATATTTTTCTTATGAAATTTTATAATTTTTACATTTGATTTTAAACAAATGTATTTTTCGCAAGTATATTAGAACAGAAATCATGTATAAATATATTAAAATAGAACAAAGCAATACCTGATAGTTCTACAAGTTTATTGTTCGTAAGCACGATTCTGTGCAAGGATGAATACAAAATAAAACTTAAACTTAAACTTAAAACTCGCACTAATTTTCTTAATCCATAATATTGTATGGGTAAAGCTGGGTCGAAGTTAGACCGATTATAAACTTCAGGTACGCCGCAGTAACATTTGCGTACACATAACAGATAAATACACATCAGAGGTAAATACCCACTGCAGGTATACGCACGATACTACAATATACAATTTTTTATTATTTACAACCCTATTTGCTTATAATTACTTTATGATACTTTATTTAGTTAAGTCAGGGCATTTAAAATACTTTGTTTAAAAAAAAAAAATATTTCTGAAAAACAAACTTTCTTATCACATAAATTGTAAGTATATTGTAAAATATTTTTTCTATCATAATTAAACTTATTATTACATCATTATACAATTGTCTTATTGTTATTTATTACAATTTTGATATTTATTTTCTAAATATCATAATAACAAAATAATTATTCTGTTATTATGATCATTCCTATTGTACATCGTTCAGTTGCTCAGTTTCATAATAAATGTAATCTTTAAATATTAATTATTCATATTTATATTTAATTTTTTTAAACATATAAATTAAAAAATATATATTTAAAGAACAATTGACTTTTTTTATTATTATTTTACTTTTAACCAAATAATATAAACTTCTATATTTCAGTAATTTTTCTATGGAAAATATTTCATTGACAATGTAATCCAATATTTTCATCCTTTTAAAAGCACAACAAAATAGAAATATTAGTTAAATAAATTGATAATAAAAAAAATTTAAGAAGCTTCATGAAATGTCATAATATTTTAAAGTTCTTAAAATAGTAATTTATGAAGCAGACTTATATGATTTTAACATCACACTAATACATCATAGTAATAGTGAAGGTATTAATTAAGAGAAAAGCAAATCTTCATATAAGTATGACTTTTTTTGTGAAATCTATTAATTAAGTTTATGAAAAAAATGTTTAATCAGTATAAAAATAATAATCAATGTAAAAATAATAAATATACGAATATATGTAATAAAAATATACATTTTTTTTTTATATTGCATTCATAAATTGTCAATGATTACACATAAGAAATATTACAATTCATAAATAATATTGAAGAAAAAAAAAAATTCATTTTAATATAATATATATATAGTGTTTATTATTATGTTTTTTCTTTTCTTAATTAGATTTATTATTAAATAAATTTTTTTTATATTTTTTGTATATAATTAAACTGAATTATTTCTCTGTAAAAAAAATTTATTTTTTATTATTTTATAAAATTTATAATTATAATATACAATTTCTATTATATTACCAATCATATCTGTAAGAAAAGAAACAACATTCAAAGTTTATTATTCATTTCTGTCGTTTCTTTAGAATATTTTTGATAATCACTAATACACAATATTTGACAAATTGAAGTTTCTTTTTTACAAAATATGTTTTATCACCACCTACGATATAATCTTTTAATTGCGAATATAGAAGTTTGATTTTTTAACTATCTTTATCACGTGAATAATTTAAATAATACAAAGAGACTGCAGTGTACTCCATTTACATAAATGGTTCATCCACAAAGTATCGACTTTTTTTTGATTTTGCGCCTATTCGTTATAGAAATTTGGGAGAGATTTTAAAATGTCAACAAACTCTTTCCGCATTTTTTCCTTTTTTTTGTTTTTTTCGATAATTAGTTGCGGCAGGATTTTACTTCGCGCGAAGGGTGTTTTTCAAATTTTTGACACGGCGCGATGGGGCGACTAGTGGAAAGGTGTTACACGATAAAGTTTTGTTTGCAATTAAAAAAAACCGTGTAGAAACATATAAAATGTTGCAAGAAGCATATGGACATAATTATATATAAAAATCGCAATGTGGAAAATGGCACAGAGCGTTTAAAAAGGACCGAGAAAGAATCATCGACGAGCCTCGATTTCGGCGCCCAAAAAACTTTCGAATGGCTAGGAACACCCGGAGCGTGTCAGAAATTTAAAATTTGGACTGTCGATTAACAGATTAAGCAATTCAGAAAAAACTGAATTTAACGCGATCTTCAGTGTAAAATATAGTGCAAAAAAATTTATAACTATCGAAATTTTTGAAAAACATCAAAGCTGAAGAGTTTGAAATGCATTTGAAATTTGAAAAACAAGCCTTCAAAAATGTGTTGATACAGGAGGAAATTATTTTAAAGAATTTAAAATTTTTATTTTACCCTGTTTATAAGTCCACCAATAAATCATTTTTCAAAAAAGAAAGGTAAGAATTTTTTTTATAATCGTTGAACAAAACATTCTCGCGTAGTGGTTTTCCAGTAATCGCTTCAGCGCGCCGTGTCAAAAAACTGAAAAACACCCTTCGCGCGAAGTAAAATCCTGCAGCATCTAATTATCGAAAAAACAAAGAAAAAGGGACAAATGCGGAAAGAGTTTATCAACGTTTTAAAATCCCTCTCAAATTTCTACGACGAATAGGGGAAAAATGAAAAAAAAACTCGATATTTCGTGGATGCACAATGTATATATATATTTCTATATTAAAATTCAAGTTTGATACTAATGTACTTAATATAAAATATGTATATACCATAAGAATTTCATTTACAAAAATTTGATCAAAATTGTGTTTAATTATATGTAAAATTTTAAACATTATATAAGTTAATTGTATTTACACATACCTAAATATTATAAATGGAATAAATAATCTCATATTATATTTTTGATTTAAATCAAATAACTTGCTGATGTAAATCATACATCTACTAATAAGAATTAAGAACACTAAATGTAAATAAGTAAAATTGGTTTAAAAAATCTTCTATAAAATTAAAAATATTTAATAAATGGAATATTATACTTCTTTATTCATTATATTCAAAGAACATTAAAGATGAAAGATGAGTATAAAAAATGTACGATATTATCAATTAAATATCCAATTAAATAAATTGAAAAGTTGTTTTGATAAATTGCAACTTTTCCGAATAATAAAATAACTTCTAAGTTCTGCGATAAAAATAATAATTTTATTTATTTTTTAAATATATTTATTAATATTTAAATAAATTTTTATCTATTATTAAAATTTGTAGTATTAAAGAAAAATTGATCTAATTAAAAAAAGATTTTTATCAAGATTTAACCTTATTTACTATTTTATGTACAATAGCACCATTTATTTAACCTATATACTTGATATATAATGTATTTAAAGTAAAATAATTTTAAAGTAAATTTATAAAACTTGATATGACATATCTTTCTTAATAAGCATTAGATACTTAGAAAATACGTATGCCAAAAATAGCAAATGATAGTAGAAAATACATGAAATTACATATTTATGATCTATAAGTGCACTAGAATTCACCAATATACTCAGTATAATTAAGTCGTGTAGATTAGAATGGCAAGTATGTATATAGTGTAAAAACTAAAACAGAAAGACTTTGAATTTTAGATTGAAAGTAAAAAGGAAAGGAATTTAAAGTAGAATCTAACACAGATAAAATATAATATTAATATTTATAATATTTATAAACAACCATTATTGGTAGATTAATGGAACACGAAAAGATTTAGTTCCCTTACACATTTTACTTTGCATGTTATGCTTAAAATTTTTTGTTTCAAAATATTTGAAATGTGACATAATTGTGTATTTCACTTTAATAATGTGAATTGTATTTAAACAATATAATTATCTAATGTACACCATATATTTATATATAGTTATAATTTCTATATTAATTTAATAAATATAACCAGTGTGGATGAAATAATATAAAAATAATCAATATGGAAGCGAATCATGCAATTTATTGTCACAGTTTTATATTATAATTTATTATTTTTTAACAAAAGTGTGTGTGTTTATTTGTATAAATATACGAGTTTTTATATTTAATATGTTTTTGAATAAAAAATATTATATACAAGCACGTGTTAGTAAGCTGGAAGGCTATAAATTTAGGAAAATGAATTTTTCCTGAAAAAAGATGTTACTATTTAAGAAATTCTAGTATGAAAGTTTTACTGATAATTTCGCACGTAACCGACTGTTCATCTATGAACTAGATAATGTGGATGTACTTACTCTCGATAATCTGATTTCAAGGTTTCTGACTAATTTGTTAGAACGATCACGTAATATGCTATGTCATTAAATTCGTAATCACACCTCAGCAGTTATATACCGCATCCACATTATGAAGAAGTATCCGGTTATACTCATACGGAAAACCAATGTCCGACAGTTTTCCTCTAACTGTGAATGTAAATCGATAAATGATCATTCTCATGTACACATAACTCGCTTGATTAAAGAAATATATTTTAATAATTTAACTGACAATTTTTTATTCTTTGAGTATATCATTAATTAATTAACAAATTTCAAATAACAGATTTATTTTATTCAACGTCTATATTTTTAGCAAAAAATTTAAACATCCATTAAAATTTTCGCAGCGCTTCAACATAAATAGAATTATTGTTACATATATATTAATGTATCATTTTATTTGTAAATTAATTTTAACAAAATAAGTATAAAAATAGGAACATTTTTTGATCAAAATTTTTAGGTAATAATTCAATCATGAAATTCGAATTTTATATAATGTAAAGTAATTACTTTTTTTTTTTTTGTAATTCTACATTTTCTTTTTCTATATTTTCAAATTAGGTGGTTTTATAATAAAAGATAAAATTAATTTTATAAATTTTATCAACCTTATCAATATAAGATAAATATTATATAAGAATATATTTTTAAATTTTAAAGTCAATTTCAAATATTTGTAAAAAATTTTTTCCATTAAAATGATTTCTACAGTCAAAAATCTTGACTTCTGGATTTCTAAAAAATTTAACAAATCGCTTAGCAGCTATATTTTAACAAAAAAGAGTATTTTTTAAAACGCTTTACAAAAACGTTTCAACTCTAGATTGAAAATAAAAAACGTGGAAGAAATTTAAGGCTTATAGATAATATATATCAAAAGAATTTATTTCATAAAAATCTCCTACGTTGATGGTGAAAGCGTAATAATGCACACCTATAACGCATTGCACATCGAAAGGCTAAATTATCGTTTTGTGATTTAATCGATTTATCAAACTCTGATACAGCTTATTATTCCCAGAGAAGGATAATGATGTTTTTGTCATTAAAATTGTTGATAATGATAGTGTCTTGGTAAAGTAGTGTATGGAAGAGTTAGACAAATCAAATCTGATAATTCATCGTATAATGTTCTTAGTCGTGTACATGATGTATGTACCCATGTAAGATTGCAACGATGAAGCAGTGAACAAGTGCAAGTTAAATAAAGCGACGTCATACATGTATATGAGGGAACATATGGACGTGTATACCGGCTACCCCCCAAGTGCCACAACTCGGGTATTGATTTCAAAAACGCACGCGTGCTTCAAACCTTTCATCTCTCTCTCTCTCTCTCTCTCTCTCTCTCTCTCTCTCTCTCTGTATAAATCTATCACTCTATCAATGTGTCGATTGGTGCTACAAATATCGGTAATATAATGAGTACATGTATTTGCAAAATCTAACAAGCTCTTTTATAAAAATATACTATTTTCAGTTGGCTAATAGAGCTCTCACAGATAAATAAAATATGAATAACTATGTAGTTTATATTTTAAAATACCATCATTCACTAACACAGAAAATGTTAAGAATGTTCAATAAACTTTATGAAATATAAAATGGAAAAACTGATCGCTTAAAATTGATAAAATGATATACTGATACATAAAATGAAACAAAAAATTATTGTTTAAATGGATTATTGTGTAATATATTACATTTCAAGAATATTTACTTATAAGTATATTAAAATTAATTTTTTTTTTATTACAAGTGGTAAAAATTCCTTTCACTAATCAGCCATACTTATATACTTATAAAATACTAATTATACTTTTATAGATTAATAATAAGAAATATTAAAAATTCTGTATGTAATTTATAATCAGAATTCTATTTCTCCTGTTCCAAAAACTATTAAAACTTAAAACGTTGTATATATATTGTATATATATATATATTGTATATATATTGTATATAAAAAATTTTATGAATATTTTTTATGCATGAGCCTTATTTAATACATGAACTTACGACGGTGATACAAATAGCACAATTCTCACAACATTAGTAGTGTAACTTATTAAATCCTAAATAAATAATACAATAATCATTTAGAATTTTAAGATAGTTGTGAAATAATTCTTAACAATATAACTAAGCTTTACTGATACAAAACATGAGAGATTTTCAATTTAAAATAGTTAGATATTGTTGTATAAAAAAAAGTGTATGATGTTATTAGAAATACTGAAAAAACAAATTTTTCTCAAAACATTCTATTTTAAATAAATTTTTAAATAACAACAAATTCAAAGGAAATCGACGTAATTACACTTTATGCTTTATTTTTAATCAATTTTTTTTAATATACAGTTTTAATAATTCATGATTAAATATTATGCTTCTAACATAAAATTTAAATTTCTTTTCTTGTTTTTTAGTTGTGGATAATTAATAATTATAATATAATTATTAAATGATGATAAATATTATTATTATTCTGATATTTAATTATATTATTATAATTATATTATTATAATTATATTATTACAATTTTTCAATTTATTTAAATAAAAAACATAGAAGATGTTTCAAATTAAATTTTTATTATATTATTTAGCAGTATAATACAGGGATTATTTATGCAAGTAACAGTTCATATTAAATATCATAAATTTATTTAAGAATAACAATAAAATAATAAAAGTAATGTGTAGATAAATGAGAAGAAAGTATAGATTAAAGAAATATTAATACTTACATAATAAAAATATAAAAATGTATTTCGTAACATTTATTTATATTAAATAATACAATATAATAATAGTTTATAAGCTCTAATGTACTAATATAATAATAATTATTTATTGTTTATTGTTATTTCTTATATAAATTATATTTAATTATTATAAATATTTATTAATTCTTCAGTTATAAAAATTTATGTGACTGTAAGTAATTTTTTAATGTTTAATTGCATGAAATATTATGTTTTAATTATTTAATGGTATTATTTAATTATTTCTATTATTCTTTAGATCAATTGAGTTTTTATGTTTAAGCAATTTAGTGATATAGGAATAATTTTGAATTTAATATCATTTAAAAATGTATAAAATGTCTCAATTCAATTTTATCTCAATCCATTTATATATCATTATTACTAATATTATTGGTGTTTATATAATTTGTATATTAAACTAATTTTTTAACATTATTTGAAACAAATTTATTCTTTTTAGTATTTAATTTATTTATTTTGAATAATGAACTTAATTAATTTAATACAAAAACAAAGAGAAATACGCACACACACACATGCATAAATAAAATACAATTTACAAATATAATTAATTATATGCACATACGATAATTACAAAATTGAATAATCATGCAGTATTGTTGCTGCGAGAATAGTACTAAACATTAATATTTGTAAAATAATCATATTTAGCAAAAGAAAAAATTTAAATACAATTCTTATTTTTTTTTTAAATTTACATCAGATTTGCAGGTTGTTTCTAATTCCACATTAAGTATATTTTGGTATGATTATTACGAAGAAATAATATTATAATTTTTATAATTTAAACTATTTTATTTAAAACTAACTTAATAATAAATTAATTTATGGACGTACTTATATTTATTATTCTTAGCAGATACAGTTTTTGATTCAATTTTTATATAAATATGTAAGTATATAATAGTGTAAAGACATTTTCTTGGTATTTTGTACATTTTTACACATTTCATACATTTTTTCATAAAATATTTAATCCCAATTTTGTATTAATGTGATTGAATATAATTAAAATATTACTAATTTGATTGAAATGTACAACTAGAAAACATATTATTTTGATTTAATTATTGTTTGTATTTCGAATGTGTTTATGCTAGTATAAATGGGTGTAAGACCGTAAAAATGAATATTCTAATTCTATATGTTAATTAAATAATAATATTTTTTGGTCAAATAAATGTATTGAAAGATAAAATACAAATAGATAAGAATGTATTATCATTTTCAGGTAATGTATGCACTGGTTTATATTTTATTTTGATTAATAAATTGTGGATGACATGACACAAGATATTTCATTTTTATTTTTAATTATGATTTGAATGATTTAAATAATTCAATAAATTTTATATGCAAAATAATATATTTAATAAAAATATTGAAATCGAAATATATGGTACATTTAAAATAAATATTCTATTGACGTATACACCGTGTATTGCTATAAGATAGGAATATCAAAACAAGTATACTCCGACTGTGAATAGTAGCAGTTGAACATCACTTCAAGTGCAAATGTTAGTTGGTTTTAAATATAACGAGCGAAAGTCGTTTGTGGTGTTCGAAAGGTGTATTTTGACTTTTAAATCAGAGGGTATTTGCTCTTGTTGTATACATTGTTAGACACTGACGACTGGGAGTATTTTTTCGGACAGAAAATTATTTGTGATGATATGTATGACTACTTACGTGTACAAACATGGTGTTCGTAATTATTGAGATATTATTTAATTTATACAACAGCCATTAAATTATGCTTAAATCAACTGTGCGGAATCGTTCAAGCAAGTATGTATAAAAATTTGAAATCCGAAAAATATAAAAAAAAAAACAATTATCACGTGATGTAAATAATTATTTTATTCTCAAATCATTGCTTAGGAGTATCTTTTATTTAATTTAATAGACACATAAATGTGACATGAAAAACAGTTTTATGGTAGTAAATAGGCATTTATTCTCTCCAAGACGAATATATTTTTATCTATATCAAAAACATATATTATGAAAAATATACGATTTAAATAAATGGATATTAAAACAGACTTGTCACTTCAATTGTTAAAATCCAAAATATTTCTTAAATCTATAAATTACCTGAAAGATGTCTATATAGCTATAAGTAATCAACATATATCAAGATTACTGAAAATCTTTAATTTAATTTATATGACGAGAAGATTGCCTCGTGAAACACATTTTTTATATGAATTAAGCATATAAATTTTTATTCAATAAAAAAATGATTACATAAGATGAAAGTATCAGAATCGAGGGTAAGCTATTCACGACATATCTGAATCGTTTCAAAAACCATGATTTGAAGGACAAACCTTAAAACAAAAGAATAAGTTGCGAATAATATTTAGCTGGATATCAAATGGAAGTGTCTTTATCGAAAATAATCTTTATCTTCTTACATTCACATACAAAAAATAATGAGGTTAAAGAAATTGTCAAAATAAAAGAGAAACTACTTTTTACTTTGTTTTATTTCAGAGATTTCTTTCATTAAACCAAATTTATTTTCAAGATTTGTATCTATTTTATTTATTATACATTGATTGAATTGTATTTTACTATTTTTACTTTATGTTATCTACAAATATTTTAATGCTTCAAATAATATATTCTGTGATCTTTACTTATCATTCTAATAATATTTTTATAAAATATTTTAAAAATATGATTACTTTAATTTAACATTTTACTTTTCTGCTCGGGTTTATATAATTAATAAATATATAATTAATAAATATTTTAATAGAAGAATATATGACATTCTTTAACTTAATTTTTAAATTTAATTTCCTTTTTCCTTTTAAATAATACTTAAATGTTTACTAGAAATTTTGTTAATAGATTATTACAAATATTTATATGGAATTTTTATTTTAAATATTTGGTCAATTCTACTATTTTCAGTATTAATTTCCTATTTCTTATGTTATCATAAATTACGAACTTATCAAAAATCAATTTCTAAAAATATCTATTATACTTAATTATATTTATTTTTTGCCTATATGCTACTATATACATTTCCTCATAAAAATAGTTATTAATTAAAAGTAATAACACATACTCTTTGTTTAAACGATATACCCTTTAAAATATAATAATAAAATTTATTACTATTTTATCATTGTTATATAAAAAATTGTACTAAAATTATTAGAATTTTCATATCATTGATCATCAGTTTTTACCGTATGTACACAATATTAGGTAAACTATATCAAACTTTTTTATACTACAAATTGATTAAATACGTATTTAAAAGGTCACCTATTTCTCATTGATGTTTTTCAATATCGTATTTGCCCGAATGTCCTGAATAAAATACAATACTAATATTTGTAGTTGATATAAAATAGTATAATGCATACATGTTTTGAATATTATTAATGTATTATTTAAAAGACTTAAATAACATTTGCATGCCTTTAATATATTTTTTTATTACTCAATTTTAAAATTAATGTGATATAAAAATTTTATTCATTATTACATATTTTTAAAAAATACAAAAGAAGATATTTATATATTATATGATATTATTCTGAATAATATACCATTAGTCCAAAAAAAAATCAGTATTTCTATGTATATTATCAATTTTTTAAAAAAAAGTGCACAAAAAATAAAGTAAAAATACTGCAATTTTAAATAATACAAATCAAATAAAATGTATTTACTCAATAGAACGACAATTACAAAATTTAATAAGATGTTCGAATTAATACATAATAGGTGGAACATATAAATCCGAGTTGAATTCAATTATGTGTTCAGTGAATTTACAGCTATCCAATCGACTTATTTTTCTTAAATAGTTTTTTCTACTTATTTAAAGCTTTCTTCTCCTGTTAATTTCAAATTTTATGCTTTTTAATACATACCATTGTGAATCGTCTTACCTAAATGAACGTTTTTTGTCCCTTTTTTGGTTATTTCTGTCCATAATTGAAAACTCAAATTCCAGTCCGACCTATGTATTTATATTGCAGTTCTAGTAACATTTTAAAATATTATTTATTACATTATGTGACTCATCAAACAACTCTTTAAATATTAATGTTTATAAATATTGTAGTTTTTACAATAAATCATTGCTCTGAGAATTTTCTTTTTTGTGAGAATACCAAAATGATATATTCAATAATACTTTACCGCGAACATTTGTGTAGTAATTATTTCAAACTTGGCACATTCAACATTGTCAACCTTCTAATTTTTAAGAAATAAATTTAAGAAATGTTTTATTATTCCATACGTAGTTAATGGCAGGTACATCAATATTAATATTTTTGTTATTGGGAAAAAGTCATTTGTCGTAAAACATAATTGTCGAATAAAATATTTTTTTAAAAATAGATAATTATTTTAATAATTACAAATAATATTAAAATAAGTTAATCAAATATATAAAGAAAAAATCCAGCAGTTTTACGCTTTAGAATAGGATTAATGTAAAAAGTTTCTTAGAGATTTCTATCAATAATTCCGTAGATTAAATATTTTTAAACATTTGAAATTATCAATTTATGAATGAAAAATGCACAAAAAAATCATTTATTAAAATATTCACAAGGATTAGTGATAAAGCAGAATCAAATGTAAGAGCCTGCGTCTGAAAGAAATGTTGATTTGTGTACTTTAATTTACACGGTATTTGACGATAATTTGAAAGAGAATTCTTCTGCTAATACATTAGTGAATTGCGAATTGAATTAAGTCGATTAAGTGTTTGGCAGAGGAAACTATTGGAATAAATATAAAAGGCAGGGTAACGTATGTGATGAATGTTGAAGGTGCACTAGAAGATGGTGAGATCTTTGAATGTAGAGCATGGATAACTCATGGCATCCCCTTTTAAGGAATTAGTGAGTTTACATAAGGTACCTATTTTTTTATAAATTATTATCTTATTTAATACAATAATGTTTGCGATTAAATTTTTTTAACAATATAAATATAATATCAAAGTAATATCATGACATAAAATAATAATTCAATATCAAAAAATTTATGTAAAAATTAAGTTTCAAACATAATTATAATGTATTATAAATACAAAATTTTATGAATTTATAAAAGAAATTTATATTTCAATACAGAAGATCTATTATAAATATTTAATATATTATTATAAATGTTTCTAAATTTAAACATAGAGAGTATTTAAAGTAATGTTTTCTTTAGAACAGAGTATAATTTCTGTATTAGAACTGATAAGCAAAACCTTATAAAAATTTATATTCTATTATACTCATATTATTTTACTATTTATCTTTAAATACAAATAAAAAAATACATTTTACATCTATCGTTTTAAACTGCAGTATAAAAATTCAAATAGATTTTGATTGGCGCTTAAATATCCATGACTAGTGGTTACCCGATACGACTGGAAAAGCTCACATTATTACTTGACGATGTCCGTGGAGATTTGGCCAAGTAAACTCGATTACGTTCTAAAATTCTATCTTTTCTTGAGAATCTATCTATTTCTTTATCTTTTTTTTTGTCTTTATCAACAACTTGATTTATTGAAATATCGTATAAAAGGCCATATTCAACGACTTTTGCGTTTCAAGCATTTCTTCATTTCAATGAACATTTAAACCTCAAGACATACTTATCGCAAATAGGAATTTATATTCAAATAGTTTAGATTAATCTCAAGTATTTACCATCATTTTAATATATATATTTTTTTTAAACTTACCTAGAATTTTAAGCTAGTGCAATCAGTTTTAACAATTTTCGAACATTAATTATTTTTAAAAAAAGTTATTTTCATAAACTTGAATAATACTGTTTTCATTAAATAATATTAATTTTTGAAAGCCTATCATGATATTTTAATTTCAAGTGAGTAATTTATGAAGACCATTATTGGGAAAAATCGAATGGAATTTCAAATATCTTTCACAATATTACCACTAGTAGTTTTATCATCACTAGTATTTTAGAATAAAATTTCTCTACAAGTTTATTTAATTTTCTTTATAAAAAATGCAAACATAAATTACGTATAAATGCGCTCTAAGTCATTCTCAATTACATAGAATATAGACTTGAACAATATTTGACAAATAAGATTTCTCGTTTTATTAAAATCTCAAAATTATGAGTCTCGAAAAAAAACGATATCAAATCTCACGCAAATTCGGCTCTATAGTTCCTGTAAACTAGAAGTGAGAAATGTACTCAATAATCATTATATCTTCCAAACAGTCACCAATAAAATACACTAACCCACCTTCGTAACCTTCCGAAACGATTACTTTCAAAAGTGATGAAAAAATCTCAAAGAACGTAAAACCATAAAGTTGTACTCAACGTTGGAACATCGATGACCATCACAAAACGTTCTATGCGCATGGGAGTCAACGCAACGTAGAACTAATACGATTGATAGGACGTATTTACACATTTGATCTGCGATGTTAACAGGAAGGAAACGAGAAGCCGTAATTCTAACGTACACTCGGTTCGACTCCATCCCACTGATACCCGGTCAAAATGATAAAGCTCCAGGAATTTTACGAGAAAGCCGACCAAAGCATAGTTCCAAGGAGTGCCAACCTCCGGTCGTTAAAGAGTCGTGTGTGATTGTGATCGCCCTCTAGCCTACTCAGAAGTGCACCCAAAGTACCAAATATGATTATTATCCGATTCTGGGAAAATATTTGGATATCGATATTTATCTGTCCAGTTTTAGCGCTACAATGCTTCAATACTTATTTATGTGTTATTTAGAAATTTTTACCTTACTATATCATCCAATATTAATTTAACAAAGGCACTATATTATATTATTTTTGGAAAGTTGTTTAAACACAAACAGGCTCCTTGCAGTTGGCTACAGGTGGATATCCTCCTGGAAGTGCTCCAACCTTTTTCTCTAAGCTCTTCGGGTTGGTTTCTCACTCTGAGTCGTGTTTTGACTTTCGTGATCACACCGCGACGCAATGAAGCAATTCAGCTTTTAAGCACTCTAAAAAACTCGAGACAAAACTGAAAATACGTAAAGCACATTTTTAACTGTTGCACGCGTTTTTCAAGATGGCTGATCTCGCGATTAATGGCACAACTCTGAGGGTGCCTGGATTTTGAATCTAAGCAATGCTCCTCTGTGAGCAGCTTGGATTCATCTCCATGGCCTCTTCAGGTGTGATCACCAAGTGATCTTAGTCTTTTTTATCTTTATCTGAAAAGAAAAAGAATTATTGAGTTTTGATTCGACTTTTTAATCTAAAATTTGCTCTCTTAAATATTTATGAGCCTCCAAGGATAACGGTTTTGACATTATATCGGCTAGATTCTCTTTTGAGGGTAACCAGCTCAGGCGGATACGTTTCAGGTCCACACATTGTTTTATAAAGTCACCATGGGTATTTGCCATATGATGGCGATATCCGGTGCTTTCTCTGACATTTAGCACTTCGGTGATTTATTCAATCGGGTCATCAAACATTTTTAGTTTGTGACTGCCATCCTTTTGTGTGCAATCTCCGGCTAATTTATTATCACACCAGACAACATCTGGAAAGCACGTTTTGCCAATAACACTCCTTATAGCTTTATTGAGTGAAATCAGCTCTTGGCATGATGCACTCATAGTTCAATATTCTGACCGACAGGTAGATAGAGATACATAGATCTGTTTATGGCTCCTTTAGGATACAATATCTCCGAACAATCTAATAATGTATCCAGCAGTGGAGATTGAATCCTCACAGTCTCTAAAGCTAGCATCCGAAAATACTTCTAACTCCTCTAAGATTGATCTGTATTTAATCGCAAACGATGTTGTTCCTCTGAGGTATCGGAAGATTCTTTTGATTTCCTTCTAATTCTCATCGGTGGGTATATGCTATTTTCTTGCTAGGAAATTCGTGTAGCATTAGCCAGATGCATTAAACTTGCTATGGCCTTTCTGAACGGAATTTTATTTTCCAGACCAGGCATGGTAGTTTCACTTTGAAGTTCAAGACATCTATTATGCATTTTTCTAGTTATCATCGATGTACTCTAAGGGTTGGATTCCTCCATATTAAACTTACTCAAGATACTTTTTGTGTATTCTTCTTGATGTAAGTATATTGTTTTCTTTAATTTCTTTTTCTGAATATTTATCCCAAGAAATCATTTGGGTTCACCCAAGTCTTTCATTTTGAAGACACTGCTCAATTGAGTTTTGATTTTGTTGAGCAGTGTTTCTTCGTTGTTTGCGAGAAGAATTTCATCTACATAAAGAAGGAGAACAGCCATTTTTTCTTCTTTTCGCCATGTATATAGGCATGGTTCATGTACATCATTCTCCAAGCCTAATTTTAATGCTTCTTCGGTGAACTTCTTGTTCCATCTATTAGGGCTGATCTTTAATCCATATAAAGATCTTTTAGTTTGTAGACATGAGTTCTTTTAATCTCATCGACTACACTCAATCCATATGGAATCTTAAGATAGATGTTTTCTTCAAGAGGTCCATTGAGAAAGGCTGCCTTGACATCCAACTGACATACAAATAAGTTATGCTTATTTACGATCGACATCAATGCTCGAACAAGCGGTAATCTAGAGACAGGAGCGTACATTTCCTTGAGATCATACGTACTCGTTTCTTTAAAGAGTATATACGATAACCTTTATAACCTTTATAATATATTATTATATATTTTTTATAATCTGAGTCTCTTCGGGCTCTAGGAACTATACTCCAGACATTGTTCTGAGCCATGGAATCCAATTCTTCTTTTATTGCTCTAATCCAACTGTGATTTTCATTGGACTCCATAGCTTCTTTGAACGTTGTTGGATCATTATTCAACGTTGCCACCAAACAATATGCAGTTTCATCGTACTGCTGCTCTATTCCTACTTTTGCGATATTAAATCCAGCTTGTGATTCTTTAGGTTTGATGGTAGTCACGTTTCTAGTAACTGGACCAAATGTATCGAGTTTCAACTTCTTCGGTGGTGCTACTTTAGAGCCAGTAAGTTGCTTCTTCGGTCTTCCCCACTTCTTGGGTTTCCCTGAGGGTGTTTCATCAGCGGTTTCATCTTCTATTGGCTTTGAAGTGTCCATGTCATTCTCTGGGCTAGGTGTATCAACTTCCTTAGAAGCGTTGACATCCTTGTACATGACCATTTCATTGAATTTTACGTGTCTTGATTCCACGTATTTTATTGTAGTTAGATATTAAAGCAAATAAGAATTTGCTTTGAATCCGACCAAAAACATTCTTATTGCTTTTTGTGTGAATTTTTGTTTTTGTGTGTGGATCATAGTATAGGCGACACATCCAAATCTTCTCAAGTATTTGAATTTATTGTGTATTTGCCCGGTAAATCTGAAGATCGGTGAATCATACTCTATGCTCATATGTGGAGTATGATTGTAGGTATGAAGAGCTGCTTTTGCGGCTAAGACCCACATAGTTTGAGGTAACCCGGAATCATTGATCAGACACCTTGTTTTATTTTGCAGTGTCTGAAACATTCAGCTATTCCATTATGCTCGGGAGTATAGGGTGAAGATGGTTCCAATTTTATATTCTCTTCTTTTATCAGCTCTTGAAACTTTCCACTCATGTACTCCGTGGCCTGATCTGACTTAATGTAGGAGACTTTCTCGTTCTTGCCAAGAAGATTTCTTGCAGTCACGAAAAACTTTTTATTTTTTCTGCTGCCTCATCCTTAGTCCCAGTTGGGACTCTCATAAGACCCTTTTAGAATTATTTATAAAGACTCCTTATCGTATACTTGTAGTGACTGGTCATCTAATTTGATTCCCAGTCCTGCATTCGTTAGTTGCCTGAGTGATAGAAAATTATTACTGATATCACCGGCAGTCATAACGTTCGTAAGAACGATACTCTCTTCGTCTTTGGGATTTGTGTAGACAGTAAGGTTACTCTTACCATCTATACTCATATCCGCAAATTTTTTATTTTTATTTGCGCTATGAATAAAGTCTTCGGTACTTTTCTAAAAATTCTCTAAAAGGATGGTTTTTTGAACAATATGGTGTGTGGCACCCGAATTCACGATAAATTTAATGGCATTACCATTATATGAATCAAAACTCTTACCTTTCGACGATTCGTCGTAGTTGCTCTGCTTCGTACCTTCTTTCTCTCATTTTTTGATTGTTCACTTCACTGCGTTAATCTTCGGTTTTTGTTTATGCTCTTTAGAGGTTTTGGAGAGACTCTGGGATTTACTCTTCGATTTAGGCTGCTGCAACTTCAATCTATAATAATCATTCCCCTTATGGTTGCTTATTGCATGGCAATGGTAACAATACCATTTATCACACGAGATTAAAGGGCACTCTGACACCCAGTGACCAACACTGTTACAGCGACAATATTTTCCTATCTTCGTGCTGGTCACTTATGCCTGAACTAATTCAGACACATGAGAGAACGACAACTTGGACTCGTTTCTCTCTGCCTGCGTCTGAAGGACTGTCTTCTTCATCTCTTCATATGTGAAATCCTTTTCTTGGAGACTCTTATAAAGATTCATATACTGTCGGACCTCTGGCATCTCGTCTTTGACGGCGTTGAAGAAGGCCGTCCTCTTTTCATCTTTGGAGAGCGGATGAGCGTCCTGAAAAGCTCTGATAAGAGTCTAAAATTTCTCTATAAATTCGGCGCTCTTATCAGACTTCTTCATTCGCATATCCTGCACGGCAATGCGCGTGATGTTATTTTCAAGCCTTTTGGCTTCTCGAAGCCTCTCCAGAATGATCCGCGTACATGTCTTACAAAATACCATGTTGTAATACTTCTCGCTTATCCGCTCTATGATCAGGTTTCACGTGAAGCGAAGTTCCTCATTTCTCTACTCTTCTGACAGTCGGGCGGGAGGCAGGACCTTAGAGTCCAAGATATATGCAACGCGGTTGCAGTCCATTTCAGCCCCCAAGAAATCTCGCTACAAATTGTAGTCCGATTTCGAACTCAATTTGTAGTCGTACTTAATAGTACGATCTTCTGCCCTCCTCGCTTATGTTGTTTTCTTAGCGGTGATGGTCTCCATCTGGGGTGGATCCTTGTCAGCTTCCACCATGCTGACATTGGAGATCTCTGAGTCGTATAGTTCTCTATCCGACAACTCCAAATTTCCCAGAGATCTCTCAACCTCTTCTCCTCTAAGACTCTGAGTGAACCGAGAATTGCGGCGCTTACGACTTAAAGCCTCATCTAAGCTTTTCAATCAATTAGCCTCCAGCAGATTCTGACTCACGGTGACCAACATATTTTCTAATTCTTTCAGCATGACCATTGATGCTCTATGCTCTGGAGCTAATTCGACATTGCTGTCGATTAGTTCTCTTACTAATTGGACATTAATGCCCGTTAGTAGAGCACTCTAGGGTAGGACGCTCTCTTAGAGAGTCTGGTTCTCTTCGGTGTTCATCTAAATAGAAAAAGTGAAGCAAAAGCAAAAAATACTTAGGTTTTCTTAGGTCGCTGTCTCAAATCATCTATCCATGTATATGAACATGCAAACTCTCACAACGACCTGTAATTTCAAAAACATCTACCTCTACATGAATCTACTTCTACAACAACTCTTATAATTATTTAAAGCTAGGATACTATGAGATTCGCTTGACAAAGTTTTTCTTGAAAAGAGCTAGGTTTACTTCAATTAAAAAGTTTAAGTTGAAACGCACCCTAAATCCCGAATCATGTGATTCAAGATGATTTCTCCCTCCGTTCTTTTGAAATAGTGCTAGTGTACACGTCTACATACTATACATAAACAAAAGATATAATTTGTAAACTTAAGTTCAAGCAATCCATTGATCCAGCTTCAAATCAGGGAGGTAAATAAACTGGCATGAGAAACACACAGTGCGTGCGTCCCCACGCCAATCATGCACCTTTTGTTTATTTAAACATGCATATTTGTGACTATTTATTAATGATCATTTATTCTTTAACTCTAATTATTAAATTATGTGAGCATTTTTCATCTTCGGTATGAAATTTTTATTTTATTGTTAAAATTAAAATTCATCACTAAAAAAAAATAAACTTTTGATATTAAATCCAAAGTTCCATCTCTAAACTCTGAACAATATATACACTTCTCTCTAATGCAATTGTATACACTTACACTGCTGTACTACTATTAATTTACAGATGTGCCTTCTACATCTTATTTTTAAAATATCTGCAGATACATATTATTTTTTAATCTGAAGTTGTACAAAAGAATTAATTTTTGTTTCCTTTCTCCACACATAAATTTTTTATATTTGGAAACCCTCATAAAATGCTCATTAAGAACTGCCACAGTTATCCTCTTATTAATAATAATATTCTAATTATAATACAATATATATTTTTATAATAAAAATACAGATTGCATCTTTTATTTTAAGAACATATAATTTTATCATTTAAAAAAAGCAATTTAGAATTTCTTAAAGAAATTATAAAATTATAGAAAAATTCCAAATATTTTTAATATTAAATTCATTCTAAGCTGAACACTTGTATGAATGCATGTTTCAGCCAATCAGAGTCAGTTTATAGGTTAGTGCATGAAAGGTTAGGCTAGCTTAGAGTAAACCAGTCAGTCCTTTCTGCTGCACTGTTTACAAAGCATTTGTATTACACAATGCTTAACCTATAAATTTACTCCGGAATGAATATTTTTTAAGGTCAACATTGCGTGTGAGTTATTATATTTTATATTAAAATGTATCTCTAAGTATATAATCTAATTTCATGTGTTTTTATAAAACAATCAAAACCAAGTTTTGATTGTCACACATGAAGAACTCTGAGATTAATACTAAGTACTATTGCACATACATATTTCACTCAAAAAAATTTAATCTAAGCACATCTGAGAAATATTTTTTAATATTTCAATGGCATTTAGTCATATGCACAAGTTTTGTACATCTAACACATACTATTATTATTTTTAAATGATTGAGATTAAATACAAAGTACTTTTTGTCTCGCTCATTCTATATATTTCTAAATCTGTGAACGAGACTACATATATAAGCATTATTTCTCTCAAACATGCATCTCTCAAACAAATACTGCACAAGTTCAAATATTAATATGTTGAACTTTGTGCACAGTTTATATTTATACAAAATATATATCTAAATACAAAACTCGCACATCTCATTTTTTTTAATTTTTCAATTTTTAAAATCAAAACACTCAAACTATATAGTTATACATTATATTGTGCAACTTCACTTATAATGAGTGTATCAAAAATTATATGTGATGCGAATCCTTGCTCAGTAACTTTCTGTTTATGTTTCATGTACGTATTGTACATGAAACATTTAAATATATTGGATGTATTTCAATCTAAACATACTTACAAGCATGTAACAGAACAATAACTATAAGAGCTCATCATACACCAAATATAATATTTTTATAAACTACACACAATGTTGGCCTCGCATCTAATATTTCATGAATCTATTTCAAGCTACATGATATTCAATAGAACATCATGTAAACAAATTCATGATTTCCTTCTAAAGAATAAAATACATGCATACATTGCATGCACATGCAGTTTTTTTATTATTCTTCTATTCTACTTTTTAATTGTTATTAAAAAGTACTTACTTTTTTTGTTAATTCTGATGGCTCTGAAAAAACTCTAAAGACCACTTACTGCATTGATATGTTTTTATTCTTATTATTTAAAGCACAACACTTTAAGCACTCGAAAAACACAACACTTTTGGTGTGTGTTTCTTTCTGGGGTCTAGCGCAGTGAAAGTGTGTCCTGGACCAATAACCCTTTGGAAAGTTATTTAAACACTCTTTGCAGGTAGCTGCAGGTGAGTGTCCTTCTGGAAGTGCTCCAACCTTTTCTCTAAGCTCTTCGGGGTTGCTTCAGCCGGTTTCTCACTCTGAATCGTGTGTTGACTTTCGTCTTTACACCGCGACACAATGAAGCGATTCAGCTTTTAAGCACTCTAACAAACTCGCGACAAAACTCAAAATACATAAAGTACGTTTTTAACTTTTGCGCGAATTTTTTTAAAATGGCTGATCTCGCGATCAAATTACTCGATATGCAGTTTGAATGTCGACGGCATGGTCCATGGGCTAATCAATCATTATCGATTACTACGCATATTCCACACCGCGAGGGAGAGAATGATTGGCTCGTTCGAGCAACAAACAGTCGCCTTTGCTGCAAGCTACCCAACAATTATACTAGTTTTTTACTTAAGGTATAAAAATGCGGATTCTATTTGAACAATAAAGTCTGTTTATCTTTCTGTATCTCTCACACTAACCATTTTCCCCAGGCTGTATGAAATATCAATACATTGTAAAATTTCGTATTAATTATATAAACTAAAACGAATTCATTATTATTATTGGAAAAACTAATATAAATCAATATTTAAATTTTGTTAAACATATTTTATCTTTTCTTTTTTTTATTATTAATAACAATGAAAAACATCGAGTATAGAAAGTTAAAAAAAATATCATTTAAGATATTAATATTTATTATTAATATTATTGTATGACTATTTTTGTATTATTGTGGTATAATAAAATGTATAATCATATTATCAAAAATTACGCATAAAATAATTATCTGTATAAATAAGTAAAATCAAAATTTGTTTAAAACTGTTGCTTCTTTTTTGAATAATTTTAATTTAATTCTTTCGCCTTATTTTTTATCTTAACACTAATTTTTCTATCCAATGTATCATAATATTAGATTGTTTAAAAGGAAATTAAAGTCATGATCTGACAATTACTATATCACTAATGTTGTAGGGCCTCATTTGATAATACACTCATTTTTTTTTATTAATATTAATGAAAAAAGATAGTTAAAAAATTAGATTAGATTATAATTTAAATACTTGTGAAGAACATTATAAAATTTACTATATACTTAAACTCACCAATAAAAATTAATACTCAAAAAAATGTGACTATAACACAAAAAAAAACGCTTCTAGAGAACATAAAATAATTTTTTATAAGAAAGCACAAAATTTTTAATCTTAAAACTAGTCAAGACAAAGATATTTTATAAAACATCTATTATAGAATTTTATAATACAGTTTGCAAAGGAGCAAAAACAGTTAAATAAAGTAAGCATTTCACAAATCACGAGGGACAAGATTTGAAGATAGTACGAGTGGAAAAGTTTCGTGTGATCTACGTGCTGGAGCAGCCGAAGTGAATCCAAAGAGAAATGCGGAACAACTAATAGAGAATGTTCTCTTTTCTTTTATTACTTCCCCTCGACAATTATTCTCAGTTTCTGTCGTCCAAGGTCAATTTATCACTTAACTTTCTTTGTATCATCTTTGCATGCTTACAACTCAATATAATTTGTATGTTCCTCCTTTCTTTTATTCGTCCACTTCTATGATGAGTTTTTCTTCTATTTTATAAAACAATTACTCAAAGTTATCTGCATACGATAGGAAAATACTTATTTAATTTACATTGTTGCTTCGCTCTATATATCTACAGTCTATAAATTCTCTCCTAATTTTCACTAAATTATCTGTAATTTATTTCACAATGGTTGAAGTTGCTTAACTCAACACCAACAAATCATATATGCATACGTAAAAATTTAGTGATACATATACATTGATACATAATTGGAAAGGAATAGAATCAAAATTGAAATAGTGATAAGACTTGAAAAAGAAAGAAAACGATTTGAAATTTGCTATTTCAAATTATTCCATGATTAATGACGCTTCTGTGCATTTTATATAACCAAAATTAATAATGATATAAATTACGTTTTAGTATGCATAGTAAATTATAACTCAAATTATGTTCTTCCACAAATACTATGTAGAAAATTACTGATTAAATAAGGCAATAATTTATATATTACATACATACTACAAATATCTAGTTTGAATATTTCAATAGATGTATGAATAATACCCACATATAAATATTTTAAAGTAATAAATAAAAATAATACTTCAATAATAAAAATAATAATTCAAATAAGATGGTATAACAATGTCTGATATAGGAAAAAAATATATTTTTTTTCTGTATTTTTTAACTTAAAAAATAAAATATATTCTGGCGACAGAATTTTATATGATTAATTCTGATGAAGTTCAGAAAATATTAAATTCAATTACAATTATTAAAATTTTCATAATATTTTTTTTAATATTATGAATGTAAATTTATTTTGATATAATTTTTTATATATATTTTCATATTTTTATACTCATTACATTATATATTCTGATACTTTTATTTTTGGCTATTCTAAATAGAATATTATTAAGAGCTTTGTATTTGATTATACACGTTTATTAACAATAATAATAAAACTAATTATCACTAGCAAAAATTTAATTGAGAGAAAAAATCATATTTATTCATATTATTTTATTTTTTAGTTTTCTTTGTTTTATTTTTTTTAAAAATCAAATTTTTTTTTAATATCATTAATTTAAAAGGCTCGTAAATAAATTTTAGTACATTTGTTTGAACATTGATTGACTTTTATAATCAATTATAATTTTTGTTTAAAGATGATTTAATAAAGTTAAAGATAAAAATGATTATACAGAAAGCCATTCATAATTTTATATTTATATAATAATTGTTGGAAATCAATTATTTAATTTGAAGCAATCTATGAATTAAATAAAAAATAAAACATAAACAATTAGATGAGGGAAAAAGAGAGTGATAATAGAAGAAAGGAAAAAGATATGCAAAGCAAACACAAGAACAAGAAAATCAGGGAATATGTAAACATGTGAGAAGAAAAGAAACAGAAAGAGATATTGACAATAGTTCCTTTACGTCCTCATATTATATTTAATCCATAGCCCCAAATAAAAACATACATATACACACACACATTTCATATTCAATGATAGGTATTTAATCTATTATCTCTGAGTGAGTATACAAGCCTTACACAGGAATTACTGTAATTAGATTTAGATGTTATCATTTGTAGTGAAATAATCTAATGATGGTCAAAAAAAATTATGCTTCTATAATACTTTCTATTTAAATAAATGTATATATAGTAAATAATTTATTAGTTTAAATAATATTTTAAATATATAATTATTAATCCAAAAATTTTAATATAATACATATTATAATAATATACATTTAACGTGAACTATAACTACTTATTACCTAAATTTACGTAAAAAAAGATATTTTCGTTGTGAATTTGTTGGAAGTATCCATGTACATTATCTTTAATATAATTTTAATTTATTCAAAACAATTTTTTTTTATTAAAATTTAAGAAAAGATTTAAAAATTTTTTTGAGATTGCGATGTAAATGTCGATAAAAATTTTAAATTACAAAATTTTTATTTATGAAATCTACATTACAAATACTTTCTATTTTTACAATTAAGAAATATTTACATTTATTTTGATGAATTTTAATTCAATAATTAATGAGTTTTTGCACAACTGTTATCGTTAAAAGTCATTTATAAATATAAAGAAATAATGCAAGAAAAATTAAACTGCTAAGGTTTCAAGTAGTCTTATTAATCATAGCTGAAGTCATTAAACTCTTTAATTACATAACGTCATTGAAGAAAACATCAGACAAAAAAATTAATAAATAAATACCTGTTACGTACAAATAACCAGCTATATGGCCTTTCGTAGATTTATGGGAAAAGATCAAATTTTGAAGTAAAGAATTATATCCGTATCTGAAAATTGTATCCGTATTTCATTGCATGTGTTTTCATTCAACTAAAATTTTAAAATATTTCTATTTCATATCCCGCAATAAAAAAAAAGTATTATTTTGCCTCCTGATTTACAATGGTAAAAACAGAGAGGGGAATCCGACATATTGTGTTGATTCCGTTGGCTTAAATTTGTTTTACACAAGGATAAAACGAAAAAACAACACTGATATAAGCATCAGTTTTTATCAGTAATCCTTTGTCTAGATATTTTCTTGTCACTCAAGATTCAAAGTGAAACTTAATAATTATTTAACAATTTATAAAGAATCTCTTCCTACGGGTCAACGAAAGCCGGAAATTTAATAGTGCACATAAATAAATAAATTATCATATACAAGTTTTTGAAAGAAACATCGAGGGGAAATCATTCAGAGAGGGAAAGAAAGAAAACGTTATAAATATGGGTAACATAATAAGAAAAGCTCCGATTTGATTTTCTGTTCATAAAGAAAATTATATTCTTCTAAAACTTAAGAATTAAATATTGTCCTTAACATATTAAAAAAGGTGCCGTAAAATAAATTTCATATTTTATCACAAATAATTTGATTTAAATAATTAATATCTCTCGAATTCTGATAATATAACAATACCTAAAGATAGGAAAATTTATTGATAAATATAAGGATAAACGGTAATTGCACGCCTCGCTACCAAAAATTCCCGATTTTAATTAACGAACTCACAGCTTCGAAGAACTTGACTTTGCTCGTGCGCATTCAATGTACTAATCCATTTAGCCAGTTCAGTTTTGCCGTTCAAAGGTGAAATGCTCACTGTTCAAGTGTATGGGAATCCGATTCCACATGGCTGGAAACACTACAAATTCTTTCTCTCACTCTCTCTCTCTCAATGTCATTCTGTACTCTTTCATCTCGAATAAGTTATTATTTTATAATATAATATAATCAATAGTATTTCTTCATCTTCAATTTTTTTCGTATATATATATTTCAAACATTCTACAATACCAAATTGTGTACAGATTAATTCTCCACGTTATAATTACTATACCTAAAATATTCAATAACTTCTTTAATTTTAAATATTGAACAGAATACTTTATTAGATAGTTTAAGTATACTTTTGTCTGAATTAAACTACTTATTTGAAATGTAAAATAGTTCTGTAGATTAAGTTTTGTTTTTAGATTTGTATATATAAATAAAGTAATACAGTAAGTACTATAAGTATAAAATTAATTATACTTCATGTAAAAAACCCATAAACATTCTCGTACAACTATTACTCTCCATAATATTCGTAAAATTTTCGATTATATAAAACTTTAATGTAAAATTAATATCAATTTCAAGCTTAATATTCATACTACACTGCTAGTTTCACACCAACAACGCGTCATAACATCTATTTAAAACAACAATGTACAAGATAAGTACTTGTTGAATTTGAGTAATGCATTCAATCTGTCAGATAATATCTATGTCAACTTAATTTTCATATTTTAACCTGATATATTGATTAAATTACTTACTTAAATTTATGCATCTAACTTTGTGAATATTCATATCCAATATGATGATACTAAATATTTGAAAAAGAATAATAGTAGTAATTGATTTATAAATTCTGAATAATTATTGAATGATATAATAAAATAAATTATGAAGATTGCTTATAAAGGAAATACAAATTTTAATTCTTCTAAATATGCATAAGCTTCGAAAGTAAAAAAAATCTTATTTATAAATAAAATATATCTTATATGATCGTGCTTTATTTAATATATCTTAAGATCTAACTATGTTACTACATTAATAAAATATTTTAAATATTTAGTTTTAAATATTATTTATTTTTTAAGTAAATCTCATAGTGTATGAATTATAACAACATAAGTTTTAATTTTTAAAAAACCACTTCAAAAGTAAATATCCGTTACATATAATAATTACAAAAAAGAGAATATGTAAATTAATAAAATAAAGTCAATAACGATAAAACAAAATAATAATATAATTATAATAATCCATTTAATATTGAAGTTATTGAATTAAAATAATACAATAAAAAGAATACCTAACAATAAAAGAAATACAAATGAAGTAATCTCAAAATATGAATTATTTCAATATTAACTTGAATATACTTTAAATTAAAATAAATTTGATGCAAGAAGAAATGGAAATTTTTTTTATAAAGTTTACCAGTATCATTTGAAAAAGTAAAATGGCTTGCGATTGATGCAACAAAACAATTGTATTTGAGTTAAATATAGATATTTTATTAATTAGTAAATAAAGAAAAAAAAAATTAAAAGGGTATAAATTACATATATTAATAAAAAAAATAGTTATTAAAAAATAATTGTTAGTAGTTATATATATATATATATTAGTTATATATATATGATGATAATAATATATTAGTTATATATTATGAGTAATTAATATATATATTAATTACTCCTCGAGGGTTTAGTCAGGAATTAAATTAAATTAGGGAAAGGACAGAAAAATTGAAATACTTGGTAACCTTTATACTTTTATTTAATCAGTCGGCATGTAGACATGTCGCTGAGCTAAATATCAATATGTAACATAAATTTTCACGCTACCCTGGCACCTCTGTTCTCACCTCCACTCGTTTCTTCTCGTTCCTTGGTGTGCCAGTTTTTAAAGTAATTTTTGCAACCATAGAACCTTGGCATAAAAAATCGCCCTTGCCATCGAAAAAAACCTTTACAGAATACTCTATTATGTTACAACCTAATTGTAGTACGTACATCTGACCGTATATCCTCGGTTCGTTCGATGTCCCACCAAGGCATCTTTCTCGGATACCTTAGCCCAGGTCGTACGTCGACCCTTCGAGAATTTTCCAATATCCATCAATACCCAGCTTACACACTGTGGGTGTACACGACCCGTCCAGGCCCAGCTCGCTCGCCGCCCCTCCAGACCTTCACGGACAGCCTTCCATGACGTCCCATCTGTTTTTCTCGCCACACGTTCCCGTCGCCTCAACTATCAGCCTATCTGGGTAAATATTCAAACAGGAGCAAGAAAGAGAGAGAGAGAGAGAGAAGGGAGAGAGAGGGAGGGAGAGAGAGGGAGAGAGAGTGAGAGAGAGAAAGTGAAATACAGATGGAGAACAGGTGAAATTATATGAGGGAAAAGATTATTTTAACTGATGGTGAATTACAATATTTCTTTCCTCTTTTTTTCTTTTTAGTTTCGACAGAACGTACAATGACTAATGTTAGTCTTAATTTTACAAATACTATTTAGTTTTTGATTACAAAGTATTTTACAAAACGACTTAATTTTTACATATTTCTTTTCTTTTAACAATCTCCGCTGTAAAAATTCATATACATCGGTCGTTCGCTCTTAATTTTACTAATGTATGAGTCGCTCGCCTATAGGTGCGCTTCGGCGTTAATATATCGGCACAATGCGTTTGTTGATTTGATCCGAGATATACTTAGATGGCTTTGCCTTTTTTCTACTTATTCCGGGGACTTTGAGCGTCTATAATTAAGACGAGATTTTCTTCCACTATCGCTTTTTTCGTCCATTTATCATCGAGTCTATTAGACATACCAGGTACAGCAGCTACACCAATGACGCCAAAAGTTATCCACGAAACTTTATACCATACACCATTGTTTTCTATGGTACGTATCCAAATGTTTATAATTGTCTATTAGGATGTGGTTAGGAAAGAGCTTCATCGTCACGTGGGTCAACCGGTATATCAGTCAATGATCTCTAATTGACCCTGTGTTCAATTTCAACCATGCTTGTTGCTCAAAATTCTTTGCTGACTACCTGATTTTTTAATATGGTATTTAATGCGATTTTAACTGAATGAAGTTACTACATTCTACCATGTGTAAGCCATTTTTCGAAAGCTCATAGTATACATCGAGCTACTACGATTATTCCGCGCCAGCTTATTAATCTAACATACAGTGGAAAGTCTATTTCAGTGTGCCAAATTGCGAAGACAGATTCTTTTCATAGTACTATTTTTTTTAATCATTCCTTTTCTGTTGGCCAGTGTAAATCGTAAAAGTTTGGGATGAGATGATGATGGATAAAATCAAAAACTTCTTTTATTCTGGCAATCTCGGACTTTATTTCGCAAAGATGACTGCTCTCGTACAAGTGGTTCATAAGAATGAATTCGATTTTTCTGATTATAATCAACGTATGCGGGGTCACATGCTCCTCCTTTTGCACCCCGAATTTCTGTAATTTTTTTCTAGAACAACGATGGTTACGCTTATTGCACTAATCGCCCGAGTTCTCGAATTTTGGTTTACCTGAATTTATAACACACTCGCACTCGCACATTTTTCTAAGTCGAAATTCTGATATAAAAAAATTCCTGTTTGTCTTTAGACGGACATTCTTTTATGCTCGTGATATCTAGGATCTGTAACCGATTCGCGACAAATATTTGGCGGTCTTGCGGATCAACTCGTAACCACACTAATACTATTACAGGTCCAGATAATCTGTTTCGTTACGACTAAATCAAGTTCATTTGTCATGTATTTCATTATTCGTGCGCCTAATAATGCTGTTTGTAGCTTCAATCGTGGCATTATTAACAGCTTCCGTAGTGCTACACGACTCTTCGCCATCAAGATGCAGACTCGTGTTGAATCTTCTTTAATTACCCTAATATAGGTAACCGTTACGTACGCCCTAGTATTCGCAACTCAAAAGACGTGTATTTCTTCCTTCGAATTCTTTAAATTCCTATAAATTAAGCATCACTCTATCAAGTTTTCACACTTTTAAGTTTTTTTAACTAAGTGCGCCAACCGACGTCTTCCTCGTCCCAGATCTCATCGTACCAGCTGACACCATTACGACAAAGCTCCTGCATTATTATTTTCGCAAACATTGAGACATTTGTAAGCAATCCCAATCGATTAAACATGAATATTGTAAGTTGTAATTTTTATAAGTCAAAGGTACATCCTCCATTGTAATAGAATATTTAGATTTATTAAAAACTATCGTTTTTTGCTTCCTTATCTGTCACGGCGCTCATCAAATAATCATTTATATAACTATTACACGCTTTGTTTTTCGATACTTTCTGATATAAGTGTATGAATTTATCGACGTTTCTATTTTTGACAGATATAAAGTCGCCGGGGATGATTTCGCGCCGAATATGACTAGCTCTTTCATATATACTCGATCCCGTGCCTTCAACTTCATTCCTTCGTCCACAGTAAACCGACCTCCCATCCCTGTCACCTACGTTCGCATGTATTTTCTAATATCTTTTCTGCTCTCATGTGTTCTTTGGTTTTCATTCTGTCGCAGTTTATGCCTACACTTTCTAGCTCGAAATACTCTCTTATCATACTATTTAATACATCGCCTTTAACTTTCAATCTTTTCATTCGTACATCTTTCACATACATGGAAATCGTTCCAGATGGGATTAACTCGCGTAATATTCCATGTATCGTCAAACCTAAATTTGTACGTGATAAGGCTAAATCATTACCATATTCTTTCACTTCCCGCATTATATTAACTTCCAATTATCTTGACCTATTAATCAGCTCGCATTTACGTTATTTATCGATGGTATGTCTACTTTTTTATCAGTATGCAATCTCTTAATTATTTCTTTCGACATCATGGAATCCGGTAGAGTGAAGTCTTTTATTATTACCACGCCTTTTAGTTTACCCGATCCAAAACTTCTGGACATATTTATCATAGCTTTGCTATTTCCTATAAATTCCCGTTCACCGCTTAATCTCGTTAGTTTAATTTTTAACCTCCAACCAATAACACCTATTTTCCTCATAACTCGTTCGTCGATCAAGGTTACCGTTGAACCTTCATCTAATAGAGGTACTATCTCCATACTACCCCGGTTACCGGTATGCGTATTAGTCAATTTCTCTCATAGATTCGCGATCTAGAATCGTTCGCAAGCATCTCTCTGTCTGACTCGCTACCATTAGAACGAATATTTTGGTTCGCGGACCTTTATTCGCGTTTTGTGGAGTACTCATTGACATTGAGTGTACGATACTACCTTACACTTGATATGTGAATGACTTGATTTCAAGTATCTATAACAGAAGCAATATTACTTAACAAGCAATCATCTTTGATTCACACTCATATTTTTTAATTGTTCGCACGCATTCACACTATATTCGCCGGTACCGCAATTACACATCTTCTAGGTTTCTTAGCGATTCCCCTGTACTTACCGCCATCCTGCTTCATTCCACACATATACGAGAATATCTTTGATTGCCTACAGCGCCTATTATTGGATGACACCTTCGGCTAATTTAGTTTCGACGGGGCGTACAACGATTAATATTAGTCTTAATTGTATAATTACTACTTAGTTTATTATTACAAAGTATTTCCAAAACAACTTAATTTTTACATATTTCTTTTCTTTTAACAATATATATATATATATATATATATATATTTATATATGATCTGTTCATAAAGTATCGAGTTTTTTAACCCACTATTCGTCTTAGCGATTTGGAAGATGTCTTGAAATTTTGGGGGGAGTTTTTTCTATTTTTTCTTTTTTTTTGATTTTTCAATAATTTGAATTGGCAGAATTTTTCTCAATAAAAAGGATGTTTTTTAGTGACAGAGCGTGATGAAATGACTATCGGAACAAATTTATTCGTAATAATTTGTTTGTGGCTTAATAAAATGCTGTAAAGACTTTTAAATGTTAAAAAAATTCTTTAAAGATTACATGTACATTGCAATTAGAAAAATCACATAAGACTTTTAAGAAGGTCACCAATTATTCTCGTTCTGAGTACCCAAAACAAACCAGAATGGATTCTAACGTCCAATGTATGCACAAAATTTTGAGTTCAAACCATCGTTTAAGATTAGAATAATCAATGACACCTTCAATTTATCAAAAGTTCTATATAGTTACTCCTAAAAACATTATTTAGTATTAAAAAATTTGTATAGTATTTTTACCATACCGTAGACCAAAATTTTACTTTATAGCCTGTAACACGACCTGCGTTAAGGCCCGATTCGGAATGTTCGTGAATCGGATCGGAAGAATTCGGCTGAAAGTCGAATTTTGGATCGAGGAGGGGGAACCCGCGGGATACTCAGATTGATTCGGCTCGTACTAGAATAAACATTCAGCGATTTTTGATTTCTAATTGATATATCATCGGAGTGACCGGAGTGAATATAAGGTGATTTGGAGAATTCAGGGCTGGTGTTGTTTGATTGGTGAAGTGTAAGAAGAGACAGGGTAGAAAGTGAGAAAACCCTAGGAGCGGCAACTGAGGAGCGGAACTTCTGAGGTGTTCGAGAACGTCACCTTTTCATCGATCGACATTATCAAGTTCCTGAGCTATCCATAGGAAGCGAGAGAGAGGAAGCAACAGCGAATAAAGTGTGCTAAGAGTTAATTATAAGTAGATATAAGTTCTATCTGGAAAATCTAACGGGCCCCGTTGTGTGCGTAACTAACTGTACGTTTGGATGAATAAATGATAGTTAAAACAATAAGTTTCCGTGTTATTCATCGTATTTCCTAGAGGCCCGTTTACCCCTCCTCCCGCACTTAATTATTCGCGAACCTTTACAGCTGGAAAAGACGACAAAACCCGATCACCCGAATCCCGCCACCTCCGCGAGCATCGTTTGAAGGCGATGAAGACGATTGCGTAGCCGATCGCGACAGGTAAGAATATCTGAGATTAAAAAAAAAAAGTGTGATGATAATTTGAGAAAAATCTATTGTAACGGGAAAGCCCGTTACAAGCCTTATTCCACTACTCCTTTCATCACAAATATGTCACAAAAAAAAGCAACCTTTTGATTGAATGTAAAGGCTGCTGGTTAAGATGATTGAAAAATAAAAAAAAGAAGACATAAAAAAACTTCCCCCTGAATTTCAAGACCTCTTCCAAATCGCTACAATAAGTCGTATCTTCAACAACAACAAAATTGATACTTTGACAAATGTAAATACGAAATACTTATTCTAAATATAAATTATATATTTATTAAATTAATTTTTAAATGTATAAAAAATATATATATTAAATGATATATTAATATTTAAAAAATTGATGAGTTAAGTGAAAGTACATCGCTATTATTTTTAAAATTATTCTTCATAGAACTGCTAATTAATTTCATTTCAATCCAACACTTTATAATTTTTCATATAATTATTATGTGTAAATTTTTTATCCTTTATAATAACTTCTTTTTTAATAGCAGTGTATTGTAAATTGTTTAATTAATACATTTATCAATTATATATTATATGTATTTCTCTAGAATCAACAGTTAATGTTCATGTAAAATTAAAATTGTAAATGGCTTTATAGGTTTTATATATGAGTCTTTGAGAAAGAACAGGATAAAAATAAAATCTTTTGGAAGAAATGTCAACTTCCAAAGCAATTGCTAACCTGATACAATATTAATAAGATAATAGGATACATTATTTTTAATAGTCTTTATGACTACTTTTGCCTTTATTAGACTCTGTGATCGCTCTTTTCTCGCTAAAGGTAAAGTCAGTAAAGCTGTTTTGCGTTAGTCAGCCGGAGATTCAAACTCGAACGTACTGTACCATACTAGAATTGCCTTGCATATTGAATACATACGAGCGATATTCCACCTCTATCTTTAAGTCATTTACATACATCGAATCTCTTTGAGTCCTTACGTTCTACACGCACGTATGCATCCAAAATATTATGTTGCGTACGGTCTTTTATTCCCCAAGTAAATTCCTAAAGCAACTTCGGTTAATTATCAATTTCTTTATGATTCTCAACAAAATAATTGAATTTGACATCAAAAACTCTTTCAAATATTAATTATTAAGTAATTAAAAAAAACTCTTGAATGAATTATCAAAATATTTATTATAATAATATTTGAAATAATTGTTCATAAATTTCATAAATTTCACAATAAAATTTAAATTTCATAATAAAGTTCATATATATGTATTATTAATTTTTAATACATATAATATAAAACATACAAATATGGATGTACATATATTTAGTGAAACTATTCTGCCTAATACTCAATTCCTACCACAATATCTTTTACTTCAGCCGAATAGAAAGCTGGGCATATTCTGTGATTTCAAATGAAATGAAAATCTCAATGGAAATCAAATATGGATATGACATTTCATGCTGAAATGACAATTAATTAGTGCACTGGATCTCATATCACTTTGTAGATATGTAGAAATAGATTTCGGTATTATAACTCCATTCTACGGTGTCTTCCGTCTGATCATTTACTTTGTCAAACCGAAAAGATAATACAAAAGGTTCTCAATCTCCTGTATCTTGATTATACGTGTACATATAATTGAACTAAGAATAATACCATGATTTGCTGAAAGATCTTCTGCTTTTAACGTGCAACATACAAATGAATTATCACACAATTAATAATTCAAATCATATTATTTATTCTTATCATAGTTTAACTAAAATTCTTGAAGCTGCACAATAATGAAGGGCTTTTGGAAATATTGAATAAAAATATTATGTTTTTATAAAAAATTAATTTATAACAAAATAATTTAACAAGCACTTTAGAAAATATGTGTTAAAATAATCAGAACTTTTATGATTATAATATTTTTTAATTTAAAAGTTAAAAGAGTTAAATCTTCAAATGATTGTAATTACTTTTAAACATTCTTATATAGAATTATTATAGGTATAAATATATAAAAAAATTTTGCTTACTTTCTACACAAATATAGTTTCATCTATTTAAATTTAATTTCTTCTATTTTAATCGTAACAGAAATTAAATTATTTCTGAAAATAAGATCATATATTTCAACAAAACATTTATATGAAATTAAATTATATATACTTGTAGATTTAGTTTTTACATAGCAATTATATTTATTCTATATTTATATTTTGAAATACGAATTCTTACATAAAATGTAATATTAGTTAATAAACTTATTTAAATACAAAATTCAGGATAAAGGAAATTATATATTGTGTGTAAAAAGCCTTGTGAATTGAATAAATTTCCAAAGCAAAGGCTTTTGATATATCAGAATATGTTTTCAACATAATTTTCTGCTTCAAAGCAGACATCTCTCCCATGACCTTTCTTGATTGTCGAACATTCATGGACAAATAGAAACTTACAAACTGATATAAATCAATGAGGACTAGCGTCATTGAATATCGGATAACTTGGTCATATATAGAAAGAGATGAAATGTGCAGTAACCACTGGAGAAGCATTGTGAAAAAACAAAAATATAAAAATGCAATCGAAGCATATAAATTATTTTATAATTAAATAATTTGTTATAAGTAATAGAATCTTTACTTTTTAAAATAATGATAAATCATAAAAAGAAATTAAAGTTATTTCCACAAAGCTATTTGATTTTCAAAAACTGATGGGTTTTTTTTTAACTTATTTGTACATAAATTATATAATATTTTCTACTATTTTAATTAAGCTTAAGAAATCACAGATATATCGAGTGAATAAAAAATGTACACTTTTGTAGCAATAATATAATAGTATAATAATAGATAAAAATTAATTTTCCAATAATATAACAGTTATAGCAGTATAAAAAAATATCTTCAAAATTTCTGTATAATACAAATGCTAATAAAAAAAGAAATTTATTTGAGGTAAACTACAGATAAGTAAATAAGAATATGCTATTGAATTTTTGTAGTAAACAAAATAAACTAAAAAGACAAGAAAAATAAAAGTTTTGAAATTTTTGAAGTAATAGTGGATTTATTTTTCAATATCATTACATTGTCTGCAATGGTAATTAAAAAAATGTATCTTGTAGTCGTATATTTGCACGGGAAATTTTTAAACACAAACTTTATACCCTTATTTAAAAAAAAACAAGAACAAGAGTATTTTTCCGAATTGCGATTTTCAGAGCAGTTTCTGCAATCAAATAAAATAGACTTGTATATATAAAGAAATAAAAATATTTACGAATATAATTTAATAATTTTAATAAATTATCTTTAGTACAAAATCGTTTTTAAGAAAATAAAATAAAGTGAATTTCAGTGTTGTAAATTGAAGTTCTATGTACACACGGATTCTTAATACTTATGTAAATTTCATCATCGAGTTATAATTTTGTTTCTTCGATCAAAACTATTGACGAAATATGTTGCAGAAGAGAAATAGATATATAGAAAGGACTACAGATATATATGCTAAAGAAAGCTCGACCAAGAAAAAGAGGAAAAAAAGGGTTCGGTGGAAATCGCTGATCATTGCACTTCTTTTTATCCGGCTTTCTTTTCGACCGGCACTATACCAAATACGAAAAACAACTCGATTGGCTTCATGACCGACTTCTTCTTTTTCAGATTTCTTTTCATTTTTTTCATACGCACAACAATTGCCTTTACCTTCTCACTTTCACAATACCTCTTTGCCAACATCTTTTTACTTTCTTCGATACCGCTTTATTATACCAAGAGTTTACTCATAACCCTAGATCAACATGTATACGTTCAAATAGATAAGTTCACGTATATATACTCAAATATATAAATATATATTTATACAGAAGCATACATTTGCATTTATGAGTAATTATTGGAACGTACTTTTCCTACAGTCAAATAATGGGTGAGTATTTAAAATATCAACATTCAAAACCAAATCAAATAAAAAAATACATATCAAAACAGTATTTAAAAAAATCACCATACAAGATCGAACGCTCTGTACATTTTTACGCGATGATTATCAATAAGACACACCATTGTCATAATTTTCTTTTCAACGGGTTGAATCTCAAAACATAATTTCTGTCGATTTCTACACAATTTTGTGACACTGAGTGAATATTTCCATTTGAAAAATTTTTGCAATTCCAAAAAAAAGTAGATAACATAAAAAGCAACGTTTATTCCTAAGAAAATAAAATTGGATATATAGTTGTGCTATTTAGTCTTTTCGGTTTGTGAAGATATTCAGCTGGAAGTTACACTCATAACATAGACACATACTCGTAATAAAATTATCAAATATCGTAAGAATTACAACCTCGGTGGGTAAAAATCTTTCCTCGGTTTGGAAAAATCAAAACTTTTATTGATTTTTTATAACAACTCGAAATACTTCAATTTGAATTCTTATATTAAAGACACAAAATTTCAAACCTGAAAACTATTAGTGAGTATTTTTTATTGTACATTCTAAATTCCAATAATTTCCAAAAAAATCAATACTAAAATTTCATACATAAACAGTGCTTTTTAATTGTCAAAATTAAATCATTTATAATATTGAAAAACAATTTATATTTTAATTTGCTATTAATTGAAATGGTTCTTATTCATAATTTAAGAAAATTACATCCTTAATGATGAAATAATTGTAAACAATTAATATCTGCTCATATAAAATAAAAATAAGCATGCATTATTTAAAGTCTTTTTAAGTTACACATAATTTATTATTAATAAAAAAAACTCAGAATATATATATCGAATCGTTATATCGGAATAATAAATAGTTTTGTTTAATAAAATCTTCATTTTCCTTTTTCTATAAGGAATTTCCTATAAACATGCAATCGTTTTTAAATCAAAGCTTTTATAAACTCTTTAATTAAAGGAATAGTAAGTATTAAATGTATGTAAGAGAATAATTCATTGTTATGCATATGTAGCTATTTTTAAATACTGTTATAAAATAATATGTATGTCATTGGTTACTTTTCTTTTTTCGTCAAATCTCTTCTGATGCGTTTAATAATTAAAGCTATGACTACTTTAGTACTAAATATATTTAAAATATCACATAGAATTCAAACAAGTTCTAAATCAACTTCTAAATGAATAAATATATTTTTTCTTTTGAAACTTACTTATGTAAAAGGATCAAAAAATGAATTTTATTAATGAATTTTACACAATTCCTTTATTTTTAGTTTTATTTCTCAAAAGTTTTCGTTTATTTCTTTTAGCATCATTTATATATTTAAATATCATTATATAATAATTTTTAAAAAATAACTTAATAAAAGAAGTTGATGATATAAAAATAATAACAAGAACTGTACTATATTTCTGTATTTTGCATAGAATCAATTAAATCAACTTATTTTGCTAGTTATTATATTTTATATTATAATCTACGTAAAAATAAATTCACTAAGTACGAATACATTTTTTATAAAAAAAACTGTTCATTTTTATTAGTAAAGATAAGTTATGAATTTTTATTGATATATTGATCTATTTTTCTATAATAATCAACATTTAGTAAATAAAAATATCTTAATTGAATATCTAATATTCTTTATATTTAAAAATTATAGATTTTATATTGGTATGAAATTTTTATTATTTCTATTTGTTAATAAATAATATATTAGAATATAAACTAGAAAATTTATATTTAGAATTATCTAAATATTATCCTTACTTCTTTATAATCAATGTTGAAATTTTTCAAATAATATCACTAGATTTTTTAAGAAATAATAAAAGAAATATTTAATATAGTTACATAAAAAATGAACATACATTCATAACTTTATTAAATTGTAAGTACACCAATCTAGATAAAAATTATTCTAACTATACTGACAGAAAGAGTCACGGTTTTAATGATATTGCTAAGAAAAATATTTTAATGTATTATATTTTGTGTGAAAAACCGGTAACTTCTGGTTTTAAAGTTTAAAAAATATTGATTTATTAATAAAATATTAAAGACACAATAATTTTGAATAATAAAGAAAGCTCTTAGACAAAGAAAAAACCTATCTTGTTTGCTATCATACAAAATAGATATTCACTTGAAAAAAAAAAAAAAAAATTTCAATAACATAAATATGAAAAAAAAAAAAATTTGCATAATAACTGTAATTAATCTATTGCATAGTTTGAATAAATAACAAACTATTAATATTAAATAAAATCTGAAAAAATAATAAATATTCAAAAACTCAAAATATTCAAAATCAATTTAACAGAAACACAATAAATTGCTTTTAATTGTTATAGTAATATAACATATTACTAAACAAATAAATAGTTGAGGATATGTTTTGTAAATTATTGATATATTAAAATTTTAGTTCATAGACATTTTATTTTAAATAGGATAAAATTCGAGACGTCTAATAAAAATAAAGCTTAGATATAAATATTATTTGGTAAATTAATTCAGAATAAAAGACTACCTGGAATAAAAATTATGATTTGAATTCCTGCTAAATCTGGACCACACGACTTTGGTGTTGATGTCTTAAATCTTAATTTTCATGAATGCTTTTTTATAAAAGAATAATCGGAAACTTTTGGAAAGAAACGAAACAGAGCAGAACAAAAGAAAGCAAAATGTAGTCTCTCTCAGTGAAGTTGGCGGACTGATTTTACGTGTAATTAAGTCGCAGTGGTGACGAACGTTGGGTATCGAAACTGGTATCTTTGCCAAAAAATAATTGCCAACGTTTGCTTCGGGTTGTAAACTTCGCTTGAATTCCATTTTTTGCCTTCTGCATTTGTTTTCTCTTCCATTTTATTCTTTATATTCGGAAACCCCTAATTCCATATTGTCTAAGTATCGGAAGTGGTTTACTTGAAAATGTCGACACAACTCTTCATTTTCTCACAACACTTTCCTTGCTTCATTCTCGATCTTTTTAATTCCTCTTTTCACTTTATTTCTATCTATTCTGTGATTTATTCGTTCTCTTTTCTTCTTCTATTCACTTCTCAGTTTCTGTTACTCATCGCATTAAATTTACTGTCTGTCATTCTTTTTCTCTTAAAATCTTTTACGTTCTTTTGCTCATTTTCCTCTGTGTTTGACATTGCTCCTTTCTATTCTGACCAAACTCAGTCCTTTCTACATTCACGTTTTATCTTCCGCTTCACATTAGTTAATTCTTACAACTCTTATTCATTTCTTTTTTATCCTCTAATAATTTTTATCGTTACGTCTATGTTTTATCGACCATGTAAAATTACTTCTTTTTATATTGCTTACATGTTCTTTCCGTATTAAATTTTTACTCTCTTATTTATTACAACTTTAAAAAGCATTATTATTAATATTAATATGGATATAAAGTAATTTATAAATAAATAAAAATAAATAATATAAATAACTTAAGGTATTTATTTTATTTATCATGCTCTGAATCTTCAAATAATTAACAATGCAATTAGTAATATTATTTAATTTTAAATATTATTATTAATAAAAAATTTTACATGTAATTACTATATTTCTTTATTTAACCATTCAAATATAATTATTAACTAAAACAATTTGTATCTTTAATAATAAAATCAATCATTAATTATATCAATTTTTTCACAGATAATTTAATAAAAAATTAAATTTGATCAGTAATATAAATTTAAATCTTTACACTGTAAAAGTATATATTTCGTGAAACTATTCATCTAAAAATATCTGTTTTAATATCAATAGTTTTTATGTACAATATAAATTTTTTTTGCAAAAAAATAAAAAATAATATAAGCCATTAAAATATCTAAAATATTATAAGTTTTATTATAATATTAAATTCAGCTATTTTCCACAATTGTTAAATAATTATTATATAAACATCGGGAAACTCGATTTAAAAAAAATTATTTACTTCAGTATTTTATTCTGAATGAATCAAAGAAGTACCTTTTTTTGTGTTTTAAAAATACAACTTTCTTGATAATTCAAGAGTTTAATTGCGCTATATTCCCCGAAATATTAAGCTCAATATATGAGTAAAAATTTTCTCAATTACTGGTTGTACATGGCATACATGTGTACATCATATTCCTCATAAGTGAAAAATAAATTGATTCTTTAAAATTATATCTCTTTCATTATATTGAAAAAAGACATTTAAAAAGTTTAATAAAATATTATAATAGAAACTTGCTTCGTAATCTTATTTATCTATTGACTTAATTGCTCATAATAATAAACATTGTTGTTCTTTATTTATATAATTATCTTATATAAATAAAGAACAACAATGTTTATTATGTGTACAATCTTATGTAAAATGTACGTAGAATATTGACCATAATATAACTTGGAAACAACTAAAATATATATGTTAATATTCTTTTATAATACATGTATTGAATACGCGGAGAATAAAAAATATTTTTTTAAACCATTTTTTAAATACAACGGAAATACATTGTAATTCGTCTAATTAAATATTAATTACAAGCAGTATTATTTATGTAATTATATAAATTAAAAAACGATTACTACCTTTAAAAATTAAATAATCCTATTCCAAAACAGAAGTTTTTCTAAAAGTTTCTTAATTATGAATTATCTAAAAATGATTTTTAACTGTAATTAATATATTTATTTAATGAAATGTGAGTTTGAAAAAAAGAATACAGTTAACCAGCAATATTTATATTTAAATTGTAGAATTGCAAATTAAAAATCATTAATTTTAAGTTTTGATAGAGGCCAATGCCAATTTTTGTCATAATTCACTAATCGAATGTATAAAGGTAGTGGCTAGAGTATCGGTAAACGGATGTTTCACCACAGAGTCACAAAATTGGAATCTTATAATGTCAATATTTCAGTGAGAAAATTCTTGTTTCTGTATCAAACGATATTTGTGTAAATCTGGCTTTGTAGCATTTATTGATATGAGTTAACGCGTATAATATATTTAATATATAATATATTTATAATATATCGTACAATATATTTCTATTCATAAATTAACAACATATTTTGTTTAATATATGACGTGTTAAATATTATTGTTTTTAAAAATATATAGTATTAATTTTTTTTTTAAAAAATAACGTTCTATTAAATATTAAATATATATTATACCAATACGTTTTATTAGTAAATCTTCTACAAAATAATGACACATATATGATAAAATATAAAATAATACATGCATATACATGCAAATTTAACAAAACCTTTTATTAAGTATTATTAAAAATTGTAAAGAATCCTTTGATACATGATAAATTTGTAATCAATTTATGGTGAATACATTGTACTAATATTTATTATTGTTTCGTATATGAAGCATATTGCTTTAAAGAAGTTATAAAGCAAAAAATGCTTAGTAACTCAATCTGCACTTATTAGAGGGCGAGTGCTAAACCACAAGTTAATCATGAATGTACAACGAAGTGAAGTTGATGTTGGCGAGGAAGCAGCAACTTATTTTAGTGCGTATGTTACACTATGATTTTGGTATAAGATGTCTAAATTACAGTCAGCACATTCTGTTCACCAGAGCATCCCCGAACATAACTGATAGTACATGTGCAGCACATAGGTATGCATATAATAAATGGCGTTGACTACTAAAAGCAACATTGAGAGTAATAATTGATGTATTGACAAACTAGTAATCTATAGCCTATTTTCCCTGTAAATAAACAACTGAATTCTTTTAAATATTAAAAAGATATTAATATTTTTTAGTAAAGTAACGAATTTATATTATTTAATTTTTAATGAAGTTTGATTTGTACAGATGAATAAGTAACAGAAATTCATGACTGAAATTTTCTCCTCAAATATTGAAATAAACTTTTATTATTGACAATTTTTCGATATCATCGATATTAATGATATAATCCTTTTTGTTTCAATTTTCTATTCGATAAAAATTTAAATTTTCACTGTTTTATAACAGTTTTTTATGAAATTCTCAATGTTTCTTCCAGAAATTTATGATTTCTATATTCCCTATATTTTCAAATTAAAATTTGTACTGATTAAGTACAAATAACTTTCTATTATGCACATAATTACAATTATTTCAACAAAATTTCCGTTTATTAATTATAATTCAACATAATTATATTTCTTATTGAATCATTGTAAAATTTTAAATATACAAGGTTTTATTATTAATAATACTTAAAATAAAATACAATTCTTTCTTACTGACAATTGGTTACACTACATATTATGGAACATTTTTTATTGCGATATGATTTCTCATAACAAATGAACTTTTCTCTACGTTTATATTATATACATACATGGTGCATCCACGAAGTATCGAGTTTTTTTTTTCATTTTGTGCCTATTCATCGTAGAAATTCGGAATAGGTCTTGAAATGTCGATAAACTCTTTCCGCATTTGTCCTTTTTATTGGTTTTATTTTTCGATAATTAGGCGCGGCAGGATTTAACTTCGCGCGAAGGATGTTTTTCAAATTTTTGACACGGCGCGCTGAAACAATTAGCGGAAAACCAATACGCGAGAATGTTTTGTTCAAAGATTATAAAAAAAAAATTCTTACCTTTCATTTTTGAAAAATGATTTATTAGTGGACTTATAAACAGGGTAAAATAAAAATTTTAAATTCTTTAAAATAATTTCCTCCTGTATCAACACATTTTTGAAGGCTTGTTTTTCAAATTTCAAATGCATTTCAAACTCTTCAGCTTTGATGTTTTTCAAAAATTTCGATATTTATAAATTTTTTAGCACTATATTTTATACTGAAGATCGCGTTAAACTCAGTTTTTCCTAAATTGCTTTAACAGTTAATCGACAGTCCAAATTTTAAATTTCTAACACACTCCGGGTGTTCCTAGCCATTCGAAAGCTTTTTGGACGCCCAGTTCGAGGCTCGCCGATAATTCTCTCTTGACCTTCTTTAAAAGCTCTGTGCCATTTTCCACATTGCGATTATGACATACAATTATGTCCATATGCTTCTTGCAACATTTTATACGTTTCTACACTATTTTTTTTAATTGCAAATAAATTTTATCGCGTAACGCTATTAGAGTACTCGCTCCATCGCGCCGTGTCTAAAAACTGAAAAACACCCTTCACGCGAAGTTAAATTCTGCCACGCCTAATTATCGAAAAACAAAACCAAAAAAAATGACAAATGCGGAAAAAGTTTGTCGACATTTTAAGACCTCTCTCGAATTTCTACGACGAATAGGCGAAAAATGAAAAAAAAAACTCGATACTTCATGGATGCACCATGTATATATAATAATAATAAAATTAATAAAATATAATTACTATTTTCTAGATTTTTCAAGATACATATTATTTCTTAAAATACAGACGATGCAACTTGCTCTGAAAAAATTTAATAATATTAAATCATATTTATATAATTAATTTCTATTTCATTTGATATTAATTAATTTATTTAAATTGAATAATTTAATACAAATATTAAAATTAAAATGCAACTAAATTTTATAAAATATTACAATTAAATTCATTTAATTATAATGTGTAAATAGTAAAATTTAATCGAATGGTGGACGTTATAAATATAAATTGCATAATTATTATAAATTGAAAATTTATATAACAGGTATGTATGAATATAGATCTTTTCAACAATATTTCATATGATACATTTTCAAAATAACTAATTTTATTATTATTAAAATATTTTTGATATTGCAAAATAATTTTAAATTAATAATAATTTAAATACTAACAATTTGAAATTAATTAGCAATTCTATAATATATACAATTTAAAACAATCAACATATAATGAATGTAAATAACTTTGTATTCAAATTATCTCCATAAATAAAGGGTATTGTTAAAATAGTAATATTTATTTTGCTAACTAGATACTCAATAATAAAATTCTGACACGTTTTACATATAATTTGTTCTTTAATTTACGTACTGTATTGTAAGTAACGCATTTGTTTTTATAAATATTTAATAAAATGTAAGAATTAAGTCCAACATTAAATTTACAAGAATATAAAATGTTAATAAAGTTGTACACAAGCGAAAAATAAGTACAAAATTATTTTTAGAATTTAATTCTCACTTTGTTTTACATATACATGTTATATTAAAGTTTTTTTTGTTCTGTTACTAGTTTTTCAAAATCTTTTACTTTTATTCTTACATATCAGTATATTATTATTTTTTATCTTCAAATTTATTTATTTTGCAAATTTTTCTCTTATTATCTTTCTTATTGTGCAAATTTTTTTTAGTGATATATAGTTTTAGAAGTCACTGTCTATATGCAATTGGAACTTTCTTGGTGATTATTTTATTTATTATCTTTTGTTCTCATCCCGTAAATAAAACTTGACTTCATTTTTGCTTTCTTTTTTTGACTAATTTATTATGAGCTTACTAATTCTAAATCTTTATAAAGTTGTTTTAAATAATAAACTTGATAAAGCATATTCAAAACTTATCAAAAACTATTCGTAGATAATGAGGTTTATAATTTATCTTTTGCTAATAAGAATTTATAAAAAATTAATTTATGTTTTGATTGACTAATATATTTCCTATGAACATTTAATCATAAAATATATTTTCAGCACGATAAATTATGACAATTAGAATAATATACTTTTACATTAAATTATACATTTAAATTTTTGAATGTAAAAATGTAAGAATTTTTGTAAAAGTTTATTATATAGAATTTATTATAGTTATGAGATATATTAACTTAATAATTTTAGATTTTTACTACATAAGCTATAATTTTTATTAAACAGTAACTAATATTTTCCCATTTAGTTAAGCGTATGCTACATACACTTGATAACATATGAGTCTCAAAAACTTACTCAATTATTAAATAAAAATTTATATGTAATTTAATAAATTAAGCATAATAAATAATACAAATATGAGTAATTAGAATTTATATTTTTACTGCATTGTATGTTATTTGCTTATACTCTATAATATTTTAAACTTTATGAACTTAATATATTTTCATAAAGATAATAATTATAAAATAAAAATAAATGAGGTTTAGAAATTCTGAACTTGGTAGCTGATCTTTTCTTACAGTTATTTAGATAAAAAAAATACGTACTGAGATATTTTTTTTTATACAAATTACGAAACATGTTATAAAATGGAATAGTTATTAATATAAATTTTAATTCAATGTATGCCAAGTAAAATACGAATATTTTTTAAAAATTGAATAAATCAAATAATAAAGGCACATGTGAGCGAGTGTTTATCTCTGACCAATCTGTGAAAGGAAAAGTAAATAGAATACGATAAGTTTGTAAGGAGAATAGCACCTTTCTCTAATTTTCCATACGCGTACAAAGAATACCTTATAATGGCATTGCAATCGATATTCGGCGAGGATAGTTCCACACAGTTATATAAATATCGCGCTGGCAAACAAAAGTAGCTCAACACATACGTCAATTCAAGTGTACACAGGTAGTTTGTCTTCCCCAGATCACAGTTCACACAGAACTACGCGTTTTTTCATGTCAGCCGCGTCCGCTTTTCCTTTCTACACCCTTCAAACCCAACCCTTTGTAAAACCTATAAAAAACCCTCATTAATTAAACGTGTACACTTAAAAGTAGAAGCGATAAAGATGGGAAGAATGCCAACGGGTGGCAGATGGAAAAATATATATATATGTAGAGAAAGAGAGAGATAGATAGATAGAGAGAGAGAGAGAGGGAGATAGAGATGGAATTTGTGTAAACAGCGAAAATAGTCGCTAGTACACTTGCGACTCTTGGACACGTTCATAGATACACGCTGAAGATTCAGATCAACGCGAATCAGGCTCCAGCTGTATGACTTGATGGAATAACTAAGTGGATAACATACGTGATCACGAGATAAGCTTCCTGAAAAACGTTCGATTATGCATTTTTTATTTACGGTGGGCAAGACCATCATAGGCTAACATAGCGCAAAATGTTATAAGTTACTTAAACAAATTTTTTTTTACGAATAGACTATAATCCTTACAACATTCCATAAAATTTTGTGTTTTTATTTCTATTCAGATGCGCATTTTAATTTGTATATAATGTTTATTAAGAAAAAGTTAGGAAGTTTTTCAAAGTGAGATTAATTTCATATCTAAATCGATCATCTGTTTTTAATGAAAACTTTTCATGAACTGAATATTATAATAATAATAATAATAATCATCATCATCATCATCATCATCATCATCATCATCATAGCAACAATGTTTAAATTTTTCTCCTTGTGTTTCTGTAAATTTACAAATATTCCAATAAAAGTTACTTCTCAATAAGATTCCAATGATAAAATTACTTCTTAAATATTATAACTATTCATTCATAGAAAATAAATATATTAATGTACAATTTAATTAATACAACTTTAATTAATACAAGTTTAATCATTCTGTTTTTTATGTATAATATGTTTATTCATTGTACAAGCAATATATAAATTGTAACAAAATGAATTCTAGATAAATATTTAATTTTAATACATTTAGTTTTTATAAAATTACTGTATTTTATTTATTATATATTGTAGCTCAAAATTTTAATTAAAAAATATTTAACAATGTTTATAATATTTTATAATCATTGTAATTAATTATAATTTTTTTTTAATTTCCTTTTACTTTCACGATAAGCTGCGAATACCTTAGTTACCCGCATTTTGAAATAAACTTTGTACAAATTGATAATTAATGTACGAAAATTGTTATTATTATTTTTCTATTTTTCTTAAACAGATAAATTTTTTAATTTTTAAGAAAAAACGTAGATATTTTGTTCCAAAAAATAATGAAAATTTATTTAAAATTTTTTTAAATATATGTATCATGATGTTTATATATTGAAAAGTTTTGTTGAATTTATATATTTTGTTACACAGAATACTCAAAATTTTGTTAATTAATACATAAAATTTAATTTTTCTTCATCACCTTATGTTTTTGAAAATTATTCTAAATTAAATCAAGCAATAGAGTACTTTTTAGGTCATGGAAAAAAGCAGCTAGTGACACATATCAAAATTCGTAATAAAAATCAGTAGATTTTTATTTTCTAAAATACCACTCATAATATTCAGTGTTTTTTTTTTTATCATCAATTTTAACGAAAAAATGCATTTTACCTTTTTTGTTTAAAATAGATAGTGTCAATGGACGATTTGCAGCTTAAAAAATTATGAAGAAAATTCATTTTTATAAAAACCGATCGCAAATTAGAAGCGGAAATATTTTGAAAAAACTGGAAAATTTTTAAATTAATTAAAAAATTTGAAAATTTTTTATTTCTTAATATTTAGAAATTTAGTTTTGGAAAATTAAACTGATTAATGTAAACGAAATTTTAGAATGATCGGGTTATTAGTTTTCGAGTAACACTAATGTTAATTAGATTATGCGAAAATTTACGGAGTTATTTCCAGCTTACAGACGATTTTAATTTTTTTAATAGTTTTATAAAAAACGTATTTGTTGCACAACAAAAAACCTGCACGACCGGGTCAAAACTTGCAGCAAAAGCTATTAAGACTTTCCCAAGTAACGTTTATTAGTCGATGAGGACCCATGCACCAATTGATCCGATGGAGCTAAGGAGAAAGGGAAAGAATGGGCCCACAATGAAAAAAAGAACATTTGTAGATGGAACGCAAGCTTCAAAGGGAGCTTAAAAACTCTTCACAGGAAATAGTTGACAAACTTGGAGCAAATTACCACCTGCTTATCTCGGCATTTCCATAATTTTTTTATTTGTATATAATAAATAGTGACTCAATATTCCAAGTAAAATGCATTCATCAAATGATTTGCTTTACCTAAAGGAATATGTGTCTTTCTTTTCTGTTTGAGAAATAGTATCATACGCATATTATAAACTACTTGTAAAATGTTGAATTCGGGGATGGGATTTTTAGGCTTGAGGAGAATAACTACTTAAATCTCGACAAGATAAACGACCTATTATTAACAATTTCACAATTTAATACTTACAATGATATCAAATGACTTGGAAAGACTTGTTAGGACCAACTGACCCTTCTGTCACTATATAATTAAAAAATTTTACCACCAGACCAAAAGGGATTCAAGTCCGCGAACGCGGAGAAACGAGAAGCTGCAAAGGCTGAATCAACCGCGACTACGGAACCGACATTAATGGCACACGCCGCATGCGTAAGGAATTTGTGACCGTGTGCTATCCTCGCAACCGCGCGTGTTGATGTATTGTCGGCAAATGGGGCTCACTTATGAGTACGCGCTTTCTTGGATCAAGGATCGGAGGTGTCTTTCCTCTTCGAGACATTGGTCCGGGGATTAAAGCTCCCAACTTGGAGCGTAAATATTGCTCTTACGGGACTCGGTGAGAGCGCAGCTGGTACTGCACGACGTGCAACGTGCTTCGTGATTCGCTCGACAGTGAATGACAACTTTAAAATAGACGTGGAAGCACTCGTGTTTCCGCGTGTCACCGGCGGATACCTTCAGTGAGCAAGGTAGAGATAGAACTCAGCTGTCTTGCTGGATTAAAACTCGCCGACCCTTACTTCTTTCAGAGCGCTTCCGTCGATATTATTTTGGGCGCAGACATATATGGACCGCTTTTAAGATCTGGAATATTAGCGATCCCTAACACCCGATTCGTAGCACAGGACACGGTGCTTGGATGGGTTGCATCGGAGAGCACTAGGGTTCCACGGCGGACGGACTATGACCCACTCACAGCAGTGACGGCACTACACTGCGCGGTTGACGGAGATCTAATACAGATGCTGTAGCGGTTTTGGGAAATTGAAGAAGCTCCCAAGTCGACGCGTATATTGAATCCCGATGATGAATATTGTGAAGAATAATACCGAGCGATGCATCATCGTGATGCAAAAGGCTGGTTTACGGGTCAATTACCGAGTCGCAAGCCGTTACCCGCAGTCATGGAGGATACGAGGAAAATGGCTCAAACCTCGTTGAGATATCTTCATAAAAAATTCGGTCGGGATCCCGCGTCAGCCGAAGAATACGCCAAGTTTATGCGCAAATATGAAATGCTCAGACATATGGAGCGTGTTCCTTTTCGGGAGCGCGAAAATCCCCTTGCGCGCGGTGTTATTATTATTTTTCAACACATCATAAAGTACGCATTGTGTTTGATGCATCGTGACGAACACGCAAGGGTTATTGTTTGAATGAGCTTTTGAGATTGGGCTCTTTATTGCAAAGTGACTTGCCACTCACTCTTTTAAATTGGCGACAATATCAGTATGTCTTCACTGCCAATTTAGTAAAAATGTTCCGGCAAATCAGGGTAAACCTAGAACAGTAGGATCTGCAAAGAATCTTGTGGTCACCACATCCACACGAGGTAGCGATCGACTACCGACTGAAGACGGTGACTTATGGCACAACATGCGCCCCATTTCTCGCCATTAGAATTATTATTATTATCTTATCCAATTGCCGGAGGATGAAAGATCGCGGTTTCCTCTCGACGCGAACAGCCTGTTATACAACACGTATTTCGATGACATTTTCGACGGTGCGCACGAATTGCCGTTTGCGAAGAAAAAACACGAACAATTGATCGGGATTTTAAACAGCGCCGGGATAGCGTTTGATAAATGGGCTGCGAACAACATCGAGTTATTGCCCCATCCTTTACGGTTCGACATTAGTAAAAATTTAAACTTTGGTCCTCCCGGCGGGTCGGTTAAAACGTTAGGCATGCTATGGGGTGCGCGATAAGATGCCTTTATATTCGATGGATCAAAGGTGAGCGATATGAGGGATGCTCACACGAAGCGCGAGGTGTTTTCCGCAATCTCCCAACTTTTCGATCCTTTGGGATGGTTAGTGGTAGTGACATGAAAAATAATTAAGCAGGATATCCCTATCTATCTTGCCTGGAGACTGGGATGCACCTATACTAAACACGATGCAAACACAATGACGAGAATATGGCGACTCGCTTACTAACCTGGCCACGGTAACTGTGCCTCGATGGATTGGAACCGAAGATGTTCGCAAGATGTTCAAGATTCATGGGTTTTTCGACGCATCTGCGCGCGCGTACGCTGCCTAAGTTTACGCCCGCATTATGGTTTCAGATGGGAGAATTATTTCTCGATTGTTAGTGATGAAAACCAAGGTAGCTCCTCTTAAGACTCGCAGCATCCCGAACTTAGAGCTTTGCGGTGCCGTATTATTGATTGATTTAATGCTCTACGTAAGAAAATTGGTCTGAGTGCGATGCTTAAAAGATTTTCTTTGGACTGATAGCCAAACATGCGTACCACTGGAAAACATTTGTGGTGAATCGCGTGTCCTATATTCAGACGGAGCTACCGGCCGCGATCTGGAACCATGTTCGAACGAGCGAAAACCCGGCGTTTCTCGCGACTCGCGTTGTAGAACTGTTCGATCTACGCGATTCAGCGCTGTTGTGGCGCGGCCCCGATTATCTAAGGCTTCCAGAGCATGAGTGACCAACTTCAGGACCGTAGCAACGCATAGCGTGTATAGGTAGAATAACGAAGGAATTTGAAAAACATGACCTCTTTAAACCCTATTCGATTTTACCTAAGCTAATCCGCATGTTAGCTTACATCGTACAGCCATTAGTAAATACCGACGACGAGAAACAAATTTAAGTATATTACCCCGACTTCTTATGGCGGAGAAACTACAGATAGCGAAAGTACAAGCTATTAAACTAGCGCAAAGCCGAGCATATCGCGGAGAAATGGCAATATTGCGAGCGAAAAAAAGTTGCCACATAGACATCCACTAAATAAATTGACTCCGTTCGTGGACCCGCAAGATGGATTGTTGCGAGTGGGAGAACGACTATCCTATTCAGAGCTTCGTCATGAAAATAAACATCTGCCGATCCTTCCAGGCCGAGCCACGATGAGTAAATTAATTGTACAGAACGCACACGTATCATCACTACACGGAGGATTTACGTTGACATCCAATCACACGCTGTACCATGCAGGGATTGTAGGAGCCCATCACCTGATAAAGCAAGTTATTAGAACGTGCGTCGCCTGCCAGAGAAACCGACCGCAACTGGCAAATCAGCTGATAGGGGACCTTCCCGCCTCAAGATTAACTCTGTCTCATCCTTTCACCACTACCGACGTTGATTACGCTGGACCCATATGGGTCCGCACCACCGCGGAACGAGGGCACAAATGTTACAAAGGTTATATTGTGGTTTTCATCTGCTTCGCTACCCTAGCGATACATCTCGAGCTCCCCAGCGATTTGAAGGCGTTTATCGCTGCTTTCCGCCGGTTTACAAGCAGACGGGGCGTATGTCAGCATTTGGTTAGCGACAATGCGACCAACTTTAAAGGAGCACACAAAGAATTAACGACGTTATTTCACCAAGCATCTACGTTTTACGAAGAGATCAGCTCGATGTTGGCCAATGAAGGTACGAGTTGGACTTTTATCCATCCCAATATGCCTCATTATGGTGGGTTATGGAAGACCGAGGTAAAATCGGTAAAACATCACTTGCGGCGAATTATAGGGGAATACACCCTTCCGTTCAAGGAGCTTTCCACGGTGCTCCCGGAAATTGAGGCGTGCCTCAACTCAATCAACTCAACTAATACCATCAACTACATTGACGCCTTGCCTACAATGTATTTCTTGATTGGAGCAACTCCTGAATTGGTTCCCGATGTCCCTACATCAGCTGTTCCCGACAATCGTTTAGATCATTATCAGCTAACCTAGCGATTACGAGATCACTTCTGACGGCGCTGGAGCGAGGAATATATGCGTCATCTCCAAGAAAGAAGCAAATGGCAAAAGTCGGAATTCAACATCACGGTAGGACAGCTAGTACTTGTGCGTGAAGAGCGCTATCCATCAACCAAGTGGCCTTTTGGTCGCATCATCCAACTTCACCCACGTGCTGACGGTAAAGTAAGCATCGTGACGGTTAAAACCGCTAACGCTACTTTCTACAGGTATATAGTGCGCTTAAGCCCTCTCCACCTTGAAGAACAGGAGCAAAACAGTGTGCTCCCTCAAGTGCGGGAAGAGATAGACGCGTAATGATCTAGTGTGAATCAGTGAATCCATGAGTTTAGTGAGTAAGGGAAGTGTGCGTTTGTAGAGTATGGATCAATGTGTTTTCATATAAGCAAGTTAAGAGAGCGTAGTAAGTCTTTATAGTAGATGTAATAGCTTGTAATAATTAAAATATATGTATCTTAGTTAGTAAAAATTTATTTGTATCAAGTTTTACTTAATGTTCATCCGATATACGACGGCGGGCGGGATGTTCGAGAGTTTCTCGATGCGCAGGTAACCCGGTAAGAGCCAGGAGACACGTGCGGGAAATTAATAACTTATTTAGATTTCCCCGGGAAATCCCGACCTGCGACCGAAATACAGATATGCCTACCTGGCTGCGTGAGGGAAGTAAAATTCAATTCGAGTTTAGCAGTTGTACCATGTGGACCGAAAATTCCACTGTCCCTTTTGTATCTGAACTGTCGGTCACCGGCGTAAACTACTACAAGACCGATCTAGACGGCATCTGCTCAAAAAAGGACATTGTCCGGCACACACCCACATATCCACATCGTCGATCGGCGGAAGCCCTTACTCGCGTTGGCGAATTGCGAAGGCTTTTTTCCTCCTCACGGGGTTTTTTTAATTCCGGCGTGGCGTTAAGAATAAACTGAGCTAAAGGTTGTAACGCGTGTCGCGTTAATACTCGATTCGGGAGAGTAAGAGCCCGAATCGGGAAGTTTCGGCCATCGGTCGGAAGAGGGGGAACTCGCGAGCTTCCCAGATTGATTTCGAGACTCACTCGAGCGAGATCGTGCTTTCCATTTTTTCCGTACTCTTTTTGAAAGGAAGTCCTTTGCGAAAGCGCAGGTTTTGATTACTACACGAGAGTGATTGTTCTTGTGGGTGATTTGTGGAGATGTGAAGCAGGGTAGTTGAAGCAGCGAGAGACCAGAGGGAGGCAGAGGGACAGGTGTACATCGCAAGGGACCAGCGAGCTGTAAGAGAGGAGAGGCTGGGAATCTCGTACGCATCCCGCACTTCATCCTATCTTCGAGACACTCAGGGCGACAAGAGTAATAGATTAAGGGCGTGACCTAATTGTAAGTAGGTTTAAGTTCTTTTGTAATTAGCGTACGGGCCCCGTAGCGAACGTTACGTATTGTGTGTAATGTTGTGATTAGTGAATGCAATAAACGTGCTGATTTTCTCGTAAACCGTCGTGTATTAATTATACGCCCTAGAAATCGTTTCCTGATCCCCTCATAAAAAAACGAAGTTTCGCGTACGTTTGCAGGGATAGCATAGAAGAATCCAGATAGCCCGAGCCCCACCGCCTCCGCGGGCAAAGGTGATAGATTTTGCGATCTGAGCGGCCGTCACAGGTAAGGGTACCTGTGAGGAAGGTGAGTGGGTGGTTTTAATATAAAAAGTAATAAATTATTGTAACGGGAAAGCCCGTTACAAGGTGTATAATTGAATATAATTGGTTATTTAATTATTGGCATTACTGATGGGAGATCCATCCTTTTCCCTCATCCTTCACTTAATATCTAGCAATAAGTATTTCTATATACTAGTATTTTGCATAAAATTACAATATTTAAATCCAATTAGTATGAAAAATTGTTTTTTACCTTATAAAATATATATATTTCTTCTCTTCAAAGAGTATTTTAATCTATAATAAAATAAAAACTAAGCAACACAAATTAACAATGGATTATAATCACAAAAAAGTTTTTCAATATCTGCATACGAATATCCTGACTTTCTCACTACTTTTTCATACTTTGTCACAGCCTGATAACAGTTTCTTACTAGTTAAGCACTCTTTGCTTCAACATGATACTTTTCGAAAACATGCCAGCTATAACAAGAGGTTCTTTCAGGCAAGTTTTGTTTACCTTAGTATAGAAACTTTTCATTTTTCTTTTACAAGTGACTGTATAAATACTCTTTGACAATAATGTATGTGATTCGCAATTTATGAATTTATCCCTAAGAGTATTAACAGATAGAAGTATCTATCTTAAATATATTGCTTACCTCAAATTATTAGTTATTTTTTAATTATTATTTATTAGTAAGTATTCATACATATAATAAATTGTCAAAAATATTCTGTACCATAAATTATTTTCATACATATATAAGAATACATTAATCTTCTTAATAAACATAGATTTAGACTGTGATAATTCAATTACTATAAAAATATTGTTCGCTATTTCTATTACTATTAATAGAATGCAATAATTCTCACTTTACAGCATACTACATTAAAACTTATATAGAAATACAATTTACAGAAAAATTTTTCTTATATTATTATAAAATCATAATAATAATCTAATGTAAAATTATCTATTTTTATTGTTATAAAAAAATAAACTAATACTTCAAATTTTCTCGTGTAAATACTTTTCTAAAAATTAATTTAAATTAAGGAGAATATCTTCAGTTATATTAATTATCAAAATGTATTCTAGTTTCTTCTAATTTAACTTGGTAAACGTAACGAAAAATTTATTTATCATAATTTATCATAATTTATTTCCTAAATAAAAAAAATTAAATGTGAACTAACATAATATTATTAAAAAAATTATTATTTTGAGAATTATAAGAAATTTAAATTTTTATAATAATTTTCTGCTTATAAATTAAAAATGATTAACTTGAATTAAAAAATTTATCTTACTTCTACAAATTTTTAAATACTTATTAATAAAAATTACAAGAAATATTAATAAAAATTATAAAATCAACATATATACTATAATAACATACATTAATTCGTTCACTGATTGTTTTTTTCTTATTATATTGCACAAATCTTAATATTTTTTCTAATAGATATCGCTTTTTAATGTGTCACGTTAAAATATTGAATTTAAGAGATTGCGAATTATTATTTATATTATATATATGCAAAAGTATTATTTATATTAATGAAAAATGAAATTATTTCAAGTTAAGAACATGTTGAATATAGTGAGTTACTTTATATTTATTATCATGTAATATAATAATTTGTAAAAAAAAATAAGGTTAATAAATAAGGTTAAATATTTAAAGTTCAATATGAAAAATAAATTAAAAAAATTAAATTTTTTTTAGATATATTGTAATAATGCTATTGATAACAGTATAAAACGAAGATATTTTCATAAAAATTCTATTTTATATAAATCTCAAATTTATCAGAAATCAGCTACAGTACAAAAACTCAAAATTAAACAAGCTCTAATGCAGGTATATTGACACAAATTCAAAGTCTACATTATTACATACATATTTTTTTGCAGAGAGATGATCATATACCAATTTATTTAAAAAACGGATTTCCGGATAAAGTTTTATTTAATATTACATTCTTCTTGATTATATATGGTACTGTTTCAATATACAGAGAAACAAAAAAAATGATGAGAAAATCATCCAAATGAATTCAGATTTCTGCAAGATGTGATCATTATGCAAATTATACAAAGTATTGTACTTATTTAAGTTTGGTTCTTTAAATTTCAAATCATATTTTATCTATATTGATTTTATTCTTTTGTCAAGTATAAATATTTCTATGCTATAAAATATATTTATATTATCAGTATTTATTGTTGTTACTATTATTATTTTTGAATTTACATTTTAGAGTTTAAAAATATCTATTCAAAAATCGCTTATTCATTTATAAATCTTGATTGTATATATCAACAAATTCATATAATTTGTTTTTACTTGAAAATATCATTTCATTCATTTGAATTGTTTTTATTAGTATTTCATAGAAATAATTATTTTTTATAATAAAATAAAATATTTATTGAAGTAAAAATTTATTTTTTGAAATTACAATAATATTATTTAAGCTTGAATTTGGTTTAAATAATATAATAAATTTCTTTTAGTTCAAAATGTATAGTTTTTATCTTTATATAAATGTATAATATAGTATAAATAATTGAGAATATTTTTTTTTTGAGCAAATTTAAAAAATACATTATACCAAGTATTTTATGGATTCATATGAAAAATTATAATTAAATAATTAAAAGATAATTAAATTTACTAATGATTCAAACTTTTTAATAAATTATATAATTGATAAATCAGATTTAAAAAATGTAAATAAAAATATTTTCGTTCTATAGCTTTATTACAACATCAAATCATAGATAAACTCATTAAATTATAGAGAATAATATTCAATGTTTTTAAAAATTTTACGAAAGTTATAACAAAAATTATAATTAATTTATCAGTAATTTATATTATATTACAAGAATATTTTTACTGAAGCTATACGAATATATTTTATTTATTTACGAATTCATAAGTATAGGTTAAACAAAACCTAGATGTATAAATATAGTCAGTGTATAATTTCAATTTATTGAATTTTATTTATCATAATATATTATTGAATTGCATAATTGTTGTACAAAGAAAAATGTTTAATTTTTTGAATTTTTACAAGTTTATATTAAAAATCAATATATTTTATTCAAATTATATTTTTCACGTAATATTATTTTACCATTTATAAAAAATATTTTATTGACTAACTTACTATATATTTATGTTATTGAAAAATGTATTTAAAAGTATATAATATAGTTTTAAACAGCTTGAATAATAATTAATAAGTGTGTAAGTTAAATAAATTGAATATAATATATTTAGTTGTTATAAATAAAAATGATACGGTCAAAAATATAACGAATTATAATGTAAAAAGTTATCGTTCACGTCTATCGAAAAATCAAAATCTACATAAAAAACGATGCAATGTAATACTTTTTTTACTAAAAGTACTTCAACCATATTCTTCTACAATAGAAAATGAAAAAGATAGTGAAAAGATCTTTTAATCTGACAAAGGATTTATCTAGCATTTTCACAAAAAGTTTGTCAAAGTTCTCGCATATTTGTATCAATACTTGTGTATGCACCTAGACAGGAATTTTAGTATTATTATGAAAGTTAGTTTTTAGAAAATAACCGAGTAGAATCAATTTATGACTTCCTTCATTTCCTGTAATTCTCCATAGTCTATTATGAATTAATTTATATAGAAATATAAGAGCTCTGTGAGGAATTAGCGTAAATTATGAAGAATCCCTTTCTTTCTCCTATTTTTATATTTTCATATTTTTTAAAATTTCATGAACACACGCATAAAAACTAAACTCTAAAATTAAACCTGTAATTATATAGTGTTTTTTAGTTTTTTTGCCAAAAATATTTTATTTCTTACATTTCTACTGTAGAATCAAAATATTTTATGTAATCTTTTAGAAAATACGTTATTGCTATAAAAGTATATTTAAAATTTGTATGCAGATAGTTTTTATAAAAATTGCTGATATTGTTTTTTTTAACTTTTATTAAAAATAAAGCAACAAAAAATACACGATATGTTCAACAGAATTAATATATAATTCACTGGATGTAATTAATGAATAACTTTTCACATAAAAAATGGTGTTTGTAATATTTTTGCTTAAAAATATTTTTTGTAAAACAATTTTTTTTTCTCCATATTTATCAATTAAATCTTCATAACTAGTTAAACTTCAAAAATGTAAAAGCTTTTTTATTGCTATCATCAATTTAAAACTTAAATTCAGTATAAAATTCTTATTGTTATCATTATTATAGCAGTATATTTTTTCTAATGACAATGGGCCGTTTAAAAAAAAAAAATGTAATATCAGCTACCAGATGTTTCTGAATAAACATAGAAGCATTCAATAATTAATTAAAATGATCCTTAATTGAAATGAAATAAAATTTAAAATTTCATTTAATATAATACAAGAAATTATCTTTAAATACTTATAAATATCAAAAAGGTTTATTTTAGATTGAAACACTAAAATTTTTTACATTTTAATTATCATTATTATTGCTTGTATACTACATTTTATTTCTCTAAATTGAATTAAAACTCAAATAATTGATAACTTTGAAAAATTATGTATGCTCTATTGGTCAGTTCGAATATATGAATCTTCTCGATACAGAATTTTACTATTAAAGAATGAAATGAGTTCATTTACAAAAGCAAATTTATTTTTTATATAAATTATATTGGTTTAAATTCGAGTAAAAAAATAATATAAAGATAATTGTACATGGATGGTAAAAATTTATGTATAACCCCTACTGGTATGTCATTAGCAATGTATTAAGCTAAAGTATAACAAAAGTTAAGATAGACTTAATTCTGGCTTTTGAAATTAAAAAAGACTATATATTAAGCAGAAATATCAAAAAATGAGATATTTGAAATATTGAAAACTGTCATTAAAAAATTTTGAAGCATCAAGGAGCCTAATATTCGGACAAAGAGGAAAACTTGAACATTCTTCGCGGATATGAGTTATTATTCGATATATAACACGAGTTGTCATCATCTAAATGCAGAAAACCCCAATGGAGATTTGTTTCTCTCAGTTCTTAGTACACATTCAGTCTGTTCCAAAAGATACACCATCTCTATTTGTGCCTCGACCCTCTATTTAGCCCTTCGTTTTCATTTCAGTCCATTCTCTTCCTGTTTTCTCAACGAAGGAAAAAAAATTATAACTTCATTTGTAGAGTTAAGTCTCCCGATTGCACTTTATCAAAATACATTGTGTGCCATCGGCCAATGCCTCCGGAAATTCAGCAGTTTTACCGCAGAGGCGATAAAGCGAGAAACATATTCGACCGCTTGCGGCTGCGTTCGAACTACGCCAACCCAAGCTGCTTTCTCTTTTTCATAAAAATATTATTCTCTACGATTCAGCGGTTCGCAAAAAAGACACATCAAAATAAATAAATATCCCCCAACTATCAGAACTGTTGAAATCACACTTTAAATTCTAAATTTCATAACATTTAATCATTACTTGGTAAGCTATATTACATTTCTATTCAATAAATATTCTTTTTATATTTTAAATTCTAAAAAAAATATTTATTATCGACCAAATAGATTAATAGATATTTCTTAATTTTATAAATATTACTTGTTTCACTTCTATAATTTTTTTATATAAGTGTAACACATAATATATACATTTAATTTATAATTGTAGAATGTTTTCTGACACGAAAAATTTGCATTTTTCACTTTCATTCAAAACAGCTTTTGAACCTATGAACAAACATGACTTGTCCCCAAAGTATCGAGTTTTTTTTTTCATTTGGCAAATATTGGTCGCAGCGCATTTGGGAGGGGTCTTAAAATGTATAGGAAAGCTTTTTCCGTTTGTCCTATTTTTTAATTTTTTTTTTCGATAATTTGAAGCGGCAGCATTTTACTTTGCACGAAGAATACTTTTCAGTTTTTCGACGCGAGACGATAAAGCGACTAGTGGAACAGTGTTACGTGATCAAATTTTGTTTACAACTTAAAAAAACAGTGCGGAAACATTAAAAATGTTACAAGAAGTATATGGGCACAATGGTATATCAAAATAATAATGTAGAAAATGAATGAAGAGAACTGAGAAAAGATAATTTACAAGTCTCGATCTAAAAAGTCTCTCGAATCGCTACGAATCCCAGCCGCGTATTAAAAATTTTAAATTCAGACCATCGATTAACAGTTAAAGCAATCTAGGATAAACTGAATTTAAGTCATCTATAGTGCATAATATAGTACAAAAAATTTTAGAAATGCAAAAGTTTTGCGTAAATATCAAAGCTGAGGAGTTTCAGACCTTTGAGACTTGGAAAACTCGTCTTCATAAATGCATTGTTGAAGGAGGAAATTATTTTCAAGAGTTTTAAATTTTTTTTCAAACTGTTTATAAGTTCACCAATAAATCATATTTCATAAAAAAGGTAAATTTTTTTTATTTTTTTATAATCTTTAAAGGAAACATTCTCAGGTAGCGTTTTTCCACTAATCGCTTTAACTCACCGTGTCAAAAAATCGAGAAACACCCTTCGCGCGAAATAAAATCCCGTCTCTTCAAATTATTGAAAAAATAAAAAAAAAGGGACAAATGATAAAAGCTTTCCTCTACATTTTAAGACCTTTCTTAAATCGCTTCGACCAATATTCGCCAATTGAAAAAAGACTCGATACTTCGGATACAGACCATGTATTCTAATATACATTGAATTATTGCATACCTTTTTAACATTTAATATTTTTTAAATATTAAATAACTTATCACAACTGTTACACAAAGTTTACAATACATCATATAGTAATTATTAATACTTATTAAATCTATATTTTTATTTAAATTTGTTAATCTAAGTTTTTCGCATCACATGTCATTTTATTTAATCATGAGTGAGCTAAAAATCATTTCGTTAATATAATATTTAAATCAACCAATTTTTTTTCAAATTTTTCAAAAAATACATCATTTTACAGATTTATATCTCACATTTTAATGTGTAGATATGTTGAAGTTCAAGAATAATAATTTATGTAAGCTAACCTATTGCATATAGAATATATTGATCCTAAGATAAAATATAATTAATAAAAACTAATTCGTATTAATATAAAAACAATTTATAAAATATGAATATAATATATAATTAAAAAACGAGTTAATTGAAATTTGGCTGTAAATAAAGAAAATATTTAAATCATATTACGTATTTTTTATGCATTTACTATAAATTAATAATATTATTTAATCGGTATTTTTCGAGATAAAGATTAAAGGAGAAAAAAAATTTTAATGTGGAAATATGAAATCTACACTTATTATTACTATGATACAGTATAATTAATCTAAAAACTGTGTCACAATATTTATTTTCCATAATTAACTATTCACCACAGATGAAATTGAAATTTTGAAGCTTAAAAATATTGCTTTATTAAAATATTTATTAAACAAATAGAAATTAAAATCCTAACATAATCCAAACATATAAATCAATAAAAATTTACAGAAAAACAAAAAGTAACATAATCATTAAAAAAAAAGAGTAAATATGATAACCATAAATAAGTTTTATTTATTGATTACTAAATATTTTTTATTGACATAAATTAGTAATACCATATGATAGTTTTATGAATAATTTTATACAAATATACATAAATGTAATTATACTATTACTATTAGTAAGTACAAAAAACTATAATTTTAAATAATATACATGATCATCAATCACACATAAAAATTTTAGTAAAGGATGCAATACGCATAATAGTCTCAAAAAAATTTTCGAAATATAATTATCTATGAATCTCTTTTATCAATAATCTAAATCAACTGGATAGAGAAATATTTTCACTCTCACACTATCCTTAAAGTAGAAAAAATAAAATGAAAAAAGTTCTTTCAATAACTATTAGAATTTAAATAATAACCATTTAATTTAATTACATTCTATTAGGAAAGTTGGAGAAAATTTCGATAAGTATTGTAGTTGGCGAAATATCACGATCAGGTCTCAAGTGCACTCTTAAATCCAAATACTGGAAATGAATGCATATACGTATATATGTTTATTAAATATTACAGCATATATTTAACATAATAACTTGAATGCACCATATTCCGTAGTATTCCTATAGCAGATATTTTTTTGACGATGGCACAGAGGGTAAAAAAAAGAAAAGATCATTTTCCCGAGAGCTAAAAATTCTTACAAATTATTATCGAGGTGCTTCGATTTAAAAAAAAAAATTCACGCTTAAACAGTGCTAATTTGTTTATTAAAAATTAATTAATCTTGCTATCAGCACTACATTTCTACTTCTGCTAAATAAGGAATGAAGAAAAATAAAAGCTAAAAGTAATAAAAAGAAGAAAAACCTATCCAGCAGAGAAATTTCTATTTTCATTTTTACCTTTCTTATAAATGAACTACTAATTTTTTAAATTAGAAAAATATAAATGTTTATAGTATTATTGAAAAATATTTGACTGAATAATGAAAAACATAATTAGTAATTAATTAATTCTTATTCTAAATTTAATTTTTATTTTAATAAGTCTAACATTAGTTCTTCAAATAATTAAAAAATAGTAATTTTATGAACATTGTTTTCATAAAAAGCCAACTCTTAATAAAAATATACATTTATACTGTACAATCATTGACTACTAACTATAAAACTTTTCATTAATTCATGTATACAATTATAATGTAGCTTTAATAAACAATAGTTTACTAAGTTGAAGTAAATCTTAAAATAAAGTAAAGGATAAGACTTACGGCAATTAATAATAGTGTTAAATGATATCTAAAGAATGAGAAGAAATTACAAGAAAGAAAGAAATGTCTTAAACGAATGAGAAATGAAAAACGAAGTAAAGAAATCAAATAAAAATAGAGGCTAAAGAATTGGAGTAGCATAAGTAAGATAACTTTCATAATTTTGCGTAAAAATGCAGACATATGATAGAAAATAGCAAAAATGTAACATCTATTATATACCAATTTTTGTGAGAGAAAAAATCTAAAACCTGCACTCACTCTCATTATTAAGAATACTGCAAATGGAAATCCTCAATAGGCTATGAAGTTTTTATATGCTGTTAATTTCACGTCAAACTAATTTCACGTTCTTTCTCCATATATTTTTATTTTTTATTTTTTTTCAATTTTTTATTCGAAGAAAAAACTTTAACAAATATTTATAAATATTATAAGATAACTGTAGATTATGATATTTATTATAAAAGTTTATTTTATTAAACATTGTAGAAATATAATAATATTTTTATTTACGTTTTTTAAATTATGGTTTCAATATTTTATTGCTTATAAATATATTATTCATTACTTATAAGATTAAATAGAAAATTTTAAATCCATATTGATATTAAAGTATCACATATCCAAAATATAAGAAATCGCTTTATATTTAAATATTTATTTTATTAATAAGTAGATTTTGTAACTAAATTATAATTGATGTATATATACTTATCCTACCAAAATATTCTATATTCCAATGTACTACTTGCAATCTTTTTTCCATTTTTTGTATATTTATTTTTAATTGCACTTTCTTCATGTTACATTTACATATTTAATTATTTCTATATTTTCTTTCTACCATTTAAATTTCCATAAAAATTTTCATAAATTTTCTTGTCTGTATGTGTATTCATAAACATACTAGTCTGAGAAATTGAATAAATTTACAAAATTACCAATTTATATTTTTTAAAAAATTTAGCCTTCAACACTAAAAAATATTAAAAATTAAATTAAATTATTATAGAAATTTATAAAAACTATAAAATTACATTTGTCATAAATTGAAATTTCCTCTTATAAAAATTATATTCGCAAATAGGTGTATATTATCGAACATGAATTATAATCCAAATCATCTTATGCTTAACTTTCTAACATGGAAAATTTAAGCATGAAATTTTTATACTTCCACGGTAAGACTTATAAACTTCTTGTATTATGTTGATGAGATACTGAGTTTAACATAGTTATACAATGAAATTTAGTAAATCGAAAAACTGGGCAACCAAGTTTTATCGGTTGAAAAATTTTATGCATGATTCATAACGTTTGCAAGGTTATAAATAATCAAGTAAATTAAACGCAAGCCAAACTAAATTTTTAGACATTACATATTAGGATTTAGCTTACTTGATATCACATATTAATCATTATACTCATTGAAATTTTTTTTTTTTATTTAATAGTAAAAAATATTATAATACATTATTGGAATATTTGAAATAACTATAGCAAAAGAAATAATAGAATAAATTACAAAAAATTTTAACATAAACTTTCACAATCATTACTATAAATTTTATTTTAATATGAATATATTATTTCATATATAATTATACATTAAATTTTGAAATTTAAAATCTGATTTATCAATTGAACTATAAAAATGTTTATTCATTGTAGCTTTGAATTAAAATTACATTCACAATTGGAGTTATTCATTATTGGAGTTAACAATATTACGTCTTAGATTTTTATAAATAGATAAATTAATGTATATTATATTTTTTAAATAAAAATAATTTGTTTATTCATTTAGTATAAGTAATACATTTATGAGTTACAATTTAGACATTTAAGTTTAAGAAAATTAGTAAGAATAAAATATAAAATAAAATTCTTGTAAATTGAATTAGAATTAGTTATTGATAACTATATGATATATTATTTGTATTATAAGATTTGTAGTGATTGTAGATTTGATGAATTTAGTCCGAAAAAATGATCTGGGCAAATTTTGTAAAGGTAGCAGACTGTCACCAATCCAGATTTCTTCTAGGCTTGGAGAGTCCTAAATACTTGATAACAACTTGAAATTATACTGATTCTGAAAGTAAAAACATCGTTTTGTGATTTTCCCTACCTTTTATAACATCTGTATTTTATACCTCCTAATCTGCATAGTAATTATTAATGTTGGTTAATAGGTGCATGACCCGATTTATAGATTTTCTTATTTTATTGATGATCATATGTCCTTGTAATCTTCTATCTCGGTTCGTGATTGAACAGAGAAATTCATTGTTTAATCTATTTTATAATTCGCGGACACGTATCCTTGTAGTCTTCATATACAAGTTCACGATCGTGAACTTTCATAATTTTTCATTTTGCAAGAAAATTGAAATTGGATGAGGGAATTTATTTAAAATACTGAGACGTTACAATACATAGTTACGAAACCCATTTAATAAAGTATCGCAAATTATGATTAAAAATATTTTTCATTTGCATACATACACAAATTTCTCAATGTATTAATATTGTGTAGTACAAAGAGTTCTAAAGGATGATATTTAAAGTATAGATATGATTCATTTTTATGAAGATATAGTATTACAAGAAATTTTTTTCAGATACCTATTATCAGAAAAAGAAGAGTGTACATTTAAAAACTGATTGCTCGATTTTTTTAATTAGTCAATTATTTTTTATTAAAACTTTTTAAAATTGTTGTTACACTCATAACAGAAAACCTTTATGATTTGTTCTCTATAGGAATAACGATTCAATTGTAGGGAATAGACAATACCTCAGATTGAATGATCTTGATATACAATTTTTGACGCCTAAAATAATATTATAAAGCAGTTTAAATTTTGTATATATGAATCATAATTTTGTTTTATTTAAATTTTACTTTCTTAATTATTTAAGTACTTATTACTAAATATATTATCTGTTTTTTAATTCTTGTATAAAATAAAAATAGAAGTACGTAGTCTACATACTTAATTTTTTGTCTACATTTTAAGGAAGCGATTCGAAAGCTAAGAAGACAATACCGGGGTTATTAGAATAGCGACTCACGTTCATAGTTACCTGATATGACATTTGATTTACGATTAAAAAATACATATTCTAACCATTCTATTTCTATTCTATTCTATTCTATTCTATTCTATGAATAAATGACCATAAAAGTTAATTTATCTATGCATACATTTTTTGAAGAATATTTTTCGAATATAAAATTTTATTTAAAATTATTTACATACATAATCATTTACGGCTAGGAGTAATGATTAAATTTACTACTATCACAGGCATATTTAAAACCCCTACGTAAAATTTTAACATTACAAATGCAAAACAAAATATGAAATTATTTTATGAAGTTATAAAATAAATTAACCATGAAGCAAAAACCATTTTGGAATTATATTTCTCATTTTATCATTCAATATTTCGAATTTAATTAAGGAAATTAATATCTTTAAAAAGCTAAACCAAACAGAAAATAAGTAGTAATAATCAAATTTCTAAGGATTAATTAATATTTATTTCATTTCACTGATTACAATTATAATATATCTGTGAAAATCAAAGTTGATTTAATAGTACGTTCACTTGATTGGCTAATTTTATAGCAATTACAATTGTTAAGCTTATATTATTAATTAATTTTATGTATAACTTTATTATTGTTTTTATAAAGTTACTTTATTAAATATTGCTGACATATATTTATCAACATCTAAAATTATTTTCTTCAAATATTTTCGTAAACATTTTTGAATAAATATAAAAATTGTATTTTCTTTTAATTATTTATATCTTTCTATTCTGTATATTACACACTCTTTATAATTTATTTTCAATATACTATAAAAAAAAATTAAGAAATATTTAGTTAAATTTGAAATATTAAATTTCTTTTTTTAATTAAAATTAAACTATTTTTTTATTAATTTTCGTGTTTTTAATTCATCTTAGTTTACCATTTGAGTATGCACAAACATTTAACATTAACATTTTATTTATATTTTAATTTTTACGTAATGTTATAAAAAAAAAAAAAATTGAAAAAAGATAAAAATTAGTTTAATTGTATATTAAACGTACTTAAATTTTAAATTTAATATCTATGGTAAAAATATTTAAATTGATAATAAAAATAATAAATAATATATAAATATATTTAATTTATTACATAATACAATATATTTATAAAAAAAAAATTAAAAATTTGTATAATATAATTATGTACCTATAACTATAGCTAAATTAACATTTATTTTTACGTATTAAATAAAAGGATTTCCTATTTTTTCTGCATGTGCACAAATTTTATTAAAAGTATAAAATATGATATACAAAAATGGAGGAATAAAAAAAAATAAATTCTTGACTGCTTACAGCTACGATCTAATATCATTGTGAATAATGGGTAGTATCGGATTTTCAACTGTTACCATGCAACAAAAAATGAAACTACACTTTTACACTCATAACAGTATATAACAAAATTGTAAAATATGATTATTAGATATGAGTTAAAAATTACTAAAATTACCAATTTATAAATGCAATTTTTAAAATTTATAAAATCTTTCATTATTTAAATATATTTGTTTAAAATAAAAGAGAAAAAACAATTTACATTAACAATTTAAACGGTTAAATTTTTACGGTTTAAATTTAAACAATTTAAACTGTACATATTTTATAAGAAATAAACGCTTATCTGTGCAAAGCACATACAAGGCGAATAAATTTTATTATACCATATACTTTATTTATTATTCTACCATTATATTACATTTAATATATCAAATTACATTGTTTTATTACTTTTATTATTACATTGTTTATTATATTTTATAGACAATATATTTTTTTAAATATCTGACACATATTATTTTATGTTATATAATATTTCTTAAACCTTATACTTTCCATAATTATATAGATTTAATTTTTTTTATATAATATATGTTATAAACACAATTATTACAAAAATATTTATTCTATAAGATAAATAAGATTTCCATCAAGTCTCGTTTAAAACATGAAAATAGTGATTATAATAATTGCTAAAATGTTTATAAATATAATAAAATATTTATAAGGATTGTGTTAAAAATATTTATCAGTGTTATTGAATTATTTATAACGTTTAATAATTTTAAAATGTAATGTATTTTATTTAATACAGTAAATGAATTTATTATATTATTTATTCAATATTTAAAAATTAAATACTAATTGATATACATTCTTTTTGATCGATAATATTATTATCTATAACCTTCTGTATTGCATTAATTCAAAAATAATATACTTAATAAAACACTTAAATGTTATAATTTATTCTTAAACTTTTCAAATCAATATATAAATTAATTCGATTTTTTCACAATAATTTTGTAAGCAGAATAGAGATCGGAATATAACTCAATGTTTCAAAGAAGATTTAGAATTCTAAAATGATTACTTATATTTAAAACATTTATATAGAAATTGTAAATCATATTTATTAAAATAAAGGTAAAATATTTTTTAATGTAAAACTTCAAAATTTGAAATAACATATTTAATAATTTATCTTGGATATAAATAATGTTCAAAATTTAATAAAAAATAAAGTAAAATAATCGAAAAAATACTTGATTAAAGTTATTATCATTTAAATATATGTTTGCATTCGTTTCAATGTATTCAGATTTAACAAATATATCAACATAGTAACATAATGCAACAATTACAGATAAATATTTTTAATAAAACATATATTATACAATAAATTATATATTGTTATTCAAGCAAAATAGTATAATACAATAATGTAAATAATGTAAAACATTTTCCTAGGGTATATAGTAATAATAATAAGTACAGTAACATTTGTATTAGTTTAATCATGAAAATACACCTATCTGTACAAAGTTCAAAGTTCGTTGTTCTAAATTATACACGATGATGTTTACATAGAGATAGAAAATATTGAATATTTTTTCTTAAAAAACATATATTTTTATGAATTATCAGTTTAATTGTATGAAATATATACATTTCTTTTTTATAAATTGAAGAAACGTACAAGTATTCCTTTGTAGCTTAATTAAATATAATTATAATTAAAATAATATTATAAGCTGATTATGTAGAATATATACAAAACTGCATTAATATAATAAATACTATTAAAATTTCAATATCTACAATTTTTAATTTCGAAGTATTGGATTTAAGAAATAAATAAAAAAATTGATTCTTAAACTCTGATTGGAAATAACTATATATACTACATGTGTCGGAAAATAAGAATATACCACATAATGGAAGTCTAAAAAATGTGAAAGAATTTTTTGTACGATTGGAACGAAAAAAGTTTGTACCCTCATACATGGGCCTCCTCCTCCGCCCAATGAGCTTTTATCAATTTCAAAAGCTACCGAGCATTAAAGTCTTTTGGTTTAAAATTTTAAAACCTTCGTTTGTTTCATTAAGTGGAATTATTATTTAATTCGAAAAAATCATTTAATACCAGATTCAATGATTTTTTAATATTACTAGCTAATATATTGAAAATACCATATTTGAGTCTATTTTTTGCTTCTTTTTTATGATTTATATTTATATTTATATGAAGAAAAGGATATCTTTTTCATTAAATTTATATTTTTATAATAAAATACAATCAATTTTTATTATTCTTTTTTCTTTTTTTAATTTTCTTTTATTAGGCTATAAATTTTATATCATATAGATAATCAATAAATATGCTATATTATTAATTCAACTAGGACTAAACTTCAATGTATTTAATGCACTACTCATAAACACTATGCCACATCATATACGTAAACATTGTAGATTCGAATAATCAAGCAGCAACTCTCTCAGCAAAGTCACGTACGTTATTTGCAAACAAGCTCTTGAAAATTGAATAAATAGAAAAATAAGATTTTACCTAATTGATATAATAACTGAATTACTATTTATTATTAGCAATGCACAATGCTTATTTTAAATATTATACAGACTAATAAAAATATATTACTTATTTTTAAAATTCTATCGAATACTATATATATATATATCAGTTTAATGTTATTTTTAAATATAATTTGATTTATACCTTTATACTCATGTACGCTTAATTAAATATTTTTGTAAAATAGATATACTTTTCTACCAAACATAATCTAAATTTTCTCTGAGTTATGAACAAAATTATTAATCAAAAACTAAATTATCCTCAAATAAAAAATTATTCATAAATATTCCAGATTATCGAAGGTAGTGTTTAAAACTAATCTGATATAATGACACACGATTTACGCCCAAATAAAAGAGTACTTCCTTAAAACTACTAAAGTCTGTATTCAGATGTATACATAAAATGAAAATGAAAAATGTAAATAAGAAAAAAAATATGCAGCAATTAGTAAAATAATGCGGTTGTACAATACGAAGAAAATTTATTATAATTTTAAAGAGGATATGAAGAAAAATATATAATCTATAATTTAAAAAAAAAAAAAAAACTTTTTTCATCCAGACAACAAGCAAAAATTTCTTTGTATCTAAGTGAAATGATTAAAAGCTTATAATGTAATCGACATTTATATTATATTCAGTAAATCAGATTCGAGTAATATAAAATTAAAACCAAAACAAAATGTATAGAGAATGATGAAATGATAACTGGATTACAATAATTGAGAAAAAAAAGAAGAACAATCAGTCCATCATTTAAATCAAACACGATGACTTCTTTATCCCTGAACAAATATTGTCAAATAAAATACAGATTGTTTCATCAAATATTTATTTATTACATGTTTAAATTTAATATCGACTTGAAGTAATTTAACTAGTTCCAAATCCTCATATTACATGCTCTTCCTGGAAAGGAAATCCAATTTATTATTTTTGAAGTTGCTATTAGTCGTAATGATTTGGGAGAGGTTTCGAAATTTGCGGAGGAGTTTTTTCTATTTTTTTCTTTTTTTCTTATCATTATGAACGATAGAATTTCACTATGCGCAAAGCGTATTGTCCAATTTTGTAATATGGCGCGATGAAATGGTGTTATACGATAAAATTTTGAGTGCGTTTTGGAAAAAAACACTGTAGAGATTTAAAAAAAAAGTTTTTAAGGATAACTGTATGCAGTTTTTAATAAATTCATGATGCTCTTGATTACCTTGATCCTTAAACGATGGTTTGTATGCAAAATTTTGTGCATACTTCGGGGGTTAGAGTTGATTGAAGCTTTTTTTTGGTGCTAAGAACGAGGTTCATACATAAGCTTTTTTAAACCCTTATATAATTTTTTTAATTACTATTTACATACAATTTTATTCTCAAAGACATTTTTAACATTTAAAAGTCTTTACAGCATTTTGTAAAGCCATAAACAAATTTTTAAAATGTAAATCTTTTCTGACAGTCGCTCCATTGGGCCGCATTACAAGACTAAAAAACATGCTTCTCATGAAGTAAATTCCTGCCGTTCCTAATGATAGAAAAAAAAGAAACAAATAAAAATAACTCCAAATCCCTACAACCAATAGCGAGTTTAAAAATAATAAATTGGATTTAGTTTTTGAACATATCATGTATTTCATTATAAATTTATCAATGTTTTCAATAATCTACTATTATTTAGGTAAAAAGAATGCCACATTACGTTAAAACTTGGATATATAACAGATTTAAAAAATTAATTTTAAGAAATTAGATTTTTTATATTATCTAACGCATAAATGTATATTCACGGAAATTCTTTTCAAAATGAAATCATTTTAAACTATAGGCCAAAGCTATCATATAATTATAATTTAGTACAGTGCAATTATTTATCTAAAATTGTCTTTTATCAAATGATTTTAAGACAACTGTAAATAGATGGAATTCTTTGATTGAAAGAAATAGAAAAAAATTATTTCATAAATAATTTGAATTAAAATGTTTATGTATCGTCTTTTAATGACGCTTGCAATATAAGAGTAATGATCTAATCACTCGGTGGAACAAAATATAGAAAAATTATGAACGTCCGTCAAACTATAAAACTCCTAATTAATCACCGAGGAACAAGAGAAGCAAAGATGCAAAGCTCGCAGGAGCTCAGAAGACAAACCACTCTCCAACCTCTTTAGCTCCGGAACTTGCTACCCTATATATTTCGTGCCCTCCTGCCAACTCCCCTTTTCTGCTATAGCTTTTCAATAATACCACGACGATCAAGTTTCCGGTGCAGCGGATTAAACGCATACTTTCCGATGGAGTACTCGGAATTTGCTCAGTTTTTTCTCACGATGAAAATTGAAATATTGCCGCATAATACTTGAAAAATGACCTGCTCCCTCATCTTCTGTACTTTGTATCTACTTCGAGGCGGGCATTTTCTCCCCCGGATAGCGGAAAAAATAAATGAACAATATTCAAGTTACATTGAGTTAAGACATGCCAAATCCATCGCTTAGGCTTACTCTTTTCTGCCTCCTGATGGGGTCTGCAGAAATACTTATAATATTTATTTTAAACAAAATATTTCGAGCTAACGTGACAGAAAGAGAGACATATTTTGCTCTACAAAAGATTTTGAATAAATTTTCCTCAAATAAGTTCAATTAGAATTTTTTACAATAAAGTACTCTACACATTCATTACGTAATTGCAATGTGAATATAATAAATTAATAAAAAGAAAGTGTGCTAATTTCAAATAAATTTGATAAAATATTCCTGTGAAGCATTTCATTAAATTTGATAGAATTGATATGTTTTAAAATTTTTATATTTATGTAGTTTTTTTAAATAATGTTTTTATTCAGAAAATTTTATCCGATAAGATATTATAAATATTAATCAATATAACAATAAAAAAATTTATTGATACTTTTTTTATTTGATTCTAAATATCATAATGTAATAGATACCAAAAAAATTTTAAGACAAAATAAAAGCCATTTTTAATCTTGTTTATCATAAAAGACAACTCAATCTCCTATTTTTCTTTATTTATAAATTTATGTCTTATCCATAACACTATAAAAAAAAAGCTGGATATGTTGGTAGGGTTAGGGATAGAAATCCCTCGGTAACCGCTACCGTAGATCTATTGTAGCATTAAGGAAAAATTAAACGATTTTACCTTATGCTAATGAAGGATTATAAAAAAGCATTTAAAATAATATTTATGACCTAGAAAATGTTTTTACAAATTAAATGCACTTGATAAGTAAATTTAACTACTAAATAATAAATAAGTATTCTAACTAATTTGTTAACTGATAAAAAAAATTTTATCATAAACTACATAGTAAATCACTTAAAAATTTTAAATCCAATATCACCAAAATTAACCGACAATTAATGTAATGTAAAAGAGGCATATTAATATAAAATTATATGTACGTTCATTCAACTAAGTTTTACTGCATTATTAATACTTTTCTCATCTCTGATAAGAAAATATCTTTCTTATACACTGCCTATTACTATCTTTTTAGTCATTTTTGTTATTATACTCATTACACACTCGCTATGCCGTAGGTCTTTTGCTTCTCTTAACAGAATGGCTCAACTTAATTAAGCTAACAGTTATTTATGATATAGGGTCTGGTTGTTAAATTAGAAGTGAAATGCATCAGAGTAAAAGAGGAATTATGGATAGAAAATCTAATTGGTATGTTCATTATTTTAGTTTTCTTTAATGGATTGATTTAAAACTTGTTATTCAAGATAGAATATAAAGGTAAAATATAATTTTGTTGAATTCACTTCAACAAAATTGTATTTTTTCATGTGAAATGTGTAAATATATTTTTAACTTAAAATTTAAATTAAAATTTAAATTTAAATTTTAAATAAATGGAATTCGATGTGACTCTCGTTCATTATCATTGAAATTGTCAAGCTGTAAGCTCCGATTAAGACCTGTACAATACTACAATTAATGTTAATACCTCATTAGACGCATTAATTCGCTGTTTATTGAAAGGCAATATCGAAGTCATAAAGTTTAAATAAATGACAATAAAATGGCTATTTAAAGAAAGGAAAAAGTGAATAAAATATTGGGAGTACCGTGAGGTGGGGGACAGTTGAATGTTTTTTGATAAGATTTGGGTGACTGAGCTAACCGATGAAAGCGTGACAAGTCATGCATGACGCAATAATATTAATGATATCCATGATATTAATGAAGGGTAATTACTGATTTTCAGAGCCGGAGGCGGAAGCATGTTAGGAGATGTGAACATCTCGGCGATCTTGGACTCATTCTCCGTGAGCTACGATAAAAGAGTAAGGCCGAACTACGGAGGTAAGTGGACCCGTGACTTATTCGCCCCTCATTAATCCCTCTCGACTGAGAACAAATAAAGA